>JAGQAX010000002.1:10678656-11278656 GCA_019142605.1 Cephalopholis sonnerati | reverse complement strand
ATACTATGGTATTTTTTTGACATACTATACTATGGTATTTTTTTGACATACTATAGTGTGACAATTTTTTGACATACTAAACTATGACATCTTTTGACATACTACACTATGATGTTTTTTTCGACATACTATACTATGAAATTTTTTTGACATACTATACTATGACGTTTTCTTCGACATACTATAGTATGACATTTTTTTGACATACTATACTATGACGTTTTCTTCGACATACTATACTATGACATTTTTTTGACATACCATACTATGACGTGTTTTTGACATACTAAACTATGACATCTTTTGACATACTATACTACGACATTTTTTTGACATACTATACTATGACGTTTTGTTCGACATACTATACTATGACATTTTTTCTACATACTATACTATGACATTTTTTTGACATACTAAACTATGACATTTTTTGACATACATTATTATGATGTTTTTTATGACATAGTATACTTTGTTCTTTATGACAAACCATACTGAGATATTTTTTGACATACTATACTATGACATTTTTTTCCGACATACTAAACTATGACATTTTTCGACATACTAAACTATGATATTTTTTGACATACTATACTATGACATCTTTTGACATACCATACTATGATGTTTTTTATGACATACTATAGTTTGTTTCTTATGACAGTCCATACCGTGATATTTTTTGACATACTATACTATGATATTTTTTGGACTTACTATACTGTGACGTTTTTTTCGACATACTATACTATGACTTTTTTTTGACATACTAATCTATGACATTTTTTGACATACATTATTATAATGTTTTTTATGACATACTATAGTTTGTTTTTTATGACAAACCATACCGTGATATTTTTTGACATACTATACTATGACATACTATACCATGATTACGTCCATGATGACGTAATATACTTTGTATTTTATGACAAACCATATCGTGACATTTTTTGACATACTATACTAAGACATCTTTTGACATTCTATACTATGATGTTTTTTATGACATACTATAGTTTGTTTTTCATGACAGACCATACTGTGATATTTTTGACATACTATACTATGACATTTTTTTTGACATACTATACTATGACGTTTTTTACGACATACTATACTATGGCATTTTTTTAACATATTATAGTATGACATTTTTTTGACATACTAAACTATGACATCTTTTGACTTACTATACTATGATGTTTTTTTCGACATACTATACTATGACATTTTTTTGACATACTATACTATGATGTTTTTTATGACATACTATAGTATGACATTTTTTTGACATACTATACATTGACGTTTTTTTCGACATACTATACTACTACATTTTTTCGACATACTATACTATGACATTTTTCGACATACTAAACTATGATATTTTTTGACATACTATACTATGACATCTTTTGACATACTATACTATGATGTTTTTTATGACATACTATAGTTTGTTTTTTATAACAGACCATACTGTGATATTTTTTGACATATTATACTATGACATTTTTTTGACATACTATACTATGACGTTTTTTTTGACATACTATACTATGGTATTTTTTTGACATACTATACTATGGTATTTTTTTGACATACTATAGTGTGACAATTTTTTGACATACTAAACTATGACATCTTTTGACATACTACACTATGATGTTTTTTTCGACATACTATACTATGAAATTTTTTTGACATACTATACTATGACGTTTTCTTCGACATACTATAGTATGACATTTTTTTGACATACTATACTATGACGTTTTCTTCGACATACTATACTATGACATTTTTTTGACATACCATACTATGACGTTTTTTCGACATACTATACTATGATGTTTTTTTTGAAATACTATACTATAACGTTTTTTTCGACATACTATACTACGATATTTTTTTGACATAGTATACTATGACGTTTTTTTTGACATACTATAGTATGACATTTTTTTGACATACCATACTATGACGTGTTTTTGACATACTAAACTATGACATCTTTTGACATACTATACTACGACATTTTTTTGACATACTATACTATGACGTTTTTTTTGACATACTATACTATGACATTTTTTTGACATAGTATACTATGACGTTTTTTTCGACATACTATACTATGACATTTTTTTGACATACTATACTATGAAATTTTTTTGACATACTAAACTATGACATTTTTTGACATACATTATTATGATGTTTTTTTATGACATACTATACTTTGTTTTTTATGACATACCATACTGTGATATTTTTTGACATATATACTATGACATTTTTTTGACATACTATACTATGCCATTTTTTTCGACATACTATAGCATGACATTTTTTTGACATACTATACTATGACGTTTTTTTCGACATACTATACTATGACATTTTTTCTGACTACTAAACTATGACATTTTTTGACATACATTGTTATGATGTTTTTTTATGACATACTATACTTTGTTTTTTATGACAAACCACACCGTGATATTTTTTGACATACTATACTATGACATTTTTTTTCGACATACTATAGTATGACATATTTCGACATACTAAACTATATTTTTTGACATACTATACTATGACATACTATACTATGATCTTTTTTATGACGTAATATACTTTGTATTTTATGACAAACCATATCGTGATATGTTTTGACATACTATACTATGACGTTTTTTTCGACATACTATACCATGAAATCTTTTGACATACTATACTATGATGTTTTTTATGACATACTATAGTTTGTTTTTTATGACAGACCACACTGTGATATTTTTTGACATACTATACTATGACATTTTTTTGACATACTAAACTATGACATTTTTTGACATATATTATTATGATGTTTTTCATGACATACTATACTTTGTTTTTTATGACAAACCATACCGTGATATTTTTTGACATACTATACTATGACATACTATACTATGATGTTTTTGATGACGTAATATACTACGTATTTTATGACAAACCATATCGTGATATTTTTTGACATACTATAGTTTGTTTTTTATGACAGACCATACTGTGATATTTTTTGACATACCTTACTATGACATTTTTTTGACATACTATACTATGACGTTTTTTTCGACATACTATACAATGAAACTTTTTTTGACATACTATACTATGACGTTTTTTCGACATACCATACTATGACATTTTTTTGACATACTATACTATGACGTTTTTTTCGACATACTATACTATGTCATTTTTTGACATACTATAGTATGACATGTTTGTGACATACGAAACTATGACATCTTTTGACATACTATACTATGTTTTTTTCGAAATACTATACTATGACCTTTTTGACATACTATACTATGATGTTTTGTTCAACATACTATACTATGACGTTTTGTTCGACATACTATACTATGACATTTTTTCTACATACTATACTATGACATTTTTTTGACATACTAAACTATGATGTTTTTTATGACATACTATAGTTTGTTTTTTATAACAGACCATACTGTGATATTTTTTGACATATTATACTATGACATTTTTTTGACATACTATACTATGACGTTTTTTTTGACATACTATACTATGGTATTTTTTTGACATACTATACTATGGTATTTTTTTGACATACTATAGTGTGACATCTTTTGACATACCATACTATGATGTTTTTTATGACATACTATAGTTTGTTTCTTATGACAGTCCATACCGTGATATTTTTTGACATACTATACTATGATATTTTTTGGACTTACTATACTGTGACGTTTTTTTCGACATACTATACTATGACTTTTTTTTGACATACTAAACTATGACATTTTTTGACATACATTATTATAATGTTTTTTATGACATACTATAGTTTGTTTTTTATGACAAACCATACCGTGATATTTTTTGACATACTATACTATGACATACTATACCATGATGACGTCCATGATGACGTAATATACTTTGTATTTTATGACAAACCATATCGTGACATTTTTTGACATACTATACTATGACATCTTTTGACATTCTATACTATGATGTTTTTTATGACATACTATAGTTTGTTTTTCATGACAGACCATACTGTGATATTTTTGACATACTATACTATGACATTTTTTTTGACATACTATACTATGACGTTTTTTACGACATACTATACTATGGCATTTTTTTAACATACTATAGTATGACATTTTTTTGACATACTAAACTATGACATCTTTTGACTTACTATACTATGATGTTTTTTTCGACATACTATACTATGACATTTTTTTGACATACTATACTATGATGTTTTTTATGACATACTATAGTTTGTTTTTTATGACAGACCATACTGTGATATTTTTTGACATACTATACTATGACATTTTTTTGACATGCTATACTATGACGTTTTTTTCGACATACTATACTATGACATATTTTTGACATACTATACTATGACGTTTTTTTCGACATACTATACTATGACATTTTTTTGACATACTATACTATATCGTTTTTTTCGACATACTATACTATGACATTTTTTCGACATACCATACTATGACATTTTTTTGACATACTAAACTATGACATTTTTTGACATACATTATTATGATGTTTTTTATGACATACTATACTTTTTTATGACAAACCATACTGTGACATTTTTTGACATACTATACTATGACATTTTTTTCCGACATACTATACTATGACATTTTTCGACATACTAAACTATGATATTTTTTGACATACTATACTATGACATCTTTTGACATACTAAACTATGACGTTTTTTATGACATACTATAGTTTGTTTCTTATGACAGACCATATCGTTATATTTTTTGACATACTATACCATGACATTTATTGGACGTACTATACTATGACGTTTGTTTCGATATATTATACTACGACATTTTTTCAACATACTAAAGTATGACATTTTTTGACATACATCATTATGATGTTTTTATGACATACTATACTTTGTTTTTTATGACAAACCATACCGTGATATTTTTTGACACACTATACTATGACGTTTTTTTCGACATAGTATGCTATTAAATTTTTTGACATAATATAGTATGATGTTTTTTATGACATACTATACTTTTTTTTTATGACAAACCATACCATGATATTTCTTGACATACTATACTATGATCTTTTTTCGACATACTATACTATGACTTTTTTTGACATACTATACCATGATGTTTCTTATGACATACCATACAGTGATATGTTTGACATACTATATTATGATATTTTTTGGCTGAATTATACTTTGACATTTTTTGACATACTATGTTTTTTTTAAAATACTATACCATGACATTTTTTATATACTTTCCTGGGATGTTTTTTTACGACAAACTATACTTTGCTTTTTTTATGACAAACCATACCGTGATATTTTTTGACATACTATACTATGACAGTTTTTGACATGCTCTATTATGATGTTTTTTTTATGACACACTGTGCTATGATGTTTTTTGACATAATATAGTATGACATTTTTTAACATACAATACTATAACATTTTTATGTTATACTATACTATGATATTGTTTGACATACTATACTATGATGTTTTTTATGATATACTACAATGTTGAATTTCATGACATTTTTATGGCAATACAATATGTGATATGACATACTATACTATACTATACTATACTATACTATACTATACTATACTATACTGTGTTGTTTTTACTGCTCTTTCTCATGCCATTACATACTATATTGTTTTTGACATACTATGCCATGATGTTTTTTATGACATATCATAGTATGATGACTTTTATGAATTACTGTACTATGATATTTTTAATGATGAACTATACTCTCTCAACAGAACTAGTACCTAATCTTGCAATGACCCACAAGCAGCAATTTCCTTTCCACTGAACTCAGCAGAAGAACCCAGAAATTCATTTTTATGCACTTTTTCAAAGCATAAAACTAGTCAGTCAAACATTGTTGGGGCGACTTTTTGATACTCTCTAAATATTGGAAGGTGCACCCCCCAAAGGTTATCGTGGATACACCCCAATGCTTGGTTTCCCCCAGGAAACTGATTTGCAGAGGCGGTAAGCCACCTAATCTTGTCTCCTGAACAGTTCCATTAATACAAAACATCCTAAACAACAGGCAAACTCATTGAATATCTGGCATTTGCTGTGTTAAATAACCCCTCCGGTCTTCCTGAGGCCTAATTTGCTATTCACAAAAGTGTGTTATTTGCTATGTTGATGATGTTAGCAGAGGAGGGCTTTGCTGCAATTAGTTTTACTTTTCACTCTTTTCTCTTTGCCTTTTATTTTACTTACATGAATGTCATGCATACAGTGTACAAATGACATGCAATAGCTGAGAAAGAACAATAACAATCACAAGACTCAACTGTAACAACATCAAAGTCAGCATGTGCTGCTTCAGTCACGCTCTGCTTGCTGAACTCGCTATACATCTATCTCCCATTAACCTTTCATTCTGCACACAGCTCATGGTGCATCATCTCCCACTGTATGTCACCAGGCTGGACAGTCTTGTGTGGCTCTTCTGACATAGCATCTCAAACATAACAAATCTGGAGAGTGAATGCCTTGAGATAACACACACTGACCTCTGTCTAGACTCAGCTACTTACGATTCTTCATGGTCACTCAACAATCAAAAACCCAACAACAACAACTCGTGTCTTGTTGTCTTCAGCCGTACATGATGAGGCAAAACATTTAAAACTGGAGAATGGGAGTCATTACAACCAGGGAGATGCAGTGGTGAGTGTACATGTTCATGTGTTTGTGTGTTGTCCTCACTTCAGAGCAGGAATGCCCATAGGCAGGCACCAGCCTTTATGGTTCAGCTAAAGGTAAAGCTCATTACTCCAGCAGTCCCTAACCAGCTGTACTGCATGGTTTAAGCTCTAGCCCCAGGCACTTTGACTTTCCACTAATAAAGATAGCAGAGCAGCAGAGAAACATGTAGAAATGTGGGATTCTGCAGGGAAAGGGGGGAGAGGATGAAACACAAAGAAAGAAAGCAAAGTCCAAAACAAGAAATAGACAAAATGAAACACAGATATGCAGAGAAAGGATGAGACACTTGAGTTTTAAAACATTTTCACTCAATAGAAAAGAGGTGAAAACAGTACTTGGAAGAAAATTTTTAAAACTCAGACACAACTATTTAAGTTAGAGGGCAAAAACCAAACATGGTAAGGTGCATTTTAGAGGTAGGAAATAGCCAAATGAAAAGATACATATCTGCCAAAGCAAGAGAAAATAGTAAACATGTGAAGCCAAAGCTGCTTTGAATGGATTTCTTTGAAAGCAAATGCTTCCAGTATGGAGTGAATCATTGTAAAACCACATTCATTTCCTGCCTGTGTTTATCCAAAGAGGGATGAGATACAAAGCTGTCCAGACTTGTTTGCAGTGTGCAGAATAGTGTACAGAGAGGGAGATGCGCTCATCTCAGGCAGGGAAAGGCCATACTTAAGCAACTTGTAGTAACACTTATAGAAATAGTAGTTTGACAGCTTCATGGCTACTGGATAAGAAATTAATATTTGTCAACAATCAGCTTTTAATCCAGGCTTTATCTTTTACAATTAGCGATTTTATTTACAACCAAAATGGAAGACTATGAACAAAGGATTGTCATTTTTCCCCCTAAATTTGAATAAATCTCTCATGAATGGTTTAATCAAAGACACAAAGCCGTTTTCTCCTTTCTTCCCTCAGCTTATTCCTTCCTTCCCGGCAATTTATCCAGCCCATGTTTGGCATATGGCAGCCACAGACTTGCATGCCTCAATTATGTTGGACGCTATTGTGTTGGAGGGAGGGAGAGAAAGGGAGTGATGTTTACAGTACCTACTCGTGGCATCCGGCCACGATGCCGTTTCTGCATAAAGAGGGAAGGTGGTGATGAAAGGTGTCAGTGTCCACTGTCAGATTGGCGTTCCTCCTCTTTAAACAACAGACAGAGAGAGGAAGAAAGTGAAACAGAACAGTGGAGCTTATTCTGCTGTGGTTTCAGTTAAGAGACAGACGGTTTGAAGGATGCAGAAAAGATTTAACATTCAAATATTAGTCCACGTATAAAGTGAAAAATTAGACCTCTCAAAGCAGTACACTGTTGAAAATCGTTTTCATGTGATGCGGAAAAACAAGCTGCTCTTACACCAAAATATGTATATAACCCATATAATCATGAGCCAGTATATCATGTATAATCCACGAAATCAGGAAGGCTGCGATCACATGGCCAATGCTCTGACTTTAGTAAAAAAGGAGGTCCTATAAAGACTCGAAAGAGCGTATAAGGTGGTAGGTTAGGTAATGCACAGGTCAAACAACACAGGACTTTCACACAGGAGATCGGTGTTCAGAACCGTGTGAAACCAAATGAACTTTGAGTTATTTTAAAGGGGACATACTACGCAAAACTCACTTTTACATTGCTTTAGCACCTATATTTGGGTATCTGGGGTGTCTACCAACCCGCAAACTGTGAAATCAAACAACCTAGTCATTTTTTTGTGGTCTGCTTACATCTGAAAACATGGGATCCAATACGCTGCTCAGGATTTGCTCCCTTGTTATGTCATTTACAGCTCAGATCGCTCCTAATTTGAAAATCTCCACCCACGCTTGACAACCACCTTCACAAACGTCCACCATTCTTTTTCGCCGCAATCGCCAGGTGACAGGAGTAGAGGGCACAAGTTATGTCTAGGCAAAAAGAGCAAGGAAACTGCTCTGTTGTTGGCTGAACAAACCAGCACAACTTGCTACATTTGCCTCCAGCCTCAGCGAACAGAAGAGCTGCATGG
Source organism: Cephalopholis sonnerati (assembly GCA_019142605.1). Classification (NCBI taxonomy): domain Eukaryota; kingdom Metazoa; phylum Chordata; class Actinopteri; order Perciformes; family Serranidae; genus Cephalopholis; species Cephalopholis sonnerati. The sequence goes on along the minus strand of JAGQAX010000002.1, from coordinate 11,269,766 downwards.
AAATTATTTATTTTTGATGGTAATGCACCAACTACTGTGAGCAAAAAAATGTATGCGTGTGCTAACCACTTTTGCTGGATTGCTTCAGCAACCTGGGTCAGTACATCGCAGGACTGGCGACAAGGCTTTTTCTAGAGGATGGAGGAGTACCAACTTCACAAAATGTACGTTTTTAAAAAGTAATCATGCTATGTGTTTATTTAGCCGTTTAGCAGCAGCTAACACTAACAGTTGATGTCAAGTTAGTAGCGTTACCTGCGGCAGGATCCACAATAACCGCTGTTAAGCTGGTTTGTAAATCGACCTCATGTTATCAACACTAAAATAACGCGAGGGTAAAATGATGGTTTGGATGTCCACAGTTAAAGTAGGTTAATGTGCCTAAACCTAAAAACATAACGTTATGTAACATCAATCGTCGGGCGCTAATTTTTTAGCTATCATATAAACTGTTGTATGTGCATTTTTGTAACCATTGTATGGACAGAGGCATTAAACAGATGCACCAAACTGCAGTAAAACATGTGACAAGTTGTGCATGTTGAATGGAGGCAAAGAAACTGATGTCTGAATGTGGAACTAGCATGAATGAACCTGATGTCTCCAGGCTGTATTTGTGTAAAGTATGGAGTATGTGTGCGCGCGCTAATTCAAGCAAATACACAATTGAATAAAAGCTCAAATGTTTGCACTAGCTGCTGTGGATGTTTAAACAGTGTTAGAAATAGGTAAATCCATTCATTTCAAACAGAATTATTCAAAAAACACAAAGAGAATTCAGTGTCAATCCTGCTTAGTTATGTGTTCCTGTGTTTATTTACCTCAGTTTGTGTGTGTGTATGTGTGTGTGCGAGACAGAGAGAGGGAGAGTGAGTTAGAGCATTAAATTGTGTGTACACTAACATGCACCTGCCTATCCGGGATATGAAAAAAAGAGAAGAGGCTAAATTAGCGTGACTGCCACAGGACAACGTTTCTGCTGATGCAACCGCTGCTGGATAAACTGGCATGCCAAAGGAACAACAAAAAGGAACATAAAGAGCACAAGGGAAACAGAGAGAGAGAGCTCCCAGATGTCGGTGATATGAGGGTGATAAAGCTCATATCTCAGCATGTTTACACTCAGAGAACTGCTGCTGTATACTATCTGACTGTTTGGTGAGAAACAGAGGTGTCACACTTATCAAGGCATTCTCTCAACACCCTTCAAACCAACAGTGTCATCTGTATTCCTCCAGAAAACTGATGTAATCATTTGCAGAGGTTCAGACAGGATATGACTCTACATTTTCTCTCACCATCAGCGGCACTCCCAGAAAATTTTTGCAGGGGTGGTCAGATGGGGCCAGTGAAAATCTTGGGGTGGCACACCAAAACCAAAAGCCATAAAAGTGAATGGCAGGAATTCACTTACGCTGTAGAATGTGACTTATCACTCTCCAGATTTGTTATATGAATTGACATGGTAAGTTCCATAACAATCTTGCTGTAATGTGCCAACTCAGTCTCACTCCAAAGTTGTGGACATCCAGCGCTTGGGCGGTGACTTGCAGTGTCACTGATGAAAAAAGCCATCCTTTAACATCGATATGATAGGCGGCCAGTCAAGAACGAAAGTTAAGGCGGCAAAAATCAGAGTCGGGCGCGTGGGACGAGTGGTGGATTGGTCCAACAAACACTGATTTTCACCCAAGAGAGCAGTGTTCACATCCTGTAAGACTTTAAAGCCAAACCTTGCTCTTTTCCCTTAACCTAACCATGCCACCATGTGTTTTTCTTGCCCAAACCCAACCATGTGTGTTAGTTGTTGAGGAGAAAAATGTCAATTTGTGTTGTACTGATGTAGTGCTTTTATTTTGAAAGAGACTGCATGTAAATGGTAAATTTACTGTGACAACAGAAGTGTATTTTTAAAAAAAGTCAATGCATGTAACAGGCAGAACTTGACACGGTATCCCACAACGTCAACAACCAACACACCCTGGGTACCTTTCACATCGTATGTGGACTTGGAAAGTCCAGTAGTGGTATCAGGGTGGCCATGACCTTCCTGGCCCTCCCCTGGTGGCGCCACTGCATACCCTGGGTGTCAAACCAGAGAGGATAAAAAACCCTCAGTCCTATTTTCTCCACAAGAAACTCTTGTTTGTATTAACAGGAAGTAGCTCTGCCAAAGCAGGGAAAGAAAAATAGGATGTTGGTGACACATTTAATCGTTAATATTTAAACAAAGACCTGTCACAGAGTTGAGATATCAGAGACTAAGAGTTCCTAAAACACTATGATCTGCACATCCTGGTATGGAAGCACCTGATTTGTGTGTATGTGTGTTTCTGTGTGTGTGTATAAGTGTGGTATGTGACACTAGATATCTAATAACATGCCTTTTATACATTATATCCTAACAATCTGACATTTCACATCTCAGATGACAATCCTAAACTATGTTCTGAGCTACCATATGTAAGTTATATTTTTTTACTGTAGAGTTATGACACCAGAATTCAGACAGTTATTCCTTTTGTTTATACATAACAATATGCAGAATAACTCTTCTACTCTTATTATGAAACTAGACCTCGGTTGCCTTGGTAGTGTGTGTGTATGTGTGCGTGCATGTGTGTGTGTTGTCCTTGTCTATGTGTGCATGACTAAGTATGAATTAAAGCCTGAGTGTGATTACACATATGTGTGTAAGTGTATAAGTCTGAATGTATACTGTACGTATGTGAGCACACTTGTGTGTGTGTGTTTGCGTGTGTGTTTGGTGCTTTGTGCAAACCGACAGACAGAAGTCTCGAGTAGGGAGAAAAATGTGCAGCTTGAAAATATCAGTCTTGTTCTGACATGTCTCATCATTTTGTGCTCTCCGCCAACTGCCTTGTGTAAAGCACAGCTGTCGACTGAGCAGCCTGCCAGTAGCAGCAAATTCACACCACTAGCTCATCAAAAAAAAGACAACCTAAAAGATATAAAAGTGTCTTAAAATATAGCCAAACTTAGTTTATTCAGATAGTACCAGTGGTGAGTAACACATTACAAGTAACACACAAGTGTAAAAATGTAGTTTTTTAAAGAAACATCTCATATTTCTTTTTTTTTTTATGTGCTGTGTCTCTTTCCTTGAATATATTTTTTAGCCAGTAATCTACTTTTCACTCTGATATATTTGCCATTTATGCCTTTGTTACATCTGGTAGATTAGTTGTTGGTGCAGTTCTTAAATCCACTCTGATACTCTACACTCTGATGCGCTGTTGTTTGACAAAATAGAGCGTTCTATTTCCATCTTAATTAACAAACTGTTAAGTATAGCATATTCACTGTGCTTGACACTCTGGGCTCTGAGAGTGTGATGTCATGAGCAACCAAACAGCACCATAGACCAGTGGTTCCCAACAGGTCCAGCCACGGGGTGTAGATTTCTCTTTAGTCATTAGTTCAAGGTCCACTCAGCGTCATACTTGCGTTTGTCCATGGTGTCAAACTAATTTGCTGTCTCTGTTAAGCAGCTGTCTGTTATTCACTCACTCTACATCAGCGAACGGCACTTCAGAATAAAAGCTCTGTGGCGGAAATTCACTGTACTTCAAAAGAAAGTGTGTTTTTTACAAACTTGACACATTCGTGAGTCACTTGTGGTCCATTCAGAATGGACCCAGGACGCACTCTTGGACCCTGACGCACCAGTTGGGAACCAGTGCTTAGACCATTTCAAGGCATGCCTAAATTTGTTTGAATATCATGCTGCTCGGTGGCAGGTTGCTGCCTTCAACAAGGTACAAAAGTAGCACAAAGTGTGGATTGCAGCGGTCAAACAAAAGAACTTTAACGTGAACAAGCCAACATTACCTTGAAAAAAATAATGCTTAAACAAGCTAATGCTTAAACAAGCTAACACTAGCTAGCCAACAGTCTACGCATGTGTATTTGTGTGTGCTGTGTGTCTGTCTTGTCATTTTTAATTCTCCAAAACACAGCGTAACTTACGGGTGATGAAATGAGTACTACAGACCCTGAAGTTCTCCAATGGTGTCAAGTTCTTTTGTTTGAAAGCTGCAATCCATGCTTTGCCCTGGTTCATATATTTAGGAGAGTGGTAGACTTTTATTTCTGACATCAAGTTTGTACCTTGTCAAAGGTAGCAACCTACCACTGAGCAGCACGGGCCTAAAACAAATTTTCACTGTTTCCCACAGTTATGTATTTCACTCTCCAGGAGGAAATGAGCATGGCATTAGTTCAGGCAAGACACAATGTTATGCTCAGCTCACATCCCAGCTACATCAGCTGATCTCCAACAGCTCAATCAACTGATGGAGTGGCTGATTGATGGAGGGTAGTCAGCTGATAGATCACATGATTCCTTTCTATGCAACCAATTGGTGAATCTAATTCAGGGCGTCCTATTTAAACTGCTCTGACCTGCCTACTGTTGCTGCTTCCTCTGCAAGTTGCTTTGCAACCTGCCTCCACCCCAGCTCCTCCTTTTGCTGTGTCTGACTTATCAATGTCATTTCTGTTTGTCATTGATGCTGCTCTGTTCTGTGCCCAGGGGTCTTTGCTGCTGCTCTCCATGTAGGTGCATGGAAGGGCAGGGAGGTTTGCTCTCTCTGCCTCAGGCTTTCCTTGTTTGCACATGGAAGGGCAGAGAGGTGTGCTCTCTCTGCCCTGTGCTTTCTACATAGGCGCTTGGAAGAGGCTTTCTGCGTAAGCCCAAGGAAAGGCAGAGAGGCCCCAGAACAGAGCCATACCCCCAAATATAATACTGCAAATGGAAATATAGTTTTCTTTGACTAAAATGTTCCTGACTGAACAAGAGTTCTTTTATTCATTTCATATACTGTTTTCGTGCAGTAGTGGCTGGAGAGTAAGTTTAAGTGGAACAGTGTTGTGTCCTAGCAACCAAAAGACGCCTTGATATGGTCTATATTTCAGCAACACTCTGAATGTTTGAACAGTCCAATTTGTGCCTTCACTACATTAACAGCCGTCATGACAAACTTTGCACTGCAAAGATGAACATTCTTCCAAAAATGACATTCGAGTGAAACTATGAATGGTTGTCAGAAAAGAATAATGAAATGGAGAGAAGCCCGGAAACTTCCCTACAAACCCTCAGGTGACCTCATACGATATCAGCCAATGTCGCAACGTACAGATCAAGCTGTCAACTCATTGGAATCGACCGTATGCCACCAAAGCAACTGTCAACGGACTCCTATTTCACTGGTTGCACAATAAATGGAAACATACAGATAAATGTACATGATACAAAGTAGCCGGCCTGCGGTAACGTGTAGACCTACACAAAGAAGTGATCTAGTGTGCAGGAATGTATATGTGTTGCTTGGCAACAGTCCAGTCCCGCTTCATTCGCAGAACTATTTGTGTTGGCGGAGCCAAAGAAATGATTAAATAAACAAACAAATCATAATCGGTTGTCGCTTTTTACCGTCAAATAATAAATGGAGCTGGCAGAACTTTTGTATAAAGTAATATCACACCTGAGGTCATGCTGTTCCACTGAATATCAGCACGGCTCTGATGATCCTCTGCACTCAGCTGCACTCCCTCCTGTGTGATATTTCGTAATTGTTTGATTAGCCTACCTGCTGTAATTGATGTCATTACGTTACACTGGCCTATCCTACACCCTAAAAAATATTAAAATAGAAAGTAACTTGTACTTTGAGCAATGTATTGACCAGGTACTTTTTTCAAATGGTCCTTTCACATTGAGACATTTTTTATGGGATTAATTGTACTATTACTGGAGCGTAGATTTTCAGCACTGTACCCACCACTTGATAGTACTGCAGCTTTATCTTTTAATGAAAAAAATAACAGGATATGGCAAAAAGGACGAGTCTGGATTAAGAATATGACACCAAAGGTTTCTGCCTGTGTGTAACTAATACCAGTGAGCACAGCTCAGACGCCCGTCCAGCTACAGGGAGTACGGAAATGAAAGAGACTCTGTAATGTTCAGCTTTAGTTTGAAGACTTTGGAGAAAAAGTCAATAGATGAAGCAAATAAAGAGGAAAAACAGTCAGTATTTACTGATTTATTGCAGATGAAGGTAAATGTCCAAAGGGAAATAGGTAAATTAGCTCTCCAGAGAAGCTGAGCTTACAACATAAGTCCATTTCCTCTGTTCACAGGTCACTGGTGCCATGAGCTATACAACGCAGTCCCCCCCCCCGCCACCGTCCCGTCTCCTTACTTTACCTCTAAGGGGAAACATATTCTTAACTGTATAATCTCCATCTGATTCCAATTTCCTCTAAGTGTCCCCTTGAAAGCAGTTTCCTTAAAGAACATAATCTGTGTCCCTCGACGAAGTCATGTGCGTGGTCTGTATTTGTTTATTCTGATGCTTCATTTAAAATGTGAGAGGTCAAATCTAAGGTGATATTATGGTGCTAGATCCATCATGATAATAACGTGAGACAATATTCACTTGCTCCCTATGGTTAGGTCAGAGGTCAGGGTGAGCTACAGAGCAGCACCCGTGCAGCCGATAGAAATTCAAAGTCTTGGTTTAGACACTCTGCCGAGGTCGGGATGTTATCGTTGAGCCTGTGGACCTGCATCCTCAACTTCCCCTTACTTTGGCATATCCCTCTCTGGCTTAAAAACAGTGGAGCAGTTAAGTCTGCCGCCTTTGGAGCCACACATGTGTCCTTGCTGACCTGTGATCAGATCCCACCAGCACTTTCAAAAGTCAAATATGGTTAAGAGCTTCCTGGCTTCTCCCACTGGCTCAGGATTCAGTCCTGCCAGCTCTTCCTCTTCTGTGTAATTATCGTTCTGGGAAGATGCCATGATAAAGACGTTGGTTCACCCTGGGCGAGGCTCAGGGCAGCCTGGTTTGTGAGGTTAGATTTCTTTACAGGGGATCCCCTACAGATGTAAAAACGATACCAAAGAATGAGTTATGCTTCCACATTATGGTGTTTTGGTGGTGACACCATTGAGGCTGGCAGGAATTGAGTTACAATAGAGCATTGAGGTTTAACTCATTTACAGCTCAGCTGAAGACTGCTCTGCTGAGATTCGTGTTATCAGGCTGTGTTGTGCATTTATCATTCATCTACAGTGTTTACAGTCTCTAATTTAGTTTATAATAGGGGGAGAAATTACAGTGAGAAGAAAATTTGCACTGGAAATGGATTTTACAGAATTTAGAGTTACTGAAAAGGAGAAAATTAGCCTTTCTATGAGTCCTGTACTGTAAGAGAGAACACAAAGCAGCCTAAGGAGACCAGTCAGAGTTCCTGTGGTCTCCTATTGTCCACATAGCCCCAATGTACATTTTTGAGACGATGCACATCCACAATGGCAGTTAGAATACAAAGTAGAAAACAAAGTGTACTGTTGTTGTGTTTTGTCTGTAAAAATGCTTTGTGTTCTTTTTCATTTATTTTTTTATGAGAATGTTTCTTATTATGCCCACACAGCAAATCTATTTACTTTGGGGAGTGTAAAGTTAAAAAAAAAAAATCACATGTCAGACAGTAACATGTAACAGACTGCAGGCTGAGCACCTTTAAATTTGAAACTGAATGTTTTCTATGCCTGCTGCTATCACCAAAGAACTAATTTAGCCTTGTTATACTATCAGAAAATGCAGTATATCATTACTGAGCTTGTAATTTAATGGTCAGATGAGATCCACACTATCTCTGTGCTCACCCACCTCTTATGCTATTCTCAGCCTTTGGGAAAATAAAAACAACAAGGTAATTAGGAACTCTCAATTTACTGGTAGGGAAGGAGTTACAAGGAATACTGCTGTTATGCATACATACACATGCACATAACCCAACCACACAAATGCTCTTCATAAAGTCAAGCCATAAATGCCGACAGCATGTGCACAACATGCACACAAACACACACATGCATAAATACGCATGGTTGGGTTATAACAGTGTAATTTCACAGCATATAACCATAAAAAGTTCTGTTACACTAATTGTAAAAATATATGATATCAGGTTACACATATTTTAAAGTAAGACCAAGTAACTATTAAAACAGGAAATAACACTCCTCCGCAAATAAAAAGTTTCATTCATGAGCAATGAAACGCTTCGTTGCTAAATACAATGCGCTTAGGTGTTTTGTTGCCGCAGCTGCCTGGTATGACTGGCAGCTTATGGTGACTTCTGTTATGCAAGTTTTAGATATAGTTGTGTAATAGATAATGCTGAGTCAGTTTGCCGCCTGTGTGACTCCTCTATTCTTGTGTAATATTGGATTTGAACCAGGGACATAGCAGCTCATGGGAAGCACCTTAACTATCAAAGGCCGGCAGGGTGAACACAAAGCACATCAGGAGGAGACATGTTTGTTGTTTTTTTTGGTTGTGATCCCAAAAAGAGACTCTTTATATTGTGCTTTGTTAAATCACAGAGCTTTTATATTTGTAAAACTTCCCCATAGCCTAGAAAAGTGAGTTTAAGTCTAGAGATGAAGTGGGAGAGTGTGGGTGGGGCCAGCAGGAGACACACTAATACGCAGCAAGAAAATGATTTAGGTTCATGCAATCTGAGTAATTTTTATTCAAGTGACTCAGTGTTATCTTTGAGTCCAGCATCCGATTGTTATAATGCGTCCAAGCCTTCCACCCACTCTCAGTCAGGTTTCCTCATGATTACGCTCTTGAAGCAACTGAACCAAAGAATCTTGGGAAATGAAGGAAAATTCATTGCGCCATTATCCTGTAATTACAATTTGTAGCCACGGTGGCCGCTGTGAAGCAACAGTTGAATAGTTGTCCTTTTATTAGTGTTACTAAAATTTTAATTTAATTTCATATTTTTAAGAAAAGGGGACTAAATAAATAAATACACAACAACAAAATAAAATAAAATAAATTACAATAAAGTAAAAAATGAACAAATAAATAAATAAATAACTACAAAAACAATAAAATAAATTACAATAAAATAAAAAATGAACAAATAAATAAATAAATGAATAAATAATTACAAAAACAATAAAATAAAATAAATTACAATAAAATTACAAATAAAAAATAAATCATACATATCTATAAAAAGAAAAATTAAATAGAATAAAAAGGAAAAGAAACATAAGGGGGGTATTTGCAGCAGAGCAGGTTTTGTTTAGTTTAGTATATTTATTTGCACATAAATGTGTAGAAAATACCTTATAACTATGTAATATACCTTCCCTTGAATGACAACAATCATACATAAAAAGAAAAAGAGAAAAGCGAAGACTGCATAGTTGAAAAAGAGTTCCAGAGTGAGAGGTAATACAAAATTGTTAGAGATATACAATTTACAAAAACAACAACAATAAACAAAAAAAACAAGCTCAGGTGCATTACAATGAATCAATGAAGTGTTAAAAGTCAGTTAAAGAATGACCATTAAATGACATTTTCGGTAGTTACAGTCGTGTTACCACAGCCCATTTCACTTGGTTAAATAGATACAGTGTAACACAAGTCCAACTTTAGAGTAAAGTGTCCATTTTAGTTAGTTAGCACTTTATTTCGAACATGTAAGTAGCAAATAAAAGTTTTCATCTGCAGACTTGCAGGCATTCGTTCCAGTGTGTAAACCCGTCTGAGTCTCTGTAACCACTGAGTTATGGTTGGTGGTTTGCATCCTTTCAGTTATCATTTTTGTTGCAATCAATAAAAGTATCTGCAATATGTACCTCTGATCCGTGCCATACATCTCTTAAGGTATAGATCCTAACAAAAATAACAATGGGGGGTTAACTGTTCTAAAGTTTTGTCTGGTTTTGTTTAGGTCTCTTTAAAAAGTTTACAGAAGCCTTGGATCTTGTGTGCGTGGTCTCCTGTTTTTCCATAGTTGGATATTCCTCCTTCAAAAGTAGATAACTGCCTTTGAAAATGGGTAAAAACAGGACAGAAAATTCAAATTATAGATACAATAAGAATTGAGTATTTAAATAAAATGAGTAAAGGAACAGTGTGATTTTCATGCTTTAACTTTTTTTCTTATCTGTACTTGAATATCTCAAATAAGTAATCTGACATCATCTCATTACATCGTCAAAATACATGATGTCACCTCTCGGAATATATATTTATTCTCCTCTATTACTGATTGTGATATTCATGAGAAGACATATTTTAGAAATAACCTAATCAATCATAAATGTGAACATTCCTGCAAACACAGACTCTCATCTTCTTCTCCCTAACAGCCGGTGACAGTGACATCACAGAGCAGCTGTTGGCATTTATCACCTGGCTGACACACACACACAAACTTGTCACACACACTGATGAGGGCAACAGGTAACAGTGAGTTAAGGCGCTGATCTCCCTCTGCTCAATCTACATGTGTCACACCGAGCATAAAGTAAATGCAGCAGAGTGTGTGTGTGCTAAACTTGCACATGTGTTCACATACTGTACGTGTGTGAGTGTGTGTTGGGGGGGTGGGGGGGGGGTTAGAGCAGCATGTACACACATAAACATCCTCCAGGCAATGAGAGTCATCCTGGGAATATTTATCTTTGCTGGTAACGCAAAGAGGCAGCCAACCTCTAATCTGGCCCTCAGCTATTTTCTCTGAAATCTCCGAGAGGGAGGGGAGAGAGACGAGAAGAAAGAGGAAGGAAGGAGGGAGACGGCGAAGTCAGTGGGGAAGGAAAGAAATCTCTGAGAAGGTGGAGGATGGAGGGAGAATAAATGGGAGAGACAGGGCTTGTCTGGTGCATGTGCATGTGTATTAAATGCGTGTGTTTCCTGACATCCCCGTGTGTCAGTGTGTGTATAGAGAGATTTTAGGTGTCTGTGTTTAAGTGCATTTCTTTTGTGCATGTGTGTGTGTGTCCAGGCAGGTCGAGAGGGTTGGCCAGGGGCTGGGTGATGAGGCGTGGTAGGGATCCCGTGTTTGGTGTGTCTTTGAGGCAGAATGAGGTGGGGTGGTGGAGGTGTGTGTGTGAATGTGTGTGTGTGTGTGTGTGTGTGTGTGTGTGTGTGTGTCAGTGGCCATGCCCCCCAGGCTGAGCTGGATCTCACAGTGTGCGGCTGATTCGAAGTGAATGGCAGCGTGCCGTGTGGCTCCATCGTGGCCAAATGACTTCTGACACTCCTCGCCTTGTTCCTTGACGTCTGAGAAGACAAGACGACACACATACACACACACACACACACTCACACACACACCCAATGCCATAACTGGAACACCGACATTAACCTCAACACACACATGAACACAGACGTGCGTTCAAACACACGTGCGCACACAGAAAACTGGAACGTTTGACAAGATGTTTCACATTTTGGCTCCAGAGTCCTCTGATGGAAAATTCAATGGAAAATTTGATGCTCAAGCGTTTCCCAAAGTAGGAACATGACAGTTGGTTGTTGTTTGCTTTCATTTACTTGTATCTCTTTACCCTACATGTGTTTTACTTTAACATCCCTGACCTGTTCTAGTAAAGCGCCCGAGGGAGCAGTCCCGTCAGGGGACAGAGTGCACACAGAAGGAACAAGACACCGCTTCATCTTTCCATGTTTATAGCCCACATACAACAGTGAATATACGTGCATGTGTGAATCATGTCCTGTTTGATGGCCGCCACCATGGTCACATATACACACATATACACACACATACAAACTATTCATCTGGGCAGTCTGTGTGTGTCCATTTGGGTTCGTTTGAAACTGTCATGTCAGATACAGTCTGCTCGGTGCTGCGCTCGTCCTTGCTTCGGGGCGAACTCGTCCAAGACAAGCACTTGATTTGACTCAGGCCATGTTTTCTGGTACACCACCATGGCTCATCCTTACTGAACTCTTTGGATCTCAGCTACAACGGACAAGGGTCCCTTCCTCGTATTTTAATTTCCAAGGGAATAGCCGAGGGGTTTATGGTGTACATCTCTTCAGCTTGTGACAAAAATGACCCCAGGATGCAGGGAAATGAAGTGTCACAGCAGCAGAGGAACTCTGGGAAGAGTGTTTTTGAAGTAGAACATGATTTACAGAGCATGAAGTATACAGTAAAGCACTATATACATAACACAACATACATACTATAATATCAGAGATAAAATGAGCTAGGTGTTAAAGCAAATGAATCATATCCCAAATCTAGAAATACAAAAAAATGCGCTTAAATAAGAGCAAAATGGAAATCTGCTCTGTTGAATTTCAAAGTTATCACTGCGGCAACTATTTTTAAATCAATGCTGAAATATTGCCTGCCATTGTAAAGTAAGGAGGTTATGCATACAAGCCATTATCCTGACTTTGAGTTGAGTAAATAAACAAAGTGCACGACCAAAGTAAGATTTTCCATGTAACTGAAGCCCCATACAAAGACTTTACATCTGAGCGTAAAATTAAAAACAGTATCATACTAGGTGGTTAAGTGATGGTTGATTTATGGTGAAACAGCAGTGAAGAGCGTGCCAAGGCCTGCAGGCTGCTTATTGTGTCACACTGTGCACATTCACGACCTGGATGGGAGAGGAAGATCTGGGTGATGACTTAAAATGTGAACGTCGCCATTTTTATGGGTAATTTAGTGGTTTTCTGTTGAGCCCCACCCCAAGTTGCTTGCTCTCTTTCAACACAAACACACGCACACACACACACGTTGAGAGAGTTGCTGACTTTAAAGTTAAAAATAGTTTTAGATGATGTAACCTCTTGTTCATGAATGATTTTTTAAACATGGATGTTAAAGGAAAACTTTGTATATCAGTTGTATATCAGTTACTCATCCTGTGTGATGCTGAATACCTAAAGAAAACTGTATGCCTCCTGTGAATTAAGAATTCACAAACAGAGAATATTCTTGATGAACTAAAGTCATAGGGGTCTGCGTTTAACAACATCTGTTTACAAACTCTCACACAAATTGTGCAGTATTATCTCAATCTCATTTTTCAAGTTGTACGCCCAGTACTTATTAATGAGGACCTGAACTAAAAGTCAAACCTATCTGTGCTCTCTTCAAAGCCAGACTCCATTGACAAAAACTGTTATTTTACCCTTCTGAACACACAAGCTGATGGTCTACCACTGCCATGATCTGTAGCTTGTTTGTGTTCCTGTGTGACTTTGCTGAATCTGAGCTAACCCTTTAAAACACCAAAGTCACAAAATAACACAAACAACTTAACTGATCGAGGCAGTGGTAGACCAGCAGCTTCTATGTTCAGCGGGATAAAATTACTGTTTTTGTCAATGGAGTCTGGCTTTGAAGAGAGCATGGATAAGTTTCAATTTCTGGGGGGCTTTCAGACATAGAGTTGTCTTGCTTTGGTCTGTATCAGGGACTAATTTTGTTGTAAATTGTTGTAAATTGTAAAAAGTTGTACAATTGCCTAGAGTTGGTTTGTGTTCTCACGGCAGCATTTACCAGCGGATCAGATAAAATGCGTTGCACGAGAAAGCTGCTCTTGATTGGTCAGGATTTCCATGTGGGAAAAATCCAGGAAGTAAACAAAACATTGAAGAAGAGTACACTTGCAAGATAAATGTGACACTTTCTAATGTCACAATGGAGGGACAACTACGCAGGTTGATTTTAGCGCTGCTCATCGTGGACTATATTGCTGTCATTGTTCATTTGAGTCAAAGCATACAGTTTGAAAACGAGGCGCGGCTCCAACTAGAAAACAATGTTTTGATGCATTGGATGTGCTGAATGTGCATATTAAGGCAGTACAGGAGGAGGCACACATTAATAATCCTCCAGGACTGTAACATGCTCATGTTTAACCCAAACAATGTGTCATGTGACTGCAGTTGGTTCAGATCGAGGTTGGGACATGTTCTCACCACAAATGCACCAGAGTTAATTTGCAACCGGACTGAGACCCTCTTGAAGAGGTGGTTGTTTTGGTGTGCACCCAGAGTGTGATTGCTGTGTTTACACCTGCACAAACAAACCGCACTTAGGGGGCAAACGAACTCGAGTTCAACTGGACCGAACCAAACAGGACAGATGTGAAAGCACCCTCAGTTTTGTTCCCTGTCAGAAAGCACTGTCAGTTTGGAAAGTACTGAGCATAAGACTGGATAAAAGAGACTTGGGTTATACAGCACAGGTTGTGTGAGAGTTTGTAAACAGATGTTTTAATACAGTCTTGCTGTTGCTAAATGTGGACCCCTATGACTTCAATTCATCAAGAATTTTCTGTTTTTGGATTCTTTATTCACTGTGGAGACATGCAAGAAAAATGTTCACAAATTCAACATATCACGGGGTTACTAACTAATATACAGATGGTCATTTTTAGGGATGAAGTATTCCTTTAATATTTTCCACTCCATATCTATTGAGTAAAATTAGCTAAAACAAAATACCCAAGATGAGATGTATTTAGCTTTGAACCACCCAGAATATTATGCATAAACTTAATTTGGTCAGATACTGGACAGCTGACTAATATTTTCATCCTGTTTTATTTTTCCAATTGTTAAAAAAAAAAAAAAAAAAAAAACCACACACTTCCGCATTTGCACACAAAAAGCATCACAGAAATTTTAGCTCTACTTAAGATGAACATTGTTAACAATACACTGCAGTAATGTCCCCAGTAATGTTAAGTATATCCATCACTTTGTGTGTGCTCATCTTGTGTTGTTTGTTTTACCAGCAGTGTGAATGGGGTTAGAGAGTGTGTGTGCAGGCTCCCTCAATCATCAAACCCTTTTAACTTTATTCATTCAACCTGCTCACATACGCGAGGCTGCGTAGAGACTGCATTCCCCAGTGTGCATGCACGTGTGTGTGTGTGTGTGTGTGTGTATATGTGCGAGTATGCCATACAAAGCTTGTGTAAAGGTTGCATTTTCCTGTCTGCATCTGAATCAGAAGAAGTGCACTGGTTTCCCTTAGTGTGTGTATTTGTGTGTGTTAATGGGTGAGTGTTTCCGTGCGTAGGTGTGCATTTGCTCACTTCGTTCCTTCTCTGTGAATGTGAAGGAATTTTATACGGCTTGAGCAGCAAACACAAACATCAACTGCATGTTGTTTTTAGAGGAATTAGCACTTGGTGAAACAGCAGCAACGACTCACAAAACATGATTAATCACACACTTTGAAACAGTCGTGTAATCCTGTAAAAGAGTGTGTTATTGCTTTGCTAAATACAAAAGTCCTTGTTGTAATGAAACAAGTTTTACAATCACAACGACTGCAGGCCACAACTTAATAAAATAAGCCCATACACATTTTTCTGTGAAAGAAAATTACAATGAACAAATGAAAATAAACATGAAAATTATAAACTAAATAAGTTCCTCCTTGTTATAAAAAAAAGCTCTCCTGTCTCTGTGACTGCCAAAACTCTATAAAATAAACACATTTAAAATCTTTTATGCTAAAACCCTCTTTAACAGCGAAGTGGAATACTTTGGCCAATTTGTATCACTCGTACTCGAGCAGAGCTGTAACACATATACTTGACAATCCTCATTTTACCCCACGGAACTAGCATATTATGCAAGAGTGGATTATGTGTTGTGTTGCATCTAAGGGCAAATTACATACTTGTCTCTTTCAGTGAGTATCATCCAGACAGGCACTATACAGTACATGGCTGCCCTTCCCTCCAGCGCACTGTAACCCTTCTCTGCAAAACAGAAAGAAGAGGAGAAAGAGACACAGAGTGTGTCGTAAAGAGACAAAGAAAGAATTTAGAGGAGTTAAAAAGAGAGACAGAAAAAAAAAAAGTTTGCGTCGCTGTGATCAAAATAAAAAAAAACTATCCTGTCAAAACATGGAATCAAACAGAGATCTCATAAAAGAAACAGATCGTTACAGACTTAGTGAGAAACATGTGGCGCTTTAAGGGATAATATCCGCTCTGCTGCTGCTGATGTCATTGTCAAACTTGCTCCCCTTCCCGTCTCACACACACATACTCCTACACACACACACACACACACAGTCCCCCACATCCCTCCAGCTTTCTGTCCCTACCTCTCTCTGTACGCTGAGCGCCCCTGGCCCTGCAGACGAGCTCTGTGAGGATTAATTAACCAATTAGGAGAGGAGCCCCTGGGAGGCGTTTGAGGGTCCCCTTGTTGTCATTACACACACATACACACACACATACTGAGAGACACAGGCCTCAATTAGGCGGTGCTGTGATAGGCCTCGCTGACTGAAGATGCAGCTCTAGCAGCGGTGTTCATCCCCCCCTTTTGAGTGACTGATTAGGTGAGTAACCTTTTAATTGAATTATGATTATTATCCTGATGTCCACTGTTTCTGCCCCCCGCTAACCTCTCCTCTCGCCCTCGACCCCCGAGGTGCTGCTTGATGAAATTAAGGAGGAACCCCCATGTGAAAGATGCGAAGGTTTACCCTTTTTTCTCCTCCACTGATCTCTGTCTTTCTCTCTGCAGAGCTCAGTGTTCATTCCATCGCTCCCAGCAACAGGCTTGAGAGCTTTGTGTCTAGAAATTTACCTAAAGGGAATGTCCGTCTTGAACTTGTCCTGTATGTTGTTGTGGGCTCAGGATAGAGATACTGTGATGGAGAAATGACAGGATGCAGGTGAGAAACTGAGGTCAAAGATACACCTATATCATGACAATCATTCCTAAATGTGTCAAGTTTTGAAGGGTGATGTAGTTTCTTCCCTGCCCTCCTACATAGACTGACAGGAGACGGGATGCTGGTGGACTGTGGGCCGTGACAGGGCCGCGGTACAGTATGCTGTGTGTCAGCGCTGACTGGCCTGATTAGGACAACGCCACAGACAGCCACAGACGCAGCAGGGGAGGGGAGGGGAGTGCCGATGCTACTGGAAGACAAGACGAGACAGGCCCCCTGCTTCTCATCGTTTCCTCATTTGTCTGCTCACTTGGCCAGCCATCACAGCCGATCTCCATGCCAGCATGTGACCTGGATCAGATGGGATGCAGATATATTTGTTAAATGACAGCCTGCCCTCTCGGTCGGGACACTTAACCTCTGCGGGAGAGCCGTGGTCTGTTAGTGTGTTGACCCCCACGAAGCGTTTATGTGTAAAACAGGAGCCCTGGGGCTGGTCCATTACACTGGCTAATGTTTTCATACATGATGTCCAGCCTTCAACACATACAGCCATCTGTGATGGAGATGACACTTACTCATGCTAATGTCCTTGAAGCTGTGCTGTGGACTCACACCTGTCTTTACCTGTGATTTAAAGTGTAAATAAGAGACCGTGAAAGAGACTCTGTAACTTCGCCACTACATTTACCCAAATTAGGACTGGTCAATCTATCAGTAATCTATCAGTATGACATGACACTGAATATCATTTCAGATTTTAGATACTTTTAGATATCGATATTGAGGTATTTAACAAAAAAATATTGTGATATTTGATTTTCTCCAAATTGCCCAGCCCTAACTCAAATACAATATTTCTGTCAGATATGCTGCAAAAAAACGGACAAATTTACATCTTAAAGTTGAAATTTAACAACAAAAACTGTCGCCTTTACAGGGGCAAGCAAGAGTCACCACAGTCCCAACAAATATGGAATCAATAACGCAGGGTCAAGGCCCTGGGTCACTTTAAATATAGGTCAGTCTCTCCAGGATTTTGCCGGCTTTTTTGGTAGGGGATTGTTGTGGCATAAAATACCTGATTTCATGGCAGCTTCTTAAAAAAATTGTGATGCAAGTTGTGTCATTTTTAGGTTTTTTGTTTGTTTGTTTGTTTGTTTTTGCCTAAAAATGTGGGAGCAAGGGAAGATTGCAAAAAAAGTTGTTTTTTTTGTATAATTCATTAAAAAATCAAGGCAACAAAACTGTTTTAAGTTTGTGATTTATACTACACTGAAGTGGCCACTAACCATGCATCTACCTCACCTTGATTCTTAAGCACTTGCAAAATCTGGATGCAACAGCCTCTGTGACGATGATTTATCTTGTCTGTTGTTAACACATTTCAGTTATTCTCTGGGTGTGTTTTGCTGCAGAAAAGTGGTTGTCAATCACTGTCGTTTGTGTTCCAGCACGACGTTGCACATGGTGCAAAACAAGTCCTGCAGAACATCATGGACTTGGGTTTGCACGGCCTGTAGTAGAATATTTTTTTGTAAATATGAGACGTTCATGCTGCACATGTCTGCATCTACACCACCAGAAAAAGAAACTGGGTTTGGTGACAATGTGCAGGGGACTGCTATGGTAAGACTTTCTAAACACTACAGTGATTGGTCAAATTTGCAGAAAAGTTGCACTGATTTGACACAGAATTCACAGGGATTGGTTGAATTTGCCTTAACTGTTGCGAGCACGATATCGCAACATCCTGGAGACCTTAAACCCTTAAACCTTAAAAAATCCATAACATCCTCAAATTTGCACGACAAGCTGATTTCTTTCTAAATTCTCTGGAGAATTTTGGGACCTAAAAATTGTGATATGTCAGGAATAGGTTAACGAAGCCTGCACCAACAGAAAATCTTTTGCCTCTTTTGCTCCTCTGTTTTTGAGACGTTACAGACTGTCAGTGTTAGCAAACATAAGACAAATGTGCAGTTAACTGATGTCATATGATGAGATTTCTGGGTGTCAGTGTTTACATTTTTCAGATAGTTACCATCTGCTGTTATGTGAGACTGCTAAGTTGCCTCAGACTTGTTTTATACAAGCTGTTTATGTTCAGACATTTAATATTCAGTTATGGTGATCATAATTGGCTTTGCATGAAAACACATCAGAGAAATCATGTGACTTACAGGATGATGGCATGACGGTGTATTTCTCAACTTAATGCACTCTGTCTCACACAGTTGCATGATTTATAAATAGGATCTTACTGGACAGGTAACTGAAATGCGAAACTTTTCTGTGACGCATCAATGATACGAAAGAGACAGAAGGTCTCGTCTTTGTCGCCTAAGTGGTCCGACTCTATCTCCCTTCCATCTGTTAGTGATCTCCGACAGCACCGTGTGCTGTGAAGGAGCACAGGGGAGAAAAAAAGGGGAAGGAGAGGAAAGGAAAGTAGAGGTTTTACTGCATCCTGGTACATCCTGCCTTAATGAGGCCCCCCTCTCTGTCTGCCCATCTGTCCCCAGCGGGATTGGCCGCACAGGGCCCCCATGTTAGTGAGGAGGTATGTTTGTGTGTGTGCGTGCATCTGTGTGTGTTTGTGCAGGGGAGATGTACTTGGGAGTAACTGATTCAGTCAAGGTAAGAGCAACCGCATCCTCTTTCAAAGGTAATGATCTGCTTGGCATCGCAGCGATCAGATAACTCAGAGAGATCTTCTTGTCTTTTATTTTGCTACTTTCTGTTATTTAGTTCCTGAAACACGGAGGCTGTTCGCTTATAACTACACATGTTTAGGATTCCCCTGCATCTCATTTAACTCCTCAGTAGGAACAGGACTGAGTCATCCATCCCCAGCTCCCCCACCCCACCTCTGATGACCCCTCTCCGTGGTACAGTCTCATTAGCCTGAGCTGCAGCGGCTTGTTAACCCCACTAATCGAAATGGGAATGAGCATAAAAGAGCCCAAGAATTTACTGCCAGGTCCACACTTCAAAGGGACAGTGGGGAGGGGGGCATCATCCAGCAGACTGAGCGTGTGTATAGGTATATGTGTGCAGAGGTGTGTGTTGGTTCAGTTTGATGAGTTTAAAGGAACACTTCACCCCCAATGACAATTCAAATGTATTCACAATGTTTTATGTTAAATTTGTAAAAAAAAACAAACAAAAAAAAAACGTTTTTCTCGCATGCCGCTCGTGAACGAAAAATCCAAAAACAGAGAAAATTGTTGATGAATTAAAGTCACAGGGATCATGTTTAACAACGGCAAAACTTTGTTTGCTAATTTGTTTGTGTTATCGTGTGACATTGGTAAATAAAACATACCCTTTAGAACATTTAAGCCACACAATAACATAAACTAACCAACCAATCGAGGCAGCAGTGTTCCAGGAACTCCCATGTTCAGTGAGTTTAATTAAAACTTTCCACTGACTAGTACGGTACAGTTCAGTTCGGTACACTTTGTGTCCATTTCCACTGCAAAAAGTTGTGGATGATACCATTGGGACTGTTCTGTAATGTCCCATCTTTGGTCCCCCCTCTGTTGGGGTACCTAGCACACAGATCTGGTACTAAAAGGTGGAGCTGTGAACACTGCAGTCTGTTGATTGGTCAATAGAGGACAGTCACTCTGCTTAGGGCTGAGTTGTGGCTGGTTTTGAGGCTCATGTAACCACTGTTCATACTGTGGAGAGTTTTATTGCTGTTACAATAAAATGAAGGGATGTTTTTCTGCCTCTCACAGCAGCTGTAGTCATTAAAAAAAAATCACTTAATTCACTGGGCCGACTGCCGGCAACAATTAAGGTGGAATGTTTACTTGTTATGTTACTCAACGTTTGAGTTGAACGTGAATCCCTTCGCACACCTTAAATTTCAATGTGACAACTCTGACCATCACTTTAGTCTTTATATGACATACACTTTCAGTAATGAGTGGATCCTCAAGTGTTTGAAAATGTATTTTAATTTCAACCAGGTTATGTGACCTGCATATATTCTAATTCTCACTTGGAGCGTGGAGTGTCATGGAGCATTGTTCCTGTGGGCTCCGGCAACATTAAACCCCTGAGCTTGCCTGAGAAGGACTAAATGCACATACCTGTATTTTTAAATATCCCACGGAGATCTCACTGCAGCCTGTTTTATTTTCTTCTGAAAATGCTGTGCAGCCTCGTTCTGTGGACGATAAACGAGGTACAGATTTCCCTCTGTATCACTGGTGATAAGGAAATACAGCAGGTGCTTGATGGAGCAGTGTAAGACAACAACTACGCCCATATTTAAGGGGTTTGCAGTGAAAACGCTAAGCAGAAGTAAGGTCTAGGTGATATTTCTGAAGGGTTACTTTTAGTTCCAAAGGTACCATACTGAAAGAGTTCGGTGGAAATGGGGCTTTAATGTTTTTGTCAGTGGAGTCTGGCTTTGAAGAGAGCATAGATAAACTTCACTTTTAGTTTAGTTCCCCGTCAAAAAGGGCTGCCTGTTTGGGAATTTTGTGAGTTGTGATTTGTATGAAAGTTTGTAAATGGATGCACTGGTAAGGTTTTGCTGTTGCTAAGCATGGACCCCTATGACTTCAGTTCATCAGGAACTATCTCCGTTTTTGGATTCTTCGTTCACCAGAGGCAAGAAAAACAGTGTTTTCTTTACACATTCAATGTAACATGAAGTGAGTAATTGATATACAGATAGCCATTTTGGGGATGAAGTATTCCTTTAAGATAATTTGCTTTTCAGGTCACGTTTTGAAAAACAATTTTCATGGTTGGTGCAGAGGAGCACAACAAACTCTACACCTTGGCAAAAGGAGCTGTTGCCGGCTTTTATTTTTTTAAGACAAAAAAAAAACAAATCCTTGAAATTCAAAGTTGGTGTTTTCTCAACCCAACTGCTAAGAGTGAGCCTCGCAGTAGGCTGGCTCCTGTGTCAAATTCCCACAGTTCTTTAAATAATGTATGTGTAACAGAGGCATGCTGCAGCGCGCCCTGCTCTTATCATCTCTAGTGGAGCTGCCAACACTGACAGACTCCCATACAACTAATATTTCCACTTTACCACCACAGCAGGGCAAATCTGCACTGCCAAAAAATAAGGAACTATGTTATTTTTAACTGTGTCAGCAGCATAAAGAGTAACAGCAGTTAATGTTGTCTTTTTCTCTAATCCAACCACTGGGCCAACCACTGAGGGTCTTTATTATAAAGGACCCACGCTCATATTATCTTGATGAAATAAAACAAACACCAAAAACGTGCATGTCTCAACAGTTGTTACAAGCATTACAGTGGACTGTGGAGTCACAGCTTGTGTAGACTCAATAAAATGAATCTGATGACCAGTTGGAAACTGACTCTGCCCGTAAAGCTGCAAGGATCATTCAGCACACCCCCTCTCCTCCAAATCTATTCACTCCACCGGGCGTGGCAGTCAACACTTGGCAAACTCCAAAATCCCAGAGGTGCAGAAAGCTACTTTGTCAAGGGGAACATGTAATCCATTTATTCAGTCATACGTGTTTATCTTTTGGATCCTTTGTGTCACTTACACTGTGCTTGTTTGCTTTGTGTCATTTTCAGTGTCAGCACAAACTTCTCTTTTTATATTATTCAAACAAAGTGAGACACTGTGGTTTGGTTAGGTAGACCCGGAGAGGGATTTGGCTCATCCAGATTCATGGCGCATCACAATAGCTGGTATGAAATCTGTTCATACCAGCCCACTCGCTACTATCTGAGCCCTCGGGTGCTTTTAGACACAGAGCTCGGTGGGAGCAGATAGTATGCCAGAGCAATACTTTAAGGACGATTAGAAGTGTGTTTAGAAAGCCTGACTTATTTTTACAGGAGCTGAATGATAGAAATGCATCCGCAAATCAACACTGAGGTCGATCATGATCCACTGCTGATGTCATCTCTGATCTAAAGTTCATGGCTGTATCAACACTATTGACTTACAAGTGGTGCTTTATCCATCTGTATAGAATAACAGACATAGTCAATGTGATGTCACCCATTGGTCGGTGGACTCAGTCTTTGAAGCAAAGTAGTTCACTAAAACTACATTAAAAACTGAACTAGGTGTAAAAAAACATTTAAGTCAACTGAAATAAAAAAAACCCTACACCCTACACTACACAAAAAAACTGAAATGCCATTGTGTATTTACAAAACTATAAAATAAAATAAAAGTAAACAGGAAATGTCTTTAGTGTAAGTCTTTTTCAATTTGGTCAAATTTGTTGACACAGCAACCATGACGAGCCGTTGGTGCCCCTTTTCTGATCTTCTTACCTCTTGCTCATGACAAATAGGCCTAACTCCATATTGTAAAATGGAGTTTGGCTGTCAAAATTTTGGATTTTTAGTGCCAGAAATGACCATATTGGGTGAGCGCATGGTGATAAACTTAATGCTAGCTGTTAGCTTGGTTAGCAAGGTGCATTTGCAGCTATGGCTAACTGTGATAAATCTAATGCTTACTTTCTTAAAACAAAATTTACTTTGTAGAAAGACTGAACATTTGACTCCTTAGTGGGTCTTCTAGTAACCAACCAGGAGCAACTAACCCCTAAACAAGACTTTTTAGACAACCACAACATTACAATCAACTTTCATAAGCTGAAAACACAATGACATGGCTACAGATGAGACTACACCAACACATTCTCACTCCACACATATTGACGTTTTGCTCATGGACTTTCCACGCCCACATGCAAGGTACCCTGGGTGTGTTGGTTGTTGACGTTCTGGGACACCATGTCAAGTTCTGCCTGTTACATGCATTGTCTGTTTTCAAAATACACTTCCGTTTTTACAGGAAATTTACAGTTCACATACAGTCTCTTTCAACAAAAAATGCAAGTGGCAATGATTTGCCAACACATTGGGTTCAGGCAACAAAAGGTTTGGCTTTACAATCTTGGCTTTACAAGCGAACACCAGTCTCACAGGTGAAAGTCGATGGTTGCTGGATCCACCATCCCTCCAGCCCACCCTACTCGGACTTCCGCTGTTATTCGTTGTTGTCCCATCGCATTTCCTCCCAATGCTGCTGGGCGTCGTTAAACAATAACAGCAACCGGCCGCACACCATGCCGATGTGAGAGGACAGCTGTTTTTGTTGGTGTCTGACACTGGAAGTCACAAACCAAGCGACTGTTTTCGATGACTTCACAGTGAGACCAGGTTGACTACACCTATACCCTGTGAATTTGGGGTTATGCCATAGTAGCAATACCAAACGGAGGCCCTCCCCTTACTCTGAAGAAGGCTGTTCCTTTAATTATGCATGGCAAATTTAGCTATAGAGACCAAATCCATATTTCAGGCTGTAAACATAAATATTACTGCTGTAAAATTGGACATTTTAAAATGGGAGTCTCGCTCTTGGAGCCAAACTCAAGTGGCCATTAGAGGAACTGCAGCTTTTGGCATTTCCGTGTTGGCTTTATTTTTCAGCCCTGGGGGATTGCCGCTTCATGATACAGCTCTCAGCTACTCCAAACATTTGAAAGACAGTCCCGGCAGGACGGTTGCAACTCCTCCGAGTCCTCTGTCTCTGTTTGTTTTCATCCTTGAACACACCAGAATGACTGATTAAAATCTGTTTGTTTGATGTACACTCTGAAAAAGACAATCAGATGTACTAGAGGGTGTTTAGCAGAGGGGAGCTTTGGATGCTTTTGTGCAAATTCAGCTTGTGGGGAAATGAAGGACAGAGAGAAGGAGAGCCATGTTAGCAGAAACAGAGGGACACTTGTGTGGTTTAGCTGGTACTGGTTCTGTATGGTGTTTCTAATTTTCACCACATGCTATTTACCAACTTATATGAGCCTCACAATAGGGGTGTAGTTTTGTAGCAATGCCAGGCTTTTGTATTGTATTATAGAATTATTTACTTATGTGTGTTTCTGTTACCAAAAAAGCTGAAAATACTTTGTTGTGCGATATGTTCTTAATTATCTTCAAAAACTAAAGCAGAAATGTGTCGCCCAAGTTTCCTGCTTGACCTCCTTGATCAAAAACTTTACGCAGTTTCTGTGTCGTGACTTTTCACGCAGATGAACAGACAAGTGTTACTTATTCAAACACATTGAGATTTATATGAAAATCTCAGCATGTCCATTTAAATATTACACGCACAGTGCACTAGGGCATTGATGGAGATGGTGGAGTGGGGTGCATGCAGAGAGCATTAGAGTAAGAAAAAATACAAAAAGGAAAAAAACAAGATGTTGACGTTTACAAATTTGCACATACTATAGTCTTTTATAGTTTCATATTTATTATCGTTTGATAGCCAAGTCATTTATTTATTTATTCCTCTTAAGATTGTTTATGATTGTTTTATTCAAATGAATCGTAATGTCTTCCGCTGACAAACTTAAATTATTGGGGATATATTAAATTAATTGATCGATTACTGAACAAGCCTACCAGGCTCTGGCCTAGGGGCCCAAAGTTTTAGGGGCCGAAAAATGTCACCTAAATTAACACTTACTGGCTACAAAGAGACACAAAAAGACCACAATGAGATGCAACGGAACTGCAAAGAGACACAAAATAACTACAAAAATGGGCAAAGCTACCACACAACGAAAGACAAAATGACCAGAAAAGACACAACACTCAAACTGGAAGACACACAAAACCAAAAGAAGATGCATAATGACTACAAAGAGACACGAACAACAACAATAAAAGAGGCAAAACCACCACAAAGTCTGCATGTGTTTCCGCTATGTAGGAGAAGTGGTGGGGCCTTTTGAATATCTGTGCCCAGGGGCCCATTGTCTCATAATCCACCCATAATTATATTAAACAGAAATCGATGTAACTTATCTCACCTCATGATTTTGGCTGATTGCGCACTTATCTAATCAGTGAACTCTGTGTTTTAAATCACTGTTAAATACAACACATTTCAAGGACAGAATATGACCATAACATTCAAATCTAAATTTGACATATAAGCAAATAAGCAAACAAACAAGTGTTGAGAAATAGATTTTTAATAAAAATTTGATTAGGCATGACAGCCTATAATTTAAAAAAGGAATTATTATGACAGGCATTCAAGCCCTAACAAGTTAAAGGAGGGTAATTAAAGACACATCATGTGTGTGCAAGGCTTAAAAAAAACAGTGTACATGAATAAAAAAGTAACGCCTACAGTCTTACTCCATCCCACAAATGTTTAATAAAGACAACGTTTCAATCCTACTTGGATCTTCATCAGGTCAAAATGTTTGACAGGTAGAAACCACACCTATATTTATACATAATGCACACCAATAGGCTGACAAGCTCTGTGATGGCAGGTGTGGTTAACTATCCTAACTGCTCAGGGTGACAAATCAGTTGACAACAAAAAAAACCCCAGAGAAATACTAAAGTAGTACTAAAGTACGTAGGGGAAAAATGCAATACAAAGGCCCTATTACAAAATATCAAATCTATATCTTTATTAATTAAACATATCAAATTCATCATCCCATATATCAGTCTACATCACCTATGTTTAAAAAATATTTTGTATTAAACTTCCAGTGTGTAAGATTTATGGGGATTTAGTGGCATCTAGCCATGAGGAGTGCAGATTGCAAGCAGCTGAAACTTCTCCCGGTTAAAATTCCTGCAGTGTTAAATGTTCAGGAGGTTTTTACGGGGAGGCAAATTATCCGCAAAGGTCTCTTTTTCTCTATAACAAATGGACCAGGTGTTCAAACATTACATAAAGCAGTTTCTCCTTTACAAATCAGTGTATCACTGATGCTGTCTGCTCATGCATGCTCACCTCTTTTCTCGGATAACTTAAGATCCAAACGTTCAAGAAGGTTTTAACAGGAGACCAATCATTAACAGAGGTCTTTTTCTTTCCAAAACAAATGGATCCAGTGATTTAAACCGGTAAAAACACTGAACAAAGCGATTTTATGTTTATAGAAATGTGTTTTTCTGATGCAACTTTTTGCTGAGGGGCTGCTACCTCAGGTGACTGATGAAAAAACGTAAATGGCCAACCTGGTCTCACTCCAAAGTCGTCGAGATCCGGCACTTGGGCAGTGACTTTCTGTGTCGGACACTGACTAAAAAAGCTGTTCTTTAACATCGGCACGATATGTGGCGGGTCACTGTTGTAGTTTCATGGCACTTGGCGGCGTCAAAAGGGAAACGAGGCGGGACAAGAACAAAAGTTAAGGCGGTGAAAGTCCGAGTAGGGCGGATGGGAAGGGTGGTGGACGGGTCCAACAAACACAGAAGCGGTGTTTGTGTCCTGTAAGATTATAGAGCCAAACTCTGTTCTTTTTTTCCTGAACCACGTGTGTTAGTTGTTAGACGAAAAAAAAAAAGTCACTTTGTATTGTTGTACTGATGTAGTGCATTTAATTTGAAAGAAGACTTTGAAAGTGTCCCAGAATGTCAACAACCAACGCACCCAGGGTACCTTTCCATCGTATCTGGACATGGAAGGTCCATGACCAAACGTCAATATGTGACGAGGTTGGAGTGAGAATGTGTTTGAATGACCCTTTCTAGAGCCAGTGTTTGGTTTGTCCATTCTGTGCTTCTGTAGAAACGTGGTGGGACAACATGGTGGACTCCATAGAAGAGGACCTGCTCCCTGTGTTGATGCAAATGGCTCATTCTAAGGTAACAAAAACAGGATTCTTATTTTCAGCTGATTATACATGAAAGAAAACACACTTATTAAGTTATATTCTGCCAGTATATGGCCCTTAATCAAACACACTGAACCTTAAAGTTTGAGGCAAAGCAGAAGACATCTTACAGCAATTGGATCAAGCCCTACTGGCATCAGTATTAGATCATTTGTCAACAAAGACGCATTATCTGGGGCAAGTAGTCAAACCAAAATGGCTCTCGTTCTTCCAGCGTGAGACCAGAACTGATATTTTTAGAAGTCAGCGTCTCCGTCACAGGTCTTTAGAGGCAATCATGTGGCCGTAAACATTAAACCATGAAAGATGTTTTACATCTTTCCGAGAATGTTTGTGAGGACAGCATGGTTAGGGGGGATCAAAAAGCAACTTTGTGGTCCAACAGTGAGATTGATAGAGAGATTAAGAGAGAGAAGGATGTTGATCATTACTGCCAGTGTGGAACCGATGGGTCTAAAAAGGGGTTCACGGGAGAACAGTGAATTGAGACATGTTCTAAACCAGACCTTACACACATTTCAGAGGGCTTATACCATGTTATATCCATTATCTCTTTTTGTTGAGTCAATGCGAGCTTCCATTCCTTCGCTGCTTCCTCCTGTCTGAAGGAAGTCACACAAATATATGCGGACTGTGCGTGAATACCAGCCGGTGGCCGTGGCTGTCAGGTAGGTTGCATTTGAATAATTTGATGAGACAAGGAAGCAATAACCATCAGACAACGCAGCCAGAGTGGGAAGTGACAGCCAAAGAAAATATGAAGCAAGGAAAATGTTTTCACACCCATGTTTGAGTGCTGTGAGGAGTTCAGGGGTAAAAAAAAAAAAAAAAAGGATGTCTTGTTTTCAACACTTGTCATATTTGGGACATTTGTGTAGAGCCCACTATTAGAAGACATGCACATTATATGATATTAAAGAGTGTGAAATCTGTGGCACATTATGGCTTTATGTTCAAATTAGTGGATTTATTCAACAATGCATATAACAGGCCTGAATGAATTACAGTAATGAGTTAAATTGAACTCTCCATAGGCTATGTATTAATGAGAGGGAAAACTGGAACACAAAGTATATAAAATTAACCCACTGAAGCCCAGAACGTCTTTCACCATCTCTATCTGTCTCTATATTTTTTTTTTTTTTGCCTGACTAAAAGTAAAAAAAAAAAAAAATCTGTCATTGCACTTGTCACTTTGTGGCATGTCAAGAGCAGAGAATGTATTCAAGCCTTTGGCAAAGTGTGACCTTTTAGGGACGCCCAGGCGCAGTTTCCCTAATTAACCCGTCCTCTTCATGCATACAGACATTCATATCCACACACACCACGATGTGCCTTCTTCATTAGACAGACACGGAGATCAACAGATTAATTTAATCTGCATAAATGCAAATGTCCTCTCTGAGCGTCCTGAGCGTGCGGGGAGATGGTGAGCGCCGGCGACAGGCAAAATGATTTACTGACACACTATATATAAATTCATGAAAAATGTATTTAAATAGCATATCTGTAGAAAAAAATGCACGAATTTTGCAATGATCTGTTTCTTAAATAAATAATAATAAAATTTAATTTCAAGAATATATTACAAAAGCTACATATTTGTTTCTTTCATAGCCAATATAATTAAAAATAAAGCTCAAATGCGTCACTATAAACTCACTAATAACATCCACAAGCACATGAGTCGCTCCTGTAGTACATTAAAGGGAAATAATAGCTTGTTATTTCTTATTTATTACCTCTCTACACAGTCATATGTGACGCATATCAGGCAGGCCCGTCATTAATTAATTTGAGACACTGAACACTCGAGGTCTACGTCAGCAGCCCTCATTAAGACATTAAAAATACCCCCGTTTATTAGTGCAAATTAACCTAATTCGTGAGGTTCCTAATAATAAGGCGCTATAGCGGTCGGAGATCAAAAGCAGTGACAAGTCTGTGACAGAGTCCAGGCGTGACACACACACACACACACACACACACACACACATACACAGGGGACAGGGGCTGCGTCTTCCTGCAGAGCTGCACAAAGTCAACCGTGAAAACCTCCCGTTATTAGACATGCAAAATAACTAAACACATGTTTACTCTCATCGACACAAAGAGGAGGATTTTTTAAGTGAAAGAAAATGTAATCTGCATGAATATCTTCAGTGAATCTGTCAAACACAGTTAGACTGCTCTGACATTTTTGTTTAGTTAGAAAAAAAAACACATGCAGCAAAATAAGATGTACTGGTGCAAGTGCTGAATTTCTGGTACAAAAATAGGCTTAATTAGAATTTATTGCATGGACGTTACGTAAAACACGGTGGTAAATACTTGCTTGGCATTTTGGAGAGACATAAATTAATTGCATTCAGTGAATGGTGAAAATGTCACTGGCTGTGTTAACTCACAGTCAGTTCTTCTTGGAAATCGCAAGAAAATGTAACACAGATTGAGACGTAAAAGGCCATAAAATACAGGGTTCACTTCACTTCATAAGTCATCAGGAGGCAAAGAGAAAAACATGCATTTTATTATCAAATAAATAAAAATAAAGTTAGTAATAAAATAAACGAGGCATTAAAAAGCCACAAGACAACAAAATACAGAAATAAGCTGTGTGGAAACATATTTCACATCAACTCTTAAAAACAAAATAACAGATACAATGTGAATAATAATAATAATAATAATAATAATAATAATAATAATAATAGAATTTAAATTTAAGTTGTAATAACAGAAGAAGAAAATCACATTCTTTTCACTGACTTATGAAACTCATCATTTGTATGAACACACACACACACACACACACACACACACACACACACACACACACACACACACACACACACACACACACACACACACACACACAGAGCTGTGTTAAAAAGCTTTGGTGGCATTTAAAGTGGCTTTATGAAGCGCCTGAGTGGCAGTGATACCTAAAAGGCCTTCAGCAGCAGCAGCCTCTGCACTGCAGCTTCACTCCTTCATGTCCTGGTGTGTGTGTGTGTGTGTGTGTGTGTGTGCAGCGGTGCCATACTGGCCTGCATTTAACAAGTCCCCCCCTCGCTTTTTAAAGACATGTTTAAACAAACACAGCTCTTTTCTACATCCCCCGCCAGCTTCCCTTTGAGCCCAGCGCAGTGTGAAAAGGTGGAACTGGGCTCGGGCGGTTTGTGTGCCTCAGCGGGGAGAGCGAGCACAGAGGGGCGAGGGAGCAAGAGAGGAGCAGTGTGTGCGAGTGTGTGTGTACTGACTGACTGTAGGCTTGGCCTTCGGTAAATGCAGGGGGATTTCACAGAAGGACCGGTGGATGAATGGGGAGCTGCCCTCCTGGAGAACAGACGTAGAGGGCCTGTGCTCATTAAACTCTTCGAAACCGAGGCTGCGGGATAAAAGAAGGCAGGGCAGCCCCTGTTCCAGGTACAAAAGAGGGTCTTCATGAGTATGTGTATCCCTGCTGGAGACCCAGTGAAATGGAAATGCAGTAATTGCCATGATCTGATGAATGGTCAGCTCCTCCCTGGCTGTATTGGCCCCGTTATCCTGCTGTGATCACATCATTGGAGGCAGAGGGGCCCTTGGGAGAGAAAAAATACAGAGGTTCGTCCTCATCAGCTGATTGTGCATCAGCTATAAAGCTTAGAAAGAAAATAAAAACCTTGTCAATGCTCCCAGCCAGTTGGGATGTTTGATATAGTTGTCTCTGCCCTCATCTGTAACACACTCTCTTCAGTAAAAACATTATCTTTTTGATTAATTTGAGCATGAATTGATTGTTGTTTCTCAATTTGCTCGGCCTTCCTCCATCCTTCCGTCCTGCATCACATGCTAGGCGTGAAAAAAAAAGCATGAAAGCCGTGTGATCTCACATGACAACAACACAAACTGACTTAACAAGCAATGTCTGGCACTTAAAGCAGTGGCAACAAGTCGGTGCTGTTTTTTTTTTTTTTTTTTTTTTTACAATTAAACTGGTTCACAGAACGCATTGTATGCCTTTTTGAAAAGCCAACACGAGACCACGTACATTTAGGAACACAGACTCCTCTAATTGAAGTTGTTTGGTCGTCATTTATCATCGGACTGAGACTTAAAGGAGTGTGAACAACCTCTCGGCACCCGGCAAAGCCTTTTTGTACATCATGTTAAACAAGACAGACATGCCTGTGAGTTTCTTCTCTCTGTTCCTGCGGCACATCAGATTTACCCACTGCATTGTGGAGCTACAGGCTTTGTTTGCAGTGTCCCTGCCCTGAGACAGAGCAGCTCGCCTGGACTACACTAAACTGGCTTGGCAGCCGGCGTGTGTGTAGTGCCAGGCTTGAGGGAGAGTGTGTATGTATGTGTGCATATGTGTGCACATGTACACCAGTATCTAAGTTTGCCCGTGCAGGGATGGAGGGATTCGGACGCTTTGCATCCTGGGCATGCATGTGCTTGCATCTGCGTGTGCTTGTGCTTGCGTCCAACACACACTCACACACACACACCAGCGTTAAGGGAACACAAATCGGGCGAATGAATCCTCGTACCACCTCTTTTGGCACTCATCAGTTCGTGACTTGTGAAAAGCGCCAAAGTGAGGATTGTAAGTGAGCAGGACACTCGTCACAGGTCCGCCCATGAGACTCAGTGACACCTGTCATCACAGCTTACTCTGAAGACCTGCTACACACCACCTCCAGCCTCGCCTCGCCTCGCCTTCTCCACCGACAAACTGGGGTGGGGTGGGTGGAGGGGAGTGTGGTGGAGGGGGTGGATTTATAGATCTCCTCTTTCTCTGTTCTCTGTACTGGTAGCGAGGTTAGAGGGCACAGAGCAGGCGGAGAGCAGGGTGGAGAGGAGGGAGAGGGACGGAGGGAGATGAGGAAAGTCTCCCCGGTTAGCATTTGTCCTTCAGATGAGCATGCTTCTCTGGCCCCTGTGGCTATAGCTCGCCTTCCCGCCTGACTGCATGCTCGGGACAAAGAGGCTGTGTGTACGTGTGTGAGCGTTGCATAGGATGCTTCAGCTACTTAACAGTTTGGTAATGAGTCCATTCCCGTGTTAACACCCCCTTTAAATGTATTTATGTAGATGAATAGAATTCTTAATGGGAAGTTTCGCCATATTTGCTTCAGCATGGCAATGTTTATTTCCTCTCCTCCAGCTTTATTGCTCAGTAGTTCATTATTGCATACTAAACAACACAGGGCCTGATTGTGGGCCCCGTATGAGCCGCCGTACGAAAAGTAGCCGAGAAAGAAAAAGAGGGAGAGAGAGAGAGAGAGAGAGAAAAAAGGCTTGTTTGGTTGAGAAACCATTTAACAACTTCCCCTGGAAATTGAAAGAGGAAATAGTTTTGGGCTGGATTGCAGTGGGGGGGAATGAAGCCCATATGAGGACCAGATGAAGAGAGTAAGCAGCCAAGCAGGGCTGACAGTGGGAGAGAGGAGAGAAAGAGAACGAGGGAATACAAGAGGGGAGGGAGGGAGAGTCTTTGATGTCCTTCATTTACATCTCACAACAAAACGGAGGAAAAACAAACTGAACGGACTGTAAAACAGCGACAGAGGGAGAGATAGAGAGAAGCAGAGAGAGTGAGGAAGAGAGAGGACTGGGTGTTTATGAGGTCATTTACCAAACCCCGTGTTTTCAACATTTCCTCCCCACTTTAATTTTTCAGCTTTGTTCTACTCTAATTACTTCCATCCACATGTGAGTGTGTGTGTGTGCATGTTTGTGTGTGTGTGTGTGAGTGTGTGTGTGCATGTATCCATGTGCTTGTCACTGCAACTGCGCATATTGCAACATAGACAGAATGAAAACATGCCCACTTAACTTTCCTCCTTTGTACATTAACCCCTGAATGTTCCCACAAGATGCTCGTACAAATTGCCAGCGCAGGACGTGACAGGATTACTGGAAATCTGCTGCCGCCACTAACGGGAACAAACACACCAATGTTTCTTTGCAAAGGTGATGACATTCCGACATATGATCTCCTAAATGGAGCGAGCCACAAGACACTCATTTAAGAGATTTGTCTTCTAGTGGCACATTCCACATTTGAGAGGCAATTAGGAAACAGATTTTTATTCATGTGTGATATTATAAGAAACTCAAGTGTGAATAAAACAT
The DNA here is from genome assembly GCA_019142605.1 of Cephalopholis sonnerati. Taxonomy (NCBI): domain Eukaryota; kingdom Metazoa; phylum Chordata; class Actinopteri; order Perciformes; family Serranidae; genus Cephalopholis; species Cephalopholis sonnerati. Next base: position 11,236,401 of record JAGQAX010000002.1, on the reverse strand, counting down.
AATGAGGTTTAAAGGCTCTTAAAATCTTACTTGACAGGTGGTTTTGATACCGGTTACCATAAATGTTCAATTAGTAGCCCAGGCTATTATTTGCTTAAATCACTGAAATCAACAGGCCTATATTTGGGACAGGCCTTTAGTGCCTTTTACACCAAACTGCTGCTCAGCAAAGATTGAGAAATACAATCAAATCGTTTAGTAAAACCAGTATGAATGTGACTTGTATAAAAATTAGGCTAAATCAGAAAATATATCAGTTATGAATCATTTATTTGATCTGTAGCTCCGTCAGACAGCGTATCAGAGACACAACACCACTTTATCCTGTTAAAATAATACTCACAGCTTCGATTAGTTTTTATGGAAAACCCTTTTGATTCTTGATTCTGCTTAGCAGCCAGACCAGGCGTCAAAAGAGGCAGGCCTTTGTCTGTCAAAATGTGTAGCCACATCGAGCTAGTATAAGGGACCAGGCTTTTAATTGAAGTTTTAGGGTAGTCATGGAGACATTTGTCCCTGTACAGTTTTACATAGGTAAGGCAGACTGCGTACCTCAAATAAAGAACTGAGACTGTCCTCAGAAGAAAAACTACAGCACTGATTGTTTGTCCAAAAGCCCAATACAACCTACAATGTGTTTCCATGTACTTGTGTTTCCATGTACATGTACTACTAGTGCATCTGACTTTCATGCAGGAGACTGGAGTCTTGGGGCCCATCCACATGATCGTCAGGGTGAAAGTAGAAAGAAGCCGTCCCACTTGAGGCAGCAGCTCAACTTCGTCATCAGTCCAAACCAAAGTCTCTGTTTTCCCTTGTATGTTGGAATTCGTTTTTCGCCATCTTCTTGTGCTTGTTCTGGATCTTCTTCTTCTTCTTCCGTTTGTATACACCGCGCAAGCTTTTTGTGCATGCTCTGCGTCTTCTTCTCCGGTTCAGAGCTGTATGCTCCAGTTTTTAGTGGCGCGCCATCTCCTGGCTGGCATATGTACTGCAGCCTTTTTATGCGGTTTCAGTGGCTTGAACCGGCTTCATTTTGATGCCTGCATTCTTGAAGTCGGCACCATGTTTACAGAGCTCTATTGCAATCCAATCATTTTATTTGGCGGTTTCAAAAAGACAAGTCTTCGTGTGGATATAGTTTGGGCCCCCACAAAAAAAAAAAAAAAATGCAAAAAGAGGAACCAGATAGCCACTTATATTGGCACATTTTGCAACAAGTATAAAACACAGGCTGTATAAAAATAATTGATGAAGTCACCGTGACGTCACACACTGGTTTGTGGACCCCTGTTTTAAAGCCTCATGTTTGTCATTTTGGCCATCACCATCTTGGCTTTTTGGATCCAGAAGTGATCCAAGGTAAGGTTTAACATGGGGGGCTATGGGGATTGACTTGCTTTTGGAGCCGGCCTCAAGTGGCCATTTAAGGGACTGCAGTTTTTGACACTTCTGCATTTGCAGGTCTTAACCGTGACATTTTCCTATGTATTGCTTCTTGGCACCTTAATGAAAATAGCTTTGCACCAACTAGAATCTCAGGTGACTCATTACAACTGTTTTTCCCAAGAATGTGTTTTAATGTTCAATGTTAAATACAGCAATTAAGCAGTCAAACACATTAAGAGTTTGGTGTGTTAGTCATCCTGTGCTTTATTACTGACAGGAACCTCAAACAGAGAGCTACCGCAGGTGTGTCCCCAGCACGCAGTGCTCAGACCTGTCAGTGTTACGCAACCTGGGACATCGAGTCGATAAATGATGCAGCTTCATAGTTCAGGTTGAAAGTTGTTACCATGAAGGAGCTGGAAAAAAGGCCTGTTCTCAGGATGATGGGAAATGGGACAGAGAGGTCCAGAGGGGATACACTGAGGGTGAAGATGATGAATCTGTTTTGCCAGAGGCTCATGACATGAAAGTCTCAGCCCTTTCTACCAGAGGGGAAGAATATGTGAGACCAGGTTTCTGTCTTTTTTTGCTCTTTGCCAGTCTATTTTTTTGGTTTCTTTCTTACTTCCTGAATATATAAACAAGGTTTTCACTCTCGAACAGAAACTCCATGCCTGAAATGACATCCCGCCAATCCCAAACCTGCATAGCTCTGGCTGAAATCTCTCATCTCTCACTTGTTCATGGTAAAGCGTTTGTTCTTCAGGCATCTCTGGTGCAGCGATAGCTGCCTGGCATCCTGGCTGCTCTTAGATCAGAGCATGACTAAGGCATGTGTTATGACATTCGGTGGTATTTACATATTCATTTGTGACATTAAGAATTCCTCTCCGCTGCCGCAGGTGTTCCCCGAGTCCCTCGTGGAACACTACGAGTACAGTTCCTCATGTCCCTGCTAAGTGAACCTGACTGGGCAGCCCAGCTGATAGTATATCTTAACCCCTTTTAGATGTTACTTGAAAGAAAGAAGAGGAGTTTTCAGGGCAGAGAGGCAGGGTGTAGGCACACAGAGTAAGTCTGGCTCTGACTCACTCTGGCAGTGGCTTTAATCAGGGTGGAAAAGCTGCAGCGTTCTCATGCAATGCGGAGTCAAATACTCGCCCTGAGGTCTGCAGGGGGTCAACCGTGGTGCACGGAGAGAGAGAGACAGAGAGAAAGAAGACAGAAAAAAAAGAGAGAAAGAGAGAATGTCCCTTGACAAGCAGACTGCCCAGAGGACACACATTCCACACTTTCCATCACAAAAGGCATTAATTATATCAGAGCCATAACATTTTACCACTGCGTAATGTAAAATGATATTCAGGTGTTGCTCAGGCTGATTTCTAAAAGACTTTCTGACTTCAAGTCTTTTCAATCTGAGTTTTCAGCTTATCACATTTTCAAGAAATCATGAAATTCAGCAAATTTCAGCACAGAAATGTCCAGGTGTGCTATATTTAGCTCATAGCAACACCAAATAAACAGTCTGGTCTGCAGGGTTGGGGGCATCACAATGAACTACGTGACATTGTGTTGTTGATAAACAAAAAGCAGTGGGAAGTGATCTGAAAACTGGCCGGTGGACAGAAAAAGGTTGAACCATGGGTCATTTTACAACAGTGATATATGGAGAGAGAGGCAGAGGGAGACAGACAGACAGAGGGGAGGAAAGAGACCAAAGCGATAGACAGAACCTGAACTGGAGCTCGTGGGGTTTTCTGTGTTCACGGGGCCTGTTTGTGAAGGCTGCGTTCAGGGTTACAGGTCTGGCCCCGAGCGCCAGCGCTGTCACTGGGAATTACAAACAGGCAAAGTGTGTAACCTGCCCTAACGCTGTGGCAGAGAGCCTTAGGGGGGCACACAGTTCATGCTGGCTGGCTGCATGCAGGAATATCTGCTTGGTTACTGTCTGCGCTCAGTTTTTATGCAGCGTGCTGCTCTGTGGAGCGCTGATTAGTTGACACTTTACAGCTTCTCGGTTGTACGGATCTCTAGCTGTTGTTGGTGAGTTTAACTAAGTAAATTTACAATGACTGTTTAAAGTTCAATAAAGCAGAACAAATACTACATTCCTGTTAGCGTGAAGAAGATTATTTTCATTAAGTTGCACAAACCAAAACAGTCATGAGAGTTCCAGTTTTATTTATTTTCTTTCATCCATTATTGTAGTATTTTTGGCTTAAACCTGCAAAGAGCAAGATGTCAGCAGCACATCTGTGTAGCAGATCCTCTTTAGCATAATTTACATGAAGGTTCTGTCCAAACTCATATCTTTCGTTGCCAGTTGCAAATAATTTTAGGCTATAACTTTGCATCTATTTAGGCTTCATGAAAAGCTACAGATTTGCATTGTTGCCATAGTGACAGTTATGTCAGTGATCTCCTTAAGTCAGTCTGTCATCTTTAGGAAAATCACAAATGTCTGTGTCAAATAATGTGCTCAGTAAAAGAAAAAAAAAATCCTCAGATGAAAAAAAAAAAGGCCAAATGTTTTTTGGAGTCTCACACATTTTATTACAATGACAACAAATCAAAGGTAAAAGAGAGAGAAAAAAAAAAACCCTGCTGCAGGAACGCCTGCCTTACATCATGTGAACATTAAGACATCATGGCATTTATCAAAGATGGCTTGGCTTGCATGTCAAACGGCTTCCTTTGATATCCAGCGCTAAGTACGCTTCACTTTGCGGCAGCGGTAACTGTTGTTAAAGCTGAGCCCAGGGCAGAGATCTGCCCCATTCATTGGAAAGTTTCATCAATTCACACTACCCACAACGTTCTTTGGAAAACGCTCTCAGCAACCGCTGAGGCAACACTCAGTGTCCCCTCTTCCTGCTGATTAGTTCACTGCTCCAGTTTCCTTTAGGGCAACATATGATATAGAACTTGGATGTGTTTATGTGAAATACACTCTTAATTCACTCCAAGGAAGGTTTTGGCAAAGAGAAATATCTTTGAAAATAAAATTGTGAAAAAAGCACTTAATTATATCGTCTTTAAGAATGCCTTTATCCCACTTCACAATGCTGTACAGTCATTTATACACTGAGGGCAAGGTCGTTTTCATTTTTGGATCAGGGAATCAAATAGCCAACCATGAAGATATATAAACAAGAGGTGCTTTTTTGAATATATGAACAAAATTCAGTCACCTTTAATACCAATTTTATGCAGTTCTGTTTTCATTTCTTCCTGTCTTGTCTCTGAATGAACCTTTATTCTTTATTACACCGATTTAGAACAAATGTGAATTCCTCATATGATAATATCTCAGTCTATGATTATTCAGATGTACTTTCACCATAACACATTAACTCCTGTATGCTTGTCTCTGCAGTGCTGCCCCTCTAGCTAATAAATGGGAGAGAAAGAGAGCCCTCTGGTGTTAGTAACAGCCACAAAGCTCTCAACCTTCTGAGTACTGCTGACACACACACTCACACACTAACCCCCCCCCAAAAAAACAAACAAAGCATTTCATTAGTAAATCTCCCACCCGCAAACATAAAAAATGTCTGTCGGCAAACATGTATCACAACTTTTGTGTAATTAAGCGTCAACTTTGCAAGCTGTTCAAAACAGGATACGTTATTAAGGAGGATAAATGAGATGTATAAATACATTAATCTTGACACTTGAGGTGGATTTAACGAGTAGTTGGTTAAATAAATGAGAGAACAGTTAGGCCTTTCATTTAGTGGCAAGCATCTAACAAGAAAACCAATGATAATGAAAACATAAAAAAACAATAACCAAACTTTTGGTTGCTTGTTTCTTTCTTTCAATTCAATTCAGTTTTATATGAAGCCCAATATAACAAATCACAATTTGCCTCAAAGGGCTTTACAGCATATGACATCTCTCTTTCTGTCTTTCTTTCTTTCACTCACACAGACTTATATGCACACACACACACACACACACACACACACACACACACACACACACACCACACACACACACACACACACACACACACACACACACACACACACACACACACACACACAGGCTCTCTCCGCTGGCTTTGTGACCCTCTCTATTGTCATGTATACACGGTTGGGCAGGGCTGCTATATGCAGACAACATGCCAAGCTAAGTGTCGGGTGTGGTGAGGTCACAAAGATCACCATCTCCTTTAATTACCCGGGGCCTGGCCATCCACTGATATTTTGACTTACGTGTGTGTGTGTGTGTGTGTGTGTGTGTGATGGGGGTTGGGAGAAAAGTCTTTAATACAATAGGGCCGTGTAGAGACCACATTCATTCCTGCATTCCAATAACAACCTGTCACAGGTAAACTTACTCTCAACTGCTCGTAAACATGCAGAACTGTTTTCTTCTCCAAACAGTCGGGGGCCTGAGGGACCTGCTTTCACCAGGTCTTACACTACAAACTGTAACTTAATGGCTCCTTTAACCTAATACTTTCTCTTAATGCTCAAAGGCAAAAACATCAGCCATTGGAACGTGACGGCATTACTTTAAAACTCTGTACTAATTATTCTGTATGTAGTGCTTCAGGCGGATATGAGAAAACACAACGAATTGTTTTGCGCTGTAAACTGATGCTGTAAACTTACTTTAATTTGTATGACTTTATATGTCATGAAGCTGATTAGAAAAAGAATATAAAGACTTGATATTGAAACTTGTCTCGATTTTTAAATCTAGAAAACAATATCATTCAGATGTGCTCTGTATGCTTCTGTGAATACAGTTTATTTTATGGCGCCTTATTGCTGTATTTAGCTCTCTCTTGCTCCTCTTCTCCTCCTCTCCTCCCCGAGGGCTTCACCTGCAGAACCTGCTCTGTCATTAGGCCGTAGGAAGAGGATTTATGCGCAGCAGACACACAATAAAAACGACACCTTCCAAGTCCCTCCCATCATCTGCATGGTCAGCAGCTGCGGCGCTGTGAGTGGATATGAGATTCATTTTGTGCAGAACATGTGCATCCCTCTGTGTTTGTAACACTTTGGACTTATGGGGGTGACGTGCATGCTGGAAAGAAAAAAACAACAAACTTTCTTTTATGTTATGCTAACTTTGTGAATAATGCCCCCCACCTTCATCCACCAGCAAACCAAACTAAACAAGAAACGACAGGACACAATTGAAATCAGCCACTTTCTTTGTCTTCATGCATGGCCTCTCATGAGCGAATACTCATCTGGTTGGGATTGCTTTGAAATTTAAATACATAATTTGAAAATTAAAAAAAGCAAAGCACAAGAAAGACTACACTGTGCAAGGAAACAATAGTCTCCTATACACAGTTTGGATTGTCACTGTTTTAGGTTTGCTCTTGCGGCAGTTATATCTGTCCAAAACTGGTAGTGAAGTGGGGGTAGGAAAGAAGAGGGTTCACCCATTTTGTTTTAATCAGAGGGAAAAGACAGAAAACAGAATAAAGACGAAAAGGAGAAAATGACACATTTATTTTTCTTCGGAGATGCTCTCATGGTTCCTTTGTCTTCTTTTTTATGTCATATCTAATCAGCATTGTCAAACGAATGCACCGCGGCTCGATACAATCCCTTTCAGCTTTTGTTTACTATAAACAACATGATAGGCATCACAGAGGAAAAAGCCCTGGGGCAGGAGAGTGTAGGGTTAACAAAGACCAAACCACTCCAAACATTGCTTAAATTACGACTAAATGACCTGTTGAATACCTGTATGACTAACATACAGAGTATAGATGTTGGGTTCATTCTCTGGTGGCTGCAGGCAGCTCTCTGTAGAGTATGTGGTATTGTATATTATGAGAAATATACTGTACATAAGTCAGATTTTAATATCTCTTTTGATTGAGCATGTGATTTCATATCTCTTTAAAACAACCAAAAACACAACAAATGAACTGCACCGTACATCAACAGTGAAAATGAAACGAAATAACATAGTAACAAATAACTAAGGGTCACGGTCATGAGTTCAGCTATGCTGTAGGCCATCGCGTGACTGGCTAAGGTGCTACAGAGTAACTGATTGACAAGTTGACTGTGTGGATGCTCTGTGCAGTCAGGAGATATTTACCATAAGTTGGATCTCTGTGAGAATCCCATCAGCCTGGGCCTCCTTATCTCTCTGAGTGATTGGCAGCACGGCCCCGAGGCGAACCAGGAAGAACACTGCGCGTCGGCATGACTCACTGAAGAGACAGCGTTGATTTACTGACAGAGGGGTTAGCGGTGACCATTGAAATTTGCAAAGATGTTTACGTAATATGTTGTATGTAAACACGCACTTTACTGGTCAATGTGACGGTTATCGAAACGGCTTCAGGAAAGTCATGAGAAGAAGGTAGATATACAGAATATTTGCGAGGAGTCACAAAGGAAACATTGGTGGTAAGAATAAAAGAAAGGAAGGAAAGACGACTTATCTGTTGTGTAAAATACTTTTCTCAAATGCTTCTGTATCAGACTTTTCAGTACAGTTTATCACAAGGACTGCTGTCTCAACCTTTTCTAATGAAAAAGTCAGTGGCGCCCCCAAGGGGGGACCGTAGGGTGCCATGAATGTGTCCCCCTTCAGTGACAATACCTGGAGGTTGACATCACTGTCTTTAAGAGGCTGGGGCATGTATTTTTTAAGCTTGCTAACCATGTCAACATAGCATGTCAGGGAGTGGCTAAAATGTCCCTCCAAAGTTAGGTTGAATTTTGGCGAGGAAACAACTGCTATGGCCAGTTTCAAAGGGGTCCCTCGAACTTTTACCTCAGGGTATCTGAATGAAAATATGTTCTATGGGTGCCCACGAGTCTCCCCTAACCTTGACAAGGCTTGTCCGCAGTTGACGCCCTGTTCCATACGATCTATATTTATATAGCGCCTTTCAAAACACAGTAACAACGTGCTGTACAATAAAACTAAACACCTTTTAAACACAAGGAGAATAAAACAAATAACATGTCATAAAATGTCAAAGTCAAAGATAAAATTAGGGAGGCCAAAACTAAAATCAAGATAATAAATGGGAAATAAAATCAATCATCAATAAAATAGACAGCTTAGATAAAGTCAGGATATGCTTTCTGCTAGAAGTATGTTTTTAGGAAACTTAAACGAAGCCGGTGACTCAGATGGCCTTATAGCCTTGGGCAGGTCATTCCAGTGCCTCCAGGCCCTGGTTGCAAACGCTCGGTCCCCTTTGATCTTCAAAATGTTCATTCTCACATACAGAGCATTACATGGTCAGGCTTTCTTTAATGTAGCTGAACTACGTCACCTGTACTCTTCAGCTCGCTCTCTTCGATCAAATACGCTACATTTGATGTCCCTCACACTCCCCTTAATACACGTGGTAATCGAGCTTTTGCGTCCGTAGCACCTTTTGGAATGCTGTGCCTGCTAACTTACGATCCTTTGACTCTGTGGTTTCTTTTAACAGCCAACTTAAGACGCACCTGTTTAGATGGGCATATGTACTTTTTCAATTGTATTGTTGTTCTTTTTCTTGTGTGTGCAAATAGTTTTGCTAGCTCTGCACTTTTCATGTGGCTCACGTAGTGACTTTTTCTCTAGATTTCTTTCTTGTGTTGTATTGCCCTTGTAAAGAACTTTGTGACCTATGTCTGCGAAAAGCCCTATACAAATACATTTTACTTACATTCTTACTTTCTTACTTCAGCCTGGACTCTGGAACGAGCAGAATACTTCTGCCCCAGGATCTCAAACTACGTAGAGGTTCATAAGGGTGTACTCCTTCAAATTAAAGCTGTAGGCCTATACATTTGTCCTTTTAAGGAAAAGGACTACCACCCTATTTGAAGAACAATGAATCAGCTAATATGTACAGATACATAAGACACTACAGGATTGTTGTGGAATTTAAAATGTTAACTGTAGCAGCATAAGTCTATGCACATTACATGATTAGTAATGTTAACTTTAAAATAAGAAACCAAAATATTTCACTTTGTGATTCCTTAACTCTCCATACTGACAGTTTTTATGCCACAACAGCATAATAAAATTCCTTAATCTGGCTTTTGGTTTTTGAGTGCCACCCCAAATTTTCTATGGACCCATCTGACTCCCCCTGTGAAAAATTTCTCGGGGCAGCTGGAAGAAGAAATGTCTAACAAACACACCGATGACACAAATTGATGGATGATGTTGTTACAGTACAAAGGGGTAAGAATGTTGTAGTAAATAAACTCATGACCTGAAGAAATTCTTCCGTGTGTTTTTCATTTGAAAAGTTGCATAAGTGCGTCAGTAATGAATTCAGTGTCTCTCCAGAGACCAGGAATCTGAAAGAAAACAAATGTGCCACCTGCAGTACATTGATAAGTATTCTGATGTTATGATTAGCTCAGTGAATTAAAATCAACCAAAGGCCTAAACTGAAATCTCCAAAACTACAAACATGGAAAATTTAACATGCATGCACAATGCAAGTTGGTATTTTCCACCAGTTATTGCTTTTTTGAGGTCAGATGCGGGGAGTGTTTGTGCAAGCTTTTAATCACAAGTACAGTGTGTTCACTCATGACTGAATCTGTTCATGCGTGCAGTGTTAGCACCGTTATGATTGGACTTTATCTGTTTTAATTACAAAGACGGCAGGTTAGTGTAACAGCTGTTGACAGAGTACAGTGGTAAGCTATGCCAGACGATTCCCACTGAAAATGAGCCGGGCTGGTGAAAAGCCAAAACCTGAGTAGGGCGGTGAGGCTGAGAAAGGATGAAAACGATCCACGCCCCAAGGGCCTGCTGCTGCCATCTATGACTTATTCACTCACAGCAATTAGCCAGCTCTGAATTCAGCAGTAGGAGTCACATTCTTTAGTACAGAGAAAGAGAGAAAGACAGAGAGAGACAGGAGAGGGAGAGAGAGCACAAAACATTGCAACATGTCAAAACTAGACCGGCTTCAAACTGAGAGAGAGCAGTTAAAAGGGACAGTCAGTAACCTGCATGCCTGACTTCTCTTTTATCAGAGCACAGCCAGCTCCCAGAGTGGGGATAATTTATTACTCAAGTATAAATACCATAACTCCGCCATAAAGCCCTTTTAACTGCTGTTGTTTCAGTCAATCACCATCATCATTGTCATCATCACAAAGAAACCTAAAAGGGTGACCTGATGTTTCCGAACCAAGAGAAAATAAAATTAGAACTCAGAGGTTCACCAAGTTTTATTTCTTGTTGAGTCCTTTGATCCAGTGCTTTAAGAGTCTTTAATAAAGGCTTCTTGCAGGTACCTGAAGGGCTGTTTTATTTATCTTTATCTTCAGTCATTCTGTTTTTGTCTATGTATTTTGCTTTATGTTCCGTCTCCAGTCAGCAGTATCTAGAAAGGGTTGCTGTCATTTTATTTTTGTATAGTCTGCTAATTGCAGTAAATGGCGATGTACTTTGAGGGTGGGAGTAAGAGGTTGAGGTAATAGGATAACAAGGCCTGTTGGATACATTTGTGTATCCAGTGTCATTTTGAGTTTGTTAAAAAAAATGTTTGTGCAGAACAGGCATTTACTCATTCATTTTCATAATATCAGTGTGTACAGTAAAGGCAGGGGTATCTTGTCCAACTCCATGAGAAGGTAAATTTTTAATGTTCTGAACAGCCACACGAAACGCACTAAAGCATATGCACATAGCCTACGCCGTTGCTGTAAAGTTTAGTTGATTCAAAACACACATTAAACATGACTTAATAGAGACAATTCCAGACACAAGTACACAAATCAGCTTCACTATAACTCGCAGCATTCACAGACAAAGCACTTGTCTTTATCTGGACACATTTTCCCCACAAATACAACATGCTAATGTTTTTAGCACAAGCCTATGGCATTTTACATTGTAGAAATTAGCCTAGCGGCTACTGGACCTTTCCTCAGCTCATATGAAACCAGGGACAACAGCAACATTTAACAAAAGTAACATAACAAAATTCAGCACCATTACAACTCACAAGGTTCACTGACAAAACAACTGTCTTATACCAAACACGTTTTCCAAACAAATATAATGTGCTAACGTTATTAGCACAAGCCTATAGCATTGTCCATTGTATAAATTAGCCTAGCAAATACTGGAGATTTCCTCTGCTCATATGAAGCCAGGATAAATCACACACCAGACTTAAAATGCTATTTTTGTGGAGGCTTTATTGTCTTCACAATTTATTGTTTCTTATCTGTGAAATTAAAGTAAATAAACATTATTTTTCACTGAGGGAAATGGTTTCAGCTTACGGAAATAGACAGGAGGTCTGCGTCACTGCGATGTGCACTTACATTTTTAGGGAGGTGCACATCCAGCTATGGCGTAGGGTACAGCGTAGGCTCTATATTGGCATTGTTTGGAGACAGAAGTATAAATCCTGCATAAGGTAGTAAAGGTGTTTAGTACATATGCAAACAAACTTTTATCAACAAACTGACTATACTAAATCTCCATTGTCACTGACATAATCAGTAGCTTTTAGCTGTGTGGCTTGGTGTGTGAAATGGTTGTCAGTTATTAATAAAAATCAGCGCACAATAGAGCTATAGCACCTAAAGGCATCCTTGCTTCTTAATACTCGGCCCTGCCCCTTTCTCTGTCTCTCTGCCCTGGTTTCCTCTCACCTGGAAACACTCTCACTATTGTGCAAACGTAGCAATTATATTTTACAATAGCTATTATATATTTTCTGCTCCAGGTGATAAGCCACATTGAGTAGCTGGTTGTGTCACCTGACTGATGACAGATATTTATATTTTTAAGTTTCAGTTAGAAATCATATCCACTGCAGAAAGATAAATTGACTGAAACACCTGTTAGTCATCCACTGAGCGAGTGTGGCCTTCCTCCCCTGCATGGTGGTGGTAATTGCACATTCACCTCCCTTTGTTTTGCTGTGTGTTGTTTTGTGGTTGCGCACAATTGTAAGTAAGGTTCAGCCCTCCCCCTGTGCTGGTAAAACGCCGCAAGTCCTAGAAACGTTTTTCTTTTAACCTAGAGACAACTGGTGTCTTACTGATTTTTATTAAAATGCTGCTTTTTAAGAATCAGCCAATAAATCTGCCCTTCTGAGACTGAAATTCACACCTGTCTTTAAAACAGTGGTTCTCAAATTGCGTGCCATGATGCCAACCCAGGTGTGCCCTGTGATTTTGTGATAACTGCACATTACTATGTCAATATTCAACTGGGCCTATACAAAAAGGTATGAATTAATTTTAATTGACTGTACCAGTATGTTGTGCGCACCCGTTTCCTAATAAAGAAGCAAACTCTCGCGAAAAAAAGGAATTGAATTGAATTGAATTTTAAAAAATCTTCATGGGGAACCTATTTGTTGCCATTTATGCATGGGAATTAATAGTGTGTGACACATCAAAAGCCCTGATTGGCAGCCAGTGTGAGGGATGATAACATGTAAAAGGAGAAAGCCGTGAGCGGGTCAGCAGACAGTATAACAAAAGCTACATGTCCTACATTTTCTTTTTATTGATTATGTTGTGATAAGAGTGAAATCACATGTTATAGAAGCTATTGTGCACAGAAATAAAAACAGGTGTGCCTTCAGATTTTTGCTCGCCCTTAGGTGAGCCTCGGGCACAAAAAGTTTGAAAACCACTGCTCTAAAACATTCTTCCTGGGTTCAGTAACTTCCCATCTCGTTACAAGCAGTTCTGTTTTTTTTCTGAACCTGCATGGTCTGTATTGATGTATTATGATTGACTGATCTATGTTTAAACTCAGGTGAGTGACACAAACAACAAAGGAACACAAGTTCCTCATCTGTGGCATCTTCAGTGTTTTGCTCCGCCTGTGTCACAGATCAAACAAACCAAAATCAAACACTGATACTTCAACGCACACTTGAACCCTCCGCGGCTTCGTGTCACCAGAGACAAACTGTCAGTTGAGAGCTAACACAGTGAGCTGTAAAACAATAAAATCTTCCTCCCGCACCCACCACAAATCATCTGTCTCACACCTTTCAGTTTTTTTTCTTTGCAAGGTCAACATTGGTCCCTGCAGGCAGAGAGGCAACTCTATCGCTGCACCACTGTCAGCGAGGACCAACAGCACAGATGAGAAGTGATGATTATTTAATTTTATTATCACCGTTTAACTGTAAATCACATGACGCCTGACAGAAACAGAGCGAAATCAATGTCCAAGCTGCTGATACAGATTCCACATCTGTCCAGAACAGATGGACCAGACTGTTTGCCAGTTGCAGAGGATAGGATAATTAGTCTAAATTAATCATTAGCAAATTGTTTACTGACATAATTTGATGTGATTTCTGTTTATATTGTATAGATTTTTTCTACAGTTAAACCTAAAACCTGCGCAATTTAATAATGAGTTTAATAAATTATACTTTAAATTACAGCTTGGGGACTGCAGTGCACATATAATCATAAAAAGATTAATCACATTTTTAATCAAAATGGCAATTTTGAGATGAAAGATTCAAAATACAAGGTCACCCAAAGGGAAGATCATTTTAAAAGGGTGATGTTTTAAACTAAAAATATTCTTTCTAAATGGATGACAGATCAGGGTGTTGACATGATTAGTGAGCCTCTGTTTTTTTTTTTTTTCCTTTTTTCTCCAGACGCTTTGATGAGAGCTTCATGGTGTTGACACTGATGAATCTACCAGCACATCACTGCAGGCCAGCTTTGAAATGTCACTCTGACTTGAGTCTCTGGCATGCCTAATCTCTCCCCCTCTCTCTGTCTCTCTCTCTCTCCGTCACACTGATGTCTGACATAGAATATGTTGAAATGTCAAAAAGGAGAGGATCTTATGATGACAAAGTCATGCCATTTTCGGATTTTCAAGCTTGGGTTTAGTCATTAGTCTTTTAAAAAATGTATAAACACTGACATGCTTTGAATAGCTGGAAAAATTAAGGAAAATGTGAATGAGCAAAGACTCACTGATTAAGTGCTAAGTTTGTGGTGACTCACAGACAACAGCCTGGCTTAGAAATATTACAAAATATCACCGTCAAGACTGGAAAAGTGTGAATTTTCTATCCTAATAAGCATGTCACAAAGGCGGCCTGAGAAGTCTGATGTATTGCAGACTGTACGATGTCAGCGCCTACTGAATCGCAGGCTAGGACGTACGATGCAATAGCTTCCCATACTGAGTGTGCGGGGATGTGAAGCACAACATAGAGGGTCACATTATCAAATCGCCTTAAGTTTTGAGGGCACTTTATACTGCGGTGTGTCTGTGTGTGTGTTTGCTCGCTGCTAGGCTGCTCACCTGGCAGCTGCAACTCTATCGCTATTTCCCTCCATGCTTTGTCTGTCTTTACGCGATCATGGTCAGGGCTGTAGGACACATCATACAGGCAAGGCTTCTGCTGCCACAACTCCACAAGGTTTTCCTCTTTGCTTGAATCCCACACATTTCTTTTAGTGTGTTTTGCCTCTATGGAGAGCTGCTATCCAATCGGTTTGTTTGGGTTTAGCACCAGTGCATGATTTTGTGCTGCATTTCCATTGGCTGGTTAGTAGACACAGGTCGTAACAGCAGTCACACAGTGAGATGGTCATCCCATATTTCTGCCAGAATTTTATCCAAGGCTGTCTTTGATCGAAAGACTGACAGTCCATGAACCTCTCTCACTGTGCGACACAGGACCACCGTCATAGAGCCACAACCAAAGACATCACCACGTTTCTTTCACGATGGTCATCTTTCGTCTGGGACAGCCCAAAATCGCACAGTGTATACTGGGTTTAAGCTACTTCACTATGCCTATAGGTGTGTGTCAGACGGTATATATGGTCTTGTGTCTTGCTATGTTGAATAGACAAATCCTTACTGTTCTTTTCATCTTGATCTATTTACGTCTGTCATCTATTATTCATCTACTGTCCATTTCATCTTGAAAGGGAAACAACTTACATCAGGGCAAACAGTGAGAACCTTCTTTAAGCTTTCCAAACTTTTACATAAATCATTTCAAATACTATATTTGAGTCTTACCAAAAGTGAATATGGAGAGCAGTCCTAGATTAGGTGCTGTAGCTAACTGCAAAGCTACTTCTAGGACAACTCTCTAGCTAGCTCAGCCAATTCACTGCATTTTTCAAATCCCTACAGTGGACTTGGCCAGTGCACAGTTTGCATGAGCCATGCTCAGAGTGATCAGTTATCAAGATATAACCCTGATTAAAAACACTAAACACTGCTGCCTTTGACACAACTGAAACGACCCCACCTAGTCTCACGTCCAACTAATCAAATGCAGACTCTTGGGCAGCTTGGCCCTCGGCGTCAGATACATACAAACTGAGGCAACATGTAGCGTCGGTATGGGATGCATATAGCGGCATCATTTTTTCCACTCTGAGCAACTGCTGTAGGATACAGGGTGAGAAAGTATACACAGGCGATAGATGGATCCTTGGGGGACACCACAGGTAATGGAAGCTAAAGATGAAGAGGAGTAACCAACCTAAGCCCCCGCTACAAACATTGCCTCCATACTGAAACATAGCCTAAAGTGAGATTTACACTTCTGTGTCGAATCCACACTGTACCTTCGGCATAGGGTCTGCGTTGAGGTAGAGCCTATGCTGTACCCTATGCCATAGCCTCATGTGCATTTCCCCAGAAATGTAACAACATGCCGTGGTGAGTCAGATCTTCTGTCTATCTTTATAAGTTGAAACCATTTCCCTTAGTTTTATTTTATTATTTTACAAGTATAAATGCTCACAACGGTGTAGGCCACGTGCGTAGGCTCTCGAGCTGACACACAAATATAAATCCCGCTTAATGCTGATATAGTTTGTATCACTATGATAGATACATGCAGAGTAGGCTACCTGGGGACATGACATGTGTCGTAGAAACCAAGTGTCATGGAGCTGCTCTTGTTGCCCCAGGGAACATGAAGCTCTTGGCTAATGGGGTGTGTGTACCAATACAACGGAGGACTTGCTGCTTCTGTCTGTCTGGTGAGCTACAGACTATCTGACAGAATAAAGGCCCGAGGTTAGGATGCCATGGGTCTGCCATAACACCCTCACTGGTGCCTCAGTAAACCCTCCCTCAGGGTGCTGTGCCATTAGTTTATCTTCTTCTACAATTTCCTACCTACTGTATCTCCTACATGCTTTTCATATTTATCCTCAGTGACGCCCCCTCACTTATGTCTCCTCATTCTCTCTTTCTTAATCTCTCTATGCTTTGTGCCATGCAACATCATGTCTTTGTGTAAGCTCTGAGGTTTACCAGGGTCATGAAGCCTTTGCAGATCTTCATCTTGGGGGTCTGCAGTCTTTAGGGCCCAACATGTGTCTAATTCAATACAAAAAAGCCACAGGGGTCAGACCCCACGGCCTCCTCATATGTAATGAGAGGCCAATGTTGCCAGACAGAGAGACCAGACAGGCCTGTCTCTATCTATCTTTATTAAATGTCCTACTGCTAAGTACATTCACCAAAGGCTATTGGGCATAGTGTGTGTATATAGATATGTGTGTGTGTGTGTTTTACTGGTGTTACTGGCTGGTGTATAACTTTTTTTTTTTTTTTTTTTAACTGATGTGTACTTATGATAATGCTGTGTTACTGATACTTCTTGTTTTGCACTATCCCTTTGTTGCTGTAATGCGGCAAATTCCCCCGCTGTGGGACTAATAAGGATTATCTTATCTTATCTTATTACGCACAATCGGCTTACTATTTTCTCAATATACATACTCACTGTACAGTCCCTATGAATTTTCATTTTACAGTTGAGTAAGACATTTACTCATCCATATTTTAATGATAATACTGATAAAGAGCTCAGGAGGCAAGATCATTTTCTCAATGTTGTGCTCATTGATAATAATAAAAGAAGATCACTAGAGCAATAATACGAATGTGGACAAGGAGCGTAAAGTGGTGACGCCTAGCCTACTTCCCACCCTTCTACTTCTGGCACCATTGCTCAGACCACACTCATCTTCCAACCAGGCCTTCATTGTGATCTCAACTACACACCTGTAAAAGTTTTGTGACTGCGTCTATCGCAGTGACAACATTTGTCCTCAGTCATGTAAACATCTGGCAGATTACTCAAAACCTGCTTGGACCACATTTTGACACGATGACACACACACACAGACTCACTCAGGTAAAAACAATACCAGCTGTCACAGCGTTGTCACGGCTCTAATGAATGCAAGGGTCCAGTATTGTTTTGCCTTCTAAATTCGTGACACACACGCACTTCCAGGAAGGGTTACGCATCTTTTGAATCCTGCTAATCAATCTTTGCCACAGACAAAGCACGCATCACTGAACATGACATCCACAGATACAGAGGCACACACGTCTGTATGTGACCTCAAACAAAAGTGATTCCTAGATGCAAATTTTGATAACAGCATCAAAGCACCGTCTGCAAACTGGAAAAGATCCAAGATTATGCCACTGGAACGAATAAATCTGAAGCTTATGATTGTTGGTGGCAAGCAACAAGAGTGTAACAGGTTACATTTCGTAAGCATGAGGAGTGTTAATTAAAGGTGTGAGACGGAGACAGGACGTCGAGAGGTGGTGCTGTCAGATGCTTGACAGGTAATTGCGATACGATTTTTCAGGCACTTGGACATTTGAGGGTTGAATGCAACTCATTAACACGCCACTTTAATAAGGATTCTTATGGGAGCGATCAGGAGCTGCTCAGACTAGTTCTGAGGTTGGGAAGCCGTCACTCCTACTTCTCTGGAAGAGGTGTGCATTTGTGTGTTGTGCTGTTGCGTATTGCATTGGCGACTGTGCCGGTGTAGCCCTGTTTTATCACTTTGTTCCCTTCTGGTTCTGGAGTACACTCACTTTTATTTTTAGTTCTTTTGTGCGTTGCATTTATAAAGCTCCTGTGAATCATCCTACTGTTTGTTTGGTTATGAAAAGTAGATTAGACTGTGATGTGCCTTAGCTCTTTCAAAACTTCTCCTGCAGCCAACTGGCAATAACAAAGATACAATCTAGAGCCACAGTGGATGTAGCCTGAAGGTTAGAGAAGTACAATTGGAACAAAAATTGCTGGCTTCAGTAGACTCGTTGGGAAATACGGAGAGAAAATGAGGTTAGAAATAATGAAAAGCCTTCATCATAGTGCTTTTGAGCAAAGATCTCAACCTCTAGGTGCTGAGGTTAGAAATATATTTATGTTCTTGTTCATTGTTTTGTTTAAATATACTCTTTCACACACTATATCACTTAACAGTCTTAAAATGCAACCACACACGTGGTAATTTTACAAAAGCACATCCCCATGCTCACTCCCATGTATCAGTCATCTTAGATGGACGGATAATTTACAGCCACTTAGCACTGCTTTTTACTCAGGTACTGCATTCCCACTGAACAACTGAAACTATGTTGCACACATGTACACACAAAACGTGAAGAAAGGTCAGCACACTGTAGCTCCCTTAAGTGCAAGATATTAGCACATGTTAGCACACAAGTTAGAAGCTAATGCTCTTCTTCAGACTTAGCTGACCCACAGATAACAAGATACATTATAAGTAGGTTATACAAATGCATGTTGTGTACATTCATTCATTCATTCTCCATAACTGCTTATCCTGTTGGGGGTTGCAGGGGGGCCGGAGCCTATCCCTGCTGACATTGGGCGAGAGACGGGATACACCCTGGACAGGTCGCCAGATTGTGGCAGTGCATGTTACATACAAATGCATGTAAAGACAAACACATATGTGCAAAGGCTAATATATCATGACACAGAACACAAAAAGAAAATCAGTGCTATTAAGTGCTTATCAATTTTCCAATTTATTTTATGTACTTTTTTGTGTTCTATACTGGGGACAAAGCCAAACATAGTCAGTGTATTTACCTGCTTAGCCAGAACATCATGTGCAGGACAAGAGTATATTACTCAATTGTTGGAATCATAGCTGTGATTGCAACACTAATCAATCACTGGACAAACATTGTGTGTATGAGTCACTATGGGATCAGTTATTCAGCATCATTAGTAAAAATATGATTCTGGTGTTTAGAGGCTGTTAAGCAACTCAGGATCAAGATTACCTTGACACCCCTAACACTATCAAGCCCTCCAACCGACTCTATAGCTTCATATTCATCAACACCCCGTTTTCTAAAACCCTTCTTTTTCCCACATATCCTCCACCCACCACCTCAACCCCCCGAGGGCTCTTCCACTTGCTGCTTTAGTATGAAATTTTGGCCTATGTGTTTCCAATAAATCTTCTAGAGTAATGATGCCTTAGCCAGGTGATTCATGAGCACGCTGACAGCTCAAATTGCCGGTGTGAATCTCTGGCATGGCATGAGTCGGCCCTGAGCCGCCCTCTCTGCCTCCAGGCACGCAGGGTGGAGAAGAGAGGGGAGGAGCCGGGGCAGGAGCTGCAGGTTTAACCCTGTCACCTGCAGTCTGATATCTGACCTGCTGCACTGCGACTGGAGACACAGGCAAATCATGTGTGTGTAGATGTGTGTGTACTCAGGAGAGTGAGCAGCCAGCGAAGAGGGAAGTGTTTGTGTGTGTGTGTGTGTTAAATCAGCATCAGTGTACAACAGGAGTCTGCATGTTATTTTAGTTGCTTGTTACTCGCGTGTGTTCATGACTTAATGAATTTGTATAATGTGGTTGAAATTACCACCCGACTCCACACTTGCCCTCAGCTCTGTGGAGCTTTATAGCAACTTTTTAGCTCATTGTTTTGGTTTTACGGCCCACAGCTTTACTGCTTTGGTTTGGTCTCTGTGCTCTCATCAGCAGCGTGTCAAGCCACATAAGCAGCTGTTTTCAGTGAAAGACTCTGATAAACCCACTGAATGCTGCCTGCTGCATTAAATAGCAGCAACAAGCTGGTGAGGCTCATCATAGTGAAGCATTTAGGTGCTAAAGAAACAGATGTGTTTCTGAGGACTTGGTGGAGACGACACCAGAGTTAAAAGATGAGTTATTATTATTATTCTTTCTTTCTTTCTTTCTTTGGAATTATCCTTATTTGTTTTGCTATGTTTTTTTTTCACATATATACCTTGTCAAGCTCTGTATGTCACCCTATTTTCTTTTTCTGTCCTTGTGTTTGTGGACAGACAAAAGTCTTACACGAAATATAATACTCATCCCCCACACACGTTTCCTTACAAAAGTTGCAGATCCTCTGGTTTCTATCCAGCCCTTTACATCTTCCAAAGATTTTAGGAATTCTGGTGTTGTTGTTCTTCCTGGACTTTTGTCTTTTATATAACAAACAATTAAAACTCTTGTTTGATATTACATGAATATCACATGCCATTTCAGATTAATACCGTGGTGCAGGAATGAGTCCTAAAGCCCGAAAATGAGTTAGCATTTTAGCACTCCTTGTTCCCTTTTCTGGAAGGCAATGGATGTTTTGAATGGGTGTTTGGCTATGTGACATACGTCCTCTGGTTAACATAAACTTAAGAGACATCACATTTTGTTCTGGGACATGAAATATTCCAGTAAATACCCCACTCATAAATGTTTGGGATGGTTGCTAACAAGTGGCTAAACAGAATGTCATCACGCCAAACATGACCTAACAGCCTTGTTGTTGTGGCGATGATGGAGTCATGCGACCATGGTGTTGTTTGTTTATTGTTTAACATTAGCATGTTACATCTGGTGATTGCATTTAGGCCACAAAAATCATAAAACTGTTTGTTTGTGAAGATTATCTTGCTGAACAAAGCATGGAAAAATCACAAACTTTTGTTTGCCACAGAGCTTATTTTTTTTGCAATTATCTAAAATCCAATAGAAGAATCTCATTGGCTTTTGGACAAGGGAATCATGGTGATGTAAACTCTATGCAGGTGTAAATATATTCTGGTTTTTTATGTTTTTGAGACTGTCCCTCTCCAAAATACGACCAAATACAACCCATATTTCCTCTTTTTTTAGGTGTTAGGTGGCGACCTCTGGCCATAGTTATTACTACAGGAGCAAGAGCAAGAGTAGAAGGAGCAATAGAGTCCGTCTTTAGGGTGGGAGAAAGGGGGAGGTAGATGGGTGAAAGAAACACAGGACGTTCATCCAGGACACTGGTGTTTGTGTCCCATGTGAAACTAAGTCAACATAATGGAGTATGTTGTGATGTTTATGATGCTTAAGAGTCGTCACGTTACTGTATCTCAGTATCAGATGTGCTTTTTTAAAAATCAAATGTACATGTCCTAAATATCAAGGGGGACCTGTCCCCTACATCATTCTCGGAATCTATGCTTGTGTATGTAGTTTCGGTGCAACTGCAGCCATTTCACAACATTTACCACGTCTTAAAAACTGCAACCAATAACGGTCATATACTGTATGTGCTATTTTGCTGTCCACAGGCAAGGGCACTAATTTAGGAATCCCTCCTGCATAGAATATACGAGCTATGTGGTCGTATGGGTCTGAGGACCTGTCATTTTTTACATATTGCTAATTCAAGAGCAAGTTTAAATGGTTAATGTAACATGTTTGACCCTCCACAAAGACATTGAAGGGAGTTTCTTACAAACACACTTAAGTTAACATTCAGTGTCCCTCAGCAAACATGTACTCTGGAGGGCTAACAAATGTGTTGAATGCATTTTCTACCTCATGACATGTTTTAAAACATATTTTGGAACTTGCATCAGTTTTCTTGCAAGTATTTTTGTTTTCTATGTTTTGCTGGTTAATAAAGACACAAAAATGAGTGGTTAAAAAAACTCTAAAGGGTGCATTTTAATTCTAACACTAAAAGTCATTCTTAAGCAATCACCACTTCACACAAACACACACACCTTGAACATTGCACTAACCTCCCCACACACACTCTCACATGTCCTTGCAAGCCTTCAAAAAACACTGTTTTGATTTCAATCTCGTAGCAAGGTCACTTAACCTGACCACATGTTCACTCTCTCACACCTGCCTTCTGCCGTTTCTGTAGCTCCTTTTTCATGAAGGACTGATGAAGCAACACGTCTCTGAGACATGAGGTTTTACGCTCCGCTGGCCGGGCCTTTGTTTACATGTAATAAATTGATGTGAAAATCATAGTCAGATGAGCCCTGGCCATTTGGAAGCCATTAGGGCAAACACTTACAATGAGGTGGCTTTACAACCTCATAACTGTCTCTTTGGTTGCACACTTAATGACCCCTGCTGTGTAAATCAGTCTGACGGCTGCTGGAGAAAGGTTTCTGTGGGATAAGTGGCAGGGACCGAATGATATAATGTGTCAGAAGCCTTGCAGGAGTCTGGTCGAATTGTTTGGCGCATAAAAGAAACACAAGCCGGAGTGAAACTGCTTCTGTAGCGTTTTTGGCAAAAATAATCCAGTGTGTGTCTGTGTGTGTGTGTGTGTGTAGTGAAAAACGAGATGAGACAAAGGAGAGGTCATGACACGTCGTGTTTATAGACTGGCATATAGTAACCAGTACTTACAGGAAGTTTCAATCAGACCCTGCGTTTAAGTCATCTGAGTCGCATAACAAAAGAGTTTCAAATTTATGTTTTTAAATTGTTTTACAAAATAGCCCCACGTTAAAACAAAGATATTACGCTGCTGCAGCTGTGTGACGCTGTGCTTCTAGTAATGTGAGTATTTGGGGGACGCCCACGCCATGTGTTAAAAGCTTACTTTTATTTAAAGTACAATTTCAGCTACTCAGGCCCTGTCTACGGATTTTTTGTATACACCACTCATCCAAACACTAAATTAGGTCACTAAAAGAGACTTTTTTAAAATGCCCCTGAGATGCAGATTTTTCGACACCTTATTTTGTATCTGTGTGGACATGTAAAATGGAGCGTTTGGGAATTGATGACATCATCTCCTCAATTCACACATGCCTAGTGCTGCTTTGTGGAATGAGATGCACCAGAAACAATAACAACAATGGTGTACTAACTTAACAATTAGTTTCCATTTTCCTAGCACTGCTTGGTCTAATGTTAAGTTTACATTTAAACTTAGTATTGCTGCACCACTTAGTATTGCTGCCGTGTTATTTGGTCCCCCTCAGCATCTGTGGTTTTAAGTCCACCAAGATGGTGGGACAATTTTGAGAGTGAGATTGTTGTAAGTGAGGAATGAAAGGAAAAATTTCATGATGGTGATGAGATCTCCAGTAAGTCTTACTCTCTTATAGTGCACCTTATACATGGAATAATCTGCAAAAGACCTTAAACTTGGACACTTTGCTACCCTTATGGCTGTTTAAATGCCTTATCTCTTATCTTGTAAATGTGTTTAACTACGTATCTACACCAGAACATGTTTATCATGCTTTAGTTCTACTTCTAGCGACCATTTATTGCTATTGTTGTTTGTTGTTTATGTGTTTTCATATCTGGTTTCATATCTGATATGCATGATGATTCTTTGTTTGCTCACTGATTGTTTTGAATGTCTTTGTTCATGCTCGGCATCATTGAAAATGAAGGTCTCCCTTGATTTACCGAGTCTAAAATAAAGGTTTGAATGAGTGAATAAATGTGAAGTGTTTTAAAAAAGGTAACGTTAGTCTCTGTATTTTACTAGCTAAGTGAGGAGGGGAGACGATGCGTTAAAAACTGAGTAGCAGGCGGCACCTTGTATGGCAGCCTCAGCCACCAGTGTATGAATGTGTGTGTGAATGGGTGAATGCAACTCGTAGGGTAAAAAGCGCTTTGAGTGGTCCGATGACTAGAAAGGCGCTGTACAAATGCAGGTACATTTACTATAGAAGACAGCTAATGACAGTGTTTGGAGTCAGTTTCGCATTTTAGTTTGGATGGAGATTCATTTAACTGCTTATCCTCTTGAGGGTCACGGGGGGTGGAGCCTATCCCAGCTGACATTGGGCCAGAGGCGGGGTACACCCTGGACAGGTCACCAGACTATCACAGGGCTGACACATAGAGACAGACAACCATTCACACTCACATTCACACCTACGGACAATTTAGAGTCACCAATTAACCTGCATGTCTTTGGACTGTGGGAGGAAGCTGGAGCACCCAGAGAAAACACACACTGACACGGGGAGAGAATGCAAACTCCCCCCACCCCACCCTGGATTCAAACTGGGAATCTTCTTGCTTTGAGGCGGCAATGCTAACCACTGCACCACCGTGCCGATATTTCATATAAAGAAGGTCATGTGGACAGATTTTTTTTTTCCTAAACGGAGGGGAAAATATCAGTTATTAAAAAATTGTGTACATGTAGAAAGGGACTTAAAGATGATGTTTTGATACATTTAAATTACATTCAAAATCCTCATAAATAACAACTTTTTTTCATAACCAATTCGAGCTGTTGTCATGCACTGTTTATATGTTTTCTATGTAAATTATATATCCCACATAATCACGAGCCAGTATTTCGTGTATAACAAACGTACTTTGGAAGTAACCAATGCATGACGGTAGTAAAGACAGAAATTGTCCGGAGTGGTAGTAAGAAGGCAGGTTGGGGTGATGGAGGGGTCACAAAACAAAGGACTTTCCCCTGGGACTTTCCCCCAAGAGACTGCTGTTTGGAACAAAATTAACTTTGAGTAAACTTTGAGTCATTTTAAGGTTCATTGTCACCATGTTTCTTTTCCCTAACCACAGCAACTTAACATTACTTACATAAGTTGACGTAACTTTACGTTAATGTTATGTCATTCGTGGGTGCTAATTTGTAGGTTATCATTTAGGAGGTTTACAGTTTTTCAGATTCAGCTTCGTAGCTGTGACAAAACAACTGAGCTGAACTACTAGCACTACAGTACTTAGCATAAAAAGGAAACAGTCAATGCAGTGTTTGAATTTTCTCCCTAACACGAGGCAAACGTGGGCATCAGGAACTGAAGGAGCTGCATTTGTGACAGAAGAACAAAAAGCCTCTTATTGTTAAATCCACCATTTCCCCTTCATATTTTTCCAATTACGGATTGTTCAGAAGGATTTCAGGCTCATACTAAAAACATGTTTCCACTAAAATGCTTCTTCTACCTCCCCTGTGTCTCCCCCCTTTCCTTACCATTCACTCCTCTCTGTGTTCCTGTGTCTGTTTCTGTCTATGCCACTCTTCCCGTCTCTCTTGCTCCCTTTGACCCCCAACTACCTAAAATGTACTCACAACAACGTCGAGGACTACAATCCCCCCAGGGGTTCTTGTGGTCCACGTTCCCAGAGAGTAACAGAGACCTAACGGGGACATGCTGGAACAAATGACAGAGACAGACTCTGCAGGCGAGCCATCAGATACGCAGATGGGCACAGATCAAGGAATTGAGAAAATTATGGAGATCTACAGTACCACCACAGTGGTACAGCAACGTGGCTTTGGATGTCATGCCACCATGACTGCTGCCGCCCGCAAAATGCATAGATTTTTGTATGGCTGGCAAGTAGGCTGTCTGAAGTCATATCATGACAGACGTAAATGGCATGGGAGCGCATGGTTTAGCTGAAACTGATCACACTGTAGTGAGGGTGGCGTAGAAGGACGCGGATTGCATTTTACCTTTTAATGTGCAAATGAAAATCAACAACTTCGCTTTTATAATAATGATAAAGTGAAAATTCAATCTTGCGGGACTCACTGGGGACGAGGAACTATAAAAATGACTCAGTGTGTTGACTTCTGATTCTTTCCATATTTTGCATCGCCAATAAATCTCCAGCACGCACATGCACAAACTTTTATTAAATATTTTTACAGTCACTGAAACTGACTTACTCACCCACCACCCCCCTAAAATAGCATCTGCCCCACATGACAGTCAATCTAGATGACATTCAACTGCTGCCAGCACTTTCAGTCATCTGCACTCACGCCTCGTATTCTGTCATTGATTCTGACTGAATGATGGCATAATCAAACATATAAAAATAGCACCAGAGTAAAGAGGAAACCACTAAAAATGCATACACACTTAGGCGCAGTGTGTGTTCCTCTCCTTTCGATCCTTTAATCTGCAGGAACTTTAGAGGCAGCGAGGCCACAGTGCGAGACAGCTAGGGACAGAGGGGGAGAGAGGAGAAAGAGAGAAACCACAACCACCACAGAACTGTCAAAAAGCTGGGACTCATGTCCAACATTTAACCATCAGAGCTCTGCTCGGAGACTAAATGGGGTGACAGTTGAAAGGAAGCCGGGGTGGTGAATTGTGAGTCATAGTTCTTTGTTTCTGCCTCCCAGGAGGTAAGCCGACACATTGCACATTAGAGGAGAACAAGGCTTTTTCTGCAGCGTTTTGTTATTTGTTTCCCCATTTGGGAAAAAGTCTGGCAGCGTGCGGGGAGATTGAGACTCAACAGAACTGAGAGTGTCAGATAGGCAAGAGCGTGACAAACAAGTAACATATTTTTCCATGCAAAAGCAAAGCAAGGCTCTTATCGAAGCTTTTAATACCAGAATACAAAAGCTTGGTTTGTTTGGTTACTTTTGTGGAAAAAGGGCGAGTTTGTATCAGTTTCATTAATGTCATGCTCTGTTACACCTAACCACAATTCCAAATATATATCTCTTTTCCAAAATGTGTTGTTATGACGATGACTCAGCACATATGATACAGCTGTATGCTTCCTGTATGAACGGTCTGGGGATTTTTTTTCCCCCACACCTCATCTCGTCCTGTCTTACTTTTGTCCTTTTGAAGTTGCTTCTCTTCTTTTTCCTGCTCATGATGCTGTTTTATTCTCTTCTCCATGGTTATCGTCTGGTTTCTCCTTCTACAAAACGTCGTCCTCCTCTCCCCTCTCCTCCTTTTCTTTAACGTCAGTTGTATAATTCACCCTTAGCTCTTGCTGCAGTCTAAAACCACTGCATTAACGAATGTAGAGCCACACTTATATACATCAGCATCACCAATAAACCAGAAAAATGTAAGATTAGCGGATGGCTTTCATACAAGAGGTCCAAATAAATGTCATGCTGGGGTAAAACACAAACTAAGACACAAAAAAGAAACAGGGGAGAGCAAGAATTCTCTCCCTGGATTGGTAAAAGAAACCAATCTCGAAAATAAAAATCTGTACTGGGATCTGTTCTGAACAAAGTTAAACAATGTGGCGATCTAGGATTTGGTGCTTATACACAACTCTATCATTCATGTGTGTGTCCTGTGACTATGCCTCTGGTGTTTGGGGTTTCCAAGAATGTACAAATTGTAACACAGTGCATTATAGAGCGATTCAATCTGTCCTGGGTGTCCATATATTTCCAGTTTTGGCCATTATTAGAGATATGGGAAGGGAACCTCTACACATCAGGCATATATGTCAAATGCTTTGGCTTTAGAATAGACTTATGAAGATGTCGCAACAGAGACTCAATAAAAAAGATTTCTAATTGTGGCACCTCCCACTGTCATCCCTGGGCTAATGAGCTGAAATCATTATTTTATTTGAACAACTTGTCATTGCTATTCAGGAGACTAGGAATGAAATCTCTAGTCTGTTGACATATGGTATAAACCAAAACTACGAACTCATTGTCTCATAAAGAACAGCTACAGTGTGGAACCTTATGTAAAGTGTAATCTAAACAAAAGACAAAGATCCCTGTGTGCACAGTTACGCTCAGGAACGTTACCATTGGCCTTAGAGACAGGAAGGTTTAACGCCACTCCAGAGGAGGACAGAATCTGTGTGTTGTGTAGTTTAGGTGAGGCTGAGAACGAGGTTCAGTCCTTGTTTTACTGTCCTGTGTATGAAGACATAAGAGGGTTGGGCACATGTAACTGTGCATGACACACATAAAAAAAATCTATCTCACATTTTTTGAAAAAAAACAGCACAGGCTACGAGATAAGTTATTTGTTTCCCCCCATTTTCTGCATCTACTTCCCTCCCTCAGGGTCTGGAGGGAAAGTCTGTGCTGGAACTGGACTCTGGGGTCAGATTCATCTCCTCCCCTGCCTCAGGCCCAAAACATGACCTGTGACACCAGAGCTCTTCTTCTGCACTAAACTCATTGTGGCGTTAGCTAATTAGATATCACCTGCCTGGACACCGTAAACATTTAAATCTCCTTAGTGATCGGCTCAGCTGCACAACAGCGGGTCATTTTGCAAAACGGTCCACGGTCAGGAGAGGAGACACTTTACAGAGTAGTGTGGGCATGTTTTGGTCGGTTTATTCCTGAAAAACACACTGATCAAAACCGAAATTCCTTCCGTAACGTCTGAACCAAAGTCAAATGGAAAGACACATTACGTACATTAGTCTGCAGAATGTACTTAACCATTTCATGATAACCTGGTAGCAATAAGGAACATAATACACACAGTTTACCGCTCTGGAATTTACATGTAGTTCAGAGGGTAAAGCAGTCCCAAAGAGACAGAGGTTTGAGTCCCACAAAGACCACCCATGTTGCAAAATATGGTATTCATAGTCTATTACATGACATACAGTATACAAGTACTGTCTTCTAAAACAATGCTCCTACAGAGAGGCGAAGCCCCTTCCAGTGTCCCCTGTGGGACGATATTTCAGAGAAAAATATGCACAGTAGTACTTTTTGATTCAGTTTCCACTGTGCCATGAATCATGAGGTGTGTCAATTTAAAAGATAATTTTGCAGAAGAAAGACACAGTTTGTTGGTTTGTCACAGTACCCAGTGCTCAGTGAACTACATCTCCCGTTTCTCACAATATGTCACCAACACATCTCTGGGAGGCAAAATGCTGTGTTCACACTACAAGCAACACAGCAACAGGCTACATGTCATTTTCAACAGAAGCTAGTGACATGAAGCTACAATCTGATGGCAGGCACTTGTTGCTGCAGAGGGGTGTGATGTGCTATAAATTAAATGTGAGCTGGCCCTGACATCTTTTAGTGTTCCAGTGATACAGTGAAGCATAAACCAATCATATGTTGTTGTTGCTAGCTATGGTGCTGTCTTACTTAGCTTAGCTAGCTGATGTTATGCTAGGTGATGTTGACAAAATAGAAACTTCAGATGACGTTCAGTCAAGGTGCGTTGTGGCAAGTAGCAGACACACATGTGATGACATAATTATGTTAGTGAGTACTTGAGCATCACTCAACAGTGACTCAGCGATAATGTAGCTGGTCACACTGTCACTCATAGTGTGAACACAGCAAAAGAATGAGCAGCTGTTGCTCATGTGACTACATCCTGGTGCGAAACAAATAGGCTCCAGGGGTGTAAATATAGATAGTGCGGGCGGTGCAATTGCACTGGGGCCCCTGGGGTGGAGGGGCCCACACAGAGTGGGCCCTCGTGAGTGATATAGAGTGAACACTGGTATATTTCAAAAGTGGCAAAGATAAATAATATTTTCTTTTTTTATCATTTATCTAAAAATGGTGCCATTTGCTATATATGTCCTAAAAAGTCAAACCCATCTGTGTCATAGTTTACTTTTTTTTTTTTTTTAAGTAGTCAGTAGCTATGTAAAACAAAATTAAATCCTTTTTCTAGGTAGGCTATAAAATCTAGAAATATATGATTAAAACTATTTAATTAAATGATTATCTCTTACTCTCTTCTATATTTTTGTCTGATATGTGATGATGATTGCTGGGTAGTAATTTCCTTACGCCACTGATAGGCACCAACTTTTGGTCAGAAAGTCAGCTACTTTTTTAGTCTAATTATGTATTTCTACAGTCTTGCATTCAACAGTTTTACAAAAAACTACGACTTTCTTGACTTAATAAAATGATCTTTCATTGACAAACATGTAATCATGGCACAATTTAGGTCTAAATGCGATAAAAACATGTCTCTTACTGCTGACTACTGCACAAGGGCGCAAGTTTCATTTTATCATGGTAGGCGGGGAGCACAAATAAAATGGGAGGTTTGGGGTTATCAAACACTTTCCTGCAATTTCCTGCATTCTGGTGAATGTTTATGTACCAATTTGTGCCTATTCTGCATCAGTTTATGGTGTAAACGTCTTTGATTTTGTCAAAACAAAAGTCCTCTGCTACCTTTATGTTTTTATAGAAGAGGGACGATGCATATGTTATAAATATTGAGAGGGACGTCCCCCCTGTGTCCCCCCTGGAATCTACACCTATGGTATCATACATATTTTTTTACGAAGGTTAAGGTCCCAAGGTGGTCAGTGAAAACTGCAAACATGGTGAGTTTATCCAGAAAGGCCTTTCATTCAACTCTCCCTGTCCATATGTACCAACATGGATCTGACCTACTGTTATTTCACTAAAAATATACAGACAGATGCATACACTCACACACAACGTTCGAACTTGGTTAAAAACATTCCACTTAAAAACAAACCTTGTTGGGGCTTTCCCATCGAACATGCTCCTTTTTTTACCACAAGAGGAACACATGATATGCATGTTTGCAAGCATGCATGCACATACAAACACACATGCAAGCGTATACACTTATACTGCACTACATAAAAAGAGCAAGAGAGGCTCGGAGAAAGAGAGCAAAGCCACACACTGGCACATCGCCCTACAATTTCACTTGTTGTGCCATTGTTTGACAAATTGTTCCACCTATAGTAAACATAGCTCTCAGCAGTTAGGCTACAAATGGAGCCTTCACACACCATACGAGAGCTCAGATCCCATGGTGAAGTTTTTTAAAATTTCTGTTTCTGTTATTGTTTTTCTCCCTCTCTCCCTCTCTCTCCCTTGCATGGTCTCAATTTATGTTTTTTCCCCCAAGAACACACATCACAATAAACACTGACATAAAGGCTAAATTCTCAATTCATATCATTTTACCCATGATAATGAGCCACATTTCCACCACCAAACAGACCATCTGTGAATCTCTGATGAGTGTCTTCTGTGAGGCAATGGAGAGTATTGAAATGCTTTAAACTGACAGCATGGGCATCATTATGTCATGTAAACAGGCCTGGCATCAAAGGATCCAACATCACGCACCCTTGTGGTTCAGCCATGGTCGGAGCAATGAGGCTAGGGCTGTGACTGTGCTATTTTGCTGCTCTTGTGCTGCGGAGGCCACACTGGAGTATTTTCCATAGTGTGTTAAAGCCGAGGCCACAACATTGCCAGCAGTGTCGGCGCTGATCTTCTGACTGCTGATTACAACTTTTCTCAAGTGGATACCAACAATTTAAAAACTACATTGATTAAACTGAGTCATTTTTATTTTATTTTTTTTTATTTATGCTGTGTCATACTTAATATTCTTCACATGACTTCAAAGAAAGAAGTTTCCAAAACAGAGAGAGTGGACAACAACAATCATTTAAAGTTTCATGCTTCATGATTAAAGCCCAATAACACACAATTAACTTACTGATCAAGATTTTTCTGGATTGATTAATATATGTAATTATTCTTTATTATTTTTCAAATTATTATTTTAAAATTATATAATTATAATTATGATTATATATTTTATTATCATTTTAACTCTAATTGGCATTCTTGAGGGAACCTTGGATGAGTCAGTGCATTGACCTCTTAGTGCCAAAGTCATTTATTAATACACAAATTGTTCCTTCAATAAATAAACTTGTGAAGTTGACAGAACCAAATTACAAGATGATGTACAGGAAATAAATAGGGCATCTCCTTTAAAATGAATTTCTCCCCCTGGTCAAATAAAGCTTATGAATTTGTTGAATAATATTTCAAAATAAAGAATAATATGACTTCAAAATCTTCTGCCTCAGTTACAGTAAAAAGTATTTTGACGTATGAGTGTTACTGTGATGTTTCTTCGCTGCTGTATGATGTGAAAACACTGTTGCTGTCGCTTTGACTGTATTTATTAGTGTGCGTGAAAAGCTTAACATGAGAATAATGCTTTTCAACAGGGTTCCCACGGTCATGGAAAACCTGGAAAAGTCATGGAATTCCACACAAACTCATTTCCAGGCATGGAAAACTCATAGAATAAATGAAATGATTGAAAGTTATAGAAGAGTCTTGGAATTTTGTGTGCAATGAAACTGTGACACTAATCTTCCTTGGACAACATGAATTTATTTACTATAGCTGTTGAGATAATGTATTTTAACATTTTAACTGCTGTGCATGGTAATTAAAAAGGTAAGGATAATTTGAATTAATATTTTTTTCCCAACAAAATCATTAGTAGGTTTACTGAACTGTCTCTGGAAGCTCGAACTGCTCCATGTGCACAGATTGCCTGTAATAATAAAATAAACACATGGAGTACACTACATAGTACTGTTCATGTTACACGCTGTGAATGGTGATGGAAATTTTATTAAGGATCCTTGAAATGTCAGGAAAGGTTTTGAAATTTTGTCAATTAAAATGTGTTCATGCACACATTGCACTCAACGTGTTGTTGCACCCTGAACATTTAAACTACGTGTTGTTATGGTGTGACATTTTTACACAGTGTTAACACACTGTAATCAAACTTCTCGAAAACAATACCAAAGAGAACTATAGACACAAAGAAATCATCTTGAGCCACAGTGTCTACTTTCACCTTTGGACTTTCATGTGGAGTTCAGAAAATGTGGAAAAACTGGAACCTGGAATAAGTATATTGTTAATGGCTGGGTCAGTCCACAGTGGGTAGGTTGAAGGGCAGCTGTACACAAAAAATCTGAAATAGAAGAAAATGCACACATGCTGACAAATATCAAACACATTGTGATGCACACACGCAGAGAGAAACAGACACAGAGCATTTTGATATATTTTAATGTAAATCACAGCACAGAAAAATGACTCTGAGATGCTTGCCAGAGTCTAGCATTATTTTTTTCTCCCAAAACAGAGTGCAGTGTAGTGTCTCCTTACTCTCTTGACTCTGATAGGCTGCAGCTTGAGGGCACGTTATACTCTCCAGGTGAGGGCCAGATGGATGGAGGCAATGTGCTCTCCCTGTCTCACTGTCTCCCTGTCTCTCTCTGTCTCTGGCTCCAGGCTTGATTACAGTCACCACATATTAGCCTGGTGGAGACAAAACAAAGCAAGTGGAAGTACTGTGGGCTGGAGATTTAATACAATTTACAATGCTTTTTTCCCTTGAATGAATGTGTGTGTGTGTGTTCCAACAACAGCTCAGTCCCAACAAACACATGTGCAGCTGTAAGATGTGGCATATGCTGTAATAAACTGCAAAATCTGAACATTGTCAGTGTGCTTAATGGTCAACATGAGGATTTTTAAACAGGATAATCCTCAGTATTCAGGATTATATATTTAACATATAACCAGTTCTTTGCTGCTGCACATGATCAATATCAGCAAACATCAACATCTTAGAGAGGATGCCAGCATCACCTCCAAGCATCCTACACATTAAGGTCAATGAGTTCTTCCTATTGTAAACAGCGAGTGGCTGGCTCCCTCAGTGTAAATGTCCAACGTTCAGGCAGGCAGTCCAAAAATACATCCGAGGCACTTTGACTGTAGTTAAAAATCCTTCATTTATACATGGATAAACCAACGTGTTTTGACCAGAGGGTCGTCATCAGGGTGTAAAATGCTTTGAAAACAGATGTGCAATTTAAGAACTCATGTGAGGGTCATGACACAGGTCACATGATATATTAGTGTAACACTAGTAGACAAAAAAAAAAAAAAAACATTGAAAGAAATGGCTGATGAAAATGACATAAATGTATACTTTAAATGATTAAAATATTTAGAAACAAGAAAAAAGGTTCAATGCCAAATAAATATAAAGGATACAACAGTGAAATAAGGTAACAATGTTTTATATTGTGACAAACCTGCACATACAGCGGTGAAAATGAAAAATATACGACAAGAAACAATGTGTTTTTACAATGGACTACAAAGAGCCTTAACCCAGTGCAGCACCCCCTATTTTTTCCTCAAACATATGTTTCTGAATGCTTTATGGATGAAACTGACTGATTTGATCAACTTTTGAATGGTGCATAGACGGGCAGAAAGTTGGAATATTTATGTATAACATCAATTAAATTTAAAAAATATAAATAAATAAATAGTTGTAGTACTTGAAGTACTCGCTTCCTCGCACTCCTTTTCAGACATGAAATACTATGTTCTTTACTGAATATTTTGCCGCGTATTATTTTGTGTATTATTTTTATTTTTTTATTTAGCATGTTCAATATGAAATCTAATCTTAAATTTACTTCAAATTAAGTAGGAATACCTTCGAATAAATAAAGAAAATGTTGCAAGAGACTATACAAGCCCAGAAGTTGATATTATGAAAAAAAAAAAGATTCATGATAGTATATAGTATAGGCAAAGGTGAAGATTTTTTATTTTTTTTGTTTCAGCATGGGGGACAAGTATGAAACAGGGAGTTTGGCGGTTCTCTGCCACAAAAATCCGGGGATCAAACACTTCATTTCTTGCATTGTGTTGGATTTCCATGCACTAATTTGTCCCCTTTCTGCATCAGTTATGTTTATTCATCACCACTGATTCCCATTCAATATAAGGACAAGAGGAGCACACTCAAAGATATGAGTGGTGCACTGGACATACTGAAGTTTTCCTTCCAGTCCTCACTGACAACAATCCCACTCTCAAAACTGTCCCACCATCTGCTGGTTTGACCAGGTGTGACAAGGGCATAAGTTTTGTTTCAACATTGAGGGGACACATAAAATGGGGTTTAGGGGAAAAAATTCAAGCATCAAATAGCTTAAATTTGTAGATGTGCATTTGTGGATTTCTATGCACCAATTTGTCCTTTTTCTGCATCAATCTATGGTGTAAATGTCTTTAATTTTATCAGAATAAAAGTCCTCTGGTACTTTCATGTTTTTATTGCCGAGGGATCTCACTATAGCATTAACAATAAACATTAAATTTATTTTTAAAAAGTCATTTTTATCAAGGAGGAATAATACTTCACAGTACTACTTCCACAAACACACATCATTGATAATTAATACACTGGTGAGGTTCACATAGATGATTGCAACTTGCTATATTTTGGTATAACTCAGTCTTGTTTGTCCCGTCTTCAATTTGTCCAAAATGCAGCAGCAAAAGTTTGAACAACTTCAAAAAAGAGGGAGCACATTACCCTCATTCTTCCCTCCCTACACTGGCTGCCTGTTAGCGACACAATAAAATTTAAGATTCTGATTATTGTCTATAAAGTGTTAAACGGCCTCGCCCCCTCTTACGTCACAGAGCTCCTCTCCTCTTATCACACTGTGAGAGAACTGAGATCTGAGACCAAAGACTCCTGTCTGTCCTAACATCTAGATTTAAGTGTCATGGGCACAGGGCTTTTTCTATCGCTGCCCCAAAACTCCGGAGTTCTCCTCTTTCCACCACTGAGACTTTCAAGAGTCATCTTAAAACACACTTTTACTCACTAGCCTTTAACTGTGCATAATGTGATTGGAAAACAAGGATACAGTTTTTGCGAAGGTGCATTAATAACAGTAGAAATATGTTATTGTTACTGTTATTTTATTTTTCTATGTGTGCTGTAAGAGCACTTTGGGTCCACTGTGTTTGTGTGTAAAGTGCTATATAAGTACAGTTGACTTGACTTGACATTCAGTATAGCCTGTACAGATGCCAAAACCTCCCTAAATAATATGAAGTGGTGGTTGTGGTGGACAATGAACCATGACCAAGAAATCATTGGCAAAGTTTTTTTCTCCCACACACACTTTGTTCTTGCATTCAATTCAAATTAAGTAGGCAAACCAACATCACAGAATCACATAAGCACAGGCTATTACTGTACATATAAAGCTGCACCAACAGGGCTCCAGCCACCTTATGAAGTTAATGATGCAGTTAACATCTGTATGCTCTCACAAGCTTTGTCTCTGCACCTGGGCTGGATTAGATTATTGCAGACTGACAGCAACAAGGCTGGTATTCTGTCTGTGATTTTGATTCTGTCTCCCATAGTTGTGTCTGCTTACAGCACCCAAGTGTTCCTAAGATGCAGGTGTACCTTCTACTACTGCCATGGGCTGAGTTGATGGTAAGCAGTGACATCTGGTGGTCAGACTGACCTACTGTTGAAGCCTTTACAAGTCAGATTCTAACCCTCTGATATCATGATTGTTTACTTATTATCTGCTCCACTAGAAGGACATTTATATATCTGACATGCAACTGTAATGCAAATAAAGTGGGTATTTATGCAGCACACATGTCTCAGTGACCCATTTTGCAGAGGCGCATTATGGGAGACGTGCATTGTGATTAATTCGACAGCTGGCTGTGGGAGTAACAAAAGGCAAAGAGGTGGCCTAATGGTGGCATTACTATAATGATGATGGTAATGATGATGATAACTAAAACCATAAGACTGGGAGATGATGAGATTGATGTAATAATGATGGTTGACCACTTGATGGCAGCATTGTTATGGTGTCTGAGTTCAGAAGGTGCCTTTCCATGCCTTCATGACTCTCTCCAAGAAAAAATCTCATGTTGCAACACTAAGTTATTCAAAGGAGATGACAACCATGAAATAAAAAGCGCAAACAAGACATATCAGTATCTTTTAAACACTGGTATTTACAGTGCAGCAAAGAGCACTACAGTTTGTATCTAATGGAAAAATGTAGTTTAGCAACTGAAAATTAAGTTATGAATTTTGCCTGAAAGTTTGAAGCCCCGGAGGTTACATGTGTGCATAAATGGCCACACTCCCACCCACACACAGCAGCAGCGCAGCTACTCTAACTCTTAAAAGACACACATTAAAAGCTCCTAATTAAAGCAAACTTTTAGAAGTGTCAGGACAAATATTTTTATGGCCATTTTGTTGTGGCTGCTTTTAATTTTCAAAGCACCAACACCTGCGCCCAGATGGTGTTTTTTTTTTTTTACCATCTGTGAGAGTAAAGTGTAAAAAGATGATCGATATCAGCGGCTACAACACTTCCCTGCCTCCAGATGGCACGATCGTTAAGTTCTCTGAAGACTGTTGTCTGGAGTCCAATCCTTTCAGCTCCAAATGTTAAGAAGAAAAAAAAAAAAATCATGTATATGCCTCGGTGAGATTATTACGCTTCACTTTCAGTACTCTTGTGAAAAAGAGAGAGGAGGTTGTGGGTATTCAAGGGCCTCTTGGGCCTGGGAATACATATTACTAGCCTACATTCTACAACCTATATTTGGCAATGTGTGCAGAGTACTGTAGTTTAGAGTACATGATTTTCAGATGGTGTGGACCATATGTCCCAATCTGTACAACACAGCTGAGGCTACTGGTTGTGTGATAGTGTGATGCTGGCTGTGACTTACCCATGCACTGTTACACTGATCACAAACCTGTTCATGAGGTGTAATTTTTCAAGAAAGAGTAAATGTTTTTGTATCTATGTGGCGGAGTACATGATTATTAGCTTTGTGTCAGCTCATTTTTTTTGTACTTGTTAAGACAGTGTTGGAATCTGTAAAGTCACACCTTTCAGCATGTTAACTGCACCAATGATGCGGCACTATTGAGGCATGTATTTGTGGAGCTTGGTGTGTGTGCTTGCTAGCCTCTTTCCAGTGTGTGTCCTGGATACTATATGTGCCTGTGTGTGTCTCTTGAGTATTTTTCACCTGTTAGGAAATAACAAAGAGTGCTGAAAGTAAATCCATATAACACCGGAGGAGGCTGGTCACAGAGGACAATGCTCCTCCTCTATTTTTGAGAAGAAAACTGAGAGCAAAATATTAAAAAAAAAAAAAAAAAAAGAGTAAATGGTTGAAATAAACCATCACCAAATCTCATTATCAGTTATGAAATATTTTTTGTCTCTTGTTTGGAAAAACTCAGCAATTGAAATTCTGATTAAAATTGTTTCAACAGGCAGGCAAGAGGTAAAAAGGTTTTCTGTGTGAAGTGGTGGTGAAGGGCAGGAGAGGACAGGCTTCTGCAGTCCTCTTTAGAGTGGGATCTCTTATATCAATCTGAAGTAGTTTTTTTCCCCATGCTAAACACAAAATGATGCTCCAACTGACAGCGCCTTCAATAACATATCAACAACCAGAATTCAATTGACATCATGTTGATCTACCAGTAAGCTCCAAATTTTACCTTCAGTTTTCTATCACTGTCTGTATTATATGTAAGAGTGACAAACTAGTGATAAAGCCATTAAAAGATTCATAAAGTAGCTTTTTAAAAGAAGAAATTTTGACGTGACTATTACAAACACAACATCAAAAAATACATTTTTAGGCCTTTTTAACAGAGTTCAATTTTTCCTTTTTTCCACATTTACATTTCCTTTATTTTTTCTTTTAAATCAAAAAGTATTTAGCTACTTGCATTAGCCAATACGACACTAAGCGGTGTGTAGGATTTAGTGGCCTCTAGCAGTGAGGTTGCAAATTGCAACCAACTGAAACTTCTCCAATGTGCCATGCATAGCAGAACTATGGGGGCTAACGCAAAACAAGAATGGCCCTGTCCAGGGCCAGTGTTTGAATTCAGGGGAGTAAATATAGACAGTGCAGGCAGTGTGGTTGCACTGGGGCCCATGGAGAGAGCAGACCCTTGTAAGTGATTCATATTGCCACCTTGAACATAACCCTGTGCTCAAAGAGGAATGATAAAAGAAGAATGTTCCTCACATAAAAAGGCTACCATTTGCTATGTACGTCCTCCAAAAAAAAAGCTTTTTCTACAAAAGCTATAAAATCTATAAATAAACTATGAAAACCATTCAATTAATTGATCACTTTTCGTTTTTCCCCCCCAGATACTCAATGATGACTGCTGGGTATTATGAACGTGGATGTTGTCCAATATCAAATCTCTATTTGTGTCAAGACAATACATGCATGATGATGTACAATCACGAACTGGAGCCCATCATAAGAGTGTGCACTGTGGCCCGTCGTAACTTCCTTACACCACTGGTTTGATTTGTCCATTCTGGACTACAACAAAATGGCAGACTCCTTCGTAGAGGACCTGCTTTGTATGTGGACATAAACAGCTCATTTTTAGGTAACGAAAACGCAAAGATTATTATTTTCACGTGATATCAGACTAATCTAACAAATGAAAATACTGTTGTGAATATAAGTGAATTTCTGCTAATACATCCCCCTAAATCCAACACAGTGAGCCTTTAAGCTAATGCTGAGAATGGTTTTGGGTTGTGGTGGTGGTGGGGGGCAGTGATGGCATGACACCGCTGGGAAGCGAGTAGAGATCTCTGCTCTAACGGCGCAGCTTTGGCCCTCGCTGCCCCCAGGCTAGAGCCACAGTAGGACTGCTGCACCGTGCATCCACCCAATGAGCTGCTGCCCCTCATCCAGAACTGGATTCCGATATAGGCGACGTACTGCGACACTGAACACACAAGGTTTATTCCCATCCAGAGCCTGCCCACATTGATTGTTAAATCTTGTAAGCAATTGTTTTACTGCTTAGTTAAACATTATTCAGTCAGGAATAACTTTATTTCCATTTGGAGTATATTTGGCAGTATGGCTCTGTTCTGGGGCCTCTCTGCCTTTCCTAGTCCTACGCAGAGAACACCCAAAGGCCTATGTGGAAAGCCTTAAGGCAGAGAGACCACACCATTCTGCCCTTCCATGCGCCTACATGGAAAGCCTAAGGCAGGGAGAGCAGCAGCAAAGACCCCCCGGGAACAGAACAGAGCAGCATCAATGACAAAGAGAAATGACAGTGATAAGTCAGACACAGCATGAAAAGGAGGAGCTGGGGTGGAGGCAGGTTGCAAAGCAGCTTGCAGAGGAAGCAGCAACAGTAGGCAGGTCAGAGCAGTCTAAATAGGGCGCCCTGAATGAGATTCGCCTGTTGGTTGCATAGACAGGAATCATGATATCTATCAGCTGACTCTCTTCATCAATCAGCTGCTCCATCAGTTGATTGGGCTGTTTGAGATCAGCTGATGTAGCTGGGATGTGAGCTGAGCTTGACATTGTGTCCTGCCTGAACTAACACTATGCTCAGTTAAAGTAAAGATAAGTAGCCACACAGTGTTAAACAACACGACGCTGCGGGTTGGTTTTCTACCTGTCCCCCCTACTCCAGCTGCTGATCTATCACACATACAGCAGGGTAGTGGTAGTTGATGAGGTGGGAGCTCTACTGGGTAGATAGATAGGTTACCGATGAGAAAGTGGGTATACTTTCAACGCCTTTTTAACTGATAAATCGGGAATCTGTAAATGGACAGAAAAAGAAGTGGGTATACCTCATATACCTACCTATGCCCTCCACTACACTGCACACACACCACAAAGCAATCATGAAGGAGTCATAGTCAATTCCTATTAAACTGTAGCACTAACACACTATTTTCAAGGACCCATTTTGACATTTGTCTTAGACAAGTGAAATCAATTGCTCATCTGGACTTAACAGGTTGTCTTTTGTGCCACAGCAGCAAATTGTGAAAAGAAAAAATTGAGGGGAGAAAACATACCCTTTCAAGGAAAACACATAACCTTGATTTGTTGGTTTTACATTTTGAGGGTTGTGATGTGGGTTTTGACAAGGCGAGCGTTTCAAGTTTTTCTTTCCTGTCAAGACGGCAGCCAAACTCTCAGGGAGTACTGTCAGCTCCACATTGTAACACAAGCCAGGGAGACTGGCAAACGAACAGGTGGGGTTGTCATATGTTTGTGAAGGAGTCTGCTAAATGTTCTCTCCAATTAACAAACAGCTCAGACATTTTCCTCTCAGCAATTCCCTCTCTCTCCTCTCGCGGTTGCTGCTCGCTCCATTTGGGAGAGACACATGACTTGTTACACGTCTCTCTAGCTCTGCTGAGGAATGGCAGATTGAAACACATTTAGCAGGTAGAGCTGGAAGACTGATGGCAGGCTACCAGCAACTGAGCCAGCTGACGGAGAAACTGAAGCGCTTGCAAAATGTTCTGCAGCTATCATCGTTATCCTACTTT
This sequence comes from Cephalopholis sonnerati, assembly GCA_019142605.1. NCBI lineage: Eukaryota > Metazoa > Chordata > Actinopteri > Perciformes > Serranidae > Cephalopholis > Cephalopholis sonnerati. The sequence continues at coordinate 11,195,162 of JAGQAX010000002.1, read as the reverse complement.
GAAAAATTCAAAAGCTGCTTTCTCTGCAGAAGTCAGTATTGTGATAACAGGTGACTGAGTGGCATGCAACTGGTTCTGTGCAACAGTCTGCCAATTAAGTCTGCAGATTCCCTCAGGAATGCATTATAGACACAGAATGGGGAGTTCAACAATGACATTGCATGTAACTAGCAACATTTTCAGATTTAAGAGACTGTGACACTGGTGTGTAATTAACCTGCTGTAAGTACTGCAGTGTACTGTGAGTACTGTGACAACATTAGTGAGGAGAGAGAAGAGTCTGCTGGCCACTTAAAGAGGTAGCTCGCCAGAGTAGGACCATTGACTTTACTCAAACAGTGTGAAAGATAAAGACAATTAATTAGCTGCCTTGGCCATTAGTGTAGTGGTAACATTCTGTGAGAATTGGGAAGAGGGAAAAGCTCCTACCTAGTTTAATCGGCTCATTGGGTTTTGCCTAACATTTAACGAGGAGTCACCGAGGAGTCATTTTTAAGTCTGTTGGGAAAACTCTCAAGGCTTTCAGAATAACATCACGTCTACACACAGTGTGGGGAGGGTTATTTTTAAAACATATTCCACTACAGATTAGTCAATACATGCCCTAAAGTGTCATTTGTCACAGATTTTATTAGATCATCAAAATAAGTAATACATTCAACATAGTTTGGATTACCATGCTTATTTGTGTGGGTCTTTTACTTCCATGCCAGAAACACATTCCTGACAGTCCTGGCTGTGCATCTCCTCTGTCATTGTTTATGGGAAGGGTGGCATGGTGGTGCAATATTTAGCACTGTCGCTTCACAGCAATACTGTTGAACTTGCTGATCGGCTGGGGCCCTATTGTGTAGAGTTTGCATGTTAGCCCCGTTTTTAGCGTGGGTTTTTCATGGCTCTGTGGCTTCCTCCCACAGTCCAAAGACAACAATTTGCCTGGTGTAGGTATTAATGGTTGTCTGTCTCTATGTGTCAGCCCTGTGATAGTTTGGTAACCTGTCCAGGGTGTACCCAACCTCTCACCCAATGTCAGCAGGGATAGGCTCCAGCATCCCCGCGACCCAGAACAGAATAAGCAGTTATGGATAACGAATGAATGTTTATGGAAAATACATCCCTCATATGAATTTTACACCATGTCCTAGTAGCAAGCGAGCATTGCTTTCTGTCCACACTGAATCTGTTAAATATGCACCTCTGTTACATCATGTAAACAAATCACATAGGCTAGCTGTGCGATTGACTGGAGACAGAATCACTTATAGGCAAGTACTCGCTAGTTAAATGAGGAGCTGTTGTATAGATAACTCTTATTTCAGCTTAAAAAAATCAGCTGTTTCACGTCCATTGGGGCACTTTCAAAGCATGCAACAGGAATAAATACAAACAGGGCGTCTGACAGAAGTTCAGCAGCACGGCAGCACCGTGTTTTTTTCAGCCAATTAGAACATTACGTGCTAAAACATTCATTCACATTCAGTTAGGACACAGTGTTAGAGCAAATAAAACAAAACAGCAATCTATTTTAAAGACAGTAAGTGTATTCAAAATACTAATTGACCCTTCACTACAGTTCGTCCCGCCCCTTGAACACAGACTGGCTGATCATGGTGCAGCATTGACCAGCTCCAATAAGATTCCAACAACTACACAGCTGTGCTCCGATTTTGCAGATTTTGAGCTAAACGTTCAATTTTTTTAGTAATACTCGTTACCTGGAGAGGCTGGAAGGAGATATACGTTTCTACCCCATTCCAAAACCAAAATCAAACCCTAAAAAAAGTAGGGTTAGCTAGCTAGCGACTGAAGGTATAGAGTGTATACATATCCTATTTTTACTTTTTTTCTGTGGAAGGCGGCACATGGGGAAGCTAAACACTGTTAATCTGCACACACTGCAATGACACACAGCTGGTTCAATATCAGCAGTTTCCCATCATATACATTATCTTCTGTCTCGTCAGCGATGTAGTGAGATAACTCACTTTCACACTGTGATTTTTGGCCTATAGTTAGATTTTAGCTACAAACTATCTTTGTCTTTTTAATCTGTTGTTGCTGCTGAGTCAGTTTGACATCCTGGATATATCCTTCAAACACAGACTGTAGACCCCTCTGTCTGCTTCTCTCTGGAATTGCTTTTGTTTTTCCACAGTTACTGCTACAATCAGTTGCAAAGCATAAAACCATCCACAGGAATGTCTTCTAAATTACTTGCTTTCACATGTGCATGCAGTGTGGTTATACACAAAATGAGGAACCTCTCACCACAACATTTGTCCATACCACCACTAGTGGTCAAGTCTTAAAGGAACAGTGTAAGATTTGGGGTGATTTCGTGTCATCAAGCTGTAGACTGCAACCAGCAGTCGCCAGACTATCACAGGGCTGACACATAGAGACAGACAACCATTCACACTCACATTCACACTTACGGGCAATTTAGAGTCACCAGTTAACCTGCATGTGTTTGGACTGTGGGAGGAAGCTGGAGTACCCGGAGAAAACCCACACTGACACAGGGAGAACATGCAAACTCTGAACAAAAGGGCTCCCACACCAGGAACCCTCTTGCTGTGAGGCGACAGTGCTGATACCAGGAACCAAACTATCCAAAATCAAATAATCCAAAATCTCCAATGCTGTCTGGCTCACCTGTTTTCTCTGACAATCAGATATTCATGAGGTTTTTAGCAGGAGCCAAAATGATCTGCAGAGGTCTCCTCCTCCCCAGTAGACCAGGTAATTTCAACCAGTAAAAACACTGAATGAAGCAGTTCCATGTTACAAATCAGCATTTCTATGTCAGTTTGATTCGTCAGAGACAGGCCGACAACCAAGCACCTGGTGATTTTTGGTGACTTTCCAAAACAACAGTCCTGATATTGTAAACCAGCAGTTTCACATTAAAAACTCAGTGTTTCTCCAATGCTGCTTGTCATGGAGGGGCTGGGAAAGCTAGTGGCTGATGTGAAAATGTAAATGTCCCAGTCTAGAGCCAGTGTTTGGTTTGTCCGTTCTGGGCTACTGTACAAACATGGCTTTGTAACATAGAGGACTCCATGGATGAGGACCTTCCACCCAAGTAGATAAACAGCTCATTCTAAAGTAACGAAAATATGATGATTCCTATTTTCAGGTGATTAAAAACTGGAGAAATTATATTTAATTTCTGCCAATACATCCCTCTAAATCCTAAACACTGAACCTTTAAGTCTTCAGTGGGCCTATCAGGGATACTGTGTGGTCAGTACTGCATGCATATACCTAATCAGTGTAAATGGTAGTTAGCAGCAAGTGGCTATTTGTTGGTTCAGATTATATTCTACTGAGCTGTAATGGGTTTCAATTTGCAGTGTTGTCCATCTGTTATTGTAGCATTTAGTGCAAACACCTATTGTTTTGAATGTCAGACTGTACAAAGGCACAAAGTTTACATTGAGACAGGAATGAGACTGCCCCTTGTCTTTTCAAACAACTGTTTCCACTGTGTGAGCATTTAGTGGATATATGGGGTGGATTTATTATCGGGCATAGATTTAAATGTTAAGTTATGCAGGAGCCTCTGTAACTGTGATGTTGTACATCTCAGCTGGTTTGGTTTTAATCCAACTCCTTGTCACAGCGGTGCACTTCCGCTCCCTTCGTTACATTTCTGAAAGGAGCGAAGCAGTGGCACATCCGGAAGGGGTGGACTACAATGCTCTTTTCTAGAGAAACACTTGCCATTTGTAAGCAGGGCGAAAGAGCAGTGATGCTGGCTGGAAAAAAAAATGGGGACAGCGTGGGACACTTCAGTGGAAAAATGTGATGGTTTGAAGAATAATACAGCCAGGAGAAGAAGGAGAAAAAAAAATCAAATCTCATTCTCACCCTCTTTTGTCTTTCTTTCCCCTCTTTTGTCTCTCTCACGCAAACTCATACACGCAAACACATTTCAATCACGTAGAGGCATGACAGCAGATCAGTGTGAGCATTCTCAACCTCATAAATGGAAATGACTCATCTGTCATTCATCTATCCTGGGCGGCATTTTTCTCTCTTTCACTCAGGGGGGGAATGAACTCCATTTGGCTGGAGACCCAGTCTCCTGATAGCTCGCAGTCCAAAAGCCTGGCGCCTGGAGAATATATTTTGTCTGTGTGATAAGGCATGAAGCCATTCTTTGTTTGTGACTGCTCTTTTTGTTTTTGACATTTATGTCGGATACAATGTTCCTAAACGGTTTCTTATTTTTTCCCCCCATTTTTAACAGACAACACCGCACCCTTCTAATTGATATGTCCAGCGAGAGAGATAGTCTGGGCCCCTGGAAACAAATCCTCTAAGTGAAAAAGATAAAATTGCACACATCCATTTCCTGCCCTCCTCCTTTCGCTGAATGTCTGTCTAGCTGTCTGATGGCAACCAGAGAACTCTTGTAGCCCATAGCTTATTCATGCACTCTAACACCTCAGAGAGCTGTACAAGAATAACAGATCAGATTCTCCTTGAGTCAGGTATAATGTAGCTTTACAGCCTAAAAGCTGCAGCTTTGAAAGGGCCCTTTCGCTGCTCTCAAACATCCCCAATCGTCTTGCTAAAAACGGGAATCAATTATCTGTCTGAAACCCCGTTGCCTCGGCCCCTACCTGGCTGCCGGATCCCATATGGTAATGCAGATAGCAGGGGATCACATTACTGAAAAGCTTAAGAAGTGCGAGATCCCCCCGGCTGATTCCATTGAGCTGTGTCCCTCGACGCTGTACAATACTTCGGGAGGGTCGGCTCTGTGCCATTGTTCAGTGAATGGGGAAGTTAACCGACATCGCCTGGCCCTGATGGGGATTGTTATTTCAAATCTCTGCTAAACTGAGGATTGGGAATTCTGCTATCTGGTGTCTCTCCCTTTGTGATGTAATGAGCTCCATCTTCAGGCCTCCTTACAAGAGTAATTTGACAGGGGAAATGCATGTTAAAGCGAAAGGGAGTCCTCTGCACCAGTCCATTGTGACAGTTTCTTGAGTAACAGAGTCCGTGATGCCTTTCATGGTGTGTTATTCTGGCACAGTTGCTGAGATCTCACCAGAGACACCAGCTGATGTTGCCACTTAGACAGGGGACTACTGAGATTCCTTGCAAAGTTGTAAAATTTGAACAGGTTTGTAAGTTGGAAAACAAAAGTGATATTGAAGTGAAGGAGAACTGAAGCCCTGGAGTGTAGGGGCTTCAGTATACTCGGTAAACTGCATGCAATTGGAATTCTTGATGCACACCTTCTATGGAAGAGAAAATTGGAATCAGGCCAAGGTGTATTAATTAAAACAAACAGTTTAGCATCTCATTTAGCACTGTGTTTACAGAAAGTGGCATTTTCTATCACATCACACCATATTTCTAAGTTTCAAGAGGCAAGGCATTGAAATTGTGTTGTGTTATCAGAACTCGTCAAACAACAAAACTACATACAATGATGAAATCTAAAGAACAAACTTGTCACTTAAAACAAAAAGAAGAACAACCTCAACACAGTGCATCAAATCACAAATTTATACCTGCAGTCATTTAGTTGAAAAACAAACAAACAAACAAACAAAAAAAAAAAATTCCTGTCAGTTATCCTGATATTCTCAACCCAATCGACTTATCGACATTTTATGTTTCTGCAAACCATGAAAAGGTGACATTTGTACATTATTATTTCAATCAGGAGAGACTCTGAAAAGTCAGACATAGTAGATAAGGCAACCCACCCTATGGAGTTTAAATGCTGGTGGTGGTGGTGATGAGATGAGATGAAGAGGGAGTTGGGAATCTGGATGTGAAGAGGAATGGGCTTTTGATGAGCTCGTCCTGGGCTCTGGATAAGGTGACTGGAGGTGAATGGGGTGGAGGAGGGTGTGACCAATCTGCCTAAAATGACAGCTGAGAGGAGCAGAGAGGAGAACAGATTTAAAGTTTGGCAATAGCAACATGGATGGCTGAAGGAGACTGTGGCAAAGTTTAATTGGCTAACTAGGAGAGGGAACGCCCATAGGCAGCTGATTGGTGGAAGTGCTGGGATAGAGGGAGAACTGTGAATGAATATAGCATGAAGAAAGTCTTCCTGACTGAACTTACGCTCAGCTTCATGTAGCAGATATGTTGGAACTTTGTTTCTTTATGTTTCAAGAACACTGTGTTTATGTGTAGGTACAAAAACCAGTTGGTTATGGTTTGGAAAAGATTGTGTTTTGGCTTAATATATGTGGTTTTAGTGGAAAAACCCTCCTAGAAATGCAGCAAGTCATTCATTTTCTGTAACTGCTTTTCCTGTTAGGGGTAGCCGGGGGGCTGGAGCCTATCCCAGCTGACACTGGGTAAGAGGCAAGGTACACCCTGGACAGGTCACCAGACTATCACAGGGCTGAAACATAGAGACAGACAATCATTCACACTCACATTCACACCTACGGACAATTTAGAGTCACCAATTAACCTGCATGTCTTTGGACTGTGGGAGGAAGCTGGAGTACCCGGAGAAAACCCACGTAGCAAATGCAGCAATGTCTCTGTAAAAAACAACTGGTTTTCCTATTAGTTAGTCGCAAAGAGTGGTCTGCAGCTTAGGTGTTTTGCAAGTGTCACACCATTCACCATCCCCTCCACCTCATGATGACGAAGTCGGCTTACATACTATTTCACTTCAGAAATGTATTAAAGAAATGTTTAGAAATGAAACAATGATATGATACATTGTTAGGTACAATTGTAATGTATCCGTGGTTTGCAGAAATGTACAATGCTAACATTTTCCTCTGACAACTGCGCTGGATATTGCAGGAGGTAGATTGCACTTTATGTAGCAAGGTGAAAATACAAGCATGGAGCCACCACAGATGTGCAATAAACATTTGTTTTTTCCAAACTGCCACCATCATTTTTCTTTAACCATAGGTAAGCATTTTAGTAGCCTAATGTCAATCACCCTGAGACATGGAGAGAACAATATAAATGCTGCAGTATTAATGCAAAATGCATGCCCTGGCAGTCTACAAATTACTCTTTAAAACATTAAGGCCCAAGCCAGGAATTTTAACCTGTGTATGATTGATAACAGTCTTACAGTTTGAATACAATTCAAGCTATCCTCATGATTTAAAAGATGCTAATTGCATGAGAAATTCTACAGACAGTGTCTTAACCTTGAAACTCAAATAATACTGGAAACATTCAGTCATGATGGAATTGCTTGTCAGCACTTCACGTACAAGTCTACTTCATGTTTTTATACAAGAAATGAAGGCTGAAAGCACTAACTGAAAGACTAGGCTTCATCTCAGAGATGGACAAATGGCTAAGAAATACATAATAAGCCTGAGATGCAAAGCGAAGACCCTTCAGGCCATCTGGTAAAATATTAAGGAAGTTGTGAGAGAATCAAGGGAGATAAAGCGGCAGAAAAGAAGGGAGACAGAGAGAAAGAAGATCCAGAATTCAATGAGATGATATTTCAGAGAATGAGCAGAGACGGTTAAGAGCAGCCTGGTATCACATCATGTCAACACATATATTGTACAACACTGATTTCTCTCAGTAACCCATTTACTTGGCAGAAAAGCAACCACATAGTCCATGCAGAGAGGTTGTGATGTGCTTCTGTAAAAACATTATCGAGCGTGTTTCATTTTATGGCCAATTGATATCTGTCCTATGATACTTATTGTGGATCTCGGCTTAATTACACCTCAGTAGTTTTTTGAATTATGCTGTGAGAAAAAAGAAATTTTAGCGAGCAGAATGGCTTTGTGATCACAGTAAAGATGTCTGACTCTTTCAATGCACATACACACATAAAAGTATGTTTTGATCCACTGAAAAGGTGCTGGGTTTTTAAAGGAACTTTGAAATGTTCAGAAGATCGTGAGAGAATGAAGGAGGAGTAAAGGAAAAGAGAAAGGGAGGTCATCCACATAAATGCAGTAAGAAATTAAAAGGGCTTTGAGTGTATGTGAGTATGTGAGTGTGGAAGCAGGCAGCTCAGGGCACCATTATATTTCTACTTCTAGCATAATTTATAGTGGTAAATTGAGCTCATTGACATTTATAAACCAGCAGAGTCAACATACTGCTAATAAGGATCATTAACGTCTGTCTTGTATCAAGCCTGTGAAAACATGCACATTAAGAAACCTCAGTCAGCCGATTGTTGATAGGGTTCATGAAAGGTAATAAGTCATTACACGTGTATGTTTATTATTGTCATTTTAACAAATACACATTTTCAAAGTCCTACAAAGAGAGAGGAGAGAAGTAGAGAAGATGAATTCTTGTGAAACGGCCTCTTCTTTGATGTGGTTAGCAAATTAGGAAGGCTTTGAGTGTAAAGAGAAATACACAAAATGAAGGGACTGGTAAGAAGACAAAAAGGAAAAGACAGATATTCAACTGGGTAAAAACAGATAAAGACTGGGAAAGTGAACATATACAGGGGCGCACCATCAGGGGAGGCCACACACAAATTTTGAGAAGAGGGGCCCCTGATGGCCATACATATTGGAACACTTTATAACAACAACAATAAACCATACATAGTATAAAAGTAATGGTCGTAGTCACTGTGATGTCAACCACTGGTTAATGGACTGTTGTCATCTTTGGGTTTTTGGAGCCAGAAGCAACTTAAGCAAATTCAAACAGGTGTTGTAAAACAGTTATATAATATTCATCTCCTATACAGTTGTCATGGATTGGGAAATTGGTTATAGAGACCAAAACCATGTACCAGGTTTTAAAAATGTTTATTTCTGTTGTAAAGTTAGCCATTTTAACACCGGGGTCTTTGGGGATTGATCAACACATTCTCATCCCAAGTTGTCCCATATTGCTGCTTTGTCAGTGGCCTTTTAGGTCTACATATCACGTGCTGGGTATCCTCCTGCGTCTGCTGTTGATGTTCCATATGGTTTTGTTGATGTCAACAAAAGCATATGGTTAGGTACTGGCAACAAAAGCACTTGGCGACCAACGCTGGGACATCACAAAAGCACATGGTTTGTCATATTAGTTCAGGAGGGACCCAAATGCAGAGCAGCAGGCAGGTTGAAGGTTTAACAGAAAGTGAGCTTGAAGAAAGCTGATTAAAAAAAAATAAAATCCAAAAACAGGCATGTAACTCAAAGTCCAAAAGAAAGAAGAACTGAAAACCAACCAGGATAATATGACAAACTCAAGGAAGATATCTGAACAGAACACAAGACAACAGGCAGGAAACACACAGATATACACACACACAGAAAACTAATCACAAGACCAAGACACAGCTGGAAAAGGTGGACGTGGGCAAGAGGAGGAAAATGAGGATTGGCCTACAACAAGGGTGTGGAGGGGAACACTAGGGTGGAGCAAACAAGACCAATACAGAACAGATTTGAAGAGAAGACTCTGGGAACAAGGAAGGAATAGCAAGACTGGTGCAAGACAGGTGTGATAGAAAATAGGTGGGAAAACACATAACTCCCTTAAACCTTCCTATATACTGTGCACTGCTACTTTCCAAAAAAAAAAAAAAGTCTAAATTAGGCCAATTTTTGCCACCATATTACAGCTGGATACTGTTAAAGGGATACTCCAGAGTCATTTTAACCCAGGGTCTAACGCACCATGAGACCGAGTAGAACGCCCCCTCGAAAATGACTCCGGAGTATCCCTTTAATGACGACAGTAAACTAGCTATCTGCAACACACATACAATGTTAAGTATAACCATCAGCACAAAGCTCAGGGCATCGATGAGCTTCTTTGCCTGGGACCCACCAGAGTCTAGGATTGCCACTGGAACCATACCCTACTTAAAACAAACAGAAGAATTTCTGAAAAGTATGATTTTTTTCAAACATACTGTGCAGGATTTTCCTAGAAAACAATGTATAGACTCATACAAAAGTAATCCCTCCTAATCATCACTTATAATCCAATAGAAATGAGTGGCGGTATATTTATCTACAGAGACTCTGCCCTCTGCATGCATTTTCTGGTTTCTATTTTATTTCTGTGTTCAGGACATTCCTGGGCACAGCGCTCAGGTGGAACTTTATAAAGAGGTAGCGACCAGATGCCCGACTGTATGCAGCATGCATCCCAAAAGGAGCTAGAAAAAATGGTGGACACAGCACCAAAATTAAACAAATATAGTAGGGCTAAAGGCTAAATTTCACAAGCGAGCCTGTTAACAAACAGTAACTGACAGTTAATGCATACTACACCATATAAATTTAAAGAAAAACAATTTAAATTCAAATTATTTTTACATATATAAAAAATATAAATATAACACTATGCAACTGATTCGAAGTTACAGAATATCGTACATTTATTTAGAAACACAAAACAGCAGTAAGGCTTTGGAGAAACAACTGCCTCGGAGAAGTAGGGCTGTCAGCTCCAAAGTTACATGCTTTTCAAATAATACAGACAAGACACAATGCAAACAGAATATTAGAAAACAAATATGCTGTTGATGGTGTCGTGACACTGCCGGATGCCACCTGCCAGTATGTGGGTGGACATTAATGATGTTGATATCAATGTTTCCATCATCAGCACCATCCTTTCCTCTCATGGAGACTGTTTCAATATGAACAGTAATAAGATAAGGCATTTGTGAAGTTCAACTCTCTGCTGAAGTAAAACATCATCAGTAGCCTATAACATCACTGTCTGGTTCTCCATCTGCTTTATTTGCCACAAATTTCAATGTGTAACGGGTAAACACTGCAACAATAATTACTTATCACTTATGTGCAGAATATTTACAGTTGATTTTCTTGGCAATGAGTGAATGAAACTTTACTTATTGCTTTCAAACTTCAGAACTGTTAGAGAGGAACTTATTTGTGTGTCTTAGACAAGGAAAATTTACACACTCTCTCTCAGTAGTGCATTAAAGACATTTTAAAAAACATATCCTAATGGTGCAAATAATGGAGGACCCCTAGCTGTGACATAAATGACCATTTGCGAAAACCCTCCTTAAAATTTGTCAAGCAGCTCAGCAACCATAAGAACAGCAGGCCTGTCAAGCTGTTGTCCTGTTGGATTTCTCTGTGTGTCTAGCAAAGCGTGAGTAAGTATATTTTTTAATATTATATGTATATACACACACAGTTTACAGTCACCGTCGAGAAGTGGTCTATTTCTTTTTCTCTAAAAAATGCAAAGATTTCGAGTAGTCAATCTGCCACTGTTATCATACCAAACTGCTTAGTGATGTTCTTAACAGAAAGCTTAATGACGGTGATAATAGGTAAGGGAACGTTAAGCAAATGGTCAAATATGACTGTTGGTAGAACATTATGACCATGTTAGCATGTCAGCTAATGACTTGCACTATATCGTTTGAGCTGTGGCCACAGCAGTGTTTCAGAAACACACAGTTGCTGAGCCATGGCATGCAGAGGTGCAGGAAACACAACTATACTCCATGTTGAAGTCAAACTAACATGGCACCTGAACTCACATGTTGCTAAAATATACTAAATGATAAATGAATTAGCTATAGCATACAGTGCGATATATGAAGTAATGATGAGTCTGTCTTGGAGGGAGCTCCAAGACATGTACCAGGTAAAACCATGATGATGTAACCATGTTACATCCACTGACCTTCCTCTGGCCTCTTTTTGGAAGAGAGCTGTCCATCTCACTGTGTTCCAGGTCTGCCATGGCTCTCTGAGCCTGATCACCAGACCCAGATGGAATTTGCAGATACCCCCTCAAACAAAGTTCTGAGCAGTAATCCAGTTGTAGAAATGGCAGAATTAAAAATCTATGGGCATGGATATCATGCAGGCCTGCTGATCACCCACACCTGACCTGCACAATGCTCAGAGGCGCTGAATATCAACCCCCAGAACCAGTGTTCCTTGCCTTTTGGCCACCGAGATGTTTGTTGGGTTGTGTTTACGATATATAATGTGTTTTATGATAGTAATCTACCTTGATATAGCTCTGCTCAACATGCCCTCACACAATGGCTGGTATGAAATCCTACGAAAATACACACAACAGTTCGGATAATATTCTATGAATGTGTGCCCCACGACTGATGTTTCTTCCTCAATGTAAAGTTTTGTAATTAACCAAGTGTGGTTAGATTCAGGAAAAGATGTACCTTAAAACGACTTAAAATAAAAGTTCACTGAAAGTTCACATGGGTCCGAACAAAACATAGTGTTTTGTGACCCATCGACCTTCCCAACCTTCCTCCTTATTGGAGTGCTCAGGAATGCTTCCTTCTTTACTGCCATTAGCATATTGGCCATGTGACAGCAGCTTTCCAAAATATGCACGTTATCCATGAACTACTGGATCGTCATTATGTGGAATATGTATGAATCTTGGCGCATTACTTTTTGTAGGAAAACAAGAAACTGTAGAGAACAGACTTCTTTGGCAACCCATCCTTTGTCTTTGCTGACTAGTTGTTAGGAGTGCCTTATTTATGTCTTCTGTGTTGGTTATTTTAAGGAAACATTTTAGGGTGCTTTCACACCTGCCCTGTTTGGTCCGGTTCAATCGCACTCAAGTTCATTTGCCCCCAAAGTGTGGTTTGTTTGGGCAGGTATGAACACATCATCGCACACCAAAACAACCGGACCGAGACCTTCTTGAAGAGGTGGTCTCAGTCTGGTTCCAAACAAACTCTGGTGCGGTTCGTTTGTGGTGAGAACGTGTTCCGACCTGGATCTGAACCAACTGCAGTCACATGACACATTGTTTGGGTTAAACATGAGCATGTTACAGTCCTGGAGGATTATATTATATTATATTATATTATATTATATTATATTATTATATAATGCATCAAAACATTGTTTTCTAGTTGGAGCCGCGCCTCGTTTTCAAACTGTATGCTTTGACTCAAATGAACAATGACAGCAATATAGTCCACGATGAGCAGCGCTAAAATCAACCTGCGTAGTTGTCCCTCCATTGTGACATTAGAAAGTGTCACATTTATCTTGCAAGTGTACTCTTCTTCAACGTGTAGTTTACTTCCTGGATTTTTCCCACATGGAAATTCTGACCAATCAAGAGCAGCTTGCTCACACAAGGCATTTGATCCGGTCCGCTTGTAAATGCTTCCTTGAGAACATGTAGCAACAACAACAAAACAAAATTAGTCCCTGATTTAGACCAAAGCGAGGCAACTGTGGGTCTGAAAGCACCCTGAGAGATTCTCAGCATATTATTTTGCTCCATTTTTTCTCCTGTTTTGTGGTCAGTCAGGGAGCTTAGTATTGTCTTGTTGTTTGGTTCTGTAAATCAAGGGAGTTCTTATTTTAGAGGAAGTGTGTGGGTTTTTGGCCTCAGAGACCCTGACGCCTTATTTACTTCCTTTTTATGGAGGTTTTAGTTGGTTTCTCTCTGTTAATAATTTCTCTGTTTTCATGTCTGGTTATGTTACCTCCCGTGTTCCCCTAGACACTGAGTAAAGGTGGTAACAGTGCATTGTTCTTTTAATCTGTAATTTTGAAGTTTTCTGTAGCTTTAAATATAAAAAAGTTTTTGATGTCCCCTCATACCATATAAATGACACTGCTGTAATACCTAATGCAAATGTGCAGTGTCTAACGCACATATCTACAGGCATTATGGAAGCTGTCATATCAATATCTACGAGCTGAATTATGCTACACATAATTCTTTATGTGGTCAGTGTAAATACTCAGCTTTCTACCATCTATGCTCTTTAGCAATTAAAGCTGACATATAGAGCACACCTTTATGGTGAAGGTGTTGGAGCTATACAGTGCAGACCATAGATCACTTCATTTTAATAATTCATCTGATGAATAATGGAATATGCATAATCACTTAATAAAGTAGATATTCATGAGCCCTCTGTCTTTTCTGCGTGCCACATGACAGTGAGAGGTGTTTTCTTATATCGCAGGACCGTGTACAGATATCAACGACGGATCATAGAAATGAAGCTCCTGAGTGCTTGATGACTGGATAATACCGCTTTTCCCCTACCAAAGTAATGCGCAGAGACACCATGTACCCACTGTTAAGCCTCTCTCCCTTTCTTAAATCTAGTTTGACAATATAGACCCTCTCTCATGATATGCAAATGTGCGACATGTAGGAGGATTCACTCTGCGAGATTATTGAAATGTTTCACGGCTGGCTGGTTTGATTCACTGCACATGTAAGCAGCAGAAAGCCGCATTTAAATGCAGATTCGAGGGAGCACGAGGCGGAGGGAAAGAATTGATATGAAGAAAGTAAAATAAATGCAGCCGTAATACTGCAAAATACGTCTCTGATTTCAATTAGTCTTAAAAGCATAAGGTCCAGGTCTTCAATTTTCCATTACAAACACAACCAATGATATTTAACCTATGAATTGACAACAGCGATTAGGGATGTTTCTTTTTTAAAAAGGAGTAGGAAAAGAGTAGAGAAGGAAGGAAATCACACCATAAATCAAATATCATGCGTGCATTGTACACAGAAGCAGGTCAGCTTCATTCACAAATCATCTTGGATGCATACATATGCTCACATTCCAGCTCTGCCTCGTGTAAGTGGCCCCAAAGGGACCTGCAGAGACGTGTGCTGTGTGTGTGTCTTTATGTGTGCGTGCCTGTAGGTATATACACAGGAGATGGACAAAATAACCTGAACACCTAACAATATACACAGCAACATACTATTTGCCTTCAGCAACAGTTATGGCAGCTGTGTAAGTCCAAGTGTGAAAAGCTGTCATACAAATCTTGAAGTATATGTAGTGAGATATTGGACTATTCGTCATGATGGAAGGGCCGCAGGTTAAAAGCGTTGGAGGAGGTGGAAATCTACTTCACACTGGTGATTTGGGAGGCCATGAGAAGCTGCAGAGATGCCAGTGTCCCTGACAACACATGTGAATGGGGGTGTTTTTACCTCGGAACATGAGAAATAATGAGAGCCTGGTGTTTAACAGCTGGCATCATATCTTGTGGGCTGAAACCTGTTTGAATGTAGGAAAAATAATTCACCTTTTACTTTTTTTTAATTTTTAAATTGCTTATTATTGAGCTTTTCATATCGAGTGATGTGTCTGTGGCTGTTGGCCTTGTCACATGAAGCTTCGAAAGCAGTTCTGTCATAAAAACATCTTTTGAAAAAGTCAGAATCTTTTTCCTTTTCTGTTAATGAATCAACGCTATGACTTGTTGTGTGTTCATTTATATGCTTTTTGTTGTTTAGTGGATTATGGCAAAATTTCAGTTGTTCTCTTTACACTTGTAATTAAAAAATTCCAAATGCAAAAAATGGCGGGTGCATCAGTCCCCAAAACAGTTATTTAAAAAGACCCGTTTCAACTAAACACTTTCGGTATGGTACCTTTGGAACCAAAAGTAAGCCTTCAGACATGGTACCTCGACTCTAGGTCTGCTTAGTGTTTCCACAGCAAACAGTACCCTTTTATGAACAAAACAGAACAGGCTGCAGTGAGAGTATCTCTCCATGGGATATTTAAAAATAGTGGGCTTGTACATGTAGTCCATCTCAGGTAAGTGCAGCTGGCCGGAGCCCACAGGAACAACGAACCACAACGTTTTTTTCCCTCCGAGTGATGATTAGAATATGTGCAGCTCACCTAGTCTGGTCGAAATTAATTTAATTATTTACTTATTAATTATTTACTGGCGAACCACAGATAACATGCTTTTTGGGGCACAAATTTCCCTTGAAATGCATTGATATCTTACAAAAAAAACCCACCCAGTTTTAATGGCACAATCACTGCTGGAAATATGGTTGATGTCTCCCTTAAAAACACTTTTGGTGGTACAGTTGCAGCTGTTTTGGCTAAAAACACCCATGTGTCGTGGCACAAAAGTTGCTGGAAAAGCATGGACAGGTTGGTGAAAAACACCCAGGCTCCATGGCTTAAATGCCGCCTGGAAACGCTGTGAAGAGTCTGTAAAAACACCCAGGATCGATGGCTCAAGTGCTGCCGGGAAACCGAAACTTACTGCACGGAGTGTGTTTTTTTCAGAGAAATGGGCTCTCGATCCAATGGGACATTTTTTGGACCAATGGAGCTTCGGTACTTTGGGTTGTTGTAATAATGGCATGACGCCATCTAGCAGTGAAATTGCAGAGTTGAAACTTCGTTTGTGTTTCAAGCATGTAGGAGAACTACGGTGGCTGATACAAAAATGCCCTATCTTAAGCCAGTGTTTGATTTGTCTGTTCTAGGCTTGTAAAAACATGGTGGACTCTGTTGCAGGGGACCCACTTTGTATGTAAATATAAACATCTTATTTTGTAGTAGCAACAACTAAAACCCTTTTTCCCCCCAGGTGATATACAATAAATAAATAGTTATGAATATTATACACCATCTCTGCCGGTAGATGTCCCATTGATCCCACACACTGGACCTTTATGTCAAGTTGTTTTGAGCTCTAACAGAGGCGCCTGCTGTTTTGTTTTGTTTTTCAAAACTGGCATAAATCACAATAAGATGGCAGCTGGAGGCAAGTCATCTGTGGTTTAATTACTTTAGCTTTGAACTCATTTTCTATGTGGTATTCTGTTACTTTGTCCACATCTGTATGTGAGCACATTGCTCTCTGTGAATGTGCACGTGTGTCTGTTTTTAACGAGAGCAAGCTAAGGGTGTGTGTGTGTGTGCGCAGCAGTGGGGCCAAGCGGCGCACTCGAAGAGACCGCCTTTGGGAGCTGCAGTCTCCCTGATGGATGGCCTACCCACTGTACAATGTGTACCCCCATGTAATACCACCAACCCAGCTGCTTCTCACCCATGTTCCACTGGGCTTCTTTGGCACAAAGCACACTCTCAACTCTAAACCTGGGACGATACAGTATCTCTAAACTCAGAAATGGTATTTACTGCTGCAAAGGCAATAGAAGTAATACAATTCTGACTGAAAAGCACATTTTTACCCATGATGAAACTGTGAACTTCTGACCTTAGTAAAAGGAAGAGACCACAAAGAGAATGTTAGGAAGCCTATAGAGTGTGATGTGTTTTCCATCTGAGCAAGAGAAGGTAGAATTCATGCATGCTGACAACAGTAGCACTCAGTTTGTATGCTCTCAATCCAAACTGGAACAAAAGATTTCTATGACCCTAAACAGCGGCAGTCATACATCCACCCACCACTAGTCATTTTTATGTTGATACTGTGGGAATTGTAGCGTGTGTGCTCCTGAAACCAAATAAGCCTATATGATGATTTTGAGCTTTTGTGTGTGCTTGAAATGATCCCTTACCTGCCAGTACAAGAGATACACAATCTAACTCCATAATCTACAAACTCAAAAAGCAATAACAACAAGTATTGCAGGCTTCACTGAGGCTGTATGTGTTGTACAGCTAGTGTTAGACTGCACTGTCCAGACCTTTATTGCAGGTCCTGTATAGGACCCACTCATATTATGTGTCCACTTCTAAACAAAGTGAAAACTGGAAAATGTTAGAATTAATTTGCAGTGACTGCAAGGACGTGATGAGCCACACGGCCTGTGGTCTGAAAGTAATTAGTCTGCAGCAAACAGGAGACCTGTTAATTACAGAAGTCATTAACATCTTTGATTCATCAAACTTTTTTATATCCTTGTGCTGTGGCATTAAGCCTTTAATTTTCCCATTCCACTTTTTCTTTTTAGACAAAATAACAAGGCATTGTTTTTACTTTAAGTGTATAATGTGTCAGGGTTTCAATCTTTGTCATTTCAATCCACTAGCGCTGCTTGTTCCCAAGCTTGCATACCATGTATTCATTGTATGAACTTTGTATTTTCTTGCCCCCTTTTTATGTTTTGTTTATTTTCTTACTTGTTTTGCATATCTAAATTTTGGAAGACAGTTTCTGACCACCAGTTTTGCTGATGCTGTTCAGCTGATTCCAAGTATCAGAGCTAGATACAAGCACATGCACACACCACAGCTTAATCCACAAGCACTGGAGCTACAATCACAAACAAGCAATGTGTCACACAGTCAAACATGTCTCACATATCCAATGTGACTGGTCAGACAAAGCTGTTTCCTCTGAGATGTTGTTGGAGTAAGACTTAGTTTCTATGGAGTTTCTATGCAGTTTGAGTCTGGTGGCTAGGGACCTTTGCTACATGTTTTTTTTTTGCATTTTTCTCCTCTAGTTTCTTGTCATTTCTCTATCATATGCTGTGACATAAAGACACAAAATCTCACAATTTCTCACTGCACTAAGAAATACTGTTACGTGGTATGGAGAAGGAGCTCAAAAAGATCACTCTTTATTCCAGGAAACAGAAACTGAACATCACACAACCAAATCAAGCATCCAACAAAGCCTGAACTGAAAACCAGGACTTAAATACAAACTACTAGAGGGCATGAAGTGCAGGTGGAGAAAATGGGCGGAGTAGCTCAGGTGAGGAGAATAAAGCGATGAGGCAGAAGAACAGGCAGAGAGCTGATTGGCTGGGAAAAACTCAGGAGCAGGGAAGGACTAATGAGGCTAACTCAGGGCAGGTGTGTAGCTGGGTAAATGAGGGAAAGGCACTAATTGGGGGAGTAACTAATCAGGCTAAGGCTGACGAACACTACAGTGGGAAAACACACAAAGATAGGAAATAAAAGCAAACATGTCACATAAGGAGTAAATCTACAAATTTAAACAGTAAACAGCTTAAACATGAATGAACAAAAACAAGGAAGAATACAAACAGAAAACCCAACAAACAAAATCCTACAGATAAGACAACAAACAATGTTAAAGTACATCAGTGAAGTGGCATTCTGAGTCAGTAAGCAAGGGAGAAACTCTTTTCTATCTTGGATGAACTCAAGCAGTGCAAAACATGTTAATTAGTCATGTGTCCGCGGATGATACAATTATTATATCTACAACAAAAGAAGATGTACAGAAAGCAATGAATCATATGTGATATTTCTGTGAGAAATAGAAGTTAAAGGTTAATAGTGATAAAACTAAAGTGACAGTTTTTGGTAAGCAGCAAACAATTAGCAAATTGTGTGTAATGGAGAAAATTCAGAGATTGTTCATTGCTTTAAATATCTCGAGGTCAAAATGAAATATAATGATTCATTTAAGACCGCCATCAGGGAGCTGCATTAGCAAGCTTCTTGTGCAATGTTTGCCACTCTCTGTATATGTAGAAAATTTCATTTACTTGTAGATGTCACACTTGATCTTTCTGACAAGCTGGTTACACCAGTTATGTTGTATGTATTTGAAGTGTGGAGGTTTGAAAGAATAGATATGCTGAAAAAACTACATCTCAAAATTCTAAAATATTCCTGTAAGAGTTAAGATGACAACCTGTAACAATATGAGGAGTTAGGAAGATAGTTATGAGAAGCAGCAATGATCAGTTTACATCCACAATCTATGGGAGTAGCAATATCTGTAAACAGACATGCGATATATTTGCAGAATCTGCAGGTAATAGGACAGGTTTGTGACTAATCATGTTTGAGTATCAGGTAAACAGTCCACGTGGAAAGGCAGAACCTGTTGGCTGAAATGTAATCTATCAGCTATTCTCTAACAGTAGTTTAGCTTTATACTAGCTTGTTTAAGATTTATCTGCATTCAAATGTAGATCTTTTTAATCGACATAAGCCAAAAAGACTGCAGCACTGAAGAGCAATCTTGGCCTGGATCTCCAAAAATGTTGGCAACCCCAGAGGGTTACCAATGACAAACCAAAAACCAATAGATTCTGAGACTGTGGAACCTCAGCCACTCTTGAATGGTTCAAGAGAGTCTCAGCTTAAGAGACTGTGCAAAGCAGGCCAGCACAAAATACAAGAAGACAAGTGGAAGGAAGGCTAAAGGTTACCGATGGCAGATGAGTTGATATTGCACATCCACGGAGGTCGAGAGTGTTTGTTGAATGCATATAATTAGCTGTTCTTGAGGAAAAATGCACTGAATGAATGCCACTGCATTGAAAACGTACTTCAAAGATATACTGCTAATAGGTTTCATTGAGGTGTTGTGTGACGGTACTGCTGGTGGCACTTGTGCTTTGGATGTTGCTGAAATGTTTGAATAGACCTAGCAGTTTATTCATAGTGATGAGCTGTCTGTGGTCAAGGGCAACAGCGGTGATAGAGGTATACCACTCTCCACAGCATTACTCTTATCTTGTCTCCAGTGGGAAGTGTTTATTAACTTGATGAATACAGCCCTCAGTCTTCCAGTCCCTCTCGTTCTCATTTTATGAATTGCAGTGCTATTCTATTAATCTTTTTATTTTTTTTCTTAGCATTTTGATTTTGTGCATCACTTGACTTTCAAGGAGACAGAGATCAGTGTTTATGAAAAGTTCTGCCATGACAAAGAAGCCAGATGTCCTATGAGTCACTGAAAATGGGACTCGTCATCTGATGTACATCAGTGTTGTTGTTTTCATTATTGGGGCATTGTGTACCTCACTTTCCTTTATGTGGGATTGTAGCTAGAATTGATCTACATTGTAAACAGGGCTCTGTGTTCATGTTTCTGAATAATAAAAAAAAACAAACAAACAATATGAAGGGGCAGCACGGTCAAAAAATGTTCATCGGAACAGTTTAAAAAAAATAAATAAAATGACAGACTTACATTAACACATTCCCCGCCAAAGTATTATTTTTTAAGTTGCCAGCCACCACCAGCATTTTTGATCATAATCACTAATCTTTCAAGACCCGCAGAATAATTTGTTCTATGAATATGTAAAGAGTATATACATCAAACTAAAGAAGAGACCTTCAGTTTTTATACACAAAAAACATTTTATTCAATCTTATTCCATTCCTTTTTTTATCAACATTCTCATTAAAAAAAACGTTTCAGACAAAAAGCTGAGAAAAATTCATTCTACTACTACTACTAACAATTAAAATAATATTCTGTTTGTGGTATAGCGGAACACGTTGCCATGTTCAGTGACCATTCAGTGTTTTGTTGTCTCCCTCTCCTGTGGCTGTATTGTCCGTGTGTCACTGTCACCGTCATAGAGATCCCATTTCGTCCCACCAAACCTCGTTTTTTGTCTTTGTCCAAATCGGATTCAGAACGTTGATCAAAACAGGAATTGTTGGAGTCTGAGTCCATCAACATCTCCACTGCATTTTCAGCAGCTTCCAAGATGTTCTTGATGGCTCTTCATCGCTGCTGTCCCCAGATCCCTAAGAGTACCAGGACCCGTTGTAGAGATCGCCCGCAAAGCCTCTGCAGCTCACTTGGACAGGCTCACAGTTGGCCTTCCACCCCTGCCTTCGACACTCTGCCACCAGAGATGCATATTTGGCTCTCTTTTTCTCTTCCCAGGGGACAGTTAACTCCAGCAACACCAGTTGCTTGGTTGCCTCAGACATAAAGACCATATCAGGCCTGAGTGTGGTGGCTGTGATTCTAATAATATAAGACAATAATATGTCTGTTCTTTCTTACTTACAAAGATGAAACATAGTCAAACTATGGTTAAATAGGGGTGAAAAGAAATCAGTAGAAACATCATAGAGGTGTAACTCATTTAAAGGACGTACAGAGGATGAAAATAGGATATTGCCTCTTGTTATAACCTTTCTGTTGTCTGTGATGATGACTTGTGAATCAGTTACCCCAAGCCTAAGTTGATTGACAGTCCTCAGATCACAGCGCATCTACTTGGTTTAAAATTTGTGCACATCATAGGATAGAAAAGGAAGAAAGGAGAAGATTTCAGTTTGATCTGGTTTGACAAAAACCACAGTGAAAGGTTTGTCAGTGATGTCACTTTCACTTCTAATTGAGGAAAATGCTACGCACCTGCCCTGGCAAGTTAGCTTACAGAGACTGATGTTGCTAGGCGATGTGTGTGAAGAACAAAGTTACATGGTGAACTTCCACATCATTGTCTGACTGTGAAATGTAGTTATTGTTAACTGCCTTGGTGAACATTAATTAGCGTGAAGCTGCTGTACTGTGTGGGTTATGAGGAAGGAAAAAAAACAAAGTTGCCGATTCAGTAAAAGAAACTTACATATTTGTAGTTTGCTACAGATAATGAACTCTATAACCAAATGTGTGACGACCAAATGTAAAACACTTTTCACTTTAACACTTATAGGGACAAGTTTAGATGTGTCGATTGGCTGGAGAGAGCTGGCAATTTGTTTTTTACTTTTGACTTTGTGTTTTCTTTTGTTTAATGTATGCTGTGTACATACAATACAGTATTTTTTATTTCAAAACAATGGGTTAAGTTGTTGTTGTTGTAGTTGTATTTGCAGTGTAATGTTGCATAATACATTGGCTCCAGTATTATGTTGTATAACAAATGAAAACAACAACAAAAACTCATTTTGAGTTCTGAATATAAATGTAGGTCAGGTCTTGTGAGCAAATAAGATCTGCTTCAGAAGATTAAACTATTCTTTTACTTTACTGCAGGACCAGAAGACAACCAGATCAACAATCTCTGCACACACACACACATACAGAGAAAGAAAGAAAGAAAGAAAGAAAGAAAGAAAGAAAGAAAGAAAGAAAGAAAGAAAGAAAGAAACAGTAGTCATTGTGGGAGCAAGAGGCATAACAGTAGGACATAGCCAACATTTACCAATCATCACCAACACAGAAAATATTTCAGACAGTGGAGGGGTACCATCATTCGTTTGATATCCATCCATCCATCCATCCATCCATCCATCCATCCATCCATCCATCCATCCATCCATCCATCCATCCATCCATCCCCTTGTATAGGGCCAGGTCGCAGGGGCAACAGGCCAAGCAGCGCACTCCAGATTTCCCTCTCCTTGGCAACGCTTTCCAGCTCCTCCTGGGGAATCCTGAGGTATTTCCAGGTCAGATGAAAGGTATAATCCCTCCGCCATGTTCTGGGTCTTACCCCTGGGCCTCCCACCAGTTGGACGTGCCTGGAAAACCTCAACGGGAGGAACCCAAGAGTCATCCGGATTCAATGCCCGAACCACCTCAACTGGTCCTTTTAAACACAAAGGCACAGAGGCTCTACTTTGAGCTCCGTCTGGATGTCTGAGCTCCTCACCCTGTCTCCAAGGCTGAGCCCAGCCACCCTGCAGAGGAAAATCATTTCAGCCAGTTATAACCGTGATCTCCTTCTTTGGGTATACAAGAGGGTTGGAACATAGATGGACCAGTAGGTCAAGAGCTTTGCCTTCTGGCTTAGCTCCCTCTTAACCACTACAGTCCGGCACAATGCCAATACCACTGCTGACACCGGGCCAAACCACCTGTCCACAACAAGACCCAGAGACTCTTGAACTCCTTTGCTTAGGGCAGTAACTCTCTCCTAACCCAGAAGAGGCAATCCATCGTTTTCCATCAGAAAACTATGGTTTCAGACTCAAAGGTACTAACTTGCTTTTTTAAATATTTGGTAGCTACTGCTTGATGGTCATATTCAAACTAAAGTTTACAGCTGACCAAATTACTTGTGTTTCAAATATTCTGTTTATCATTATTAGACTCAGTTCCTTTGTTCCTTTGAACCTGCAGTGAGGCGCAATTACCTACAAGTGGATGACAGAATGGATGTTGTTTCACTGAATACGAACGGCCTCTAAAATTGAAGTGTTTGATTTGTAAAATGTTGGGAAAAGACTTTTTAAAAATGAATGAAATAAACAAATAAATAAATAAAATAAAAATCTTGATGCAACAGATCATTTCTTTTCCCACTATGAACTAGTGTATTAGTCGTATTAATGTAGAAACCTCAGCAATGATATAAGACATTTACAGTATGCAAGCTGTTTTTGTTTTCTTTATTCTTTGAAGGTGTGAGAGAGGTTGAATATTCAAAAATGCAAACAAAAAGACTAAAGCACTTAGATCTAAATATTTCTAATGTCTGTATAAAGATTAATTTTCTAAAGCTTGGGATGACAAATATAGGCTCCAACCATGCCGACCCTGTGCACTTAATTTATGTAAACCACAAGATGTCAAATAAGCAAGACACAACATTAAAACATACCACAACACCACTGAATGCTCTTAAGCAGGCTCTTTGCTAGTCCGCCTACAGATTCACAGATATGTAAAGTGTTGCACTGGAGTTTTTTTTTTTTTTTTTTTCCTTAATGCACAGTATACTTTAAAATCAAGTCACATAAGTCAAGTATTTTCCTTCGCATGTTCAGCCTGATATCCCGAATAACTCCTTTGAACTATCATGGAAGCTCCTTTTGAAACAGTTCCCATGCTCATGACTGATGTTTCAGTTTCCCGACTAAGACCACATACTGTATCTCTGTTGCCCTTCCTTTAGAATAATTTAATTCCCACAACCTCACTTTGTGGGGAGTGCATTGCTCAAGTCTTAAAATATCTAATCAGAGCTTGACAAAGTGGGAGGGGGAGAGAGTGCAAAAGGAATGAAATCTAATTCATTAAAGTCACTGACCCAAATAGAATTAACCAGTGGCCCAGAGTAACCAAGTATGCGTGAACCCTCAAATATTAGCAAGGTGCTCAGTACTCTAAAAGGTGGCATAAGGGGAAAAGGTTGAAACAGCTCAACGGTGTTCTAGGTCATGAATCAGAATAATAATGGTTTTGTCCTTTTAGCATGACTTTGCAACTTGTAGAATGCTGAAAAACAGTAAATGTGGGGTAAATGATGGACTGCCAAGGATGGAATAAATTCTTGATCAAGTGTCAAATGTGATGTATAGCAACATGGGCTAACATGCTAATATTGGACCATGTGCAGATGTAACTGGCTATGAGGCTATTAAAACGTACTCTGGGTAAAATGAGCAACAACACCCATCTAATGCACACAGAAACACACAAAAGAGTGCCAACTACAAGTGAATGACAAATGAACTGCGGAACATATTTGGACTAACAGGCTGAAGTGGTGCTAAAGTACATTAATTTTCATTTAATCAACTCAAAATTTGTCTAAAAGCGTATTATTCATTTACCTGTCATGCATTAGTCATTTCCTCATCAAGACTATTCAGTTAAAACACTGCAGCATGCTTATCACCATGAAAAAATAGGAGTTAGGATCCGTATCATGTGGTAATATGAACCATTTATAACTTTTACACTGCTATTATTTTGGATATGATAACAATGTGTATCAGCCTCTCTCTCTCTCTCTCTCTCTCTCTCTGTCTTTCCACTGCTCCGTCTGTGTGTTAATTGATGACCTTGGCGTGTCTGTCTTCTTAGCCACTGACTGATCAGTGTAATCGGCGAGATCATTATTAGCGAGATCAGTAGCTCCTCCACTCCCATTCACCGCTATTCATCACATCAAGACTTAATTGGATTGCTAATTGATGTGTAGAAACCCATGTAATTGCACTAAAAGGCACTTTCTGCTAGCCTGCCGTGCAGGAGGGGGGCGGAGTATGCTCAAGCTGTCCGACATACAGTCTACCCAACGGGGTCAAACATGTGACATGTCTGATCATGTGAAACATGAGCCCCATCCAAAGGTGTACCAATGTTTACTGTGCTATCGCGCTGTACCACACAGCCAGAAAGGAAGCACACCAGTGTAAACATGTATCCAAACACACACAGCGGTTGTCCTCTAAATCTGAAAGGCAAAATATAAACAAATATTTTCTCCGCCTCTTGACACTCAACACTTAATACCGAAAGGGTGCTGCACTGTCGTCTGTGAGAATTATACCAGCTAACTGATGGCATGCAGTTTAAATTAACATGGTCGATCAACCACGTAATGGACCACAATGAGACGCCATTCAGGCTGGAACTAAAGGATCCTTGATGTGGCAGCTAGATAAAACAGAAATCTAATCTCAATTAAGAACAAGTCCTCTTCATTAAAGTCATTACTGTGTTCTCATGGCCCCACTGGAACCACCCCAGACACTGAGGAAAAATCTACAGCACTCGGTTTTAATGTTTTTCCTTTCTTTCTTTTCTGCCCTTCCCTCCTTCCTTCTGTCGAACACAGATTGTAGTGTGTTTGTGCAGCTTACTACAGGGAGTGATTTAGCATTCAATTCATCTCCTTTTTCTTTACTATTCAATTCCTTTTTCAAACATCTGGCTGGTTTCGTACTTTGCTCTGTCCCCTCTGTGACACCTTATATCTCTTGCACAGAGATAGTTGCAATCACCTCTGGTTCAAAGTCTGTTAGAGGTTTTAGAAGTTTTCCAAAAATGATAAGATGAATAATACATTCTGTCATATGTTCCCTGTTGGCATTTAAATGTTTATGCATGACTCTTACACACATTGTTGTTTGTGCACCAATGCTCCATGGGATGTCAGCTTTCTGTTTTTTAATCTTATCTCAGCGTGAAGGGACACGTGACGCTATGGTGATACATTATGTAGGCTTTAGGTCAGCATGTGGTGGCAGTTAAAACTGTGCAATAAGCAGTCGCATGATGCCAGGTGACATGCACCTGGCATTTACCTGGCACTCATCACCTGCTGGCAGCTAATTTGGTTTTAAAATAGGCTTTCTTTGTGCCTCACACACAAACAGTGATACATTTCACCCCCAAGTTGGTGTGAAATTCCTTCTACACAAAAGGTGGCTACTGTGGCGGTACAGCTGCAGCCAGCACACTCCTTTGTGTCTAACCCCTCTACACATGTTGCATCTTTAACCACCTGGAAAACATGAGGTCGAGCTCTGCGTACTACTCTGTCTTTTCTGTGCCAGCTTTCAAGAGCACGGTGGCTGGTTGCGTCTTAGGTTGCTAAGCAACCATAAGAGGCATCTTATCATAGCCTATTTATCTGAAAGCCTGAGTGCAGAGCTGATCTTCTTCCAGGTGCTGTTTGTTTGTGTGTAGGCCTGTAGATCATGGGACAGATGTAAAGCTCTGGCAGCCCTGCACTAACATGATCAACTTCTTCTCCATATTTATCCCAGACTAACATTTATGGACAATGGGAAAGATGTCTGTCGGCTGTGATTGGTTGGTCCTCATCACATTGCATACAGTGCACGATGCTGCGTAGCAAAAGTTGAACTTAGTGTATCTCAGGGCGCAGCCGTGGCACATTGAAAAACAGGCTCTCGGGAATGTGTGCACGTGCCGTGTGTCTACATTGAAAACAATGGATTTGAATGTGTGTTGGATGTGTTTAGCGTTTTTTTTTTCTTACCTATGCCAAGTAGGATGTATGAGGGGACTCCATAAAAACACAGGGTTTTGCGTGGGCTGTGCCTTATATCCTGCGCCATAGAGTGTTATGTACCTGGTGCGCATACTCGTCAGCATAAGCTAGCATAATTGAACCTAACAGATGTACTGCTGGCATGGCTGCGACCGTGACTAGACTTCCCTGCAGATTTTTCAAATAACTATTATCTGACTGCTGCTTAAATGCTCACATTAACTATTATAAAGTTATGTTGGAAAATATCTACAATTAGGGTGCAGAGTAGCTCACCTGGTAGAGTAGGCACCCCATGTACAAAGGTTGCGTCCTTACCGCAGCAGCCGCAGGTTTGATTCTGACCTGCAGCCCTTTGCTGTGTGTAAATTATGTTCAACAACAAAAATCAACTCAGATTGGGAGTCTATATTCTGATGTCAATGGAATATCAATCAATCAATAATCAATGTCATGCTCAGCCTGAACAGGCGTATTACTTGTACACACTAGCATAACTCCCCCTTCATTGTGGAAAACTAATGAGCATGCACTCACAGCGCAGGCTGAGCGGGGCTGAGACAATCGCAGAGTACACATGGAAGAAGTTTGCCTAGAGGTTTTTCTGCCAGAATGCCCTTTCTTCTGATAACAGCTCCCACAGAGCTACCTGAAACATGCGCGGCTACGTCCTGCAAAACCATGACCATCTGGGTGAAACACTGTTTTTAGGGAGTCCCCCTGTAAGAGATTAGTTCCAGCTCGGCACTGCCCATCCCAGTTCCTGCTGAGATGTCTGAAGAGCCTGACTGGAGCGCCACCCAGTCCAGCTCTTCAAATCCAGGAGATGCAATTCAGGCAATCAGGTGCATATTCTTGGCGGCTGGGATTTCTCTTGAACAACTCGCCACAGTGTCTCCTATTGTTGTGTTTAGTAATCGATGTGTTGAGGCTTTTGTGAAGTTATATTTCGGTGTCGTCCACTGCCTGGAGATCTGGAGCATTTTCTTGTTTAGAAACAGTAGGAGCAGGAGTTTTCATCAAGCAGGCTCATGTAGTGAGGTTTTAGTTCCATGTTTGTTTTCCTCTCAGGTAAAGTATTAGTTAGTTCTTATTTATAAGAGTCGTCTTTTGGTTTATTTTCATTTATTCGATCTGAACAGCACCCACAGGCCCTTTATCCTTTATTGTGTTCCTCTTTGTTTGTATTTGTGAAAATCTAAGATCTTTGTTAAATAAATAACTTTATTTGAACAATTCCGTCTGATTTTATATTGCTTCCCCTTCCCCTGGCGAGCTGGGTCGTAACATGTGGAAACATGGAGAGAGAAGAAGAGGAAGGAGAGAGGAAGAGAAAGGAGAGAGAAACAGCCAGGGAGAGAGAGAGACAGACGCTGACGACCAGACTGTGATGTTACACAAATGTCAACATCAGCTTCCATCTCCAATCCAGCGAAAATCACATCATCAAATATTTGCTGTAGCCGTGGATTTTCCTCTGTGTGTCAGTTCTCACCCAGTCGCTTCTTGTCAGTGTCAGACTTAACAAGGCAGGCAAACTGCGCAGAGCCAGCGGCCTGTCAGGTGCAGCATATTGACACCTCATGGGGCAAAAAAAGCCTGTGCTGACAAACGCTCACCACCGCACTGCCAGTCTGGTCGTACCCCAGGCATCTGGGATGGGAGGGAGGGGAAACCACCAGTCTGCACAGGGAAATTAGAGCAAACTGTCAGCCCCACTCTGAAACTGACTCTGAGTAGGAGTATGAGAAGGTGACCCTTGCATGAGCAGTGTAGGCGTTTTGTCTTGACTTCTATCTATTTTTATTGGCAGTTTCATTTCTGCCATGGGTCATGAACTGAGCGCCTCTTGACCTAGACTTCCTTTTTGGCTGCGTGATGCCAAGCAGAAGGTGTATGAGGTGGTGAACCATACGTATTCTAGAGCAGTGGCTCCCAACTGCTGGGTCGGGGTCCAAAAATGGGTCGCAGGTCCATTCTGAATGTGAATCTGCAAGTGACTCGCAAAAGAGTCAAGTTTGTAAAAAAGCACACATTATCTTTAAGTACAGTGAATTTCCTAGCACAGAGCTTTTATTTTGAAGAGCCATTTCCTGCTGTAGAGTGAGTGAATAATGGACAGCTGCTTGACAGAGACAGCAAACTAGCTCGACGACATGGCCAAACCCAAGTATGACGCTGAATGTATTTAACAGTGTGGATCTTGAACTAATGACTAAGGAGGAATCTGGACCCCAGGGCTGCACCGGTTGGGAACCAAAGCTCTAGAGTGCACCAGTGGTGCCCCCCAAAAGGAAGCCGTGGAGGCCATTTGCCACACTGATACAACTGCTGGCCCTTTCACTGGTCCCCCTGGTGGAAAGAATTGGAGGCTGACATAATTTTCTTTTAGAGGCTGTGGTGCGTGAAGGTAGGGGTATCTTGTGAAACTGGACAACTTGAGGCATCAGTTGGCACCAACCATGTTCAGATTGCTTGTCGGGAAGGGGCTAAATAATGCTCCAAAATTAAATTTCGGTGAGGGACAACTAGCATGGCCATTTTAAAAGGAGTCCCTTGAACTCTTACCTCAAGATATCTCAGTGAAAATTGGTTGTATAGGTATGCATGAGTCTCCCTGAAACTTGATAAGGCTAGTTCTGAGCAAATGTTTTGTTTCTAATCCCTGATGTCCACCGGATCTGTTGTGTGCGCGATCTGGCCGTGGCGTGGGTGCTGGTGGGTGCTCGTGGCCTAGAAGTGGCTTGGCGCTCCACTAAAACGCAACAACGGCGCGTCAAGTTGCACAGACCAAATGAGTCAAACAGGAAGTCTAGCGCAGAAAAGAAGAGAGTATCTGGTCAACACCCATGAAAACTCTGGATGGCTAACAGTGGTCAGTGTCCAAAAGGCAGAGAAGTCTTTTCTTTGTTTGCTGATGTCTTTATATCTCCGGGGTTTCTGCAGATTATTGCGTGGCATTATGATCTCGTGATCCGCCAATTCCAGCCGCTCGCATGCGCGCCACTATTGACACGCTTTCAGTGGACATTGACGCCCGGCACAGGACGGAGCGAGGCTGCACCACGGCTGAATCGCGCATGCGATGGATCCAGTGGACATCTGGTGTTACACTTGTTTTTGTAAGGAAAAGGACAACCAGAATTGCCTAATATGTATAGATATAGGTTGTCAAAATAACATGTCAATTTGGATTATTCAATCACAGAAAAAAAAGGTGTTTCAGGCACGTCCCACTGGTAGGACGCCCCGGGGGCAGACCCAGAACACGCTGCAGGGATCACATATCCCATTTGGCCTGGAAACGCCTTGGGGTCCTCCAGGAGGAGCTGGAAAGCTTTGCTGGGGAGAGGGACGTCTGGAATACTTTGCTTGGCCTGCTGCCCCTGAAATTCAGTTGTGACTTTTGGTTTTGGTGTGCCACAACAAGATTTGAGTGCCCCCCTCTAGCTATCCCTTCAAAACATTTCTAGGCATGCCACTGGAGCACACGCCACAGCGGGGGTGCTGCCTCATTGGCTTTGTATGTAACTTTAAGTGTCAGGACAAAACATCCGTCTGCGGTCTTCCTCCTAGCCCTACACTGTGGCTCAGTCAGTGTGATGCTACTTTAGTTAGAGCACCATCTGGCTCAGTGCTGCCTTTATACTGTTTGGGATGTGTATTAGGACAGCAGATCACTGGTGGGTCTGTTGTCTGATCACCATCTCCACCCAATCAGGGGCTGGCTTTGAATAAGTCATTGCATACAAACAGGTCCAGCTGGGAGAACAGTACATTTCTGAAGCTGTTAGAGGCTGCAGCACATACAAAATAGGAACACAAGTTACCTGGATAAAACTCCAGCCCTGTGAGAGTGTGTGTGCAGTCCTCCAGCTGCACACCCAGCCCATCCCTTGTGCTCGGTTCAGTGATTTCAGAGACAGACGAGTGAAAGAAGGGCTTTGCGCTCATTTACGGTGCATGCTACTCCCTGATTAGGCTTTGGATTGATCTTCCTCCTGAGAGTAAACTAAAAATGAAGTGTGATAGTGTGCTACACACATGCTCATTAAACTGTAGTTACATCCAGGTAAGCTCTATTAATTTAAATAGAAAGCAGTGTTTAATGTTACCACTTAGCCGCACAACTTCTTGGTTTTACATGAATATCATCATTGCTGTAGTTATTCATGTTCGCAGTTCAGCAGCATGTCGTTCAGCTTTACCTTTATATCAGTGAACTGCCCAGGGAGCAATTAGTAATCACAGCAGGTTAACAAGGCTTTGAACATTGGTCGACGGTTTATAGAAAGGGGTGATAAATGAAACTTAAAACAAAACTGCCCATCCGTAGTATCATAGTATTCCCATAGGTTTTAATAACTAAAACAATGAAAATAAAACCCAGTGTGTTAAGAAATGCATTTTTCCTGTGAGGTCTGATGCTTCGATGGTGTTCTATCGCGGCCGTGTGATGAGAGCAGATGTGGTGCCTTACAAGGGACTTGGAAAGGGAGGGCTCCGCCGCCTTATGGGAGACTGTTACTGAGGAGAAAGGGGTGCTGTGACTTTGCATTCTCAGCTTACATTAGCGTACACCTACGCATGCCATTCACTTTGGGACAAAGCAACGCACACACTGAACACTCACTTTTACACAATGGGACTGCATGTCCCCTCTCTCATCTTGTCCTTCTCCTTCTCTCTCCCCCTCCCTCTTTTTTCCCCCCTCCCTCAGCCTGCCACATCCTCTTATTTCCTCTTTTGCTCAACCTTTGCTATCGCTAATGTGACAGTGGCAGACAATAGTTTGTGGTGCATTTACAGGATTCCCACCTACTAATTAGCAAGAGCTCTCCGGCCCTTTGATCCTATGTCCCTGTGTTCTGGATGGCTTCCTGGTCTTTGAAGGTAGCTGTGACGGAAAAGCCGCTTTCAACTACCCAGAATCCTTTGGCTCTGGCTGTGTGACTCGGCTTAGCTCACCACAGGCCTCTTAGGGGAAAGAGCTGCCCCTGCAATCGTGCGCTGTGCCTGGCAGCAGTGACTGAGGGTGTGTGAGCTAGATTGCAGGCAGGGAATCTTGTGGAGCAATGGCACATTTTAAAGGATGTGCCGACTACCCAGGGCCCTTCACGCAGGGGAGGTGTCACAGGTCAAGTCAAGCAGTTTGATGTGAACATTATGACCTTCTTGTAATTTACAAGCAATGGGTCTAGGAATTTTTCACTAGTGTTACATGGTTCATTTTTCCCATACCTCCATGCCCCTGCCCTCTCTCCCCTTCACAGCCTGTGTCGCCAAGACAACGCCATGGGAGTGCTGCGGATTATACCTGTGATTAATATGTTATGGTATTCTTGAGACGGGGTTTGGGCCTTAGTCAGATTAATCACTTCATGAGATCAATATAAAAGCAGATGAATAATTAATGGGTGAATTTTTATGCATTCAGTATTTTAATGAGCTTTAGTGCCGACAGTCAACTGTATGCCATAATGCAAAATGATATCTTTAGCCCGAGTCAAAGTATGTGTGACTAAAAATGTCAGAGAAAACACTTTTGGAAGTCTGCAACACTGAAGAGAAGGGAGAGAAAAAATATTGAAATATTGAATTCAGTCGGCTTCCCTTTCAATATTCCTCTTATCATGCAAGTGCTACACTTCCCCAGGTGCACTGAGTGGCACAATGCGGGATAAAAGGGAATAGAACTTATTATTTTTTCTCTATTTTTCAAAGGCACATTGTAAGCAGCACAAAAGGGGCGAACTGTGCCATTTGCAAATCAGTTAAGCCCTGAGGGAAATCTACTGGTGGATGACATTGAAGTTAAAAGTGCACAGCAAGTTGGCTACATTGCTCCGCAAATCATACATCTGAGCAGCGTTCCTGCGTGTGAATTTGACTGGGAGTAAGGGCCCGTACACAAAGCCGGTACAGCTGAAGATGCTGCGGTGGGGCTGCTGGTCTGTGATAGACATCATCTTTTCATTTGAATAGAGCGAGGGAGACAGAGATACAGGGAATGCAAACACAATCCATGCTAGTTTAGAAGTGTTGCATCGATTCTGTCTGTAAGACTGGTGTTTTATCCTCCGTCAAAAAGCAGTTCTGCCCACTAAGCTCTTTTGAGATGATGGCACTCACAATACGGCTCGCGTGTTCTGTCTGCTGCTAAATCAAAGCAGATTAAATTCAATGCCTGAGCTGACAAAAGTGAGTTTGTTAATGTGGAGCGCAATGAACCTATGTGAGCGCGGGTGTGTGCTGGTGTCTACAATGGTAGGCTTGTGCACATGGGTTTTGTTTGCGTTTTGAGAGGTGAATGCGATAGTGCCAAATTTCCATGACAATGGAACATTGTGTTTTGTGCAGAGTTGCAATATGCACGGTGGTATGACACCAAATCAGTTTTGTCATTGCACTTGTTTTGCTTGATTCAACTGTTTTTTTTCTGACCGACTTTCACCTTGTGTCCTCTCCTCTTGAAGGACAACTTGCTAAAAATTGAAAATATTCTAAGTAAAGCGCATGTTCTTGTGTTACATGTTACTTTATTGATTTCATACAATTAAATAATATAACATGTAACAGCAGTAGTAAGCCATGCTGCACTACACATCACCATGTGAATGGCGAAAACACATGTTCTTTTGATACTTTGTGCTGTTTTCTTTCCTTTAATATTGCAGTTATTGTATCACATGCAGCCACTGGATTGCATAATTCTTATACTCCTCTCTCCACCCTTGCATACTAAGTCAACTGTAGCAGTAGCCATGGCAATAATGATAGCACATAATTAGGGTCTCATATCCCTTAGCTTCTTCCATAATTGCAGTCTCCAAACCAGAAATCTCCATTTGCATGTTTCTCAATATGAGAGAAACTCATTAATTGTAGACAATAAGGATTAGGAGTATGCAAAGCTTAACTGTAATGTGGGAGCTAAAACTGAATATGCCTTTCTGTTTGCCATACCAGAGACATCCTCATCAGCTCCACCTCCTTGCGGCTAATTGTGAGGAAGAATGTCTGTGTGCAGATGCAGATGTAGCTCGGATGTCTCTATCCATAAAGCAGAATAATGTTCAGTGTAGCCTTTTATACATTGAATAGTAGTTCATTTCAAGTCTGATTGTTTGACCTCGATCGGTTGCTCTTTTTTCCTTCGCAACCATTAGTGTTATCCGTATAAATGCAGCATGGTGGTGCACAGATAAAACATATTATTCAAATGTGTAGCATAAGCGCTTTCTCTCAGTACAGTGGCTTAATATGACACCATGTATGCACACACACGTGTAACCAGATCAGTTAGGTAGAGGGGGGTTGCACAAAGATGGATGTCGCCTGTACCAAACATTGTCCCAGAGGAGGAAACATTTATTATCCTGAGTTTTTCTTTCAGATTGTTTCTCAAATTAAATAAGTAGAGTGCCGCTGCAGTACCGGCTGTACAGTATAGAGTAAAATGGGTGAAAAATTAATCAGGGGAAACTCTATTACCACGACAAGAATTAATGTAAGAGGAAGTTGTGGCATGATGAATGGATAAATGAAACATGTACTAAAAAAAAAAAAAAGAAAAGGACAAAAGAAAAAAAAAATGCAGAACTAAGTCTACCATGACAGAACTAGTCAGCAAATCCCAGTGAGCGTGTCCACACACTCCCTCAGGAGTTACTCCTTCTTCATTTATTTACAGCTGTCTGCAGGAGCACAAGCAGATAAACAACTGCAGCTCTCCTGTGAGAGGCCGATGCCACTGCCGGGGCCTCACCTAATGATTATGAAATGCATGATCAAATATGGTGTATATCGCTCCACGCACAAACAGGGGCAGGCACAACAAACCTAACTTCCCTCCCATCCTATCTAGCTCTTAATTTCCACACTGACAAATATGCACACTCAGCCTTCCAGAAAGCCTCCCCCTCCTCTACACAGATGGAAATAATGTTTTCCTCTCTGAATTATACCGGCAACATCTGTCAGTGGCAAACTAGGTTTTTTGGTGGCCTTCCATCATGAAATATCTTCAGTGGATAGAAAATGCGATAAAGCCCGCGTGAGGTTTGTTTATGTGGGGATTATAAGCGCAGCTTTGCGACTCAACCTACAGGCCGCTAAAAAGCTTATGAGTAGCTTTTAGTTTCTTGGTGTTTTTACCTCAAGGACAGCAGAAGAGGCAGCATCTGTATCCTATGTTTTTGCAAGGTTTGAACATGAAAACTTTTATTTTTCTGCAGTTATTTCTGAGAGGAAGCCTATTGCTCTAACCTTGAAGGTTTCAGCTCCACTGTGTTCTCATAACCCACAACACCACAGTTCAATCCTGTGCATGGAAACACAAAAGCTTCAAACACATATTTGTTCCATACCCCGGGGCTGCAGCACTGTTCCTAAACAAATGGATGTGTCCCCCTACAGACTACACTCCTATTATACACTGCCAGTTCATGATCTGAAATTGCTATTCTGTCTATCCCACAACTTAACATGGGAAACATGCACAAGATTGGATTAAAATGATAATCTAGAAGCCTGCTTTAGCATGCATTGAGGGATATATTCAAGAGGGGGCCTGTAGATTGTTCAAACAGATGAACTGGGTTGTGAATGTGCCGCCGTTCCACTCTTCAAATTCCAAGATAGAAATCAGACAATATGGAAATCATGTTAAATTTGTTCTGTGTGAATCCATGGATGAAAGATTGTGCAGCACCAGCGGTGCAGTCGCTGACAGCAGGAGCTATGTAATTAGAGTGAAGGACACATATACAGTCATATGTAGTTATGATTAAGTGTCTTTTGGCAGAAAAACACATCTGGTCGGTCATCTCATGTAGCTGCTAGCGGTATACTGAGCATTTTTGGATAAACTGCCTGCAATATTTATTGATCATTGGCACTAATTATTCTGACATTGAGCAGAACGAGCGATAAATATGGAACCATTTACAAAAGGTCAACATAAGCTGGAAGCAAAAGATGAATGTATTAAACCAATAATTCAATAGATAAATCAATAAATCACAGAAACAAATGGCAGATTTGGCTCCTGTAAGAAAGGTCCTTCATCTTTTTTTCCTTTGCGTACATACACAATCAGCTTTTCTCATTTGTACAAAATGCCTACAGCTGGAGCAGCAAAATAGCTACAGCTGTTAACTCATTTCGGGGGCCTTCCACTCCTCCACTCTGGACAAGCCTCAACTGGAAAAAATGTATTGTATTTACCAGGGTCATAATCACCTATTTAACATTGAGGAGACCACGATCAAGTGTGCCCTCTGCAACCCAACCCTGAAGGGGAGTCTGAGGAGGAATTCCCTCCAGGATATATTTTAAAAACGCACTAGCTAAACAGACCATTTTAAAGCATTGATTTAAATAATGTTGTATGAAACAATCTAAGTTAATTTATGTGTTTCAGTAAATTGCTAAAATGCATTTAGTGTTTTTACAGTCAGGTATTTGCACATTTATGTTTGCAATTGTTATTTAAATACTTACATGTTAAAATATTTCTATGAGCATAGTTAAACACAGTTAAATAATTTGCTGCATCTGCCTCAGTAGTTCCCATACACATTAACCTTAATCTAATTGCTCTTACTCCTCATTGGTTAGTTAAGAGTCACGTGACCGCCAACCAGGAAGTGTAACTGCAAAAAACATTGTTGTTGTGAGTGCTGCTTAAGAGAATATCCGTCTCCATCCTGCTCCCAACTAAAGGCGGTCCAACCACCACACATCAAACCCTCATGTTAGCATATGTCGGTGAAGATTCTCAGTCATCCAGGTCATGGTAATCATAAGTGCTATATCGTAGGCAACTGGACTTGCTTGCGTTTCTTGAAGACGTTTCGCCTCTCATCCAAGAAGCTTCTTCAGTTCTAACTGACTGGTACGGAAACACAAGCAAGTCCAGTTGCCTACAGTATAGCACTTACATTAGCATGGCGTTAGTTCAGGCAGGACATGATGTCAAGCTCAGCTCACATCCCAGCTACATCAGCTGATCTCAAACAGTCCTTTTGCTGTGTCTGACTTATAACTGTCATTTCTGTTTGTCATTGATGCTGCTCTGTTCTGTTCCCAGGGGGTCTTTGCTGCTGCTCTCTCAGCCTTAGGCTTTCCATGTAGGCGCATGGAAGGGCAGGGAGGTTTGCTGTGTCTGCCTCAGGCTTTCCTTATTTGCATGTGGAAGGGCAGAGAGGTGTACTCTCTCTGCCTTAAGGCTTTCCACGTAGGCACGCAGAAGAGGCTTAAACGCCAAAGACATCTGTTAAATCTTAATCACTACAAATAATCTGTTAATCTGCGCACTCATGTACTATATTAAAACATATCTTAACTTCATTCTTCTGTCTCTCCTGATTGAAATGTTTTTTGCTGTTGAGGTTGAATGTTTTTCACATTTATTGTTTCCATGCATTTCAGACCTGCTTCCCTGCTGGGCTGAAGGCGGCTGGTAGTCAGTAGGAAGGTAAATCGATGTACCAGATATTTGACATTTTAGCCATGTAGTTTTTTAACATTTTATCAGTATGCATTTTAACATTTTTAATGAAGTGTTTTAAGATTATCTATTTGTGTCTCTGCAGAGCATCAGTGGTCCATTAGCTGCTGGGACCATTTGCATTGTTTGGTTTTGTTTGGTATGGCCTTTTTCTTTGTCTAGTTCGCCCTGGCACTTGAGCTGGTATCAGGCAAAAAGATATGTGTTGCCCTTGGGGTGGACTAGTTTTCTTCCTTTAATTTTTGTTTGTTTGTTTTTTATCTACCTGCTTCCCACGCTAATAACCACTCGCTCAGGTTAAACCCAGTCAGACAGCCAGGCAGGCTTCAGATGTGCCGTGGTTGGACTGCAGTGAAGATAATCATGTGTTGAACGTTGTTAGCACTTCGAGTGCAAGACGTGTTGATTGCAGTGTGCTTTGGGGTGACATTGGAACGTAAACCCTGCCTTGTAAGTAATAGCTGGGGGGCCAATCCTGAGGAGGGCAAGGTGGGAGAATATAAACTGTATGTTGAACTTCTGTAACAAAAACACTGTCTCTCCCCTGCCTCATTTCCTGTCGTTTCATATGCTAGACACCTTTAGTGGGTGTAACACTCTAATTAGTCTTATAGCTCAGTACTACTTGAAAATCTACTTGAAAATTCATGCGCCTTAATAAAAAGCATCCCAATTTTTCAGACTTCTTTATGTGTTCCCAAGAAAGGCATGTGATGATCAGAATTACTAACCATTTATTGCCCCCTGCCCAATATATTATAATTACAACCTTGGTATTTACAACACAATTAGCTACAAATGTCACCCACAGAATAGGAGAAAAAAAAGGTTGGATTTTGGTGTGATGGCAAGAAAATAAACACACTGACACTATGGATGTTTACAGTACCAACTCACAGACACATTACATGATTTATGTTTTGGTATACACTGTAATTTATGCTAATCATAGATGCCAACAGTCCAAGGGCACATCACAAGCAGTCGCCATAAAATGCATTTGCAAAAATGGGCACAAATGTGTGTGATTCATCAATTTGTCCTTGACTGAATGTAAATAATAATCACATCTCTGACCATGCTCTTCAACTTGGGGTTGTAAAAGAGATGAGCATCAGATACCATTCAGACAAGTGAGGTGGGATGGATACAGAACCAATCGAGCAGACTTTAAAGAAAAGGAAAGACAGTACTCTTGTGTTTTCTAGAATTTTTAATGCATTTTTTAAGGCCACTAATAGTTTCCCCAGGGTGTAACATCAATTAAAGCGTCCAAGCATGACTAAATAACTGATAATTATGTCAATTAGAAATACAGTGGAAGTCATAGCTGTGGGCGATTTTGGCCCGGATTCAAATCATGTTGCGTAAAGTTCCTCAATGCAAGGCCTAAACTACGATAAGTGATGTGGATTATCATGTTGTTTCAGCCAGTTTTAATGAGCACAAACTCTTTACTCTGACATCTGAATATCTTGTGGCATTGAAGAGTTGAATTCACTGTCACACTTTGAACATTAACTTGTCAGTGTTAAAAAACGTAAAATGTTCATGATGTTTCAAACCTCAGACTTTCCCTATGTTCTGAAGGTTATAATTTCTTCTGAACTTGCCTCCATTTTGTGGTGTTTACCCAGAGGTGTGGACTTGTGTTCAGATTTGAGTTAAGAATGTGATGACTTAGGGCTGAACAAGCCAAAAACAACAACAAAAAACACTTACAAACCAACTTTGACTTTTACACTAATGGCTCACTGTGACTTCATTTGGACTCGAGCCTAATGACTTCACCCTCCCTAAGCCCAAAACAGAAGGATCTGGTTTGGCAAGAGCAGCATGTTCTGAGAAAGAGCAGACATTGAGGCCCATTTTCAAACTGTAGGTCTGCCTACGCTTGTGATGTGCTTTTAAATGGATGATCGGAACTTCATGGCAGGATTTCTTGTAACAGTCTAGCATAGGTCAGAGAGTCAGAGAGAAATAAGAGTGAGGCTTTGCATTGGAGCTTGTCCTCATTCCCATTGCGTTTAGTATTCCAACTTGGTTAGTGGCCTTTGCTGTCTTATTCTGACGCACAATGGCTCGGCGTCTGTATGAGATGTACCGGACATTGAATTAACTCCAATGTAAACCCATCTGCAGCAATGATGTAGTATAGAGAAGGACAAAGACCAAGCAGGGAGAAAGGGCTGGTGGATGGGTCCAACAAACACAGAACTTTCACTCAGGAAACCGGTGTTCATGTCCTGTGTGAGACAGATTTTTTACTACATTACATACTTAACATAACCTGACATATGTGTTACGTGACACTCATTAACACTTACATAACTTATACAAACATACTTATTCTAACCCAAACCATGAACTTTTCTTTTCTTTCTAAGTAGTTTTGCTTCCTAAACCTAAAGAAGTTTTGTGACAAAACCTATGTTTTCCTTGACAACAGATGTTTAACTAAAACAACGCTATGTACTGTATCAAGTGGAAATTGACATGCCGTCCCTAAGCGTCCAAAACTGACGCTACAAGAGTACCCAGAGCAGCATTTGCAACTTAAATCACAGGGCGTCTGATGAAGCTGCTGTATTTGGTCAATCTGGTCTCATTCCGAACTCGTCGAAATCTGGCACTTTGGCAGTGACTTGCGGCATCAGACACAGACGAAAAAACCCAACTGCATGTTTTTGTTGACAAAACCAAACCATATGTGTTTGCTGTAGAGGGAAAAAAAAAAGTCAATTCGCGGTGTTGCACTGATGTGGTGCGTTTATTTTGAAATAGACTGTATGTAATCCTTAATTTCCTGTGAAAACGAAAGTGTTTTTTGAAAAAAGACGATGCATAAAACACACAGAACTTGACACGATGTCCTAGCATGTCAATAACCAACGCACCCATGGTTCCTTGCATGTCATATCTGGACATAGAAAGTCCAAATGTCAATATTTGACGAGGTTGGCGTAAGAATGTGTTGATTTGGTGCCACACCATTGTTCTAATGAGCCAAAATTCGAAGGCCTCATTAGTCTGATTTTTTTTCAAATGCCTATTGCCCCAAAAACATTCTCATTCCTCCAAAAACAGACACTCCCTGCATTAGTTTCAGTTTCCCAGCAGCATTTGTGCCACCAATTCCTGCTGTTTTTACAAACTCTGCGCTGCATTTTCCAGCAGCATTTCAGCCACTGACCCCAGGTATTTTTGCCAACCTGTCCCTCCTTTTCCAGCAGCTTTTGTGCCATCAAATGTGAGTGTTTAAAAATAAAAGCCTCACCACAGCATTGTTGAGAATTGTAAAGTTTCAGCTACAAAATCTTAATGCACTTAATATGACCTATCTGTGGTTTACAAAAACATACAACGCCAACATTTCTCTCCAGAAGATTGGGTTGTCTAACTGCAGGGACTATGTATTTTCGGAGAAACTGGACTTTGGAGCAATAAATGTTTGTTTCTTGGACAAGGGGCTGGCGGAGAAATGGGCTTTTGGTCCAAGGACATTTTCGGACTAACGGGGCTTCGAAATGTAGGCTGTTGGAGCAGTAGGCAGTTTCCCCATAATTGATTAGTTGGGAGTGAGTATGTGTTGTGCCGTGACACCCTGTGTATAAAACATTTTAAGTATATTACATTATTTTTTATTAAGCATCACTGGCATTAAGTTTTGAAAACAGACTCACCCACCCTTTGCTGCAGTGAAAGTACCAGGGAAAGCATTATTCACCAAAAGACTTTACAGGTGCACGGCTTTTAAAATGACTAAAATTAATGTTATTGTAGCTATTGTTATTATTGCTCACCATGCTTCTGTCGCTGTCTCTCTTTATGTATCATTTTTTCTTATGGATCACTGTAAATTTAATATGTTGATCTGTTCTGTACGACATTTATTGCACGTCTGTCCGTCCTGGAAGACGGATCCCTCCTCAGTTGCTCTTTCTGAGGTGTCTACCATTATTTTCCCCGTTAAAGTTTTTTGTTTTGTTTTTCCTTATCTGCTGTGAGGGTCCAAGGACAGAGGGATGTTGTATGCTGTAAAGTCCTCTGAGGCAAATTGTGATTTTTGATATTGGGCTTTATGCATAAAATTGAATTGAAATTAAATTCAGTGTGAGTTGGTCAGCTGGCCTCATTTGTTAGTACTGGAGTTTGGTGCTTCACTCTACTAACACATGTCTATAGTGTATTTGTTAAGTGTATGCAATGCTAATTATTAAAATATTAAATCCAAAATGATCTCAAATGCTTGTCTTTTTTGAAAATAAACTACATAGTAACCCTAACATGCTAAAATTGTGCAGGCGCTGCACTGCCCACTTTGTTTTTTTGTTCAACATAATAATAATCAACATAATTGTTACACATTTTTTGCCATTTGTGAATTAATTCAGATTGAAAGAGAATAAGAATCACAATGCTCACATGATGTGATTCTTCTTTCCAGCTCTATTCTAACCTGTAACAGTATTTGTCTGTCAAGAACAATCAAAGCCTCAGGTTGTAAGCCCTGTAAGACTATAATAGCTAAACTGAAACGATCCCCTTTGCAAAACCTCAAACAGGGCGGTAAAAATCACAGCTTACATCTTCTCACAGGGGAATTGTCCAAAGGAATAAGGTGACACGGAGTGCAAAGGAATTATCCTCTCTGCAGTCTTCTTTTATGAAGAGGAGATATAAGTGTTGACATGGAGAGAGGAGAGACCCAAGTAGTCTGGTGTTAAAGCTGAAAAAAAAAAAAAAGAAATAAAATAAAAACATGAAAAATGTGTGCACCCCTGAGAGACAGTAAGAGCCGAAAAAGGAGATTTAAAAAGGAGGAGGAGGAGGGGGAGCAGGAAGACTCAAAGTTAAAAAATATTTTAAAAGAAGCATCCTGTTGGGCCCTTTAAACTCACCTTTGCCATTCTAAGTTTGTTTACCTCAATGTGTGTGCATGTCAAACTATTTCAGAGCTGCAGGACTAGACAGCTGTGAAGTGAAGCAGTAAAAGAGGGCCTTATTGATCATTCCTGTCTATGCTAGGGGACTACTGAGCTGAAAACATCCAATGTGTAGTGGATGAGTGCATCTTGACTGAGCGGCATAGGTCACATAGCAATAACAGTCCAATTTCTTGTGTTAGAACGCTGGATGCTTTCTCATGCTATTGTTTTCATATGTTTCCAATACCATATTGTTTTAGATGAAGTGTCTATAACGCGGGCATATATGAACACCCACGTCTCTATACGTGCTGCACTGCTGCTTAACAGTTTTAATGCTTGTGATACCTAGCTTCGTTAAATGCTCTATGATATTAAGTCTTTGTAGCAATAAGCTGAATATAAGTGTTT
This sequence comes from Cephalopholis sonnerati, assembly GCA_019142605.1. Lineage (NCBI taxonomy): Eukaryota > Metazoa > Chordata > Actinopteri > Perciformes > Serranidae > Cephalopholis > Cephalopholis sonnerati. The sequence continues at coordinate 11,152,172 of JAGQAX010000002.1, read as the reverse complement.
GTAATCACTGCACGTTACAGCACAACAGCACCTTTATAAAATTTGTTTTGTTATTGTGTTTATTGGTGAGCCATACATCAACATGTGCTTCAGTCATTGCCTTCCCTAAGAAACTTTGAACCCATGAAAACTCTGTTTAAACTGTTAAAATTTATACAAACAATACTTGAAAAAATACACCTTTATCCAACACACACAAATAAAAACTGAATGTACTAAGGTTTTAAACCTGGCAGACACGGCAACATTGCACACAATGGCTCTGCCTCAGACCTTGGATCGATATTTCTCTATCAATAATGTGTCTAGTTCACACTGGCCTTAAGAAATTGAAAAAATAAAAACCCTCTGCGTGCATGGTCAGTGCAACACATAAGAGGAAAAAAAAAACCTGGAGCTTCTCTGAACTTTTTATTGTTCCTGGCAAGGTTATCTTGAAGGATTTCCTTTGATACACTATAACATCTACAATAAATACAATGCACACACTGTTTAATGTTGATGATGATGAAGATGGGTCCTGTTCATGTGGAGGAACAGGTCTTTATTCGCTTTAAGAGCAAGCTGTGTTAACAGTCCTGGACACAAGGAACCAAGAAATGACATGTCCACCATAACTACTAAGTGGTATAAAACCCTATTTCAGTCACACAGGAAATTACACCATGTTAAGCAGAAGTGAATCTAAAATTAAATCCTGCACCTTTTTTTCTGCAAACTGTAGAAACATGGATATAGCATATGTGGTGTCATCCCTATTTTTGTAACAGAACATTTTGAAACTCATTTTTTACTTGCAGACATTTTTCTTCCTGTTACTGAAAAGGATTCGAAACAGGAAAACATCAAACTTTTGACTGTTTGGAACACGCTGAGCCTATGGATGGAGAGGAGTATTATAGCCGACAAAAAGGGTTTTCTTTTCACATTTTGAGAGAGTGTTTGATCTTCCCTGGCTGGAGCACTATACTTTCTTACATCACTGACTATCAGCTTTTTTTCTGCAAGACACATCATGTATCACAGAGATAGCTGCTGCTGAGCCTCTGACCACACAACTAACTTTATTAGTCACTATGGAGACTAGCTCATGGATGAAACAAGTCATAGCACACGGCTGGACCGTGTATGAAACGCTAATGGGCTTTTAATTTGAAATGGTGGCTTTTGATTTGAAACAGGACATGGTGGCATTTACTCAGTCACAGACTTTCACTTACAGCCTTGGCCTAAATGTTACAGTCCAAGCTAAACTTAATGTAAATACATCCCAAAATGAAGAACAATCCAGTTAGACACACTGACACAGCAGAAGGGACCTGCTTTCTCTGGAGCTGTACCCACCCATCAAACTGCTTTTTGCTCAATCCATGACATTTTACATTGCATAAATTAGCCTAGTGGCTAGCGGCTTTTTCCTGTAGCCTATACATTTGAGGCTGGGAACAATATTACAAAACTTGGCTTCATTATAAATCACAAGGTTTACCAACAAAACAATGGTCTTATACCAGACACATTTTCCTGACATATACATAAGCTTAAGCATTCCCATTGCAAACATTAGCCTTGCAGCTAGTGGAGTTTTCCTCCACTCATATGATATGATGTCATCCACGACCCACATCATAGTAAGCAGTTACAGAAAATGAATGTATGAATGAATGAATGAATGAATGAATTGTCTTGACAGGGCTCTGTCCACGCCTGTTTATTTTGAAAGAGCAACAGCCAATGGGAAAACACAACTCACATCATCAGTCACGCTGACCAATGGTGTAACTTTATCGCTCACTCACGGACTTTGGGGTTTATAAGGCTGGCCTCACATTTTGCTCAGCCTTAATTAAAAACAAAAATAAATAAATACATTCTGTTTGGATTTGATAAACAGAATTTGTTCACTGTCATTCAGTTATTGTTTCACATGTATTACATCTTGCATCTTAATGTGGCTTAGCTGAAAAGTTACCTTATATTGACTTGATTTGAGGATTTATTCCACTTTATTTTGAGCAAGGCCTAGTTTACATCTTATTAATAACCCCGCCAATCTTCTGTCCTCTGAGTCACTGATGGCAAGGTGAATAGTAATAAATGTGTTCACTTACTCCTTCCTGGAGCCATATTTTAGAGGGTCCCTGATTGTGTGGATCGGTACCAGATGTTGAGGACAGGTGGCACAGCTAGCTGTGGTCGGGCTGTTGACTACAGAGTCCACCTGGGATATCGTGGGTTGCTGGCAAAGGAGATGGTCCCCAATGTGGAGTGTTGACCTCAAACCTCACAAAGAGACAGTTTGGAGCTGAGGATGCCTTTCATGCGTGTGCCACAACATTTAAATTTGTCCTGCTGCTTTAGAGACCTGAGCCCTAACAGCATCCAAGTTTCAGCAACATATTTAGAAGCTTAAACACAATTCACATGATTTTCTTTATTAAAATGTTTATAATTTCCCTAAAACCCTTATTGTAATATGAATATTTTCCAGCTTTCCTTCTGAAGTTATTGACTGATAGTTATAAATTATACAGTAATTGCATTTTGCATGAGTCAACATTGCCAATATTTGATGCCAGTAGAGCTGTGCTCAACAGATTGGTTGAACAGGCTGATCTGTGTAACTTGGGAAGCTTCATCTCCGTCTCACATACTTACTAAATATTTCAAGAATGTCACTTGCTTCAAGAGAAACATTTCTAACAATAAAAAGAGATAACAGAAAAAAATGTTACATCAGGTGTTTGGCATTTCAGTGTCTCACTGCGGGTTCCAAACAATCTAGAAGTCAAGTAGACCTTATTCTCTCATGTTGTAAATATTTGAACAACTGAATGGGTTTTTTCTTTCAACATATTATACAGTATGAGCATGGATGGATTACTGATAGGGCACAGGCCCAAAGGCCCAAAGTGTCAGGGGCCCCCAGGCCTTAATACCTGCAAAATGTCACACAAGTTCACATGTATCGATTAGGAAGAAACTCAGGACTACCACAGAGATACAAAGGAACTACACAGAGACACAAAATGACAACAAAGACATGAAAAGGAACTACAAAGGGACACAAAATGACTACAAAAAAAGACACAAACGACCAAAAAAATTCCCACACAATACTTCAAAGAGACACAAAGTGACTACAAAGAGATGCCAGAGAAACAAAATTACCAAAAAGAAACATACTTACCCCTAAGAGACCCAAAATGACATAAAAGACACACAAAACAGAGAAATGCAAAACAACCACAAGGATACACAAAATGACCACAAAGAGATACAAAAGAACTACAGAGAGACACAAAGCAATTTTTAAAGAGAAACAAAATGAACAAAAGGCACAAATTTACCCCTAAGAGACACAAAGTGACATAAGACAAACAAAATACACAAAACATTTACAGAGAAACACAAACACCCATAAGGATACACAAAATGACCAGAAGGCACAAACTACTTCAAAGAGTCACATATTGACCTTTAAAGGGAACAGAATGACAACAAAAAGGCTCAAAATGACAAAAAAAACCCCACACACAATACCTGAAAGAGACACAAAAGTAGAAACAAAACTACTTCAAAGAGAAACAAAACCAATTCAAAGAGACAAAAAATGACTTCAAAGACACAAAATGACCCCAAAGAGACACAAAATTACAACAAAGACGTGCAAATTAACTACAAAAAGACACAAAACGACCAAAAAACCCCAGACAATACCCTAGAGTCACAAAATGACTTCAAAGAGACACAAAATAATTACAAAGAGACGCAAAGAAACTACAAAGAGACACAAAACAACTACAAAGAGAAACAAAATTACCAAAAAAGACACAAATTTGCCCCTAAGAGACCCCAAATGACATAAGAGACACAAAACAATCACAAAAATACCTCAAAGAGATCCAAAACCACAAAAAAAGTGAACAACTATAAGGAGATGGCAAACAGCAACAACAAAAAGGGACAAGACCAGCCAATAGTCTGTGTGCCTATCTAGGACAGCTGGTGGGGCTGCATGTCTATGCCCAGGGGTCATCGTCTCATAATCCTCCCATGAGTATGGGATTTCTCATTATGATCTTTCAATAAATGTTCAGCTAGTCCTGGTCCAACATAATTTTCATGAACAGTGGACACCTTAGTCGCGTGACTAGACTGTTGCTGTCCTATCAGGTGTTCACAGCTTACTCACTGGCTGACTGACACACACTCACAGGTTTTATTGACGGCTGCAGAAACACCTTTTCCTGCCGACAGTCTGCCAGGAAAGACAGCCAGATTTAATGACACGTACAGCCCCTCCAGTGTCCTAAATTCCCAGAGCTACAGCAAAAGGCAAACATTACTCTAATCAGATTATACATAATGCTTTAATTTATTTTTAAAGACAGATTCAATTTTGTGAAAGTGAGAGAAATTGATCTTGACGGCACTGTGATTGCCATCTTTCTCTTAGCTTCAAAGCTGAAGGCATATATTGCTATTGATTTCTTTTTTTTTTAGCATGGTGAAACTTGACTAGAGTTTCTTTCCACTGTTTTATTTCCCTCTTGTCTTATTTGCATAATGCCTGACACAATTGAGTCAGCAATTTGTGTTCATATAACTGTATTTCGTCTTACCAAATTGAGAAGAAGAATGTAGTTGAAATGCAGTGACTACAGTGTGTTGTGAGGTGCACTTATGAAGAATATTACTAATATCAAAAAGAAAAATGAGGTTTTGCTTTTTCCAAAGCTAAAACCAAATTTCAATAAAGCACAGTACTAAGGAGCCACTTTTACTGCTAATTATTTCACAAACAGAGCCAATATATCATCCTCCAGACTTTTTTTTGACCATATACCCAATGCTCCTTTTTGAATGCTGTGGGACTGGCAGAGGCAGCCAATGCAGTGACCTCCCTGCTATCTCCGCCGCCCACACTTCTTCTGTCTGGAGAGTATTTTCGCAATGGAAGATGACCGCAGTGGCTCTGAAAGAGGACATGGTGTTATTAGGAGTGGTAATACAACACTCTTGACATGCACATAATTGTCTTTGGCATAATGTGAAATCATCACAACCCAATGTCAGGGGTTCTCATTTCCGGCAAATCGAAAGTTGGGTTCAATTAGAAAAAGTAAAACTTTGATTAATTACAGTCTGTTAATATCGTCGGAGGGGGGTGAAGTGGAGTAGTCGGCAGCTTTCAGAGCGGCCATCAATTTGCCTTCAAATGGGAAGTTTAAAATTCAAAGATTTTTTTTTTCTCACTTCATGTCCTCGTAAGCGAAGGAATGCGTCTCCCCGTGCAGGGGAGTGTGTGATATTACTCTGTCACTCTAAGCTCCGGTTATCATTTCCTCTGAAGTGTCTGCACTGGAAGAGCATAATGGCCCTTGTCTCCGCTTCTCAGCCTCCGATCCGCCTGATTATGCCCTCCTTCTCACCAGACAAATGCCAATCTGCTTTTTTTTCTGCTTCACAATTAACAAAATGCCCTTATTTAAACAGGAGGGCATCGCAGCCTAGTCGTGAATACCAAGATCACTCTGTCATAAAGCGAATGTCACTCCACAATTGAATCTCAATCCGCTTCTGCGGGGAAGGGCAGGCAGGCTTATCCCGATGGGAGGGCCTTCTCTTTAGGGCAAATACTGTTAGCTCCACCATTGATAATCTTAACTGCTTGAGCCAAGTTTAAATGGCCCATAAAATGTACTCACTAATTGATGCAGTGTAAAGGGCATATAGCACTGGCAGGGAGTCAGACGGACTGAGAATGGGCCAGCCTCATTTATACAACTACATTTAGAAAGAGGGTGGCAAAGACTATGATTTTACACAATTAAATCTTACACAGCGGGATCCTTAACTTACAAGAGTAATTAATTCATTATACAATAAAGGCATCCCTGAGTATGTGTGCCCAGTGGTTATGCTGTTTAGCAAGTGAAGGCAAGTGTAGAGCCTTTGTAGTGTTAAGAAAAGACCGGCCTATCAGCCGGTGGAGTGACTTTCCTGATCGTCAAGTTTCTTAAAACCCCTATGCTAATAGAGTTTACTTTCAAAATCTTCAAAAGCTAACATTAGGCTCTTTACAGCCACAATCAATTGCAATCTATTTGAGTATTCAGGACTGTTAAGGAATGAGAATTCAGCAATAGTCCCCAAAAACAACAGCAAGACCAAACCATTTTGTTTGTGATCAGAGAATAAATAACTACTTAAAAAAAACCATAGTTCATAGGCCTCTCCTATCTCTTCATCTTCTCCACCAGTGGGTTGGACTGTATGATACAGTGCCCAGTGGCGTCGGGCGGAAATGCGGCGGGACAACGGCATAACCCTGGATGTCCACTGGATCCGTCACGTCCACGATTCAGCCGTGGCGCGGGTGCCGGAGCTAATCGCGGCCATTAAAGTCAATGTAAGCTGCTCCACCAGAAGCGGCGCGGCACGTCCCAGCCGTGTTCTAGAAGCAGCTTGGCGCTCCGCTCCGCTAAAAATACGCGCTGGGTCTATTTTTTGACGACTCGTCAGTTTCCACAGATAAAATGAGTCAAAGAGTAAGTCAGGCGCAGAAAAGACGAGAGTATCCAGTCAATTTTCAAAATAAAAAACACCCTTAAAAACTCCGGAGCGTATTTCACATCGCCACAACAACATGACGTCAAAGTTTGTGGCCCCAGGCAGGTAGAGAAATCTTTTCTTTGTTTGTTGATGTCTCTATACCTCCAGTGTTTCCGCAAATTATCGAGTGACATCATGATCTTGCGACCCATCAATTCCAGCCACTCGTGTGCGCGCCGCTATAGATACGCTTCCAGTGGACATTGACGCCCAGCACAGGACGGCGCGAGTCTGCGCCACGGCCGGACCGCGCACATGACGGATCCAGTGGACACCCGGTGTAAGTTCAGGGGGTGGAAGCCCGAGCAGGGCGGGCGGAAGGGGAGGTGGACCAACAACCACTGACTTTTACCTTGTGATGATGACAGTGTTCGCTTCCCGTAAGATTGTTAAGCCAAAGCCTGTTCTTACTTCCTAAACCCAACCATGTGCTTTTGTCGCCTGAACCTTGCTATATGCATGTGTTGGCAAAATGTAACCACGTGTGTTTGTTGTTGAAGGAAAAAAAACGTCAGTTCCCGGTGTTCCACTGATGTGTTTTGAGAGAGACTGTATGCAAACTATATATTTCCTGTGAAAACAGGAAGTGTATTTTGAAATCAGACAATGCATGCATGTAGGCAGAAGACACGGTGTCCAAGGACATCAACAACCAACACACTCAGGGTACCGTGCAAGTCATAGAAAAATAGTAAAAAAGTAAAAAATCCATGGCTAAGCGTTGATATGTGACAAGGTCAGAGTGAGAATGTTTTGTAACTTTAGGTAGAGAAGTACGAAAAACATTGTAACACAAATGCATGTGTGCCTTCACCTGGTCCCAAATACTGGAAGGTCCATTTTATAAGTTCTGCCATTTGCCAGCACACACACACACACACACACACACACACACACACACACACACACACACACACACACACACACACACACACACACACGTACTTTAGACATAGTTCATAAACTTATAAAGTAAGGCTCTATTTCACAGACTTGTGCCCGTTTGTCACCACAAACCAAGGTGAAAACGGAGATGAGCTGAACTTGAATCAGAAGAAAAAGAAATCACTCACTCTGGCCACAAGGTCGAGTCTCAGTTCAGAGTGTTTTTGAGATTTTGGTCCAACGCAAAATAGATCCAGAGTCTGCCCAGAATGAAGGCAGAGACAACTTGTATAGTCAGATGTACAGAAAATACATGTTACTCACAAGGCCACATGAAATGTCTTTAAGAGTTAAAATTATGTCATCATTGATACAAAATGTTCCATATCTGGCTTTCCTTTATCTAACCAAAGGCCTCTTCCTGGCTCCTCACTGTCTCCTTTCTACCTCAGCTCTTACATGTCCACATAAGGACCTATTTCTTTTCTTTTTTGAATAGTGGACAGATAAAATAATGTAAAAATACTTAGGGGCCATCTGCTTCTCGCATCATATAAGAGACAATGTGTCATATATATGAGACAAACAACATTCCAATGCGACAGCCTTCACTATCCACTTCATGCTTGTGTTTTTGTAGCCTTGTCTGCCACCGGAAATGTCTGCTGTTTGGTAGCTTCTTGCTCACTTGTTTACCATCTGTTTTAGGAAACATTAGTTCTGCCTGCGTGGTTTCAAGGTTTGTTGCATGTCTACAAACTGTGTAACAGTCCTGCCATTGTGAGGTGAACCAACAAAGTGATCTTGCTTGATTAACCATGTATCTTATAATTTTTGAAAGACAAGCTGCGGGCCATTTAAAATTTGTCCATGGACCATGATTTGGACATAACTTTTGTAACCATTACTCCTGCCATTAATAACAGTAGATAGATGGGTTTTCTCTGGGTACTCCAGCTTCCTCCCACAGCTCAAAGACATGCAGGTTAACTGGTGACTCTAAACTGGCCGTAGGTGTGAATGTGAGCATGAATGGTTGTCTATGTGTCTGGCGACCTGTCCAGGGTGTACCCTGCCTCTCGCCCAGTGTCAGCTGGGATAGGCTTCAGCCCCCCCCGTGACCCTCAAGAGGATAAGCGGTTACAAAAATGGATGAATAGATAATAATAATAAAACTCCTCAAGTACTGTGGGTACTTTTAGAGGGTCATGATTGCGAACAATCAGAAAACAGAACCTCATGAATCCCCCTTTTCAACCAAAATTAGTACATGCACACTGGTTTTGTAAACATGGGTGAACCCGTTAAAAACAGACTTCTTTCCTATCGCCAGTAGACCAGAGCAGTGAACACAGCTCTGCAGCAGACAAGTAAGCCTTTTTGTGTGTGCATTTAGGTTTTTTTGGTGTGTCACGTTCCACATCGCACATCCGACAGGCCGGAGAACAGGTAAACAGTAGAGTAATGGGGGCCTATAAAGACTTCATAATGGTTACTTCTTTTCATATATCGCTTACTTATTCAGTCACTCTTTCACTCTGCTTGGGCGTAGACGAATAGTATTTTTTGGTGGTTTGTCATGCTGTCTCACTGGTCAAGGGCTAAAATGCGTGCATTCATCGGGGTGTTGTGTTCCCATCAATGCCTATTGGAGACAACAGCAATAAATGCCCTTGACTATTGCAGAGTCATTTGACCCGAGTGTAAATGCCGATTAAAACCTTTCATATTCCATTAAAGAAGTGGCTGTTAGTGGGTTTTAGCTTCTTCTGTGCAGTGGAAAAAAGGACTTCATTTTCTTCATTTCTCTACCAGTAACTGCAGTGTACAACATCTCTGGTTACACAAAACTTTTATGGAAGCGCATTTTAAATTTTCTCAAAGTCAAGGGAGATTTCAGTGTTTCCACTGAAGCTTTAAAGCAGAAAACCTTTGTCAAAACTTTACTCTTTTATCTGTATGAGTTCTTTGACCAATGGGAAATTTCAATTACGTTTTACTACCATTTAAAATTATGGGAAAAGAAGGTTGAAGTTCTTTTTTTCTCAATTTAATGTGTATTAATTCAACAAATTCTTCAACTAGACATTTTGCCTTTGTGACTCAGGAAATTCAATCAAGTAAACTTAAAATGAGTTTGACCAACCTACCGTGTGTCTTGTGATGTCGAGGGCCCATGAATGAATAACTAGTGAAATGATATTCTCTTTTACCTTCTTCCTAGCATAACATATCCAACAATATTAATTGGAATGAACTTTCAGTTGTATTCTATAGACTTCCTGGTTCCCGGTGAGAAATGGTGTTAGTGAAACACAAAGGCGAGGGTGCATCATTTACAACTGAAGAATGTAAACAGCTCACTTTCATCTCAGTTTGAATTATGCGCTGGACCACACAGAAGCTGCTGTTGAGATGAGATTTCTTCCGTGGGTACAATACCTCAAATTGAGCTTGTTTCGGTTGATTCAGGCAGGCTATTGAAGGTCATCACTCCTCATTTCCATTTTGATTCAAATACGGAAAAAAAGAGGCACTCATCCTGCAATTGAGCTCTTCATAGTGAAATCCATTTCTAATAGCCGCTTGGTTCAATAGATTTTTGTCTTGGGTGATAATAATAAAAAACAATGTCTCAGAAGAATTACCCCAGCACAGGTAGGGATGTGGCAATTCTGAGCCAGTGCACATGAATTATTACTCACTAGGCTTTTGAAACAAACAGTCACTGTACACACACAAACACACTCACACACACACACGACTTATGTACTCCCTGTGCACACATGCCAAGCTGTAGATCTTGCCAAGCTGCCGTCATGCCATGACACCACCACTGTGGCTTGATAGGTTAGCCAAAAGACAAATGACAAAATACCACTGTGTTTCACGGACAAGCGTGCAAATTTGTTTGGTTCCGAAACAATTAGTGTTTCATGTGTGCCAGCCAAATACAGCATGTTGTTCCAAACTGATATGTGGGTCCATTAATCATGTTTGGATAAACATTCATTTGGTCTCTGAATAAAGATAGCATTTGGCATTGTTACTTGTTGTGTCTCTAATGCTGTATATGCAGCTCATTCTTGTATATAAGCGCCACTGGGAACAAAATAAAATTAAAAAAAACAAATAAATACAGCCGTTGCATGCATGATCAGTAGCCTACATCCTGGAAGAACTTTCTCTACGGCCTTTCAAGGACGCCCAGGGGGTCCCCGGCAAAGCTGTGCAGAAGTTTAATTTCACCATTTAATTTCCTGGAGGCTAAAATAATAAGAGAATTTATGAGTATGATTATTCTGCTAACATATTTCCCCCCATTATCTGTAGTGTAAAGAGCACTGTAATGGTAATCAGTTTGAATGGTGTATTATGGTGTTAATGTTGAGGCTAATTTTAGGATAATTTACAATCACAGAAAAATACAGTTACAATTTTTATGTTTCTTATGTTGCTCAGAACTACATAATTACATTTATACTGAGCTATTTAGCTTTTTTTAAGCATGTTGTTGTTTTCAGGCCAGAAAAGTCTCTCTCAACAAACACTTATGCAAAAAAAAGTCTGATAAACTCTAAACTGTGCTCACAAACACACAGACAGTTAGTGATTAGCAAGTGAACATAGTGGAACATCTAGCAGCTTCAAAGCCATATTTAACGGGAGAGTTAATACTGGACAGATGAATGCTAATGTTGCACCGTGTCTGCTTGTTGTTTAAATGGGCAAACATGTTGGCCAGAACAATTTTATCATTTAAAAAAAATGTCATGTTTTCAGCTTGTTCTGCTGCCCCAAAGTGGTCAATAAATGCAGCTTTGATATATGTAGACACCAGGAGAAAATGGTGGCATTATATGTTTGAAAATGTTGGCATTATACAGGGCTTCCGTGGCTCAGGAGGTAGAGTGAGTCGTCCATTAATCGGAAGATTCTGTGGTTAGTGGTGTAAAAGCACTTTGAGTGGTCTAAAGACTAGAAGAGTGCTATACAAGTGCAAGTCCAATTTACCATCTCCATCTCTGCAAACCACAAATACATTTTATTTTCACGTTTTATACATATCACATCAATGTTTCTAAGGTGATACAGTAATATATGAGCTGACTTTTTAACACAAAGGACAGTGGACGACACGTCACCTGGGTGAGACAGCTACCAAGCTGCAGACCTTTGTTTGAGTCCAAGCCTCCATATGCAGTGCCAGCCCGTGGCATAGGCAGTATAGGAGAAAGCTAAAGGCGCCGTCATCCATAGGAGGCGCCACAAATGGGGGAAGGATAAAAATCAAAAAGTTTCTTTTACTATTTTTTACTAAAACTATTACTACTCATATTGTAATAAATTACATAAGGCCACAACAACATCACTACATAGCAAAGCCTACTAAATAATAGAAGGGCCATTTTTTCTGGTGAACCCCAAAATACACTGTATTGTTATCATGTTAGCTTAAGTTAAGTTAGCTTAAGTTAGCAGTCAGCAGCTAGTTATTGTTACCTCTGAGCAATTTACATTGTGAGGCGTTCAAGCTCTATTCAGTGAAAATTACACTTGGGCGAAAGTAAATTATAACGTTTCCATGATGTGTTCAATTTAATCTTGTAAAACCTAGTTTTTGGTGAGAAATGTGCTAGGGCCACCACTCTCCAAATGTGACTGTTTTGTAGAGAGCCATCGTGTTTCCATTGACTTTTTTTGGTTTCACACACACAAGTGTTTTGTTGCGACTCGTTTGGATAGTGCCCAAAAAAAGCTGTTCTTTTTTCCAATTTTTGTTTTGTATTATTACTTTGCTGCTTTTCCAGCCCCTAAACTTGCATTTTTTAGCCAAACCAACCTAAATCTAACCACATGTTTCACAAAGTTTCAACATATCCTCTACATAATAATGTACACATGTAACATTTACATATGTAGCAGGGGGAACCTAGGACCAAGGCAAAATTTGGCCAGTCAAGGTGAGAACACCTGAGCTGTCCAGAGGTTCATGGAGCACATGTATGTAAGCCCCATTCTTGATCTGTGATCTCTCCTGTGCACATGCTTGCCTGGGTCCTAACACCCAAGGGAAAGTGGCAGAGGAAAGGCAAAGTGTTGACTGCCATTTATTGTATATCATATTTTATGTTATTCTTTGTAAATTGTTTTATATGTATTTAGTAAATTTAACTCATTGATGGCTTTATCTTTTAGCGCAGCAGTTGATGTTGGCCTCTTGTCACAGGAGCAGCTGGTGCAGTGGGAGGTCACTTGTTGAGTTGTGGTGATGTAATTTAATGTTTGGTGTGTCACTGGTTGTGGTTTGGGGGTTTTTCTGTTGGAAAAGGGATTATATTTTAGTGTAGTTTTGGTTATCCAGTGCACTGGCCTATAGATGTGGTGCACCACACCTCCTGCAGCAAGACACTCTAACTTTTAATTGCTTTTATAATATTGCTGTTAGGGACCCTGAATTTAATAAGAGCCTGTTAAGGCATTTTGACCCACACTGGCTGTTGGCTTTGTTATTAAAGTTCACCTGTAGTTATATGAAAGGGAACTTGGGTGTTACACATAGTTTGCAGCAACGTTCAGTGTCAACATTTTTTCTGGCGACTGTGTTGACTTATTAAGGTTTACATCATGCGTACTGAATACTATAATTTTCTTTCTCTGTATTGTAATTGTATAACTGTTACAAATGCTGATTGTTTTTCCAGGCGCTGAGGATATAAGGTGCTGCATGTTGCAACTCTGAGTAAGAACCAGTGATGATTTACAAGCTTAAATTGCCTTGAATTAGGTCGATTTAGTAAATCTACTAAAATCTCAGTACCTAATGCAGGCACAGTTCTTCAATGAGTGAAAAATGAGCAATAACACAGTATTTGTAAATTGCAAATAGTCATTTTTTATGACTAACAAGGCTAATTTAAAATGTGGCCATGATTTCACTGTCTCTGAGTCACTGTCTTGATTATCAGGCCTGTGTGATTTAGACAAAGCAACAGACCTTGTGCCAATTCATCACTACCAATTTACCACTAAATTCGTCAGAATCTAGAAACAATTGGCATTTAATGTTGCTATTGAACTGCTAACACAAAATTGTTTCTGGGCTGAAGGCTGTTTCCACTGCTGTCTCCTACAAATCCAACAAAGTTGTGTCAGTCGTGTACTTGTCAAGACTGTGCTACAGAGAGAATCAGTAATCAGAAGCTCCTGGCTGATATGGCATTTACATGAAACAGAGTTGGTGTTCTTTATTTACGTATTTACTGGGAAAAGAAAAGCGCTCTTTGCAAGGACGGCATCATTATTAGATTTCCATAACCCTCAAGACAGGCTTTGTGTAGTAAGACAAAGGTTGATTGATTACCTCTAAATTTGTGTCGTCACGGCAGTACAAGTTTTCCAGGAGATATCGCAGGTAACCTTCACTAGGCTGGGAGCAACAATAAACAGTTGTCAGGCAAGACAAAAATAATGAAGTGGCCTTTGCTGCAAGATTCTCCAACAATCTTATTTGCAATTTCTTGAGCCTTTATTTACACTGTTCACTTACAACGGGTTCCTCTTCAGAGATTAGAACAGATGGCTGTTTCTTTAACATGACATGTCTTTATCTCTACTTCACACTAAGAAAAACATTGTATTTAATGTGACCTTGTCTGTAGAACCAACACACTCTCACTCCAACCTCGTCACATATTGATGTTTTTTTTTTTTATTCATGGACTTTCCACGTCCACAAACGACATGCAAGGTACCCTGGGTGCGTTGGTTGTTGATGCTCTGAGACACTGTGTCAAGTTCTGCCTGTTACATGCATTGTCTTCTTTCAAATTTCACTTCAGTTTTCACAGGGAATTTAACGTTTACGTACAGTCTCTTTCCTTCAACTAACCCACACAGTTGTGTTTACGCAGCAAAAGCACAGGGTTAGGTTTTGGAAAAAAGAACAGGGTTTGGCTGGAAGTGAACACCGCTGTCTCGGGTTAAAGTCAATGTTTGTTGGACCCATCCACCACCCCTCCCTCCGCCCCAGTCAGACTTTCGCCGCCTTAACTTTCGTTCTTGTCCCACTACTTTTCCCCCTGATGCTGCTGGACATTGTTAAACTATAATGGCAACCAGTCGCGTATCATGCCAGTGTTAAAGGATGCCTTTTTTCATTGGTTTCTGAAGCTGCAAGTCTCTGCCCAAGCACCGCATTTTGATGACTTTGGCGTGAGGCTGGGCGAGTAGAACACATTCTCACCCAGACCTCATCACATATTGTCAGTTGGTTGTGAAATTTCCATGTCAACACATGATGTGCAAGGTATTCTGGGTGCGTTTGTTGTTGACGTTGCCATGTCAACTCCAGTCTCTTACATGCATTGTCTGTTTTCAAAATACACTTCCATTTTCACAGGTCTCTTTCAAAATAAACCCTGAACATCGGTACAACACTGCAAAGTGACATTTCTTTCCTTCATCAACAAACACAGGTGGTTAAGTTTTGCCAACACATAGGTTGGGTTTGGGAAACAGAACAGGGTTTGGCTTTACAGTCTTATGGAAGTGAACACCGGATAGTTGGTGGTTGTTGGACCCATCCACCACACCTTCATCTTTTTCGACTTGGACTTCCACCCCTCTAACTGACGTTGTTGTCCTGCTGCATTTCCACCTGATGCTGGAAGTCACTGACCAAAGGTATTCGACAACTTCAGAGTGTGACCAGGTTGGTCTGTTTACTATTTACAGTAGAATTGTGACCGTGTAATTTGCTGGCATTGCATTTACATGTGTGTATGCATAATTTTTGGAATCACATTCTTGTAATATCAGATTAGACAAAGTGTTAAAAGTGTTGGATTTTACAATTCAACTTTGCTACAAGCTTTTGTATAGTCTGTATACTGTGATGGGTAAGATGCCATCTTTTAAGCTGGGCATACACTGTATGATTTAAACTTGTTGCTAACCCAATTTTTGGGGATGCCATTTACCTTTCAATGTACAGGGGAAAGGGAGGACCAACCATGGCCTGATCAACTGCTCCTGACTGCCTGTTGGACATTTGGATGAATTTCCTACGTCAGAAATTTTCAGCCACGTCAGACTCTAACAGTTTGAAGAGCCACGAGTAGATTCCCCAAGGCCAGTGCTTTTTTTCCCCCTCATGCAATCAATTGTACAGTGTATACACAGCTAGTTTGCTGGTGCTGCTAACTATTGTGTCTGTATGCGAGATAGAGAATGTGTGTGCATGAGAGAGAAAGAGAGGGAGTCAAAGCTTTGACTGACCCCTATTTGCAGAAATGGACTTTTAAGCTCTTTTTGGGACAACTGTCGATAGCTGGAATGGCCCACCAGGGTCGGCTAGATGTTTATTGTCTATTTTAGGGCCCGGACACACCAAGGCAATGGTCAGCTGTTGATCAACGACGGGCAGAAGGCTAGCTTCTGTTGCCCTGCTACTATTTTTGAGATGTGCCTCGCAACGTTGGCCCTTGCTAGACCTCGTCGGCTTTTTGTTTTTGGGTAAGTCAGCATGTTGAATCAGTATCGGAGACCGCAGAGCCCGTCAATAAGTGAAATCATTGTGACTGGTAGGTCAGCTCAGTGCTTGAGAAACAGAAGTGCGGAAAATGGACAAACGGTTAATGTCAAGAGGGCATGAAATGGAAACAAACTTGTTATGTATGATAAGATTTTTGTCTTGCCTTTTAGTTCTTTCGCAGAAACAGTTCATAATAGTTTGTGTTATTGTTCAAAACATTCTCACTCCAACTCTCCATTTGGACTTTGGACTTTCCATGTCCAGATATGACGAACGAGATGCCCTGGGTGCGTTGGCTATTGACACATTTACCATTTACATATAGTCTCTTTCAAAAGGAACACACTATGTTGGTACATCACCACTTTTACACCAACATTTTTGCTTATACAGCTTAATCACATGGATGAGTTTAGGCAACAAAAACACGTGGTTGAGTTTAGGAAAAAAAAAAAAAAAAGGGTTTGGCTTTACAATCTTACGGGACACAGACACTGCCCCCTGGCCGAAAGACGGTGTTTGTTGGACCCATCCACCGACATTCCTGCCCATCCTACTCGGACTTCCGCCACCTTAAAGTTTGCTCTTGTCCTGTTGCATTTCCCCAACGCGTATCATGCCAACGTCAAAGGACAGCTTTGTTCGTCGGTACCTGACTCCTGGAGTCACTGCCCAATCGCCGGATTTCGACAACTTTGGAGTGAGACTGGGTTGTATTTCTCACTAGCACATGGTAAATATGATTTGTTCTTTCAATATTGGGTTGTGTTGTTTATGTGCTAACTGGTCAACTAGCACCTTGAATCCATTCTTTTGGTCTTCCGGTTTCATTTTTTGAACGTATGTACTATATGGCTGATGATCTTGCTAATGGCATGTTGAGACTTGTGTGTGCTGGAAAACCGTGTGATGACAGATAGTGTTGAGAAGCCACACACACCACTGCCAGTATTATAACTATTAATATAAAACTGCTTTTGTCAAGTTCTCTCACAAAGCTTTGACATGCATTGAAAGGCCCTGTGGGAAACTAAACAGTAGGTGAAGTGTGGGTATTTGTCAGTTGATGCTGCAGTGGAGGAACTTTTTGCAGGCCTCCAATTAGTATAGGTTTCCAGCCCCTACAGAGTGCCAAATATCCAATGTGAGCTTGTTATTACTGTAGTGTCTTCTTTAATTACACTGCCCAAACTGAGGCACACCACATTGTTACGCAAAAAAAAAGAAAGATACTGGAGATACTCTGTTCTATCAAGGTAGAGACAGACAGTGTCAAAATGGCAGGGGTACAGGACAATTGCCACAGCAACACTTTTCTCTTCTCTCTAACCCCTGAAGCAGTGGCACATGGAAAAAGTTGAAATGGAATTCCATATCACGCCAGGACAGTGTCAGTGCTTTCTAAAGCTTCTCATGAAAAACACTCTCTCTCTCTCTCTCTCTCTCTCTCTCTCTCTCTCTCTCTCTCTCTCTCTCTCTCTCTCTCTCTCTCTCTCTCTCTCTCTCTCTCTCTCTCTCTCTCTCTCTCTCTCTCTCTCTCTCTCTCTCTCTCTCTCTCTCTCTCTCTCTCTCTCTCTCTCTCTCTCTCTCTCTCTCTCTCTCTCTCTCTCTCTCTCTCTCTCTCTCTCTCTCTCTCTCTCTCTCTCTCTCTCTCTCTCTCTCTCTCTCTCTCTCTCTCTCTCTCTCTCTCTCTCTCTCTCTCTCTCTCTCTCTCTCTCTCTCTCTCTCTCTCTCTCTCTCTCTCTCTCTCTCTCTCTCTCTCTCTCTCTCTCTCTCTCTCTCTCTCTCTCTCTCTCTCTCTCTCTCTCTCTCTCTCTCTCTCTCTCTCTCTCTCTCTCTCTCTCTCTCTCTCTCTCTCTCTCTCTCTCTCTCTCTCTCTCTCTCTCTCTCTCTCTCTCTCTCTCTCTCTCTCTCTCTCTCTCTCTCTCTCTCTCTCTCTCTCTCTCTCTCTCTCTCTCTCTCTCTCTCTCTCTCTCTCTCTCTCTCTCTCTCTCTCTCTCTCTCTCTCTCTCTCTCTCTCTCTCTCTCTCTCTCTCTCTCTCTCTCTCTCTCTCTCTCTCTCTCTCTCTCTCTCTCTCTCTCTCTCTCTCTCTCTCTCTCTCTCTCTCTCTCTCTCTCTCTCTCTCTCTCTCTCTCTCTCTCTCTCTCTCTCTCTCTCTCTCTCACTCTCTCACACGCGCACACGCACACGCACACACACACACACACGCGCGCACACACGCACACCACTGAAGACTCGCATCCCAAATGAGTCCAGAAAGTTCACACATTTGGCATGTGAGGAGCAAAGGATGACGATGAAACAGATTTTGAAACTATAGTCGTAGTTTTCTTTTTTTCCTGGTCCTGTGGCCTTACTGTAAAAGTCACGTCAATAAATGATCAGCTGATGGCAAGTTCCAAACTTGGTTTATCAAATTTGGTGGTGGGACAGCGTTATCTAAATATTTGGATTGTAGTAGACTAGATATTAAATTCTCACATCATACAGTCTTAAAGGGCTCTGTTTCAGCTGCAGAGACATAAGAGGCAGACTGCTTTCGAAAATGCCATTGTTCTTTTACAAATTAGATAGGTCAGTAGTGGGACCTGTAATAGGCAACAAATTTTAGTCGACCAGAAAGATCAGCAGTTGGCAAGATTTCAATGGTTGCTTAGTTGCAGAAAAATAATTTAACAAACAAACAAACAAACAAACAAACAAACAAACAAACAAACGAAACAAAAAAATCAAGCAAATGTAAACTTTATCAGGAGCTGCACTTGTCAAAATAAATCAAAACCTATATGACTGGACCATGTGGGAATTTAATTTGAAAGGACAGACACAGGAAGTGGCCAAAAGACGCAACATGTGTACAGCCCCTAATTTCCAGGGCTGGTACCTGCGGTTATTCCACAGGCTAGTTAATAACATGTCGGGCAGGAAATCCAAAGTGTGGGATCATTTTGAGAAGGTGAAGGACCAACCCAAGGTGATATGTAAACTCATCTTCATAGGTCGACTACAAACATGACGTATCATGTGAAACATGGAAGTAGCTACATGCCAATTAGCCCACAGCGTCATTAACAGGCGGCTCGCTCAGTGTGTGACGTGCACTTGTAGATAAAATATAGGCCTATATTAATGAAGGTTCATTAGTACGGTTTGTATTTCTCTGTAATGTAGCACAGTGTTAACAATGTTACTGAGACTATTCTTTCTCACACCTTCAACTCAAACCATTGTGTTGCCCCGCCGAAAATATATCATTTAACAATTAAATTAATATTGTAAACATGCAGGCGACTAGTCGACTAATGGCCCTAAATGACGACTATTGGTCGACTAGGGAAATTCTTAGTCAGGGGCAGCCCTAGTCAGTAGTATAATAAATGTATTTCATTAGCAACACTGCCTTTTTCACTGAAAACATGCCAAAAAAGGTTTTGACATGTCACAATAGAAACAACACAGGTGTAATTAAAGAAATTAATAATGGCTGAATTTTGTTTAGCTGCTGTGCTTTTAGGAGTCTGGCATTGTGCATGCTGACTCACTGTCACTCTCACTGGAGCACTTCAATAAAACAGAGCCATTGTTAGTGTTATTAGTAACACCTGTGCCTGTCCTATCATGACAAGTCAAAATATCTGCTGTGATTAAAGGCCTGTGGAGGGAAAACAAACTTTCATTTTTTTCCTCTTGGATGGTGGCTTGAAGTCACCAGCATACACCAGATATTTTATGATGTCTCTCAGACAGTCAAATTTGCATTCATTGATAACCCTAAAATGTCCCATTCTCTGGACTTCCATGATCTGACTTGGAATTTGGAAATAAAGCCTGAGAGGGAACAGACAAATGTACTTTAATGAGACTAAGCTGAGGCGTATATTCTTTTGTTTGCACCATCTTTCTTTGTTTCCTCTTGTGAGATCCCCTTACTTATGTCAGTGACAGATGCAGAGATGAGGTGGGTGGATTGACAATAGCAATGCATGTATTACCCATATTGGACTATCTGAACAGTTTCCTTTTATGACTAGATCTGGCTGATCTTGTCTGTCATAATACAGCTGCAACAATTAGTCCATCAATCAGTTAATCTCTAGCTGATCGACAGAAAATTAGTGGCAACTACTCTGATATTGATTATTCCAAAATAGGCAACCTGGTCTTGATCCCAAGTTGTCAAAATCTGGCTCTTGGGCAGTGACTATGTGCTATAGGACCAGAACGAAAGTTAAGGTGGCAAAAGTCTGAGTAGGACCGGCGCAAGGGGTGGTGGATGGGTCCAACACCAACTTTCACCGGAGTGAGCGGTGCTCACCTCCAGTAAGATTATAAAGCCAAACCCTGATGTTTTTTCCTGAACCTAACCACATGGTTTTGTTGCCTAAACCCAACCACATGCATTAGTTTTTGGAGGACAAAAAACATCAATTTTGAGCTGTTGTACTGACATAGTGCATTTATTTTGAAAGACACTGTATGTAAATGAGGGCGGCACGGTGGTGTGGTGTTAGCACTGTCGCCTCACAGCAGTGGGTTTTCTCTGGGTACTCCAACTTCCTCCCACAGTCCAAAGACACACAGATTGGGGATAGGTTAATTGATGATGTGAGTGTGAATGGTTGTTTGTCTCTAGGTGTCAGCCCTGTGATAGTCTAGCGATCTGTCCAGGGTGTATACCGCCTCTTGCCCAATGTCAGCTGGGATAGGCTCCAGCCCCCGCGTGACCCTCAAGAGGATACGCGGTTAGAAAATGGATGCATGTAAAAGGTAAAATTTCCTGTGAAACCAAAAGTGTATTTTGAAAGAAGAAAATGCATGTAACAGGCAAAACTTGACACGGCGTCCCAGAACATCAACAACCAACGAACCCTGGGTACCTTTTATGTCGTATCTGGATGTGGAAAGTCTGTGACCAAACGTGGATATGTGACGAGGTCGGAGTGAGAAGGAAAAGTAACATTTGTACTTTTCATATGTAGCTGATATGTTAAAAACTCAGCTCATATAAATGGAATCTGAACCACATCATACATGTAAAATGTGTAAATGTAACATTCATGTTTGCAGTATTGTACAATGCCAACATTTTATTCTGGTGACGGGTGAAAATTCCCACAGGCATTTTTTTGTGCAATGAACTTGCAAGTCAATATTTTTTTTTTTTTCCACTCAGAGCATTTTTCTAAAAGGAAACTTCATAAAATAACTTGCAGTGGGTTAGCAGTGCAACAATTTACCTCAGACAGACTGCCAGATGCTGCTATGGGTCAATAGGATCCTGGTAGTTTTTGCAAATTTGCATTGCTGTTGGCAAATCTACTCACATCAAAACCTTTTGCTGAACAAGTTTTGCAACTGTCACAAATTTGCACTGCTGTCAGTATGAATAGTTTTGATGTAAATTATTTCCAGGCAAGTATTTTGAATTTTGTGTTGTTTATTCGTCATGCCCCCAGTGTTGAAAGGCCCTGAGTCTCCAACAGTTACTGAAAATATGTTTTTTGACAATAAAAGTATTTTTTAAAAATGTGTAGACAAAAGGATCAAAATATTAATTGAAAAAATGATAGGTTTATCAATACGAAAACAACTAAGTTGCAGCCTGATTTGATGCTGTAATTCTCTGTAAAGTTTTGCTTGTCATACAGTCCAGTTTTGTGTTAGTTTTCTTGACACACACAAAAAAAAATCACAGCCTAATATGCTCATGAGATGCAGTGTTATTTATACTGTCCCTGAAATCAAAACTCTGACATGAAGTTTCCAGTAGACCCACACACACTACACAAGAGCTCACTTTAAACTTTGTGCAGATCAATCAAAAATAATTGAATTTGTAAGTATATCTCACATACTCAAACATTTGGGCTATAATGTATTACACTTGGTGCCAGCCATTCATCAACAGACTTTCCAAATAGGCATGTTGTTTTATTAAAAATTGTCCTTGGTGCTGCACTAATGATTCATAAAGTTTAGTCTTCTGAGTGGTGTGTGTGCAAAGGTTGGTGCGTTCTGGGGCAGATAAAGTGAATGTCTGCATGCTTCTCGCTGGCAGGTGGAAAGAAGCAGCTGGTGACACCATGTGTTTTAGAGGGGACACATGGCTGATGACAGGCCAAGCCAAGTGTGGGAGATGGCGACAACAAAAATGGAATAGGGATTTTCAAACTGGGGGTGAGAAATTTTAAAAACAAAACAAACAAATAAAAAAAAAAAATGCAGACAAGTTCAGCCCCTTGAAATTATTGATTTGTTCAATGCACTTGTAAAGAGAATGTGTGAGACTGTAAGTGCTTTGTTATGCAGCTTTGTAATTTTTGGAGTTAGAATTCTGACAGGTGATTTCATTGTTTTGCATAATTTGGTCCAAAAGTTGTGCTGCTGTATAAAAGAGGCCCATGCATTGAGCCTTGGGGAACTCCCTACACAGACCAAAGAGGCAAAGAAGCTCCGATCTTAGAGACAGAACTTTGTGAGAAAGTTCAACCCAGTTTTATACAAGGGGCAGCTGTGGCTCAGGAGGTAGAGTCGGTCGTCCACTAATCAGAAGATTGTTTGTTCCATCTCCAGCTCCTCCAGGCCGCACGTCAAAGTATCCTTGGGCAATATTTGGAACCCCAAATTACTCTTGATGGCTGTTTCATTGATGTGTTAGTGCATTTAAGCTGAGTAGCAGGTAGCCTCGGCCACCAGTGTGTGAATGGGTGAATGTGACATGCAGTGTTAAAATGTGCTTTGGTGGTTGGGAAACTAGGAGGGGCTATACAAGTAAAGGTGCATGTATTAACAGACACTATGGTCCCACAATGCAATGCGCAGTGGACATGGAAGAAATCAGAGCCCACAGCTGTGTTTTAATGAAAAACATTAAAACAAATAGAGAAAACATCCATCCATTTTCATCTACCCCAGACGTCCCCCTCCCCAGCAGTGCTTTCCAGCTCCTCCTGGGGGATCGCAAGGTGTTCCCAGGCCAGATGAGATATGTAATCCCTCCAGTGTGTTCTGGGTCTGCCCCTGGACCTCCTACCAGTGAGACATGCCCAGAACACCACCAACTGGAGGCGTCCAGAGGATCCTGATCAGATGCCCGAACCACCTCAACTGACCCCTTTCGACGTGAAGGAGCAGCGGCTCTACTCCGAGATCCCTCCGGATGTCTGAGTTCCTCACCCTATCTTTAAGGCTGCGCTCAGCCACCCCACGGAGGAAAGTCATTGCGGCTGCTTGTATCCGCAATCTCATTCTTTCGGTCACTACCCAGAGGTCATTACCATAGGTGAGGGTTGGTACGCAGATGGACCAGTAAATCGAAAGCTTTGCCTTCTGGCTCAGCTCCCTCTTCACCACGATGGTCCGGCCCAGTGCCTGCATCACTGCAGAAGCTACACCAAACCGCAGATCTAGAAAGATCTCAGAAATAAAACAAAAAAAAAAAAAAAAGAAAAACATGAAAAAAAGAAAATGTAACAAATGTTTAGAAGTCTTTGCTGCCATTTTAAATTGGTTGTAAAGTTGCTTTGTGATTGATGTTGATCAATGCACATCTTTTATTAATTCTTGACAGTAAGTACACTGATTTTTTTGTAGTAACTTATAGGCCCAAATACCTTTGTGCAACCAATTTGTACAAATGTGTAATAATACCAACAAAAGTAATATTGTGCTGTACAACATGAATAATAGTGTACTGTAAACCATTACTATGCAGTATGGAAATGGAACACAGATTGAGGGTGAGCAGTTTAACATATACAAAAAGGCTTATTAAGAAATGGGTTGTAGGTAGAACTAGCGATTGGATCATGCGATGTCCTGAGACAGGAAAACTTGGTCGTGACAGCTGGTGGGACAGTAAAGAATGACGGAACTCCTCACAAAATACACTGAGAGTTTAAGGGGAAAAAGGGAGACGTTAAGGTGTCACCATGACAAGTCATTAAATTGCCAATATATTGTAGTATCCATTACGCTCTCACTCTGCTTGAATCACACTCCAGAGCCACCCCCGCCCCGTCCTCCCCAAGGGGATCCAACATTGGCACCATCCTCAATACTCAAAGAGCACCTCAGTTACAGATGCTGGCATGTGTTAATTCAGAGTAGCCCTTTTCCCTGTCAGAGCTGTGCTTTGCCAGCCAAATTCCTCTGTGAGGTAAGTTGGCAAAGACTGGTGGTACAAATGTCAACAGTGGCCTCATGATAGAGTTAACTCTCTGGACAAATGCGCTCAATGCATGTAAGAAGCATGCACAAAAAGATAAGCGCACATACACACATATACATTACAGTGAAATATATGTAAAACCAAAGTGCAACACTGACACACCAAAACATAAATTCACATAAACACAGAGACAACCAAGAGATGACCGAGACAGGCATAGACAGACTTATTGCACACCCACTTAAGTGCGCATTTGTGTGTGTGGGTGGTGTGTATAAATGTCTGCCCCACCGTGATAGATTGTACCTAGACAGAGATGATAGAAGTTGGGGAATAAGGGATTGAATTTATTTTGCACAGGCAGGAGAAATGTGAGCACTGAGTCTGTGCAGCATACCACTGCCTGTGAAACAAAATTATTTTGTCTCCTTAGTTGAACTGGTGTATGTCACAGCAAATATAAAATACATTGTTAATATCCACCATTTTCTTTTTAATTATTGGGACAATTTTTCTTGTCAGTGTTATACCTTTGTGAAAACAGACATATAGAGGAAATATATTAAAAATGTATTTCTCTAATTACATTTCTCATAGACAAAATAATAAAAGTTTGAGGAATCACCTTGGTCAGATAACTGACGGTGGTGCTGTGCTCTATAGCAGCTAATTTGTCAGCTGACTTTGTGGGATGCCATCACCAACAGCGAGGTCTATTAGAGCTGGCAGGCTCTCTTTTCTACTGCCACACCTGTTGCTGTAGCTCTCTATGAATTCACACCCAAATGCCCACCCAGCGTCCAACTGGCTTGTTTTCTTAATGCGATCCCAGCAGGCTGTAACGACTACTTTCAGAAGTCTACGCTCACTGAGCCACTGAGCAAGAGCTTTCATTGATGCATATGTTTACAGTATTTGAGATTTGAATTTATATATTTTTTGCATTAGCTTTAACAGACAAAAGTCTTTAAATAAAAAAGGGGCCAAACCATCTTGCCAGCAGGGTAGCAAAAAACAGTTTGGACATGGTGCAAATATTTTGTTTTGGGCCCTTACCTCGCCCTAAACACACATGCACACAACCACTCCAGACAATTATGAAGCTGACATTTGCTATGTTGTCATGGAGAGGCTCACCATGCAACTCCCATCCTGCAAACCGGTACCTTTTATCCTTTTATCGGCACCATAGACAGCAGCCAAAGCGGCAAATGTATCAGCACTGATCTTTCAGCCTTCCCCAGACTCAAACCACAATAGCTGGATTTGAAAGGTATAACCTGTGGACTCTAGTGTCGTCTGCATTGTGTTGATATGAAGAGGCCCAGACCATGGATATCTTTGAAGGTTGTCTAAAAACAAAATCCTCCGTCAATTACGACCATATAAACTTGAGCCCCTCTCCCATGGAGTACAACATACTCAGCTGCATTACACATATTACTGCTGTATAATTTACCCTGTTACATATAGCTATCACAATTACGGTACAAGTAATTTTGGTGTTATCCTAGTAGTCAGTGTGCGTGGCAGCACACCCTACCTACATGGCCTCTGACATCTGTATATTTACATCATTGCACCTTGCTTAATTCCAGCGTCTAAACACTGAAAATGTATTCAGCATGCAACACTATTCTGCATCACATGCTCAGTATACAGCCATCAAATATACCAGACACACAGATCACTAAACTATTTAGCACATATTTGCAAACATGTTTCTCTCACTTTAGCATTTCTATGCGAGCATCATTGCAACATAATTGTTCATCACTTCACCACCACATTTGAGATTGTTAGACAGTGTTGTAAATTATGGTTTACTCTGTTGTGCTAATGATTTAATTACATTATCTGTGATTGCTTTATGTTATCTTAATAAGTAGGAGACAATGTCCATTACATACTCTGTTTAAATGAGGTTCAGTTTCACTGCATTATGTCAGAATGACCTGAAAAAAAAAGAAGGTATCCACGGCACATTACCTCATCTGATGTATCTGTACCTGAAAATTGGAGAGGAACCTTGAGATGACTTTTGCATAGTGAAATTGTGAGAGAGATGGCCAAGAAACTGCAAACTTCTGCTGAAAATTTAAGACAGAAGAAGCAAATACCAAGAAGATTATATATTCCTTATAGTTTGTTTTTATATGATGGAAAATGCACCAGCATCAAAAAACACGATTGAATCGACCCACAATCTTATTTTATTAGATCTGTGTAATGGTAATGGAGGGATTTGAATGAACAGAGTTCATTACAGAAGCATGAGGAATTTGACCAAAATAGCTCAACTGTATTATGGTAAAAACATGACCTGTGAGAATAGACTTCTATGTATTCGCTCTAATGGCACACTGCAGTGTGAACCAGGGGCCCTAACAGCCGAGGCAGAGGCCTTGGCAGTTTTCCCACATGAACAAAAAAGCATTTTGGACTGTGCTGTGTATAGAAAAGCGAGTTGTCTGAGCACTTTGATAACTGCAGGATATTGTTCTCCCTTGGCGAAAGCCTTTTCTTCAACAAGAGACCGACTGTTCCTTAGTGGATACTGAAAGCGTCTCCTTCACATCTGTAAAGCTGTTTGCTTGTAGTGCTCTGGAGGGAGAGCGGGTAAAGATCATCTTAGCCACATCTCTAACAGGAAGGATCTGCAGTAGAGAGACACAGAAGAAAAGGAGATACAGAGAGAGGTTCTGTATAATGCAGATTGTCAGCTAGTTGCACAAGAAAAATAAAAACTTAAACCAAACATTCCTCAGTGTTCACATTTCATCATCAAGGTTATGTGGGCATATTTTATGGCTCTTAATCGTAGAGATTCACCACACTATGTTTTATGTTGACCTTGATATCATTTCTCATGGTCCCAGTTGCCAGCTGGCTTGCCATGAGAAATTTCTGAGGTCACTTGGAGGTCATGAGTGTAGGAGGCCCGGTATAACTAGTATGGCCATTAAGAAAACGGGGGCTTGGTTATCTAGGATGCCTTAAATCTGAAATAAATAAGTAAAATCTGCAAATAACCAAAACAGAGGATATTTAAAAATACAGCATGTTTAACAGAACTTTTTAAAGAAGTATTTTACTGCTGGAGAGTTTGTCTTTTCAGAAAACTGGCCTGTCTATGCTGTAGAAAGTTGCAACTACTTTTGAAATTGGTGCTTCATGAGTTTGACAGGACCATCCTGATGACATGAGCTCAACATTCTGTTTCGCTCACAGTACCGGTGTGGCCACGCTGCTGCCCTAAACACCTTCTAGAAAAAATACCAGTGCTTGGGTAGTGACTTCCAGCATCAAACACCAACCAAAAAGCTGTCCTTTCTCGCTGGCATGATACGCGGTTGATCAGCTTAAATGTGTAATGGTGCCCAGTGGTGTCAGCGGGAAATGTGGCGGGACAACAAAAGTTAAGGGAGTGAAGGATGAACAGGGCGGGTGGAAGGAGTGGTGGATGGATCCAACAACCAGTGACTTTCACCCAAGAAGCCAGTGTTTGTTTCCTGTATGATTGTAAAATGCTTTTGTTGCCTAAACCTAACCATGTGAGTGTGTTGGCCAAACAGTGATCATGTGCATTAGGTTTTGAAGGAAAAAAAAACATCAATTTGTGGTGTTTGTACCAACGTAGTGAGTTCATTTTGAAAGAGACTGCAAACTGTACAATTCCTGTGAAAATGGAAGTGTATTTTGGAAACATACAATGCATGTTACAGGCTGAAATTGACATGGTGTCCCAGAATGTCAACAACTAAGGCACCCAAGCTACCTTGTATGTCAGGCTTACAGAACAGTAATGGTGGCTCCCTGTGACAGGTAAACAAAAAATAAGTCAACAAATCAAGTCATTGCAGAAATAGAGTCAATAACATCAATCAAACAAGAGTATGCACTCGCTGGCTTTCTTGGAATGTTTTTTGCTGTTCTTCCAAATGGATCTGGCAAAAGCTTGATTTATCAATTGGCTCCATTAGTGATGAAGGTGTTTGTCAAGGTGAGTACTCCCACCTACTGAAAGTGTATGGGGTGGCAGCGGTGCCAGACAGCGAAACAAAATGCTGAGCTCACAACATCAGGATGGTCTTACCAGGCTACTTTATGACCAGAAAAAAAACAGGAGGAAAGGACTGTTGCATTTGATTTTGCTCAAGAGGTAGAAAATCTACAACTACCAGAATGCACTGGACCAATAACACTCCTGCTGGTGATGGATGTGATGCGAGTTTGGACGTTTTGACAAAGGAAACAATATGGCTGACGGCTGGTGACAAATGACCTGGAATAACAAACAGTAAGCTAAAATGTGTTTCTGAAATAGGTGAGAAATAGGCAACACAGTCAAAGCATCTTGGTTCATATTTGATCCGCATTGCTTAGTCTTACCCTTTGATCGGAGTTTGGAAGGAGGGATGGGATGGGTCTCTCCTTTGATACTCCTTGTGTCCATGGTGGCAGACATACAAGAATGCAAAAGTAAAATCTGCAGTTCAAGCAACAGCCCTAGAACCAGCAAAACACCTTATCCAGTGGATGTGAGCAGAGAGATGAGCTGGTCATCTGGGCGCTGGTAAGATGGAGGGAAGTTTCAGTTCATTGACACATACTACCCACATTGTTATGATACAAAACTGGTTAGACAGTAGTTAAATAAAAGTTCTAATTTCTATTCACCTCTGCTTGGAAATGACACATGCATATTTACAATTATTTCTATTATTATGTGTTGTGTATTGTGTGCGTTTTATGTCACTGTGTTTGCTCCTCTGAGCATCTGTGTGGTCCTCATGTGGGAACAGACAATGCCAATGTATACATAATGCTTTTCATTTGTCGACTTTCGTTCCTCCGACTGGTGTTTTTGAACATGTCTAGTGAGGTCTGTGCAGTTGCCATGACACCACAGCTGAGGTAGTTCATTGGGAACATTGCTGACGGTATCCACAATCGCGCCGAATTGGAAAAGCCAAAGAATGATTCCCCTTTGTTCACTCTCTCAGCATGGCCTTAGTTCTGTCTTCAGAACCACTTCTTTCTTCTGGCAACCTCTTCATATAATAAAAGATGAAAGAATTGAGAAATTGCTGTTTTTTATAACTGCAGGGGTTGTTGAAAGACACCATTGTTTGTATAAGCAACTTGCAAAGTTATCACAATCTGTCAGCTTGGCACAAAGTACAAAGAAGAGTGATTGTGTAAATCGCAGAACCTTCATAAGAACAAACTAAAGTTTGCAAAATCTATTGTGCTTTTGCAAACTGGGTAATTAAAACAAGCCACCTCCATCTCAGGGCAGAGGTTTTGTTTCATTTCACCAGTCGAACTGCGAAAGCAATCAAGCGCACCTTAATATCTACTTTTCTTCACAGCTAATCACACTGTAGGAGAACGGAGAGAGAGGAGGAGAGGAAGGGGATGAGATGAACTGAGAACGTGAGAATGTGTCACCTCTCCAGTTTTTCACACTTTGCTGAAATAGGGGTGACAAACAGGCAAGTGCCATTTGTGAGCAGGCGGATTGTGACAGGATTTCTGTCAGGGCTGGCAACTCTAATTAGAGGACTGGAGCAGGCGGGCTGAGAGAGAGCAACACTTAAAGCTGGGAGGGTCAAAGGTTCAATGACACATTCAGCAACATGAAGTTCAGTACAGCGCACGCATGGTACGCAACTCTACAACACATTATTACAAGGAGTGCAAAGGTCACAATAGAGCTTTAGACCTCTAAGTGGCTTCTGGTGTTTGCAGATAAGGTGCAGCTTTAGAGAATACGAGAATATGATTTTAAAAATATCACAATATGAAAGCCCGTTTCCAAACATTTTTAGTATGGTACCTTTGGAACCAAAAGTAACCCTTCAGACATGGTACATAGACCCTAGATCCTCTTAGCATTTCCACTGCAAACAGTACACTTAAATGTGGGCGGGGTTGTTGTCACTCACTGCTCCATCCAGCACTCACTGTATTTCCTCCTTTATCAGTCTGCACCTCGTTCATCATCCACAGAACGGAGTTACACGCAGACATTTTCAGAACAAAGTAAAACAGGCTGCAGTGAGACTCTCTGAACGGGATATTTAAAAATAGTGGGTTTGTGCATTTAGTAGTTCTAAGGCAAGCTCAGGGGTTTAGTGTTGCTGGAGCCCACAGGAACAACGATCCGCGACACTTTTTTTTTCTCTTCGTGAGGACTGGGATGTACGCAGTTCAGATAATCTGGTCACTTAAAGATCCACTCATTACTTAAAGTGTATGTTATTCAAGAGAGAAAATAAAAACTAATCAACAACTAGTCAAAGTTGTCATATGGAAATTTAAGGTGTGTTGATCGATTCATGCTGTCAACTCATACATTGAACAACATAACAAGTAAATGTTCCACCTTAAAAGTCACCGGCAGTCGGCCCAGTGACTACAGCTGCTGCAATTTTTAGTTATAATTCATTAATATATGTAAAAATCTCCACGGTATGAACAGTGGTTACATGAGCCTCAAAACCAGCCACAACTCAGCTCAGAGTGACTGTCAGCTATTGACCAATCAGACTGCAGTGTTCACAGCTCCACCTTTAGTACCAGATCTGTGTGCTAGGTACCCCAACAGAAGGAATGACCAAAAATGGGGACAGTACACAACCGTTGCATTGGTACCATCCACAACTTTTCACAGTGGAAACAGAAAAGTGTACCAAACTGAACCATACTGCTCGATGGCAACTTTAGTGTACGTGATCTGCCATAAACTTATTATCCTGGCGTAGCTTCAGCTAACTGATCTGGCCTTGGTTCAGGTCAAGTTTGGTTATGTGAGGAGAAGCAATTGTTCTCAGACCTGGTTGTCTGAATAACAGGAAATCAAGTGATAAAGGGACAGGAAGCACCTTTTAATGTGTATTGGAATGCTGTAGGTGTGGAAACTGATACTGCTTGTTTGTCAGACATTATAAATTGTCATGCTGTACTAATTCTTTGGCTTTCTTGCAAATAAACCCTCAAATGTGCAACTCCATGCCTGAGCCTCTGTTATTTTAAGTTCTGTTTATGCTACAACATATTTTTGGCATGGCCTTAAAAAGACATCCAGTTTGCTGTTTCTCCTCACTCTGTGCGAGGAGCACACTGTGGCAACATAAAAAAGGTAGGAGATCGTAAAGGTTTTTATAGCGTACAATCACCTGAAAATAAGAATTTGTATTCATATTCATCGTATTTTTGTATAGGGAGCTATCCTTGTCCATGGAGTCTGCCATTGTGCACCCCCATGTGTACAGTTGGATATAACGGACAAACTAAACACTGGCTCTTGATAGGGCCATTTGCGATTTTGCATCGACCACCATAGTTAGCAGCCACTGATTGAAAACAGATTTTCTAATGTGAAACTGCTTCATTCAGTGTTTTTCAGGGTTTAAATTAACATGTCCGTTAGTTTGAGTGGAGGAGACCTCTGCGGATAATTTGGCTCTCTGTAAAACCTCTTAAATGTCTAGGTCTGCTTGCACAAAACACCTTCAATTTTCTCCTTAAGTTTTGCACTTGAGACTTAATTTGTCCTTAGTTGAGTTGTTTACACAGTTGCAAAGTATCCCCTAGAAGGTTTCCTTGGTTAAGGAAAAACATTAACATTTAGTGCGTTGAGAGAGATTGTTTGCTTGGACTCATGCTTGTGACGCCTGCTGTTGTCTCACAAATTTGGCTTATTGTCAGACAGTGAAAAAAATGGCAGAAGATTAAAAGACAAGAAAACCATATTGGTCAGAGGAAGGAAAAGATCAAACTTCTGGAGAATACAATCATAGAAAGCACAAACTAAAAAATAAATCTGATCCCAAAATACCAGAAAGCAGAAAACAATTGTAGAACGAAATTGCAATGAAAATGAATTCAGTCAAATTTACTGTGTAAAATGAAAAAGCATATCCACCGGCTTCGCTTCTCCTGGTTGCAGAACACTCTTCCCAGGGTGTGTTAGTTTTTTCATTTATCACCATAAACTCAGTCATATTGCATTTATGTTGGAGTCTGAGGTCCCTTAAGTTCTGTTTTCACCTTGCTTTGGCTGTTAAGGTCTTTTGTGCAGCGGTTTACAGATTCCTTAAGTATAAGACCAAGACAGGAAGAAAAACATACATACTTAAATGAACATTTTATTTGGAGAAAACCTTAACTTGGAACTCTTAACTTAAGGTGTTTTGTGCAACCAGCCCCTGGATCTTAAATAATCAGAAAAAAAAGGTGAGCACACATTAGCATGTCCTAGTTTCTGACTTGTCCGACTTACCAAACAGCATCAGAGAAACACTGATTTGAAATGTGAAACTGCTTTTTTTCAGTGTTCCTACATGTTTAAGTCACCTGGTCTGTTTGTTTTGGAGAGGAGGAAACCTCTGTGGATAATTCGGCTCCTGGTAAAAACCTCCTGAACAGTTAACACTCAAGTAATTTTAACCAGGAGAAGTTTCAGCTGCCTGCAAACTGCAGTTCCCAATGCTAAATGCCACAAAATCCCTCCAAATCTTACACACTGTTCCTTCAATAGAATTGATTTGAAATTAAGATTAAAATAAATTAAAAAAAATATATACAATCTTTTGCTTAAAGCAACTTTCCAAAATATTGTTTTACAGTAATGGTGTGGGTTTCCCTTTTGTCATCCAAACAATTAAATGTTAATTCACATTATTTAGTTTACATTATTAAATAATAGGTAAATGGTCACAGGACACATAATGAGTTTGGCCTTTTTTTAATGTAAGTAAGTAAGTAAGTAAGTAAGTAAGTAAGTAAGTAAGTAAGTAAGTAAATAAATAAATAAATAAATAAATAAATAAATAAATAAATAAATAAATAAATAAATAATGTAAATAAATGTTAATTAACACCTCATAATCCTTCTGCTGTGTGTAATTATACCCACACAGCTTTCTGTCATCTGAGCGTCCCACTTTTCACATGTCTTACGTTAGAAAAAACTGCAGTGGCACACTGTCCTTCATGCTGAGGCTGCTGCTGTGGCTGAGGGACGCATTGGGTTCCCTCTCACCACAGTGAGCCATGCACACACATACACACAAATGTTGCAGTAGTGCACACACACATGAAGGCGCACAGATACACATCACATGTCTCCATCTACAGGGGAACAGCAACTGGAAAAGGTCCGCATGAGTCAACAGGCACACATAACGCTGGAATTTGAACCTGAGGGACTGTGCTCAATCTGGGGGACGTAATACCTCGCCACACTCCAACCCTGCCCCTCACCCTCCTCCACCCCCCCCCACACAACTGCTCGCTCAGCTGGGCCCGCGCCCCCGCCTCCCCTCACTCTCCAACAAACTGATATCCTTTAAAGGCTGCCGCAGGCCAGGCCAGTTTACATATATCCAACTCGACAGGCGAGCCAGGAGGAAACAAGACCAATGACCCGCATGGATCCATTCACATGCAAAGACTGGAGAAAATGAGACACTTTAAGTCTCTTTCTGTCTTTGTCACACAGTCTTTTTCTTTCTAATTTAGATTCTTTTACAATTTCTTGTTTTGATGTTTTAGCATCAGTGTGTTTTCAAATCTGCTCTGTTTCCTCAGTCCTCTTATAATGAAGATCTTTAGTTTATAAAATGTCTTGTTTATATTTCCTAGACAGTGTTTTAAAACACTTTCTGTTAAAGCTGTTGTATGTAGCTGTTTGTAGAATTAGATGTTCATTATTTTATCTAATCTTAGGTGGCACTGCCATTATGAGCTCACTATCTACCTCCACTGTTGCGCCTCATGTCTACAGTCAATTAGTGCTTTATTTTCTATTTATTTTTTTCAAGAACAAACAGATAAAATAATAGAAAAGAAATTAGTTGGTTATTTTCTCTTTTCCCAGTTTGATTTGTTTTTATTTTACTCCTGTCACTGCATTTCCAAGTTAATTTTTGCAAACAGCTATGAGCAAATAAAACTAAAAAATAAGTTGCTTTTTTATTGTTTTATGGAAGGCTTTTTTTTTAACAGCAGTCAATTTGTTGTTATTGTGAAACCTTTCTGCAGTTCAAATATAACTTCAGCTGAAATCTGGCCAAAAAAAAAAAAACTTAAATAATGCACCTGAAAAACATGGCCATATTTAATTCTGGGTGAAGCATGTCATTGTGGCGAGTACTTTCTAAACCAATCATAGACTTTATAAAATAATGGAAGCAGCCACTGCGACATCACCCATTATTTGTGGACTGCTGTCCTGGAGCCTCAAGTTTGGCATTGCAGCTGTCGCCATCTTGATTTTTGGAGCCAGACGTGACCATATTTGGACGAGAGGGTAGAGCTATGGATGAGTGACAGGTGGATCTGACTTAGACAGTCTGTCACTCAAGCAACCCGCCCTTAATTCTGCATAACTTTAAATCTTAATAAAATGTAAATGGCTATATAAAAATTCACTCCCCATACAGTTGTCATTAATGTTAAAATTAGCTATAAAAGACCAAAACTGGCTTTTGTACCAGGGTGTAGACACGTTCATTTCTGATGTAAAGTTGGGCATTTTAACATTGAAACTGACTATTTTGGAGCATAGGCTGTAACTACCATGATGTCACCCGTTGGTTTGTGGACTGCCATTTTGTAGCTTTGAGTTCGGCGTTTTGGTCATCTCCATCTTGGATTTTTGGAGCCAGAAGTGACCATATTTGAACAAGAGGCTGGAGCCGTTACTGAGCGAGTAGTGGATCTGACTCAGACTGCAGCGACTGGAGGCAAAGCCTCACAGACAGCCTGTCAACCAAGTGTCCCTGCCTTTAAAGATGCGTAGCTTTAGGCCTTAATGTAATGTAAATGGGTGTGTTATAAACAATTCACACCCTGTACAGTTGTAATGAATGTTGAAATCAGTGATAGAGACCAAAACGGTTTTTGTACCAGGCTATAAACATGTTCATTTCTGGTGTAAAGTTGGGCATTTAACATAGGTGAAATGGGAATTAACACTGTTTTGGAGCCAGCTGCAAGTGGCCATTCGATGAACTACAGTCTTTTGGAATTCTGCATTGGCTTCATTTTTTTGGCCTCAGGGGATTGCCGCTTCATAAACATTCAAGATTTAGCAAATAATGTCACAAGTGCTGCCTGTCTTCTTAGGCACTGTTGAATTTTCAGAAACATAACTTTACAGTGCTGCCTCACCACTCTTCCTCAAAATGTGCCAGAAACCATCAGCACTTTAAGTTCTTTGCTGTTGTGTACTAACAGTTTACGGGAAGCCGAAGAAACAGATGCAAAGAAAGAAATTGTTTGCAAAGTTATGTCTGTCTTTCAGTGTTAAACTTTTTTTAAGTTGTAGTTTTATTACTTTAATCAATAAATTGCATTTTATTTTCAGTTCTTTATTGAATGTAACCCTGCTCCAATGCCAGCTCTGTGCAAAGCTTAAAGTATATGGGTGAATGTGTGACCTACAGAGTTGAAGAAAGCTTTTTAAACTCAGTATTACAGTATAATCCCCTTAATAATATAGTCCCCTTGGGAAAAATTAAAGCCATGTAAAAAGTCAGTGTTACTAAGGAGTTCATCTGCTTTATCTAAGCTGGATTCAGTCGCTTCCTCTTTCTAGTTCAGTGATTGTACTTCCTATCTGTTGAGCTTTATTTCTATTTAAACTGTAATTGATGTGCTGTCTTGGCCAGGTGTCCCTCGTAAAAGAGATGTCTCTCATTAAAAAAAAAAAAAAAAAAAAAAGTAAATGAATAACCACAACATTAATCAACTTCATTATTAATTAATTTGTATTTATCAATGCCAAATCATTCCAGACGTATAGTACTTGCAGAATGCATTCTGTATGACGTGTCTTTCCTTCAGCAGATTTGGTTTACATAGACTGAGCATCTGTAAGTAAACATAACAGTGGAAAAGACTCAGGAGTATTCTGCGACACTGACATGCCATTTGACCAAATACAGTACAAGGTTGGTTCAGAATATACATGGTGCCTATGTAATGTTTATAAAAGCACAAATCTTCTGTGAAAGGACTTCCCCCGCGCCTGCCATGTAATGCTCAGTGTGACTCACTGTTCTGCCCTTGGTGAGGCCAACAACAAAAGAGAGAACAAACATTGACTCAAAGTAGCTGTGTAACAAATGGTATATTTCTCAACCTAAAAAAAACACAAGACAAACAAACACTACATAACCAGCATAGAAATGGGGTTATCATGAACACCAGTACTGCTGTTTGTATAATGTAGACCATGTGCCATTTTCACTTGTTTTATCTGAATTCAGGTTGCTCATAAATATTAACTGGGCCTCTCTAAGCAATGTGAGCGCACATATATAGTACATTTGTAAATTCAGTGGTATTATTATTATTTTTTTTACTGTGAGGCTAGAAAGCCTGCCAACACATTGCTGAAAATGCAAACAGGACAGTAGGGGAAAAACTGGCCTGAACATGAGAGGGTTACATCTGTCCCATATTCTGTCCAGTGTGTGCGTTCCAGGCTTAAATTTCCTTCATCAGCTATCTGTCACACTCACCAAAATCCCAGCACCCATGCTCATTTCTCTATGTTTGCACAACAAGTAAAGTAAGTAGAGATGAGTAAAGAAGTTATTTAAAAAAGTATCTGTAACTTAGTTGGGCAAACTGTATCTGTCAATTTGTGCAAGTAGAACACCTCTAATTTACCTAACAGACCAGCCAGTATGAAAACAATAGATGGTACCCTTAACGAGCACTTCATCCACCTACCCTGAGTGGACTTAATTCCACGGGGGCATCTTGATGTTTGTATATGATAATCTAACAGTGTAGCCCAGGGCTGTGCTTTCAAGATGATATCTTAATTACTGAAGTTAAACCACAGTCTCCGTGCCACTATCAGGTAGACACAGCATCCTGGGCATGTGTTGATTGAGGAGGGTTGATTTGAGAGACAGTTTATCTCTTGCTTTAATTAGGGGCAGATTTGGGGAGAGACGTTACAGGTTAATTACAGTCACATTCATTAAGATGCACAAATGTATTATAATTCTTGTTCAGAGTCGTTATCTGCACAGATATAGAGTAATTAATTGGATTTCACCTTTGGCTTTATGACCTGTCGACAAGAGTTTTTATTTGGGCTTGCAGCTCCAGACACTTCTGTCTGGTTGTAGTCGATCTCCCATTAATGTTTGTGCTTTGTCACTGTGGTAATTGGCAATACCTCCAGCACACAAACACCTATCTAATTAGAAGAGCTACCCACAGATTGGAGAGACATCTGAGAGAATCTAAAATGTGATTCTGTACTCCTTTAAAGCTTAGGAGAATCATTAAACCCTATTAATTTAATATATAAAAAACGAGTTGCCTTAATGACATTCATAATCATAAGATCGGGGCAGAGGCTATATATTCATTATAATATATTACCAGTCTAATGTCCTGTAATTGAGCCTTGCCTGCAGGTTTAAATTGTTGCTCTACAGGGGGCACACTGCAATGAAACAATAGCTATGAACATATACTTTTTTTTTATCCAGGAAATTACCCACACCATTTCTTTCAACCTGATCTCACAGAAATACATAAAAATTGACAACGCATTACGTAGTGATGGCATGTAATGTTTAAAAATTACATGCTGGCGCCATGGCAACAAGGGCAATGGAAAGTCAATTACACATGGTCAGTTTTGAACGTGGTTTATGTTGGTTCGGTTTAGGAAATGACTTTAGTTGTGGTTAAAATAATTAAGGTAACACTTAACCGTCACAGTCTAACACCAAGCCAGTTAAACTTTCGGGATATTTATTTGTCCCTTTAGGAAGCGCAATCGGTTTCACCTGCTTTGGTGCAAATCAAAGTGACAACAGGTGCAATGGAGAGGCAAAAGCAAGACAACTCCCCAAAAAGGGAATAGTTTTGTTGCTCTCTCCTTATCCTTCCAACTGATTCTTCTCTAGTTGTGTTCTGCTAGAGTCCCTGTCACAGAGCAGGTTCACACTGAGCACATGTGACAGGCCTAAAAGAGTCTAGAGATGCTGTGGTGAACATTGACATCATCCAGCATGACCAGTTTGGCAGTGGGTCAGTAATGGTCTGGGGAGGCATATCCTTGGAGGGTCACA
This sequence comes from Cephalopholis sonnerati, assembly GCA_019142605.1. NCBI lineage: Eukaryota > Metazoa > Chordata > Actinopteri > Perciformes > Serranidae > Cephalopholis > Cephalopholis sonnerati. The sequence continues at coordinate 11,113,845 of JAGQAX010000002.1, read as the reverse complement.
CAGACCTCCATGTCATAGCCAAAGGTACCCTGACTGCTGTTAGGTACCAGGATGAAATCCTTAGAGTGACTGTCAGACCTTACGCTGGTGCAGTAGGTCATAGATTTCTCCTGGTGCAGGACAATGCCCGGCCTCTTGTGGCCAGAGTGTGTAGGCAGTTCCTGGATGATGAAGGCATTGATACCATTGACTGGATTTAGGTCAGGGGAATGAGAGAGCCAATGGGACGTTATATATTGGTGCATCTGATGCTCCCAAGGACCGCCACAGATTGTCCAGGGGCTCACTGATGCCCTGATCCAGGTCTGGAAGGAGATCCCCCAGGACGGTATCCACCAGCTCATCAGAGGCACACACAGACCTTGTCGCGAGTGCATACAGGCACAAGGGGGCCATACACACTACTGAGTCACATTATGAGTTGCCATGATAAAATTCATGCAAGTTGGATCAGCCCGTGATTTCAATTTTTACATAGCTTTTTGGTGTGATTTTGAATCCAGCCCTCAAAAGGGTTAATGATGGGTTTCCATTGACTGTTGTCATTTTGTTCAACAAATTATACAATGTACATCAGTAAAGACTTTCAACTTATATAGTTTGTTAATCAAGTTCTGATGTGTGATTGAAGTGTTCCCTAATTTTTTTTGAGCAGTGTATTTACCAATATAAGTAAGCTGTAACATACCGACTCTATGTCATGTGATGTAGTTACGTAGCTAGCTTAAAATTAAGTGCAAAATTAAAATAACTCAAAGTCGACTTTTGGTTTCCCACAGGCACTAACAGTAATCTAATAAAGTAGGCTATGTAAGAAGATAAAGTTTGTAGTTACGTAAAGTATGCATGTACATTAAGTTAAAGTTGACTTTTGGTTTCGTACTGGACACAAACAGCAGGCTGCTGGGTGAAAGTCCTGTGTTTATTTGACCTCTCCACTACCCCAACCTCCCTTTGCAGACTGTCTTGCTTTTTATACCTATTGTGTGATTTTGTCCTGGGAATTCTGGTTGTGTTGCAGGAGCTGAGAGGAGGATGTCAGCTGAAAGAGTCACACCTGGGCCCAGTGTGTGCTCTGGTATAAATATGTTTGTCCTTTCTGTCTCTCTTATGGGGAAACCATGTCTCCCTGGCAGGCCTGAGGGCAGCGTCTGGTTTGTCTTTGTGTCTGTTACCCATATACACTACCACACTGATTTACTGATGTACCTTGTTGTATTGATCAAGTTATGTTTTTGTTAATAAATCATTGTTCTTGGCAGTCGGCTCGATTTGCTCCCTAGTTTGTCACAACTTATGAGCCAGGCTGTGACATGCTTCACTGACACTGCTCCCATGATGCACGTACCTGCCACCAACATGTAATGTGTTGTTAAGAGGTTGTGGTCATTTCATGTATTTCTGTGAAACCAGGCTGATTTCTATGACCTTTCATTGCATGTGTTTTACCTAATTTTTTTCTTGTCCTGACAGAACCCTGCATAATTTTAAAGATTCTCCTAATCAAATCTCATTTTCAGGATATGTTTTTGATACCAAAAACACAAGCAGTACATATAATCAGAAGATCTAAATTTAAAAGGCTAGTCTACAACAAAAAAACAACGTTTTTGTATCACATACTGAATACCTGTAAGCTTGTAGCTATAGGAAAACGTATAGCTCACTCATATTCAAAGAACGGCAACTGTTGTCAGCTCAAATGCACATTCATTACAATGGATTCCAAAGGTGAATCATGGCCAAAAAAGCCCCCCAACATTTAAATATATCAAAACCAGTTCTGCAGGTTAATCCACTTTACTTCTACCCCACTGACCTGCATGTCCTCTGGATATACAGGAAGCATTTTCATACCAAGGAGATACCACCACTCCATCTTTTCAATACCCTTGAATCTGTCAGAAGACTGTGTTCATTATGGTTAAGTGTCCAGGGGACACTTGTTGCCTCGAGCTTCAATTATAAATCATCATGCATTCTGAGTTAAACTGTAGAGCTGAGCTTTAAAGAAAATATGAAAAATCAATGGATGAGTTCACTGCTCAGAGAGAGTTTGTAAGATTGGTTATTTGTTTTCCTAATCTTCCATGTGTATGTGTTTTTTTTTTTGAGCGTGTGATGGTGCATATTACCCCCTTTACACCTTGCATTAACATGCATTTTTTACAATCAGATTGCAATCCGATTGCTCTTGACCACATGAAAGTACAGGTGTAAATACACTTGAAACGCACTGAGGACGTATTGTTATCCGATCAGCCAAACCACTTCTGAAGGTGGGCAGAGACACATTGTGACCACATCTAACACAAGTGTTAATGCAAATGCATCTCCAATCCACTTCCAACAACTCTGTGGACGAAAACATGTAAGCGAGGTGCGCCAGCTGGACACAGGAAGAAGGAGGAAGATGACGACAACAACAACAACAACAACAACAACAACAACAACAACAACGACGACGACGACGACGACGACGACGACGACGACAGGGTGGCGACTGCCAAGAAAAAGAAAACACGCATGTCACGGTGAGACGAAGTGTCTGCTCTCCATTTGGTCCAACAAAAGTGTCCATACAATACCGCAACTTCATGGGTGGCTAGCATCTTGTTGTTGTTGTTACTGTGGCGCACAGGATATGACATTGTAGTGTGCCACTAGGATTTGACGTCAGCGGGACGGAGCGTGATCAGATAGCAAACGGATCTGGATGGGACACCAGAACTAAGACACTGTTAATTAGGAGGTACACATATTGTCGTCTAATTTGAGGATATTTCATCCTTAACAGGTCCTACTGATCCCAAATAGCTAGGAGAAATTAAAAATGCATACCAAACAAAAGTTTGGGTGTCAGGAGGATATGATATCTTAAATTAGTGCCCTACCAATTAGGGTTCAGGAAAAGAATCATGGTTGGGCTTCATCATGACAAATAATGTGACAGTGTGATGACATTTTGTATGTACCCAACATGAAATAACTCAATGACCCAAACAGGAACTACCCATTGTTCCAATGGTCTAAAATTCTGAAGCCGTGTTGGTCCAAAAAATGTCCCATTGGTCCAAAGTCTACACTCCCTGCAGTTAGACAACCCAATCATGTTACGAAATGTTCACATTGCATGTTTCTGTGAACCATGTTTCATTTGTCAACAATGCTGTGGTGAACGTGGGATTAGAGCACAAAAAAAATCACTTGGTCAAAATACCAATGTTTTGTGGCACAAAAGCTGCTGGAAATTTTTGGGTGAATTGGTAAAAACACCTGGGAAACTAAACAAAAATGGAGGAAGTGTGCATTTTTGGAAAAATGGGACTTTGTGCAATTTTTTTTTTTTTGGTATACGGGTTGGTCAAGAAATGGGCTTTCAGTCCTGTGGGCCATTTTTTTAGCACTTTAAGATTAATGGGGCTTTGTAATTTTGGGCTGTTAGAAAAAAAAAAATGGAACCAAACAAAGTCTTCTGGGTAGAAGTCCTGTGTTTGTTTGACCCAACAACCAACACCCCAACCCCCTCTTTATTCGGACTATGTACGTCACTGACTTTCTCCTTTGCTCCCGACAGTCTGCAGCACATAGGTCATGTGATAGTGCATTACTTCTATTAGGTAGAAGCAAACGAGAACATCCTGATCCATGTATATTATCTGTAGTGTTTATACGATGAATGATATAACATTCAAGTGTCATTTTATTATTATTATTATTTGCCTCTTCAGAAAGAAAACCTTGTGCACTTGCATAGAGAATTGATGATAGTGAACAGGCTCGAGCTGAGAGAGGTAATGACTCAATGTCATGACCCAGAGTGGAGTGAGGTTTTCTGAGTTGTTGTCAGATGCTATCAGAAAAGCATCTACTCATACGCTGCCATAGAAATGTATGAGCATACAGATAGGCAGATAACATTGGCCTGAGGTGTTGCCTCTGGTAATATCTAAACGCCTTTCCTATAAAAGCAAGAAATATATAGGAGAGAGATGGAGTGACTGATCTACAAACTGTCATCTTGAGACTGTTCACTAGACAAAACTGCTGCACAGCTAATTTGTTAAAAAAAAAAAACTGAAAATGACATGTTATACGTATATTCCTGTCAACCAACTTGTTTTGGTGTTACAAATAAGGAGCACTCTGTCTCACAAGAAAAGCTGGAAGTAGCATGATGTTGTCTAAGCACTGCAAAATCTCTTGGGAGGCAAGTTGCTTCGCTCGTCTCAAAACAGTCAGCTCTGGTTTGTTTTCAACCACTACAAGCCTTGTCCAGACCCTTCCCAAATATTTCCAAAGCAGTTTAGTTGTGTGGCACTGATTCCCTAGATTTCAGCGGGCTGGAAAAAAGTGTGATAACCAGCTCCCAGTGAATAAAAAAATAATCACTTGTAGAAAACAAGTCTCATGAGAGCTTTTACCATGGAGATGCCTCCATAATAATAAAATCAATAATAAACTAATGTGTTTATATATGGGGGTAGGGGTTATATTGGGTCTCAATGAAAAAAGCCAATAAATAAAGTCACTATATAAAGCTTGCAGGCATTAGGTGATGGTTTGGAAGATCAGCCCAGATGCAGGTGACCTAGAGTAAAGTGGTTCTTTTGCATTTCCTCCACTTACATTTTAAAACCACCCTTACACAGTTAAGCAAAAGACAGCTTTGAATTCTCAAAAGGGCATAGAGACCAGAGGTTCTGGCTGACAGTGTTTGCTAACATGAGGTCTGCATTCGATTGAGGAGGGGTCAGAATGTCCTGGGTGTATGTTTCCTCACCTCTCTTAAGCCCTCAGGAAGAGCGTTGTCACACCCTGATTGGCCCAGAGGGGAACTGCACCAAGCTGCTCTCCATTCTTAATTAGAGGTCAGTACTCACACCATGCACCACAGGTGATCTGAATTACCCTCCAATCATCCCCAGGGAACTGTGACTTTCAGCCAAAATGAGGGACTGCTGCAGTCGCCCTAACTGATCCAAACTTGATCAGAACTTGCTCATATGGAGAACTTATTGTCCATCCTAAACATGTTTAATATTCTCTGTTGTGAGGGATAAAGTGACAGTTAGGGGTGGGCGATATGGCCCTAGAATATTATCATATTTCAGGGTATTTTTGTGATAATGATATTCTTGATATGACAAATTAGTTAAAAAATTTATTTTTTATTGAAGAACATAGAATTGCAATGAAGTAATTGATGTAGTTTTACATGTCAACATAACATTTTGCCTTGATTTCAATTAAAAACTGAACAGAAATGATCTCTCTCTTAAATTCAGGATTTTTAGAAAATAAGGAAAAATGCAAACATTGAGTTCATAAATGTTTTCCACATAAAATAGTTTTTACACTGCATATGTGCATATATGTGCATATATTTGATATTCAACTTGTAATGAGTTCATAGATATCAAATACTTGACTGTGTTCCTCATTCTTTCTGAGACAGTCATTTCTTAGCATACTACACTGGTCAAAAAAAATTAAGGTAACAATTAACTGACACAGTGTAACACCAATTCAGTTAAACTTCAGGGATATCAATCTGTCCATTTAGGAAGCACAAGTGATTGTGAATCAGTTTCAGCTGCTTTGGTGCAAATGAAAGTGACAACAGGTGCAAATGAGAGGCAAAAGCAAGACAACCCCCAAAAGGAAAATGATTAATTAATTAATTTAATTAATATTTTTTTAAAAGTATTAATAATTTAAGAAAAAAGACTTGCAACAACACAAATGGCAGTTTTACATGTCAACCTAACAGTTTGCCTTCAAATATTCAGCAAAACTAAACAATATATATATATATATATCTCCTTTCTTTGGTTTGTAAACAACAACAGTAACTCTGAGTGAGACTCGAACTCTGTACACAACAAAAATAGTTCAACAAAATGAAATCTACCACAAATTACACATTTAAACAGCTCCCAAATACAAAAATGTACCCTGGGAATATATAAATCAACAGGTGATTTTCTTCTCTTTTAGCAAAATCCTGAAATGATTGAGTTGTTTTTTTTCCACCTGGACCTTTATGCTCTGCCATTTCTCCTCTAATCATCACGCTGTAACCTGTGACAGGCTGTTATGACTATTGCACATTCACATGTAAGTAATTGTTGAGCCGCGAGTGTCACATAGATTTACATTACCAAAGGTTTCAACAAAGTGACTTGATGACACAGACTCCTATGTGTGCACGGTAAGAAAGAAGAGAGAAGATATGAATTTTTCATATCATAGTCAAAACTATACTGGTATTATCGTGAACAATATGATATGGCACACCCCTACTCAATGCTGTTGGATTAGAGCTAATGGGATCTCACAGAAATAACATGACCAAATGCCAAAATGACTTGGTTAGATTTAGAAAAATGATTGAGTTTTAAGTTTGTTTTGCATAGGGCTTAAGTACGTACGACATAAGTACATCATGTTAAAAAAAAAGTCGGGCCTTTAATTCCATGTGGGACACAAACAGCAGTCTCCTGGACGAAAGTCCTGTATTTCTTTGATCCACCCACCATCCCGACCACCGTATGTGGCCTTCCTCACTCTTTATACTACCTGTGGGATTCTAAAATTAGCCACTGCCCATTGCATGGTGTCTTTGAACCAGAGATTTGTGTGTCCACCATAACAAAGGATCCTAATTGACTTTTCATTGGCATTGTTTCCTTGGCGACGGCATGTAATTTTAACACAATACATGCCATCACCACATAATGTGGAGTTAAGAGGTCATAGTCATTTTACATATTTCTGTGAGGCTAGGTTGATTAAAGCTCAGTTGGGTCTAAATTCTACAATGCAGAATATGAAGGAGAGATGGATAGCCTCAAACTACAAAATAGTTGAAGGCTTATCTCAAATGATATATATATATATTCTTTTTTTTGCAGATTGTAATGAATCACTTGGGGGAAGAGACCAGACAAGTCTGTCGGCCTTGTGCCTTCATCAGTGTCAGGATGAACTTAAATGAACTTTTAAGAAGTTCGTGTAGTCTCGTTTAGTTTGACACATCAGACCTGGCCACAGAAATGCTGGACTTTCGATTTCCCTTGCTTGTTAAATGTGAAATTTTCTGAGTTTTCTACAGTGAGTTTCTCTGTTAGGCAGTTTGAGGTTACTGGCGCTAAGCTCTTCTGTACATATAAACAAAGGCCAACTGCATTCAACCCACAAAAAGGCAAATTCTGTCAGTGTTGAAGGGACCCAGAACTTCTGAAACTAATCCAAAATGGTGTGGGCAGATTGTCTCTGGTCATAAGAAAGGTGACAGTGAACTCAGAGAAGCAGTTGCTATAAACTGAAGGGTTAATAGGTAATATTTGCAAACTCATAAACAAGGAATACCATTTAAAACTTTATATTGATTCATCTGTCTCTTCTCTTTTAAGGTTGATTGTCTAATTGATTCACAAATTGCTGTGTAATACTGTACGGCCAATGTGGCAATTTCAACCAACAAAGCAGAGCTTAGGATCAATGTGGAGAGGCCACTTTTGAATAAGGCTTGTCAAAAGAAAAGCAATTAATTCTGACAATATTTAAGTGGGCAGTTCCAAAACAAACTTTAAAATGACAAAAAGAAAGACAGAGCACATTTGCCTCCAGGAAACTTTTTCATTTGTTTCAATTCTAAATACTAATACAAAACTAAATACACAAGTGTAACCAAGGGCAAAGGTTTGGGTTCCAGCAGAAAGTTTTGAGCATCAGACACTTAATTATCTGCATCCTGGTGAATTGTTTTGCACAAGTTTGTACCTTGTGTGCATACATTTATGGTGGATTTGTCTTTAAACTTGTCAAAGGATTGTCAAAGGCGGCAGTAGCTCAGTCCATAGGGACTTGGCTTGAGAACTGGTTCGCCGGTTCAAGTCCCAGCCCGGACCAAAATATGGAGTGTGGACTGGTAGCTGAAGAGGTGCCAGTTCACCTCCTGGGCACTGCTGAGGTGCTCCTTGAGCAAGGCACCGAAACCCCAATCGCTCGGGGCGCCTGTGTTTGGGCAGCCCCCTCACTCTGACATCTCTATTTAATGCATGTATAGGTCCTGTCTGTGCATATATGTGTGTACTTCAGGCCTGTGTGTACATGTAAATGGCAACAGAGTGAAAACATTGAATTTCCCCTTCGGCATAAATAAAGTATGTAAAAAAATAAAAGTTCAGTCACTAACACTTTAGTCAAAGAAAACTTTTTTTCCAGAGCCAGAATCATATTTGACGGCATGGCTTTGTTCTGGGACCTCTCTGCCTTTCCTAGGCCTATGCAGAAAGCCTAAGTTGGAGAGAGCACACCTTTCTGCCCTTCCTTGCGTCTAAGCGGAAAGTCTTAAGGCAGAGAGACTACACCTCTCTGTCCTTCCACGCGCAAATGTGGAAAGCCTGAGGCAGAAAGAGCAAACCTCCCTGCCCTTCCATGCGCCTACATGGACAGCCCAAGGCAGGGAGAGCAGCAGCAAAGACCCCCCGCCCCCGGGAACAGAACAGAGCAGCATCAATGACAAACAGAAATGACAGTGATATGTCAGACACAGCATGAAAAGGAGGAGCTGGGGTGGAGGTGGGTTGCAAAGCAGCTTGCAGAGGAAGCAGCAACAGTAGGCAGGTCAGCAGTTTTAATAGGGCGCCCTGAGTGAGATTTGCCCACTGGTTGCATGGAAAGGAATCATGATATCTATCAGCTGACTCCCTTCATCAACCAGCTGCTCCATCAGTTGATTGGCTGAGCTTGACATTGTGTCCTCTCTGAACTAACACTATGCTCAATTTCTGTGCTACTTTCATGCTTTCATAGGGAAGGGGGACATGTCCCCTGCACCCCCCTAAAATCTACACCTATAACTCTTTAAAAAAACATCCAGACAGATCATTACTTGGAATACTTACAGAGAATAAAACACAGCTCATTACAGCTTTAAGTAATGATTAATCAGTGCTTAAGATAATAATAAATCTATTCACATGCTAGTGTATAAATTGAAACAAATTATCCCTTCAACTTCATATTCTGTAACACTAGAGGAAATGTCATACATAAACAAACAAAATAAATTACTGTAATAATGGCAGCACAGTGGTGCGGTGGTTAGCATTGTCGCCTCACAGCAAGAGGGTGCCTGGTGGGGGGTTCAAACCCTGGGGTGGGGGGGGCCCTCTGTGTGGAGTTTGCATGTTCTCCTCTTGTCAGTGTGGGTTTTCTCTGGGTACTCCAGCTTCCTCCCACAGTTCAAAGACATGCAGGTTAATTGGTGACTCTAAATTGTCCGTAGGTGTGAATGTGAGTGTGAATGGTTGTCTGTCTCTATGTGTCAGCCCTGTGATAGTCTGGTGACCTGTCTGAGGTGTACTCCGCCTCTTGCCCAGTGTCAGCTGGGATAGGCTCCAGCCCCCTCGCAGCCCCTAACAAGATAAGTGGTTATGGAAAATTAATGAATAAACCTCAATAGAGAGAAAAATCAGAACACTGTTTCTGAACTATGTTTCATTTCTATAAGTCTGTGCCTTTGTTCCAGACATGTCCACACTTTTCTGAATGGGGGCCAGCGTCTTTTTGCATTATATGGGTTATTTAAAAAAAAAAAAAAAAATAGACATACAAATGAGACAAACACCATTGTTTCATCTGTCGACTTTGTGCTTCTTTGCTGTAGCCATGTCTGCCACCTAGCAGGAAATATCTGCTGCTAGGTAATCGTTTCATTTACCACCTGTTTTAAAACATTTTCACTCAGACCGTGTCACATATAGATGTTTGGTTGCCGACTTTCCATGCCAGGATATGACGTGAAAGGTATCCTGGGTGGGTTGGTTGTTGACGTTCTGGGATGCTGTGTCAAGTTATGCCTATCGTCTTCTTTCAAAGAAAACATACTCTTACATACAGTCTACTTCAAAATGAACACACTATGTCAGTACAACACTGTGAATTGACTTTTTTCCCCTCCAACAACTAACACACATCCCCCTGATGCCGCCTAACGCTATTAAACTATATTATTACACGGCACTGTCAAATGCTCGATCCTGATTGGTCAATTACAACATTCTACGGTCTGTTATTTCTGAATAGCAGACCGTTGCTATGAATAGCAGACCGTTGTTAAGGACGCTTCTGATCGACTCGGGCGAATCACGTCCTGTCATATCAATCCGCAGAAAGACGTTTATACCTGCGGCAAGAAATCGTTAATTTTCTGTTGTTTTCTGTTGCTCAAACTTTTGATTTCTTTAGTGAGTAGCCATGTAATAAGCGGGATAATGTAGAGCGAGCCGGTCACTATAGAGAAATAAACCCCTTCAGGGTGATGCAGGACCCCTCCGCTTCGCGTCGGGGTCCTGCATCACCCTGTCGGGGTTTATTTCTCTATAGTGACCGGCTCGCTCTACATTATCCCTTACATGGCGACTGGCCATGTACTGTATCATGCTGACATCAATGGACCACGGACATGACTTTGGACATGCCTGCTTCAATATGTGATTCAATGCCATCTTCCTATTTGAAACTGCAAAGATCAGACACCTTTAGTCAAGGGCAAAAAATTCTGACCTCAGACAACTCTTCAGACAAGGATGATTGAGTAATTAAAAGGAGATTAATCACCATACCCTTACTCTTTAATCATGAATACACGTCAGTGTGATGTACGAGCATTGTAATGGGTTGGGTAGGAGAGTTCACCATATCAAGTTGCTATAAACTCACATCAAAAGAACATCATACAGAAAAGGCGAAATGTGGAGCAAAAAGACAAAGCAAAAGACAGATGCTGATGCAAAGGGCTCAAACACCGCAAGACTTGTACTGATTGAAATTGACCCAAGTAGCACCATCAAGATCTCCTACATCGAGAAAAACTGCGAGCCAACCCTCTGGTTTTAATTCAAGTGGCTCTCATGTGGTTAGCAAGCGTGAAATTCAACAGAGAGCATTTCATTTTGATCCAAAGAAACGAATGAAAAGGCACTAATATATGGCTGTCAATCAATATGGCAGATTGAGAAAAGATGGGAAAGGATCTGCCTGAGCTGAATTAAATTCATTTGCATTCGCCATTGAAATGTTACATGAATGTTCTGATCACACAACAGAAGTAATGACGCTGACACGGTGCACAACACTGAAACAAATGAGGCAAAATAAAGAAAGACAGTCACATTTCACTGCTTTGTCTGTTGTTCCCTTGGCTATCAGAATTAAATCTGTACGGACACAAGTGGGGTTTGCATTAAAATGATCATTTATATGCCAGCGTCAGTGTGTGTAAGACTTGTTTACTTCTCATTCATTTCGCTCTGTATGTTTAATACAGTATGTTAATCATATCAGTAGACACAAATTCAATCGCTGATGCTCTCAACCTTTCATGCGACAAGAGGGAGATTCACACAGACACACACGTGCATGCATATGAATTCTGGGAATATTCCATAAAGAAAAGATCATCAGAACTTTTACAAATTCTGCTCTCGAAGCAATAGAAAACAACCCAGAGGAAAACTATTTTCTCTTGCGTCAGTGTTGCCTCAATCTGTTTACTTTGTGTAGTTTGCATGTGTGCACACATTTAAAGGAAAACGGAAAAAAGAGATAATGGCAAAGAAAACAAAATGCGACGCAGCAGAGAGTGTACAAGCACCGTTAAAAATTAAAATGGACACATTGAAGTCTGTAATTACCTTATAACACAATAACCAGAACACCCGGCCTTTGTGCCAGACAAAATCTCATTATTCCACAAGTCAAAGTCTTTGGCAAGTTTTTTAGTCAGTGTTGGCTGAATTCCTCCATATTTGCCTTTTCGTGAATAATGTAAGTTATCACGGGAATTCAGATCTTGACTTCACCAATTTTTCAACCCACGCAGCCTGTAATTTGCAATTCGTAAGCTCTGCAATTCGAAGCTGCTCCTCATATCAGGCACAATAAAAAGAAAATAGGGTAGTCATAGTTTTCCCGGTCATAAACATAAATATCCTACAATAGCTACATAATGTGTGCACTGCTCTGTCAAAATCATTTCTCTGCAGAGGCTCTGGGGTGCTATGGTCGGCATGGGGTGCAAAACACATCATTTTACAAAACAAAATGTACCAACCAGAGAACACAAAATGATTGAATGTCAATGATGTCACTCTTAAATGGCAAGGACAAATAAGAAGTAGCTGCCTTTGCTCAAACCAACCTGGTTTTATCCGCCCTGCAGCTCATACTGCATCTCTTTGTGTGGCTGTGAAATTAAGAGAAGAAACAGGCTCTATTTGGTCTGTTATTCAACAGTGCTATCAGCCACAGCAGCATGAGGACCGATAAAGGTAGAAGTATTGAAGACGTTTACCTTCAACTTACTCACAGAACCAGGGACCTGATTTTGCTGAATCATACATAGCACCAACTGTGAATATGAATGCATGCACATACACACCTTGTGATCAGAAGAGTGAAGGAGACACTGGAGAATTAAAATGAATTTGGATTGAAATCTGTCTGACATCTGTCTGTTCTGGTATCACTTAAAAACCATTTGTTTGTATTATTTCTGTGCAATAGTCTCATTTAATGGTAACAATCAGAACTGAAACTAATTGTCTTTGATGTGATTAGCGTTAGTGTAGTGGTAGTTGAAAAAGTGGGTGAACTTACGAAGGAGTAGGTTACCATGGAGGAAGTGGGTCTACTCTCCTTTATATTCCCATTGCTTTTTGGCTGATGGGAAGGTTTACTGTAAATGGAAACAGTAAGAGGTGGGTATACGCTGCATACCTGTGTTTACCCTCCACTACACCTCTGGTGATTGGCGTTTTGTTGGCTTTGGTAATCAACAGATTTACACATGTATTGTCTTTATTTACGGTGCTACAGTTCTGTGGGGAAAATGTCTGTTTTACAAATTCCAATAGTTACTACAACAGGAAAAAAATCGAAAGTTGGTGATTTTCACATATTATTTCTTCTTGCAGTGTTCTCAGTCTTAGCAGCTTTTACCACAGACAGTTTTACTTGACTCAGTTAGGGTACTTCAGTGGCTTGGATCTGCATTAGACTCTCATGGTTAAATCACCAAATTCAACAAGGAAGTGCTCCTAATTAGCTATTGCTTTGATTCGCATGCCTGACTGCCTTCTTCTCCATAGCAACCATGGACAAGGCTCATGGGTGTTGTAGTATTCAGAGCCATCAGTCATGCCAAACTCAGAGATAAAACCTGATTTGTTACAAATGAAGTCAAAATAATGTGTCAATCACAATTTGTTAGAACAACTGATGCTGCTGTTTTTCTGGTTTGTAAGCTGCACATTTGGTGTGTGAAGTAAAGACATACAAACATTTGCTCACATGCTTAAAAGGATAGCTGGGAGCTAAGAAATGTACTGCTGTGGATGGAGTATAGCAGAAAAATGTATTTTAGTCACTGTCTAAAAAAACGACAAATGAAACACTCTGAGTAGCCCTGCACTAAAATGATCAACTTTTACGTATTTATCAGACTGATATTTACCTGTTGGCTGTGATTGGTTAGCCCTTTTCACATGACACGCGGCGTGCACTGCTGCGATCCAAAAATTAAAGTCAGTTTATCTCAGGGCACAGCCGTTGCACCCTGAAAAAGAGGCGCTCAAGAACGCATGCCTGCCAAAGCTGCGTCGCGCTGGTGTTTGAGCATGCCTGCCATGTGTCTACATTGAAAACAATGAATTTAAGGGCACAAAAAACGCAGCATGTATCTGGCCCCTTACAGTGCACGGCACAGTTTATGTGTATACATACAGAATTTCTATGGTTGAGAAAATCTAGTGCCAAAGGAAAGGGCTCTCTGACAGCTAAGTAAGGGGGTGAGAATATTCATTTACACTCATATTTTCCTTGAAATGGATTTAGGAGTCCAACATTTCCCACCCGTGAGGGGATGTGGGCCCCATAACTGATGACAAGGGGACAGTCACCAGGTGACTGTGAAAGTGAAAAAGGTGACCAATTCTCAGTTCTTCAGGACGCATCTCATCTTCAGGCAGAGTTGATAACCTCTGCTTTAATGATCCTGTCAGGGTCATTCAAATTAGAGACCCGCAGGAAAGTAAATGAGAATGAATCGAGATATAATCCTAAAACACTGCAGACTTCATCAGCAGGACGCCAGCGATATATCTCTTTTAAAGGTTCTTTATGTGGGAAGGAGGAAGCCCTCCAATGACAAACCTATTATCTGTCACTGTTCAAGGTTAAAGCCAGTAGATCCATAGAAATCAGAATTGGAAACGAGGGTATTTCTACATGAGCTTGGGTTTTTATCATATCTGAAACCGTTATAGATGATCAGTGTCATTATGAATGATGAGGTCCCACTCTCGTTATTCAAAATGCTAGTAAGAGGTGAGAATGACTTTCATTTCCTCTACAGATAGCATCTTTTGTGTAGCTTGCACATGTAGATGAGTTGGACAGAGACTCTTGGGTAATAGGTGACCTGCAGCCAAGTTCAACATGTTCAGCTACACTGTTTGAAATAAGGGCTAAAATAATTTATAACGGGTGGACAATGTGGAGGGCATAGAAAAAGAATGGATCGAAAGGACATTGAAAGGTTTGCCGTAGTCATTTGACTAGCTCAAAAGAAAATATTGGTTGTTGTTAGTTGTTATGGCGACAACACAGAGGTCTCACACTCACGAGTCTGAAAACTCACTTATTTTTCTGATTAAATGGAAAAGTACAACCATACACCAATCCATCTTTCTGTCTTTCACCAGGCTAAACCCAGCTCAACTGCCTTTTTAACTCATGTAAAAAAAAACCACTTTATTCAAACTTACCAAAACCATCTCAGTTAACCTCTCCACTTTTCAAACAATCACCAGCTCTGGTTTGATCAAAATAAACCATTAACTCACAAAATCAGATGTGAAACTGCACACCATTTATTCAAGCTGTCTCCCTCTGTCTCTTAGCTGTTCACTGAGCAACAGCTCTCACTCATTCTTTGAAGGCAGCTACAGTTACGAGGCATGGCACAAAAACAGACATACTGTAACATTTCAGAAGTAACACACTGCTTATTTGGATTCTACTCCACTGCTTGTTTGGTCCTAACTGCAAAACCTCACCTCAGTTCAGACCAACGATTCACAACGAGACAAAACTGTTTTGGAACGTTGCAGAGAAAAGTTGCAGCAGTGTGAACTGGTCAGTCTGAGCTTAACTCAGGTCAGCTGATGGTGTCACCTGCAACTCAGCTGGTCCAATCACCGGTGACTGGATTTAGAATGTAAAAGCAGGTCACCTGTTTCAACAGCCAATCAGCTTGTAGTGAAGTCCGCTGCTCCAAGTCAAAATAACTGCAGACGGCGTGTTCACTTGCTGCAGCCGGTGCTCCGTCCCCGCTGAGCCCACTGTTTCTGTCCTCAAGGTGTGCCAGTGTCGGACGGCGGGTCCGGGTCGCTGCTGCCCATATTTGTTATGAATACAGTCCATCTGACGCTCGTTTTGTTTATGTTTTTCCCCGTCTAATCACTACTACAAATGCAGCTGTAGCCAGTATCTCACTATCGCTATCCTCATTCACATTGAAGCTACCAATTATATTCAGCCACAAAATAAGCCTGAAAAGCTGCAAATCAGAACAGAAGTACAGAGAGATGTTGCATAGTGATGATATGCCATCTCATCTAGTTGCATTGGTGTGACCCGGCAGGTTTTTAGAATGTTGCAGAACAGCGCATTGCAAGTAATTGTTTGTTTCAACTCATCTTGTTGCAGATCTTTGGTCTGAACTGGACCTAAGGAACTTTAAACAGAAGTACGCTTGCTTCAACCATTGCAGTGTGGTACACTTAAAAATGGCCACCCCTGCTGTGTTAATTTGAACAGAAATGCCTATTCTATCTCTGTGGTTGGGGGCTAAGTAATTAAAAAAATATGCTCATTCCATTACTTGATAATAAAAGTCTTGCAAAAATCACTATTGTTCATCCACTGATGATCCAGCATCGACAGTATTTTTATTGCTTTGACACAACATCTACAAAATTAAAAGAAAAGTCTCATGCATCAAGTTTCTGAGAGCATCAAAAGTTTGTGTATGCACGACTGAATTTTTTTCATGGTTACATTTGAAATAAAATGATGATTGTGCTTATCCTGATCAAAGCAGACACTTTAAATTGGCAACTTTCTTATATTTAGATATTATTATTAGCAATGAGAAAATATTTGCAGCTTACCAAAATTATCTGAAATACTGAGCAAGGATCCCTTACAATATTATTCAAATTATTATCAAACATTCTTAACTACTACCCTTCCAAAATGATGCATAGGCTATTGTACACATATTCAAAGAAAATGTATGATGTATAATTATGTGATTTTACCCTTTTACTTTTAATTACCGTACATTAAGTAAACAAATATCATAATACTGGCAACAATAGAGCAATCATGAATAGTCATTCAGTTCTAAATGCCTTTGCCCTCTTTTGTGTTGTCAGAAGCTGTCATACAGATTTTCTAACAGCTTTTTGGAGAGCTGAAGTGATTGGTAATTATTACGCTCATCTGAACAATGTTAGAGTAACAGGGCTTGTTTTCAAATGTGTGAAATTGGTTAAGTGATCTGAACGTTCATGGTACTGAGGATTTAAACACCGTGGCTATATTCTGAGGACTCAGCATGGCATTTTAGGTCTGTAATCGAGCTAAGCATTTTGTGGTCAAAGGTAAGATTTTAGCCAGGCAGACTGTCTCTTTGCATTAGGAGTTCTGCACCATAAAGTGAAGGCAAACGTAAAATACGCAGGCACAGCTGTATGTCTATACACTGTGTGGCAGATCAGATATTAAACAAGGTTCTAACTTACTTCGATTGCGAGGGTTAATCTGACGCAGTGTATTTCAGAAATATTTCCCCACTCAGTGCTCTCTGCACTGAACTGTGATTTTTTTTTTCCAAATGTATCTTCAGCTGTGGCTGACTAAGCAATACAGCTGAAGCTGAGTACTAATAGATTCTGTCAAGAGAGATCACTTAGTTCTATTTAATATGCTAAACCATAGATGAGAAATGTCTTTTATTTAGCATGCAAATTTCCACAAGTGCAGCCTTATGATATCCCACAGACATTGTAGTTACTAGTCACTGCCTCAGTTCATAATCAGAATATTCTCTAAAGAACTTCAAGAGCAGATTTTCCTCTGCAAAGGAGTCTGCAGCAGGCACATACGGACATTATGTGGTATAAATTTAGTATGCAGACAGTCAATGCTGTACCAGAAACATCTTAACAGATCAGCAAAGCCACACATGAGACAAACGGTGTGTATTGTTCATGCACAAACAGGAGGATGAGATAAAGAACATATCAGATCGGACTTCAGTGATTGATTGACACCGCAGTGGATACTGTCTGACATGACAGAACATAAAGATGAACAGAAAACAGGTTCTTACATAAAGACATGACCCCGAAAACATGTGAGAATACAGTGAGTGTCCTAGATAATACAACCAACTTTCAACTCAACTGAAAACAGTAATTCCTCTTACAAGACCAATCTCACAAGACTCAGAAGTGCTAGATTTAAAATTATGCTTCCTATCAATTAGCCTATGTTTTTCAGTCTACCTGCTTTCTTATCACCAACAGCCTGCTCCAGCTCCAGAGCGTTGGAAGCGAGAGGAACTATGGCTGACACCTAATTGGATGCCTTTCGCGAGTGGGCACAGAGAAAGAAAATTAAATCAAGACTAATGAGTGCTGAACAACAAAAAAAGGAAGATAAATGGTTTGATGGCAGCCAGACAGGCAAGGTTGAGGAACTCAAATAACTTTCTGCCTTCGTTATTTTCCCTATTCAGCCAAGCACCCGCACTCAGAGGGGAAAGCAGACTTGAATGTCATAGCTTCCCCCCCTCTTTATTCTGCTTTGGAGATTTAATGATAGCTAAGAGATCAGCGACAAAGAAAGACATCAATCTGACATTTCAGTTTGATGGATATTTTTCAGGTATTTGATGTGTCAGTCACTCTTCATTGTGACATTTAGGAAGGCTTTGATTTTTGTTGATTCCTTGTAATTATTCAAACAAATTTATGTATTAGGCATTGTGCAATTTTAATCTTGTCATGCAAACATGCCTCTTGTGTGAAGACTGTGCATAATTATGCCTTGTTAGCACCTCAATTTAACACCTGAGTTTGACATTTGACCTTTTACAAATTAAAGTTCACTTCGTAAACAATAAAATGCACCACTGCTAAATTCTAAGCACTGAAAGCTTTTCCAAGAGCAGCCTTACTTGGTCTGGCCTAACTGATGTAGGCGCAGACATTTCCAGTCTCCTCTCTTTCAGCTCTGCTAAATTTGTGCTAAATTATGTCTGTTTTGCAAGTGGTGGTGGTGCTTTTTGTGGTCGGAGTAGGATGGTGGATGCTTGCCTGTTGTTGTGAGTCATTCATCAGGATGAGAAAATCAACTCACCAGTCTGTAACTCTCCTCCTGCTGAATTCTGCTAGCTGGCTAGATGATGGTTTTCAAATATAAACAGTGGTAAGCACTGAGGGAAAGATGGAGAAGATTGGCAACAGCTAAATTAGCATCCTGCTAACCACTTGTATAGGTGTTGGATAATAACCTGGACGATCTCCAGGCTGTATCATGATATCAGAAACTGCAGTAATCAACAACAACAACAACAACAACAACAACAACAACAACAACAACAACAACAACAACTTTATTAAGGACACAGAGAAAGATCCATAACATACCACACCGAAACTTGCTGCTGGGCTTGTTACTCTAGAGATGTAATATATTACCCATTACACGTTACTCTTTTCAAAAGTAATACTATTTCTTTACTTATTACTTCCTGCCAATGATAATTCGTTACTCTACTCATTATATTACTTTTCCGTTACACCTCATAAAATTGGAAATTGCGTATCTTCCCAAATTAAGATGTGTGCCTCTGTGTGAATGTCAGGGTAATCATGGGTAAGTGTAGCTAAGGCTAGACAGCTTCTTTTTTACCTGGGGGCCTTCAGTTTGTTGTGACTGGTATTTTCCCAAAGATCTGCTGGAAAGGTGAAGAGTCACCCATGGAGCAACATTTCATCCACCACATGTCCAGCCACAAGCTTCATTACTTCTTCGTAGCTGCAGCTGTCCATGATTAAAATCCAGTTTTGGTTGTTTAGCCAGTGTGGGGCTACAGCTGACCTCTGCGGCCGAGGAGAACTCACCTTTGATGGGGTGTATTTCCTGAAGCTTCATATTGTTGTGCTGTCGGTCATAAGAGCTGTGGTGTTTCAGACTGGAGTTTTGAGACTAGCTTGCTGCTTTATGACGTGCCTGCACAGTGCAATGATTACTAAAATGAGTAATGTGATTGTTGAATTTCAAGTCAGTAGTGTGTACAGTAATGTGATAACAGAAGTAACATTATAAAAACTTGTTTGGTTTTGGAGTAACTGTAATATTGTTGCTGAAATTTTATTAATTGTTAGGTATGCTACACATCACTGAAAAAAGTAATATTTTTACCCAACACTGTTGATGGTGATATAAGGACTGGTGTGACAGTGGGAATGTGAGGTGCTGTCCTGTTTGTGGTCAACCCACACACAAGGCAAATAAAGACTCTGGATCATCGCCTTGAACCATTCTGAAGGGACTGCACAGTGAAGTCGCTGCCTGCCAGAAGCGATCACCTAACTCTGCAGAGGTCAAGATATACAAGCAAGCGATGACGCATGCCCCAACTAATGTGAGCGATGGAGCCAATCAGAGTTTGTAGCAGGTTCCAGGACACCAGTGAATCATCCCTGAGTCTGTGGTGGATTTAGTTTGTAAAACTACAGAAGCAACTGTTCCCAAAACTACACTTAAATCATTCCACAACTAGAAACCATGGATTACCAGAACCATCTGGGATGCCATTAACACGCGTCTGGAAACATGGGCAATTATAAAGCAGCAGTCTACAATGTAAGAGGAGGCAAGAAAGGATTTAACTGCAGATCACAAGTTGAAGGAGCTGACAGAAGAGCATTTCACTGGAGTTTTACCTTGTATAACTTCATGTGTGAATAAATGATTGATTGATGTATGACCAGTTCTTATCATGGATAACTTTAGCAAGCTTTGGATAAATGTTGCTGGCATTACTGTGTCAGTTTTCTGACTTGACTACAGTAGCCAGTGTTACCAAAAAGTTATGCAGTCTCTCTTTAAGACATCAGACTCTCTTGTGGACTGGTACAGCATGTGGGATGTTGGGTAATATAGAGAAGACAGTTTTAAAAAGCAATAATAGCACTTCTGACCTGTTTTCTATCTAAAAATTTAAGTAAGTGCTGTTGTGAGCAGTGGGGCCTTTAATCATAAATTACTTTGTTCATGAATTCACCAACGTTATTACTAACACAAGGTAAGAGATGTACAATATGGAATAATGAGGAAATGGTTGCCACTCATATTTAGACACACAGTGAAATATCTGTGATACATTTCTTCATAAGAACTAATTTAATTACATCTTCTGTTTTCTAATTGTCAGAAAATTGAGTTTAAACTGATGTGACTGCCATGATGCCACTGATGAATCATATTTATGCAGAAACCTTTGTGGACCAGCTACGTTCAGTATAAAGATATTCTTGGTAATTGAGGACCAAATTGATGTTTGTCGCTGTCCTGTTTCACTGTGTCTTGTTTGCTCTGACAACAAAGAATCATACACTAAACAATGGGCCGTGTTACATGCCGGTGAATGGTAATTGTCAATTATGCCAATCAAAATCCAATTGTCCAAGCACAAATCTTGCATTATTAAATTTATATCTAATGTTCTCACCCAAGCTTGCAGATCTATTATCAGATTACATTATCCTCTGGCGTTACACTTCCTATCCCCTGTGCAAAGTGGAAAATGACAATTACATAATTAAGACAGTTTCATTAATTAAATAAAAGGAGAAAAAAGCTGATTGAGGATTAACAGCCTTAGTTATGACACAGAGGATCCTGTCCGACCAGTGAGCATTTTTACAGAGGTCAGCTCAAGCAGCTCGGTAAACAGTTTTCAGGGATGCACGGCCACGCTCGTGTGCTTTCTGTCCCAGTGAAAACACTTCTTTTTCCCCCGTTGGTACAGGCTTGCCAAAAGGAATGACTTTGACGTCAGTGGCAATGTCAAAAGCTCGGATGAAATGATATCCACAAACATCTTTATTTATAAACAAGACATTCAGCACTCAGACGCTGACAAGACACTGGGGCCAGCAGGCTGTGGCCTAATCAGCCAAGCAGAAAAGTCATTCTTCTCCATTGCTTGCAGATTAAGCTTCCACCCAGGAGTCATGTACAAAGATTTATTCAACTGCACAGTGCGTGCCACTAGGTTCATATCTATAGATGGTGCATCTTAACCCTACAGTTCTTTGAACATACGTGAAGCTCTCCAATGGGCTCTATAGGCTGTACTCGACAGTGGCACAATACTATTTACAAATGTACTTGTCAGCTATTTGGAATAAGCTACCAATGTTCAAGACTATTAGGCCATTTAAACTTACCGGTGCATCCATCAGTCTTCAGTGACACTGTATTGGCGAGACTGTCCTCCCGAGACAAATGACAGCATCAGTCGCTTTAGCGAGTGCTCCAAAATGGCATATGTTTACAATACGCTCAAGTGACAGAGCCTTCTATTGGCCATTATGATTCTTCAGTCCATTGAGAGAAAGGAGTACATACTGTAGTGTGACAGTGTTACACAGCCACAAAGTCTACATAGGAAGGAAGATAGGGTGGTTGGATGGTTCAACAAATGTCTGAATTTGACAAATGAGACCGCAGATAGCTGAATGTTTCTTGCCAACAATCACTGATTTCTTTTAACTATTACTATGACAGTTTTCCTAATCTTAACTAAGTATTTATTTAAACCAAAACAACATTTCCCCAACCACATTGTCTTTATGCCTTGACCTAACCAACTTTTTAAATAGCTGTGATAGATCAGAAACCCATTTTATTTTGTAACAGTTTTGGAAGGCACTGACAAATGATGTTGTCCAGGTTCTATAGGTGGTAGGGTTGCTGTCATGCAGTGTGTCTTCATACAGTGGTCGACTTGCAATCTTACGAAAAAGCACACATAACTATTTGTATGATATCTAATTAATTAGTGCCTTAAATCACGATACACACTCAATGTTAAATTATTTAGGTTAGGTTTAGGCAAGTACAGTTCAGGAAGGTTAGGTATAGGCAAGTAAAGTTACATAGGTTAGCTTTAGGCAGGTAAGGTTTAGGAAAAGAAACATGGTTGGACATCTTTATGTTTAGGCAGGTATAGTTACGTACATTAGGTCAAGGCAAATAAAGTTATGTAGGTAAGGTTTAGGCAAGTAAAGTTACATAGGTTTAGGAAAAGAAACATAGTTGGGCATCTTTAGGTTTAGGCAAGTATAGTTAGGTAGATTAGGTTAAGGCAAGTGTAGTTACATGGTTAGGTATAGGTTAGTAAATTTATGTGGGTGAGGTTCAAAAGAAATGGTTGGGCATCGTAAGGTTTAGGCAAGTATAGGTTTAGACCAGTAAAATTACATAGGCTGGGTACAGGTTAGTAAAGTTATGTATGTTAGGATAAAAAAACATGGTTAGTGTCTTTAGGTTTAGGCAAGTCAAGTTACGTGGGTTAGGTTTAGTCAAGTAAAGTTACATAGGTTGGGTTTAGGCTAATAAACATACATAGGTTAGATTTAAAAAAAACATGGTTGGGCAACTTTAGGTTTAGAAAAGTAAAGTTACCTAAGTTCGGTGTAGGCCAGTAAAGATTTGGAGGTTAGATATAGGTAGGTAAAGTTAAGCATGTTAGTTTTAGGAAGAGAAATAGTTGGGCTTCTTTAGGTTTAGGCAAGTAAAGTTACGCAGGTCAGATTTAAGCAAGTAAAGTTACATAGGTTTAGGAAAATAAACATGGTTGGACATATTTAGGTTTAGGTAAGTATAGTTCTGTAGATTAGGTTAAGGCAAGTATAGTTACATGGTTAGGTATAGGCTTGTAAATTTATGTGGGTGAGGTTAAAAAGAAATGGTTGGGCATCTTAAGGTTTAGGCAAATATAGTTACACAGGATAGGTTTAGACCAGTAAAATTACATAGGTTGGGTATAGGTTAGTAAAGCTATGTGGGTTAGGTTAAAAAAACATGGTTGGGTGTCTTGGGGGTCTAGGCAAGTCAAGTTATGTGGGTTAGGTTTAGGCAAGTATAGTTACATGGGTTGGGTTTAGGCTAATAAACATACATAGGTTAGGTTTAAAAAAACATGGTTGGGCAACTTTAGGTTTAGAAAAGTAAAGTTACCTAAGTTCGGTGTAGGCCAGTAAAGATTTGGAGGTTAGGTACAGGCAGGTGAAGTTAGGCACGTTAGTTTTAGGAGGAGAAATAGTTGGGCTTCTTTAGGTTTAGGCAAGTAAAGTTACATAGTCTAGGTTCAGACAAGTAATATTAGGTTAGGTTTAGGAAAAGAAACATGGTGACAATGTACCTTAAAATGACTGAAAGATCACATGGTTTCACATGGTTCTTAAACACCTATTTCCCGGGGTAAGTCCTGTGTTATGTGTCCCAACTACCACCACAACCTGACACCTTATGCAGACTGCTTTTCCTCCTTTACTCCAGTCCACACATCATGTGATTGTAGCCTTCCTGATGAAGGGTTATACATGCATTACAGGTTTATGATTACGTGGGATATGTATGAAATGTGTTGCTTTACTTTCTTCTGTGTGATGACACTGAGAAGCACTGTCAATGTGCTACAATTACAACCAAGTCTGAGTTTGGTCTGTAAGTTTCTATCCTCTTCTGGCATCATTCTTTGCTTTTTTTGTTTGTTTTAAAAGGAAATTGATGACATCAATGTGTTCACCCTTAGCCTCCAATAACTCTTACCCCCACCCACCCACACACCCCCACCCCTGATAGTCTGAATCATTAAATTAGCCACTCTCTTACACTTACTTCAAAGATCTCCTCCATTATCTCAGCTAGACTTCTACTGTCCACTATTAATTTAAGATTGGCTCATCGGGGAATAAACACTGCAAGTCTCATTTACTATATTCCCTTGAGACTCACAGCATAAACAGATTAACAATGTAACTGAGCTCATTATGGCACTTTAGAATGTAATGTCTTTGTCAAGCCAATTATTTATTGTGATAATACTTCAGATTAAAGGAGGAAAAAAAACTGAGACGCATGTTTTTAATTGGGACATGGCAGGGTACAAATGGATAGACAGGATTTATAGATGCTCTTCTACTTCATTTTAACCTCTCAGACTCATGCAAAGAGGATAAGAATCTGCATTACTACTATTTCTGACCCTGACTTTCTCTCATCATACAAGTGTGATGCCCTTGCAGCCTTTATTGTTTGCAGAGCTACCACACACCATCAATGCATGCCAGTTAACACGAGTAAGTCTACTTGTTAGTACAAGTGACAGTCAGGATGGCTCCAGAACTGGTGATCAGCAGTGACAAAAGTGATAAAACTGCACTGAGCTCCAAGATACGCTTGCTAACGAGGAGGATAGCTGAACAGCGGTAACACAAAAATCTAAACGACACATATTCTGGCTGGCCAAGAGGAGGGTGAGGGGGTGAAGCAAATCGACACTCACCAGAAAGAGAGGACACAAAGCTGAAAGATACTGTGGTTGGAACACATGCCTCAGCTAATCATCCTTAGCCACCTGCACACATACGGGCATGAGAAGAATCTAGGACATGGACTATAAGGAGGTGGGGATATAGTGGGTCTGCGATAGTCAGCTGTCCATGTATGTGGAACAAACTCATTGCACTTTGCTGATAAGGACGAGGGGGGGGGATTGTAGAGCAGTGACATAGACACATGAACATCAATATTCCCACTAAGGAGAAAGACCAGAGAGGAATATTTCAGATAGCCTGCCAGTCTGGATATGCTGAGAAACTGGAATTATGGGGCCTTATACTTAAACAGGTCCCAAATGCCCAATGACATCCCTACTCTGTAATATATTGTAGTGGGTTAGGGACAGAGGAGGCAGGCAGAGAGCCAGGCAGTGGCATAGGCTGGCAAATGACATATGCTACTGTCTGTCTGATTTTCCACAGAGAGACTGGACATAGTAAGATTGGAGAGTTGCACACTTCCCATCTTTCCATCATTTATGTTGTCATGCAAAGGCGAGGGAACCCACAAACCATTGTGGGAGTAGCAGTGCTAGAAGCAGAGGCCTGACACGGTCATCCTGAACACCAGGAAAAACATGTTAACTCCCAGGCTGATGTCATAAGAGGAACACACCGCATCAGTGATGAGCCAGTGCAGTAGAGCAGACAAGCCCATCCTTGACTTTAGGTGACGTCTTGTCCCTGTTTTACAGTAGTTGAAGAAAGAAAGTGAGGCTGGGTTAGGGTATGTTTTTCACATACAGCCATACAGCTGGTCCTGGAGGAGTTTAATGAGTCCAATCTAACTAAGCATAGCCTGTTTCACACCTCTGAACTTTCCAAATTTCCAATTTCTTCAGTGATTCATATAGGTCTGCTGTCATGCCCATTGGTAGCCATTTTATCCAGTTCGAGGAACAATTGGCCAATAGGGCTTTGTATGCAAGATTAACAGTATATTGTGGGCATGTTTAAACTGTGGTTAAAGTATGCTTAGGTTTAAGCACAAAACTCTTGGTAAGAATTAGAAAAAGATCATGCTTTGGCTTAAATACTTGGTGTTGTCACCATAAACACAGCTGAAAATGAAATGAATACCCTGTTTTGCTACTTCTATCTGCCAATTGGCACCTGCCTAGGTCATGGTATTCACCATTCCCTCCTTTTACTCATGAGAAACTCAGCTCATACACATGTAATCTGTAATCTTTCTAAATGTTGATTTGGTTCATACGACACTTAACATGACTGTGGTTTGCAGAAACCTGCTATACCAACATTTTATTCTGGCACTTGTGCTGCAAATAACTAACTCGTTACCTAGCAACATCAATGAAAACTAACGGCAGGAAAATGACCATTAACATAGTAAAAAGCATTGATGCAGCTGTACAATTTGACGTACAGAAACAGCAACTAGCACTTACACTCTACTGCAACAGCACAGACTACTTGTTACTGTGTGCTGTGATTATGCTCTCTGTTGAGAACAGTGCTGTGAGAAAAGTTTTTTTTCCCCTTGGTGACAATGACGTTAAAGTCTTAACTCTTAAATCTACATATTTCTCTGAAAATATTGACTGCTCATAACATCTGGCCCATTTTATTTGTCCTGTACATACTTCCTTTAGTTTCTATCTTCCACAAGCACAATGTCTCCTTTCTCTGTTATGCTGATGACACACAAATTTACCTTCCATTAAACCCGGGGGGATTCCAGCTCCATCACATCCATTATTGTCTCCAGGATGTGAAATGACTGATGTCAAAAGACTGTGTTCAGTTAAGTGATGACAAGACTGAAGCACAGCCAGCCACTTAGGGGCACTGACATTGAGCCTTCATGCCCATGTTAGGAATCTTGGTTTTCCCTTTGATTCGGCATTGAAATTTGATAAACAGATAAACTCTGTGATGAAAGGCTGTTATTTCTAACCAAGAAACATTGTGAAACTTTAGTTCATCCTCTCTCTCAACAACATTGAGGCTTTTAAGTGGTATATATACCTGTGTGTCAGCTCTATGCAGAGCCTCTGCCATAGCCTATGCACATGGCCTAAATCCCACTTTACCACCGGATTAATCTTCTCAAGGCTAGACTGCTGCAACTCACTGTACCTGGGTGTTGGCCAGTCAGCTTTGTCTCGCCTGCAGCTGAGGCAGAATGACTCCTCACCGCTACCAGATAAAGAGGAAGCATTTCACTAGTGCCAGCATCCCCTCACTGGCTACCTGTCAAATACAGGATTGGAGGTTCTTTTGTTTGAAAAATTATGCATGGGCTGCCACCCCTGTACACTGCTGAACTTCTCTGTCCTTACTCCAACTCTTGACCTCTTAGATCTTAAGAACAATGTCTTAACTGCTCCACAATCGAGGCTAGTGTGTAAGAGAGATCATGCCTTTGCAGTGGCTGCTCCAAAGCTTTGGAATAGCCTCTTAATCAAATGCGCCCACTCCACTGACACTTTCAAGACAAATCTTACAACTTACATGTTTTCAATGGCCTTTTGTTGCTCTTAGTGGTTTTAATATTTTAGTACATTTCAATATTTTACATATGTAATTGATCTTCTCAGTTTAATTCTGTTTTATATTTGTGTACATATAACGTTGCTTTGTATTGTTCACTACCATTTATTGTTGTTATTGTGCCTATTTAAAATTTAACTATTTGTGTGATATTCACTTTAATTTGTACAGCACTTTTGTCAGCTCTGGTTGTTTCTAAATGTGCTACTGTAGATGTATAAACTCGATTTCATCTGCTACCACAAGCCTGTGTAGCCTAAAAATGACACTGACAGGAAGTACAGTATATGTCACTCAATGCCTATTGGTTAGAGTAAATCAGTACTCCAAATGTCATTGCATTGCATCACAGGATTGAGTCTATATAACCTGTTAGACACACAGTGAAGTAAACACACACAAACAAAGACTCTCTTTCCTCAGCTGTATACCTACACAGTTCAACACAGATAACTCCCTCTCTGATTACTTTACCGCAGTTTGCAATGGGTTATCCTTGGCGTGTCAATAAAAGATAATTGGATAAAGTGGATTGAAATTAATGTACTTCAACAAAACAATCTGCAGGCATTCAGGTGCCTTCCCCCAGGATTAATAGTGTTATTACAGTTGAGACGCCACACAATCAACAACAACAAAATAACTCTCCTTTTCACTCTGCTCACAATATCACCGCTGATATTTCCACAGCATCACACTTCAGTAGAAATGTACAAGTGAGTGTGTTTTTCCGTGTTGTGTGTGTTGGAAGGTGTTAAGCACAATTGTCCTCAAAGGGATAAATAAAGTTGTTTTGAATTTTAAATTGAAGCCTTTTTATCTTAAGAGGACGGGTGCTCTTTAATGTGACAGAGAGGAAGACTGCTCATGACAGCTTCCTGCCATTTCTTTCACTGAGGCAACATTAAACCTTTTAGTTTGACATAGCTGTGGTTCCTTTATTTATTGTACTGCTTACTTTATGTCACTGATACTGTTGAAACTTAAGGCAAATTTCCAACCCTGTTGACAATACAAATCTATTCCAATACATTCTACAGTAAATGCATACTATTATATTGTAATGCTCAACCACAGTAACCTTTTAAATGCGTGCTGTGAATAATGTCATGGCCGTTCTGTAACAGTGCAAGTGATAAATGGCAAACACTCTTGGAAGGGTAAAACATGCTTGTATGTGCCACACCAGTCCACAAAAAGCTGCAGCACAGCTCGTGTTGCTGGGGCTTTCTCCAGGCAGCACCACCACTAGCTGAGACGAAAAGTCTTAGATGCTGAGAGACAGTAGTTATGGTAGCATTTATGCTCCAGTTTCCCACCTGCACCCATCTCACTTAGTTTGTGTTGGATTTTGCAGATGCCAGCGCAGAGGGAGTATCTGACAAGAGGGTTATTTTCTTTTCAAAAATAAAGCAGTGCTTTTCCACCATGAACAAGACAGGAGTTCACTGCTCATACCAGATTCAGTTGACATGCAACTTTTAGTTCAATATATTAAAAAATGCAAAAATACGTAAGTCGAGTAGATTTCTGAACAGCAAAAGTAAAGACATCTGGAGTCTATGCCACGAAACAGGTTTAACAAACCCTGAGATAGAAAACTCAGCTTTTTCAGTTTCCGAACAGCTGATCAGAGTTAGTTCAACCAACTCTGAGTATGTTCACTCTGAGTTAAGCTTTTGCACAGTGAATGAAAGAAATAATCATCAATGAAACTTCAATAGCATGATTCACCATGGCAACAGGTAACTAACAGGCAGAGCCTCCATTTTAATCTGGTAGATGAAGAAATATTAATAATTGGTAATGCGAGCTATGCCGCGAGAGTTCAGCAGGATTATGACAAATTTGTCGAGTATTTGTAGCCTTAAAAATGAACTGTACACTTTTTTTAAAAGAAATAAATAGCTTCAAAGTCAGAGCGGTGAAAAATGTCAGTAAGTTAACACAATAAAATTTTATTAATTGTCACCAATTAATTAGTCATGAAGGCCAAAGGCTACATTACAGTTTACCTTTAATCTGACAGGGGCCAGCAACTGAAGATAAAACAAACAGGTTAAGATTTAAAAAAAATATATACAAATCAAACACACAGGGACATGATTGCAATCTTATCCAGTTATAATATGGTTGGTGATTTTCACCTGAGTAGAGTATAGTAGTCTGGTATGCATTCAATCACTGTTTGCACGGCCACAAGAGGTCTAAAAAATGTATGTTATTTTAAGTGTTTGAACAATCAGTGCTGTCATTTTCCTGTGAAGACAGTTTTTTTTATGGGAGCTAACACTAGCCACTGTTTGTACCCTTAAATGCAATCTGTCAATATAAATGTCAGCAACAGCAGAGACTGAATATCCACATAATCAAATGATATTTCCTTTTAAGTCCCCATGGAATGAAAAATACATTCTGCCAGTTTTAATGCAGTGTCTCTGTGTTTACAGATCATTTCTCTCATTATGTGCCAAATATGTGTAAAAATCAGTATCAGAGTATTTTACATCAAAACTGACTGTCTTTTCTCTTTCTGTAAACCAGGTAAAACTGTTTCAAATATTTGATGACTGCAACCAGGAGCATTTACAAAGTCAAATAAGACTTTGGGTGACTAGCTGGCCACACTGTACCTCACCGTTTATGAGTTGTAGTAGCCGACAGAGCAATATGGAGAGAAATAGAAAGAGATGTGTGTTTGGATATTAGTTGGCAAAACGTTTTAATTTCCAAAACAATGTGGCGGATAACTTCTATAATGCCTTCTAACATACAGATTTTTTTTTTTTGAAATTGAAAGAAAACAGGGAATGTCAATTGCTCTTTTCCTCTTGATTCAAAAAGAAGTCTTTTTCCTAGTAATATAATAGTGTCTGAAGTGCTGGGACAACCATTTCTTAATTCACTGAGCATTATTATTTGAGGGCACATGGTTTAAAAAAAGAAAATCGCTAGCTAATGTTAGCTGGCTTGGTAATTAAACCCTCGAAATATGCTATTGGTATTTTCCATTTCCTTACGTTCCATTATTGTCTCCCAACTCACTGCCAGCCAGGCAGCATCACTCATGTGGAGCTGTTTGTATTTTTCAAGGTTGAAATCATACAATATCAGCTGGATAAACATGGCAACAACCAATGTCTCCACTACACATACTTCTTTGCTTTGCCACTGGAAGCAAATATTCTATTCCCCCCTCTGCTTGCTTGGGGCAAATATTAGCCAGTGTTCATTTTGCTCATGTGTAACTGTGCCTAAACTGTAAACTACTCAAGTATTCTCTTTCACTGGGAAATGTGTCCCCCTACAAAAGCTAAAGATGCTCTAATTTCCATACCACAGGGACTTAAAATGGCCACTATTGGGTCTTAAAATCATGCGATGTACATACAGTATCACAATGAATAATTCATACAGTTACCCAGATTTATAAATGTTTGGTGGATGTACAATACTGTAACATCCAGTTAAGTATGTAGTGGTGAAGTGTTTCATGCATGAGTACTCCCTTGCAAAATTCCGAAACTAATGAGCCATAGCTATTCTCCACTCTTTGAACATCTTTCGCAAACATCCAACTGCAGCCATTGCTTCTACCACAGCTGGAGAGGAGGGGTACGTTATAATTTGCCATTTAAATACAGTGGGGAGAGGGAGGAAGCCCTAATTGCTTTGTGAGATTACCCCTCTTAAGCAGATCGGGAGAAGAGAGATCGCCGGGCTGATAGGGACCAAAGGTGTAATGACAGGTGCTGTTGACTGAGCTAGGCAAGTCCCCCATCCCATTCACATTATCAGCCCATCAAGATAGGAAAGCAATTTCCCAGCCTTTCATTTCATAAGCTATGCATATCAATGCTCCATTAATCAAATGATAAAGTTCCCAAAAACCTGCCCTGAAACACATCCTTCTCCTGCCCTTTCAGGTTCTGTATACTATCAGGATTATCTAAAGGAACTCACCTCTATTGGACTTAACTGATAATGCATATGTAACATAAGTTATCTTAATTGATACAGCTTCTGTCGAATCTACTGTATACAAAACGAATACATGAAAGTAATGAATATAATTTTTATTTTACATCTTTCAGTGAATACTGATTCAGTTTAATCTGCATGAGGGTACATTTTGTCCTGAAAGGACTCATTGATTATTCAGTAATTTTCAATTCACTCTGAATGATCAATTGGGAGTGAACAGTGAAAAAGCACACCAAATGAAGAGTGACAGATTATAAAATCACCGTATTATGAAAAATCCCCACATAGTCCCTTCTGCACTGACTGTAAAAAAAAGTAGTTGAGGCAGGGGAAAAATGCTTTGGTTGAAAGAAAAGATGGAATGGTGTCCCTCATCTATTTCACGGCTGGATAGTATGACAGGTAACTAGTGAATGGTATGATTGATTGCCACTTTGTTAAACAAAGCAATTAAGTAGGAGAGTAGAGGAGTTGTTGCTGTGGAACGCAGAATGGCTTAAATAACAGCAACCACTGGAAAGACCTGAAACAGGCGCTAATTAAAATGGATGATGGAAGAACGTGCAGCAAAGACTTTGACATCATATCATACGTATAGGCTAATCACAGAAAAATGTATATAGGAAGCCATTTTATCTGTGCATTTTTAACTTGATTTAATGCATCTACATCTTAGTATAGCCAAAACACAGCACCTGGAATACAATAATTTAAGTTTAGCTTTGAACTTCAATGCTGATTTTCAAAGCAGTCCATTAAATGCTTTTCACCCCGGCAGTATTTTTTGAATGAGCTGTGTAATTTTCTCTCTTTTCACTGAACTATAAGGGACTGCGGTGAAGCCAAATAATTGGGCAAGAGCACAGAGCGGGTGAACAAAAGAATAAAGAGGTGACTAGCACCTCTCTGAAGTGGACAAACAACACCTTTTTGCTCTCATCAGCAAGACATGAACACAAGCCACGCCAATTAAAGAGCACAAGCAGTCGCTCTACCCTCAATCAGGACATCCTAACCAAGCTAACAAGAGTTCCATTTGTTAGCGAGTTGAGCTCACACACTAATAGAATCACCAAGTCCGGCCAACACGTGTTTCCATCAGCCTGGTCAAAGGACAGTTTGACCCACTGGAAGCTCATTTTGCTTTCTGTTTCCTTCCTCTCATATTCCTTGAAGAGGGTGATACGAAGCTCATTGTGTTGTTCCG
This sequence comes from Cephalopholis sonnerati, assembly GCA_019142605.1. Classification (NCBI taxonomy): domain Eukaryota; kingdom Metazoa; phylum Chordata; class Actinopteri; order Perciformes; family Serranidae; genus Cephalopholis; species Cephalopholis sonnerati. The sequence goes on along the minus strand of JAGQAX010000002.1, from coordinate 11,081,355 downwards.
GCTGTTACTGGCGTAAACACCACTACCTATTGTTTGGGGTTTGTTTTTCAAAAAACTCCTTGCAGCCAAACACAGATGAAGCAAGTCTTCATATTTTTTGGCAAGCGTGCTGCATTCTTTTTGGAAATTCAAATTAAGATTTTTTTTTTATTTTTTTTAGCCTCAAGAAAGTGTTGCAATAAGTTAAAAAGCAGGTTTATTTTGAGACGTGTGCCTATTCATTTAGAATAGAAAAGACTGCAGAGGCTGCACAAGTGAAGGTTAGTTCTTGGAAGGGAGGTTGCTTGATGACAAAAACTGTAAACACTTATGAATAGGCAGCGTTCTTGAATCTTGTTTGAAAATAGGTTGAACTGTTCTTCATGGGTGATGCAGTGATGTAACAGCTTTATTCTAGTCCTGGTGTTTGATAGTTAAACGTTCACAGAGAATGGCTGCATCGGTGGGCTCTTTATCTTTGGGAAGTTTGAAGCAGATCAAGTCATTACCTCACACTCTAACACACACAAACCCACACACACAGACGGAGAGAGGGAGAACACATTATTCCGTTAGACATATGGCTAACTGTGAGAACCTGCACGTTCGTCCCATGACATTACTTAGGAGCAGAGCACAACACTAGATAGACCTTGTTAGCTCTTGCCTGAAGGTATTGATTTGATTTTACCTCTGGGGGTCCACCCCTTCCCTGCACACACACAACTCTTGTAGAAAGCAACCAGCTAGCCTAGGGCTGAAGGAGCTCTTGTAGTAAGTGATGTAGAAATTGCATAATGGAGAGAGTTTAATGAAGGCGCTCAGTTGGGTTCTGAGGCTAACGTTACTTAATTAAACAGACAGGGTTGGTGTGCCCGTAGAGACAAAGGAAATATAAGCAGATAAAAATGACAGTAACTGTAAGAAGTTCAAGGGAAGACGATCGGATCTGATTTTGACAAGTGCAGGAAGGATGGGAATTAATGCAGGTATTAAGACTACACTTTCTTACATATTTAAAGACCCACATTGCATACCATGCTGATGAGGGAATACAAAACATACCTTATGAGCTTAATGCCCACTGTAGGCCTACACATAGTGCAGAAATATTTGGACATCTGAGTTGACAGATTCTTCTGTATTTTTGGAAATCCTTATTTCCTGCCCATTCACATACACACTTACCAGGCTTTTTTTTTATTTATAGTATCTCCAAGACAGGAAATGTGCAGTATTTATACTCGTAATTGGTCTTTCATATTGACTTTTGTGAAGTTGTGGGAGGCAGAGATTACAGGCTTAGCAAGGTCTCAAACCTTTCCAGGAGCACAGGGGATTATGAAGGAAAGATTCTGTCTTGTCTGAAATAAAAAAAAAAAAAAAAATCATCTCCCTTCTTCCTATTTTTACATCTGCAGGGTAAAATTGGCTGACTTTTCAGTACAGCTTTGCTGGGTTTAATGAATGACATGCACCACAGAGTGGATCAAATGTGAAAATGCCTCTTGCAAACCTCAACCAAGTGTTAAAATAATTTACTGGAGGTCAAAATAATTTTACCTCAGGAATATGACTGTATCAGCTCAAGCCAAACAGTTGGTAAAGTGTCAAATGCTGTAAATGAACAGTGGACTTGTGTTTGTCCTCTGTTTCATGCAGTATTATGTGCTAAGTATCAAATCACTGTGAGGAAATAAATAATTGGTTAATGGAGATTGTATCGAAAGAGCCATTAGTTCAATCAACTGTACTCTTGTTTTACCAGCCTGCACTCAACCCTTGAACAGTGGCCCTCAGTGTCAGATAGTGAGGCACCTTTAGCGTCAGTATAGGACGCTCTGGGAGGCGTAGTTTTTGGAACTCCTCCCCTCTGTAATATTTTGCTCCAGAACTTGCCGCAAGTATGTTAAAAAACTGAACTTTTGCAGTGGATTTCAGAGAGACCGTATGACAGTATGCTAGCTTAGCTAACAGGCGGCTAACTAGCTAGCAGGCTATTTCCTTCAATTCAGTTGCCTGTGTTGATTGTCAAGTGAGTTTGTTTGAGTAAAAAGAACGTGTTTATCTAGTTTTAACACGTAAATCTGAGTAAAATATGGTTATATGTTATATACAGTCAGATTGTTATTATGACTCGTTCAGCCGTTCATTCATCTTTTTAATTAAACACTTCACAAAACATGCCGCCTACCTGGCAGGTCCTGTTTTTGTCCTAGTAATGTTCCAAGCGCATATTCCAAACTACTAGATGGTGAAAAAAGGGACAAAACTAGCCTCTCCCCCATGGCGAAAGGTAGTTTCTATCAGGTTTCTGTAAAGAAATGCACTTCCTTTCTTTGGACACTAGAGGCAACATCCGTATATATACAGATCTATGGACAGCAGTCATATACGCAACTGGAAACGGGCTATGAGAAAGTCCATGTAGAGTGGGTGAGAGAGGTGTTGGATGGGTCCAACAAACTCAGGACTTTCTCCCATGAGACCACTATTTGTGTCCTGTCTAAAAGTCATCTGAGCTATTTCAATAACATCGAGGTTAGTATGCTTGTATGTCTAGCATAGTATACGAGAAATGTATGTCACATGATGCTACATTAGAAACAAAGGTACTTATTTCAAGCTAAACCATGATGTTTAGCTAAACCTAATCACAGACTTTTGTTTCTTAAACCTAAGGAAGTAAATGTAAAAACAAAGTAAGAATGAGTTGGAAGTTTATTTTGAAAAGACACTGCATGTAGCGAGTGTAAATTGACACACATTCAAAAGTGACGCTAGAGGGGCACCTGGAGCGTCATATTTTGGGTTGCTTTGTATTTGCAACAGTATTTGACAATTTAGGTGTGAAAACGTGTTGGTTTTCATCCAACAATGTAGGGACAAGAGAAAACTTTACCAGGATTCATGGTGTAAAAATAGAAGGAGTTAATTTTGACCCAACACTGGGCACTTTTAATTTAGGGCCTTTAATTTATTGTAATAAAATTCTAACAGAGCTCCCTTTGGGTCAACATTCATTAAGTCGCCCAGAGACTCATATCTACAATATGATTATGTGATAATGTCACCAGGTTGGATACTGAATGGATATTATAATTGTTACAGCTAGTTTATACAATGTTTTGGTTACATTCAGTATGTAGTGTACTTTCTCTGTTTGCTTTGAAACTTGCAATGAAAAAAAAAAAAAGCACACAGGAAATGGTTTCTGTAACTGGAGAGACTAGTGGAACTTCTGACGTTCTTCTGTAGATCAGAACAATGAACCTGGCATAATGGTTCAGCAACCAAGTATTCAACCCTTTCAAATTATTATCACCTACAGCCGATAAACACACCCAAAAACAACATACAGCATGCATACATTTTGTTTTTGTGACCATGTTTAAGAATTGTTTCAGCTACATCAGTATAATTTCACTTGAATGAGTCTGTCGATTGCGAAAGATAAATCCATATACAGTAGCTCCAAGAAATGTTGACAAAAATCCCAGGCAGCGTGTTTTGCAGGATGTGTCGATGTACTGTTTACCACTTGACATCAGAGTTGAGGAGAAGTGCTGCCTTCAGGTTCACTGCAGGGGCAAATAAAGCAATGTTTTTAGACATTGGAATAGTTTGAGGAGTACGTATTAATTCCATTTTTGAGGATAAAAGTTATCAGTGGAATAATAAATGGAGACTCCTAATCAGTTTAATTATATCACTCCTGTGCCATCCATGCAGGTCAAACATTACTGCCTCAGTGATTCAATTTAAAGAGTGTAATTCTAAAAAACAATCTTTAAAATTCAGTGGTTTACACTTCAAGATACAACCTGATCATTGCACAAACCCACCCCGATTCCCCCCAAACAATATTCTGTGGAAAAATACTGCTTCAAGAAATTCAGTCATTTTAAATCAAAAGCTCATTAAATATGATTGCTGATGGATGTGCGTTGCCACGTGAGGGGCACAAACGTCATGAAGAGACTCGTATTAAGAGGAATCTTTTTTGTATTGTAATGCCTCTGACATGGTAACCTTTTACAGCTCACCACCCACAGCCTGGAGCCCAAAGCCAGTGATTCAGACTTGGCTGTTTCATCAGTCACCATGTCCAAAAGCAACATTGTAAGGGGCCCACACTGTCACAGGAAATATTGTGTGAAGGGAGAGAAGAGGGAGAGGGCAGGAAATACCATTGTGCCCTTAATGCATTTCTTTGATAAGACAAGAAAAAAAAAGGGGATAAAGGGGAAAAAAAAGAAACTCCACAAAAGCATCCATGTCCCCGTAGGAGCTGCTTAAAATACAAAACAAAAGGAGGAAAACAAGTTGAAAAGGAGTGACGAGGAAGAAAATGCATAACCCAGGGTCAGAGACTGAAGACAGAGGTTTGTCCTCAAAGTCATTAATTGCCTGTGTGGATGGTTGCAGCCTTCAAACACACACCTCCCCTTCTTTCTCCACTTGTCCCTCTTGTTCTCACCCCTCCTTCTCTCAATGCAGTTAGCCAAAGGTTTAGCTGGAATCTAAAACTATTACAGCTGCGCAGCCTCAGTGAGTAGCCAGACTAAAGAGAAGTGACAACGCTGTCTCAGGGGAAGGTTGACAACAGAGGACAAAGGGAGTTAGAGAGAGAGTAACAGAGAAGAGGGCAGGGAGGGAGAGAGGAGAGCAAGGAAGCAGATGGAATATAGCAAAAAGGGAAATAAAGCAACACGAGAAGATTGTAGAAGACGAGTACAGCAGGAAAAAAAAAAAACATGCAAGGGAGAGAGAATCGGCTGCACAGAGACCCTGAGCAAATGAGAAGAATGACAAAGAGATCATCACTTATTGTATTCCTGCCCTGTAGTCATACAAGATATTTAGGATACTTAACCACTTCTTCACTAGACTCACACAGTAGCAGAGGTCTGATTACCATTGTCAACAGACTGCACACTCAACGCTTTGTCACTTCTACAGTTAGTGCAGCTCTTTTGGGGCTTTAAGGATAGAGCTTGTACGGGACTCAGGGATCTCATCCTGAAAGAAAACAAAGACTATCTATGTTCAGCAACAGCACACAATTGTTTTCCCGACCACCCCAACACTGCAGGCACGGACATTCAAACAAATACAGTCTCACTCCCAACTTGTCAAATACTGCCGATTGGTAAGAGGCCCTAAACGTTAAAATATTATATTCTAGATACCCCTCCTGTGTTGGTGTTGGATTTTCTGGAATGGGTAGTCACTTTACACTAATTACACGCACTGTCTTTTCAAAATAAAGTTCCCTTTATGCAGGAATTGTTTGGTTTCTGATCATTTAATGCATTCAGTCCTTTCAAAAGAAACTTTAAAACTAAGAATTTCCCTTTGCTGGATTAATAAAGTATTAAAATTAATTAAATTAAATTAAATTAAATATAGGTAGAACACTTTGGGTCTCATTTATGAAATGTGAGTAGAAAGAATGCATGCGCAAACTGTTCGCAGAAGGAAATTTATGTGTATGTCGGCATTCATAGTAGCTACTAAAATGAAATCGGAATCGGCCAAAATCGGTATCGGCTGTCCAAACACTCTGCAGATCGGAAATCGGGATTGGCCCAAAAAATTGTAATCGGTGCAAATCTAATTTGTAGTTGACCTTTTTTGCATTTTATGGTTGACTTCATGCATATGTTATCATACTTTTGGCTTTTCTTTGCAGTAATCTTGTGTGGTGTTTTATATTGTTTGTTTTAGTATTCTAAAACTGTATTTTTGTTCTTTGTTGTCTGTCTGTAACTTATGTTGCTGCCTGTCTTGGCCAGGACACTCTTGAAAAAGAGATTTTTAATCTCCAGGGGTTTTTCTGGTTAAATAAAGGTCAATAAAAGGATTACAGTAACGACTGACAATTGGTTTCATACTGGTAAAGAATAGCGATCTCCCAGGTGAGAGTCTGGAGTTTGTTTGGCCCACCCACCCTATGCGGACTGTCTCGCCCTTTATACTATAGTAAGTGCTTGCAGCATCAAAAGGTGCCTCTGCCAGGTGCATCTCATACCAATGCCAAAGGGTGCCCCTGTGCCTCGGTATCTGATGCAGAGGACCACTGACCAAGCATCTGTATTTGATGAGCTGGAAGATAGACCAGGTTGATTTTGCAGGGGGAAAAAAAGGCTATTCATGAAACAAGCACGCATTTAACAACACCACTTTTAATTATTGCTACAGTCAGTAACATGCGCAGGTACAACGATAACACAAGGATGTAGTTTTAGTGTTTACATGCATGTCTGATTACATTTACATGACCTTGCCCCGTATGCAGTAATTTCAACAAAGATTAATGTAACCCACAGAAAGACCTACATAGTCCCTGGATGGATGACTTGAATCCTATCAATCACTCTTGAAAGCTGCGTGAAGGAGGAAGAGGTGTGAGATTGGCAGACAGTTAACCATGAAATTCACTTTTACTGACGTTTAGAGGGATGCAATTTTCCAGAGGGATTGAGCTGAATCCTTTAAACTCACATGTCACATACAGTATGTATGAGTGTGTAGGGAGGGATGAGAAGGCACAGGGAAGAGTTCTCTTGTAATCCCAGTTTACAAGTATTAATCAAGTACAGATTCCAGCTTGGTTGATGTCAATTTCTTACCAAAGACAATTTTTTCTTTAATTCAAATTTGATTGCACAGAATAGTAACATGTGCATGATCACATAAAATGTGCTCTCACATTTACAGTTGTGGGATAAAATGTTAAATTTGCCCAAAGCACATTATACCTCTGCACTATTTGACTTGGCAAATAGAAACATACTGTACTACTTACACCACTAATGAGTAAAATGTCTCATTGGCTCATGGCGAAGCTCAAGGCCCAGAAACCCACTACGCTCATAACAAGCCTTACAAAAGTCCATATCAGTATTCCTTTTTTTGCTTTTATTCCCAATTAGGATATGCTTCCCATTGCATGTTAATAACTTTTGACAACCACTGCCTGAATCTCGAGGCTTCTTTCCTCTGCCAAGATCTTGGGCCATTTGCTGGTGCAGTATAAGGATATGTTCAGTAAATTATATGGATTTTCGTGGATGTAGACTGTGAGGACTCGAGGGGTTCTGGTTCATCAGCCTGGCCAGCGGTCAGAGAGAGGGAGAGTGGATCGGGTCAGTGGCAGCCTCCGAGTAAACAGGAAATGTATCAGACAGGGAGAATGAACACAAACTACCATGATAGGAGTGCATGCAGTCAGTTATGGGGTGGAGAGAGACAGGGAGATGAAGAGAGAGGGAGAGATGATGGTAATACCACTGCTCTCTCACCCAATCCTGGATTCCCTGCAGCATGAATTAACATTTTATATTCAGAGCAGAATGTGAGTCGCTCTGGCTCTGCTGAGAGCTCAGTGAACTCTCGTAAACTTGGCAAGCTCTGTAGGCTTCTACACTGGCATTTATAATTAGCCATCCACATCCACATACAGCCTGTGGGAGACAGACTATGTATTTTATTATTATTATTATTATCAAGACAATAGAATATATCACCATCACCGCTACCTGAACATAGAGTCATTTTCATTTTCCGTAAGACAAAATGGCTGTAATTTAGGTAAGTGTGTATGAAAAAGGAATGTCAATCAGGAATGGGGACGCAGCCTCGATTCTTTCAAAATGCACAATGAATGGTCCCCAAAAACTTCAAAAAAGCATTTATGAACAATTACAAAGTACCATGTGCTTCTTTTATACTTAGCCAAACAGTAATAATGAGTCACAATTAACATATCAAACCACATCACCTGAGATTACAGTGCAAGCACTAAGTATTTTTGGCTGGACCGCAGATTGCAGCCCTATGAACGCAAAAGTCCTTCACTGAGTGAGTCATCTTGAACACTCTAACATCATTGGTTGTTGACAAGAGTGTTGGTGTTTCCCTCATTGGCAGCTGCCTTTCGAAATAAATAGGTGCTAACAGAGCCATGGCGAGTTGATGCAGACCTCCTGGTCTTTTTTTAAAAAGAAATATTTCACTCAGTGAAAACAAAACTTCTGTTTACTTTGATTTCACAGATAAGAAACAGTATATTGTGAAGACACAAAAACCTCCACAAAATAACCTTCCCTTTGTCCGCACCACAAACTTCAGCACCAGACGTTTGCAAAGGAACATCTATACAAGCCTGATGCTTTTTTGTTAACAAGTCCCATGGAGTGATGAAGTTAAAATAAAACTTTTTGGACTCAATGAACAAAAGGTATGCTTGGAGAAAAAAAAAAGAGTGCAGTATTTTATAAAAAAGAACACCTGTCCAACTGTTAAACACGGGGGTGGATGGATCATGCTTTAGGCTTGTGTTGCAGTCAGTGGCACAGGGAACATTTCAAGGGTAGGGGGAAGAATGGATTCAGTTACATACCAGCAAAGTCTGGAAGCAAAACATCACACAATCTGTAAAAAAGCTGAAGATATGGAGAGGATGGCTTTTACAACAGGACAATGATCCTAAATTCACCTCAAAATCCACAATGGACTACCTCAAGAGGAGCAAGCTGAAAGTTTTACCATGGCCCTCACAGTCCACCGACCTAAACATCATTAAAAATCTGTGGATAGACCTCAAAAGAGCAGTGCATAAAAGAAAGCCCAAGAATCTCACAGAACTAGAAACCTTTTGCAGCGAAGAATGGGTAAAAATCCCTCAAACAAGAGCTGAAAGACTCTTGGCTGGATATAAAAAGGATTTAGAAGCTGTGATACTTGTCAAAGGGGGCGCTACTAAGCACTGACCGTGCAGGGTAACGTGAACAGAGGAGCAGCAGCAGGCTGATAGCTGCAGAGTTATGTTGCAGGCCAGGAGCAAAAAGAAGAGGATGAAAAAATTACAACTTCTCAACAGGCGATGCCACTAGTGTTCAGCCAGTTCATGTAGTTACAGATGGAGCGAGCCCGTTATGGGAGTACTGCAAGTACCAATGCTGCACCACTCAGGTGGCTTTAACTTGTCTCTTACTGGTCTTTAAATGAGTGTATCTGTACTGTGTTAAATCCATTCTGCAGTTTGTCATAAATAGCAGCAGAATGCTATTCAGAAATAACAGACTGTTGCTCGACGCAGTTCTGATCGCAGATGCTTTGTGCAAGCAAGAAATTAATTTTTAAATCAATATGATATGAACCCTCCGCACATCAGCCTCTCTGGGTTCATTTCACATTATCCCTTAGTTACTGTGCTGTTGGCTTTGAGTGATCCTGTGCTGTAAATCCTCCTGAGATTAAGGTGTATGTATAGCTTAGTTAATATGCTGTGTTGGCGTTAAGTGAGCGTACCTGATCCTGTGTTGTAAAACCTGGGTTGATGAGATACAGGTGAATTTATTTTTTTTTTTGTGATCTTAGCGTTGAGTGTTACTGTCGTGTAAATCCTGTTTGGATGCAGGTGCCTGGAAAAAAAAATGTCAGGGCCAAATTCAGTTTCCAGTACGACTCTGTAGGCTGTTTTCATGCACTGTTCGTACATGTTCCTACGAGAAGTAATGCACCAAAATTCTTACATATCCCACATAATCATGACCCAGTAATTTGTGCATAATCCATGTATTTTGGAAGGCTGTGATCAGTCAGTGAGCAGTCCTGAGCGGCCCACTTGGGAGGCAGGTTGTGGGGATGGATGGGTCACAAAACACAGGGTTTTCACCCTGGATTTTTCCAAGGAGACCAACTATCAGAGCCATTGAACTTTGAGTCATTCTAAGGCATGTCCTCACGATGTGTCTTTTCCTAAACCTAACCTCCATAACTTTACGTTAAGTACATAACATCATTTGTGGGGCATTAATTCACTGGATATCATACAAACTGTTGAATGAGGACACATTGAGTCATACAAGTCATATGTGTGATTTATCTTGGCTTCATATGAATGGAGGGGAAAGTCCGTTAGCTGCCGGCTAATTTATGCAATGTAAAATCTCAGTCTTATGCTAATATCATTAGCATGATGTTTGTGGGTGTAAAACGTGTTGCGTTTAAGACAGTTGTTTCCTTGGTAAACCTTGTAAGTTAAAATGGAACCAAAGTTTGTTACTTTACCTGGCGTTGTTCCCAGCTTCATATGAATAGAGGAAAAGACGGCTAGCAGCTAGGCTAATGTATGAAATGTGGCATGTTATCTTACGTACTTACGCCTTCTACCCCGCCTGGGGCATAGGCGGTCAACAAGAGTCCTCCATGCATCTTTGTCCTGGGCTAACTTCTCCAGTTGTCCCCACGAGTGGCCCATCATCTTGACATCTGCCTCCAAGTCTCGGCGCCAAGTGTTTCGTGGTCTACCTCTCTTTCTCTTCCCTTGGGGGTTCCATTTGAGGGATCGTCTTGTGATGTTTAAGGGTGGTTTACGGAGAGTATGGCCGATCCATCTCCAACGCCATTGGAGAATCTGTGGCATGTTATGTGTTGTATTTAATCAAACGAAAAGCAGCTTTATCGTAATGTTACAACTACAGAGAAAGCAAGTCCCTTCTGCTGTGTGACTGTGTCTAAGTGTTGTTCTTCATTTTAAGATGTAGAGTCTAGCAATGTCAGCGAAAGTCCATCTGTGACTGAATAGATGCCACCAATTCCTGTTTCAAATTAAAAAATTTGGCGTTACATACACGGTCCAATCATATACTAGTCTTGGCATAGTCTGGCTATTTGTATTACTCTTTGTATTATGTTTTTCTTGTGCTATGATGGAAAAAACTTATGTTAGGCACACGTCTTAGCAAGTGTGTCTTGACAAAATCACTACCACTTATGGATGTTTTTCATTGTACTCCCCACATTCTTTTTTCCACTGTATACCTTCATGGCATGTCTTTTAACAGATAGCAGCATCCTTGTGGATGTGTGTGCACGTGGGCATGTACAGTACACGTGCATGTGTGAATACATGCCCTCCTCTGTTTGTTGAAGTGGCTAAGGTCAAGCTTGCAGTGGCTTTGTTCTGTCGAGCTCTGAGCACGGAGCAGGAGGGTACAGAGGTGATGAAAGAGTGTTCACCCCGACAGCATCCTTGCAGGGAAGGACTTAATGACACGCTCAATATCGCAACAACAATGTCGTTAGGAACAAACAAGTCCTGCCTTCTCCATCATTGATGGGGAAGATAATTGTCGCCCAATTTGCATAAGAAATGTTGTCGAACCGATTGGGGTCTTGAGCAAATAAGCATGTACATAATACCACTGATGCGTAATTAAAGGTGAAGAGTTACTGATAATTAACCAATGACCTTCGTAAATGTCAATCAAAATGTTATCTTCTGATCAGAGGGCAAAGGGAACGGCAAGTGGAACAAAGTAATGAGAGCACAGACTACATCTGTGTACTTTCTTTCCCTGTTTTGGATCCCATATTTAGCAATTCATATAATCATTGAGAAAGTAACTATATGAGGGTCTCTTCAGGGTCTAGTGACTTTCAATAATGGACTCGAAATTCATAATGAGCTGGAATTGTAACCTTCGGAATGCATTTTTTTGTGTCACCACAGACTAATGCAATTCCAATCCATTATCGCCCATTAGGTCTTGGGGTTTGAAAGTGAACACAGGTTTGATCAAATTATCCGTAAAAAAAAAAAGAAAGGACAACCCCCCAGGTTTTTAACTCTGTTCAATTTCATGAACTCACCTTAATTGATTCAGGACTGCCTCTCTCCAGCTGGCGTCAATCCATCACCAGTGCTGCCTGTGTGGAATGTAATACAGCCACCAGTTAGGCAGGCTGCATACCTGCTTCTACTTGCTCTCCTCCCCTCCCTTCCCTGTGTCATTCCCTGTTTGAAAGACAGATTATATTGGCCTCCTCTCAACACACAAAACCCACACCCCTCAGCCGTATCATAACAAGCTGTAAATGAACTCAAACGCTGCCGTCAACTGAAGAGCAAACTGGCAATGGACAGGAGCATGTTCCCTCTCTCTATCGCTCTTTTTTTCCTCCCTATTTTTCAACCATGGGCGAGTAGTTGGATTTACTGTTTTAATAAAACCACCATAACTCTTCATCCTCTATATCCACCAGCCACATATTTATGGTACCATGAATTATTCCACCAAACATTGTGCCAGTAAGGCCAGAGTTATGGGGGACATCATCGCGCATCACCACAGATGTATCAGCGAGATGAAAGATTACCACACCAGGCGTTGCTGTATGGCTCTGCCAGTTGGATAAACTGTCAGAAGGGCTTATAGTACAGAGCACGGAGAGGAGGAAGATATTTCTGCTTATTGCTGTACATACTACAGTAAACTCTGACATCAGTCATTGCCGCTGTATTTCCCCCCCTCAGCCTCCCAGAGACAGCAACAGGTCCTCGATCACAATAAATGCCTATAGCAGGTGTTTTCACAATGGCTCATTTCAAAAGTCGACTGTTTTCCGCTTCGTGTCTGCCCAGACGGGCCTTTTAAATCAAAGCAAGTCAAGCAGAATAGCATTGTTTCTGATCAAGTCACTGTCAAAATTCTAGACATTAGGAGTCCAAACAGAAAGATATTCTTTTATGGATGAATTTCAAAGCAGCATTTCTATTACAGTGAAATCCCAGAGGTGGGGAGCTCTCTATAGATCCTCTCTGATGTCAGTGTTTCTGACATCCAGAATAGCATAAAAACAAGAGCTATCTATTTACATTGTATCTCATGGCAAAGCCTGGCCCAGTGCCTCCTGAAAGCTGTTTAATATACATTTTTCCCATAGTAAATCTGCCACTGTAGCCTTTCTAAAGAGTATTGTCAATAATGTATAGAAGAAAGATAATTTAATTTGTGGAAAGTACCCATAAGGGACACCCTAAGCCATTTTAGGGCCCCAGGCAGTGTTTGATTTCCCCTTGCCCATTTTAAAATGTAAGAACTGAATTGCTGCCATACAGTGCTTTTAAAAACAAGTGATACCTCTTTCATAGAGGAGATCCGTGTGGTGCCTTTATCAGCCACTATGGTGAGAGGGAGGAACATAAAACACGGGCCCCCACTTGGACTGGTATTGGGGACTTTGTGATCACACCTGCCTTTGTTATTCTTATTTTGTGGGGGTTTTGATGAAGCAATGCTAACAATAAATGGCAGAACAACATGAAGGCTTTGTCTAAAGGGGAAGCAGCGGGTATCGCAATTTGTACTTCAAAAACCTCTGCAATATTCACGTTTTTATTTTTTAAATACTGAAATTGAAAATGTGCACACAAAGAGGTGAAGACCTTATTTTTTCCCTCTATATTTTTCTCCCTTGTCATTTTCTTGCTCTTTTTAAAGACTAGTCAGGTAGCTGGTTCTATAACAAATAATAAACATGCTTTCTTTATAAAATTTCCTGTCTAAAACACCGAAGGTACCCGGCTGACTGTGTGGTGTGCGGACAATAACCTGGTCCTCAACAGCACCAAGACCAAGGAGCTGATTGATGACTACAGGAGGATTAAAACGGACATCTATCCATTAAAAATCAGCTGGGACTGTGTGGAGAGAGTCTCCAATTTCCGGTTTCTTGGAGTTCACATTGAGGAGGACCTGACGTGGGGTGCCAACACAACAGCATTAATTAAGAAGGCACAGCAGTGAGTCCACTTTGTGAGACTTCTCAAGAAGAATCAGCTCACCCAGAAACGGCTTGTGTCCTCCTATCACTGCTCCATAGAGAGTGTGTCGACGTACTATATATGTGTGTGTGGTATGCCAGCTGCACAGTAACAGACAAAAGAGTGCTCCAGAAGGTCTTCAACGCCGCCCAGAAAATTATCGGCTGTTCGCTCCCCTCCATGGAGGACCTGCACAGTTCCCACAGCCTCAGAAAAGCCCGAAACATTCTGAAGGATCCGTCCCACACAGGATGCCACCTGTTTGAACTGCTGCCTTCGGGCAGGAGACACAGGACAGTTAAAAAAAACGACAAAGCGTTTAAAAAGACTGCCTTTAACCTAAAGCAATAACTGCATTAAATGGATGCACTAAGGCTTGACTGTGACAATATGCTGGAGTGCAATACAAGGGATCTGTGCAATAGGCTGAATGCCTTGTGTGTGTGTTTTGTAGTGTTTTTTTAAGTGGAATATTAAATACTGTTTTACTTTTAAGCTCTTTTTTTAACTTATATTTGCACTGAGAAGGTTGCATTCAGTTTTGTTGTACATGTACAATGGCAGTTAAGACATTCTGTTCTATTCATTTACCTACCTACCATATCTATTAACTCAACTGAGCTGTATACTGAAAATTTGCCTCATCTTTGTTTTTGCTGAATGCTAGAGTGCTGTTATTCTGTGATTTGTTCAGGTACCAGAAAGCCCTTAATGCTCATCTCATGACAGCAGCAGGCTGTTTTAATTATTTAATTAGTCTACATTTGTGGATTTCACAAGTGTGATTGCAGAGCTGGGACTCACTTTAGCGTTTCTGCACTGTATATTTGATACACCGAAAAGAGTCAATAAAGGTATTAGTACTTAATACCATGTGAAACTAGAGAAATTCAGCAGCATGCTCTCAATGTAATGCTATGAATATAATCAATGTGCAGCAGATGACAAGCTATACCAATCGCACACGATGTCCCGAATCTCTCCCTAAGCTGTTTGACATACAGACGATCTACAGCTACACGGCCAACAGAATGACCAGACAGCTGAAGAATCACTGTTCGCTCTCTGAACCGTTTCAGCCTCATCTTTCTCCCAGCTTTTGCTTCTAACTCACTCCATCATAATGCTAGACATGTCAATCAGAGCTCTGAGACAGAACACTCATCTCCCAAGGAGATTATATGTCATCAGAGGATGGAGGAACTTGCAAATCCCCCTTTCCTTTCACTGCTCCTGTTGAGGGCTGGAGGAGTAGCCTATCTCCTCCTTGGTGATTAAAGTGGGAGATTGAGTGTGTTTGCGCAGCACATGGAGAGGCTCATTACAATGCACTAGCATGTTGTTGGAAATAGCCCTGGCCAGGAGCTGTAATCCAGAATGTGCTTAATGAGAGGCCACCCAGCCTCTTCATGGGCCTAAGGAGTCAGTCAGACTTGGAGGAGAGAAAGAGAGGGAGAAAGAGAGAAACAGCTCTCTCCACCAACATATCAATCTTCACAGTGATTGAAAAATTATAATAATAGAGCTCACCGCTGATATTTCGGCCTCTCTGTCCTGCGCTGCCTTCGCTTTAATGAGATTCATGTCAGATGGCTGTTCAAAGGAGAAAATGAGAAAGTATGGAGTGTTACAGGAGTGTGCTGGTGACTGATAAACAAAGACGATGCAGGAGAAGTCCTGACAAGATGTTATGGTGATTAAGGGAATTCTGAAGAGACAATTGGAATCACTATGACTGTGTCAAGCACTGCAGGCAGGGTGGCTTATTTATCTGTGCTAAAAACACAATAAAATATGTCTGTAGAAGTATACTTTCATTTTAAAAGTACACTTTTCTTTCAAAAAACAAAAAACAAAATAAGAAGTGCCACTCTTGTTTGCAGGGTGAGAATCTCCCGCAATACATAGCACTCATGGCTTCACTACTACAAACCAAATTCAATCAGTCCAGTGGTAACAGTAATGCAAAAGCTCCAAACAAATAACAGCCAATAAGGACTGACATCTACAAAGGTTTTACCTGTGAATGCAGACACATTGGTTCAATGTGCAAGAGAAAGGCACAATCTTATTGGGAGAGAATAACCATCACTCCACCACACTCAGATTTGTTTGCTAAGAGCTTCTACTTTAAAGAATAGTACCGTTTTTTATTTACCTTGAGTCAGGAAGTGTGCTGTCGGTCCAACTGTCTTGATCCTGATTTAGTCAATTTAAAAAAAAAAAAAAAAAAAACACAAAAACCCTCTAACTTGTTGCTACTGCTTTCTTATGCTATGGCTGCTAACCTTACTTTCACGGGGACAGCCTGACTTACTGACCAGGCCCACTGGATGTTTGCCCAAAGTCAATACTCAGCATGCCACAAATCTTTTTCTCTAATTATTGATAAGCCGATTTCAAGTAAACAGGGAATTGAGGCATGTGTATAGGCTGTGTCTCTCTAAAACAAGAATAATTGCATTAGATGTATTATTGTGTTAGGTTTGCAATGCCAAATAAGTAGTGGCAATCTTTTATAGCTTAACGTTGCTGGAAATAATGGAAACAGTATCTAATTATAAAGCAAGGAATCTCTGCCTCAGTGTGTGTATGTGTGTGTGTGTGTGTCCTTTGCATAGCTCAAGAACTGCTCATCCGATCTGCGTCACACTTGGCGGGTTAATAGATGGGGACCCAAGGATGTGCAGTGTTGAATTTGGTGTGCCTGGACACGCGACACATTCAATATGAATAAACTTTGAATAATAATATTGCAAATATTGCATTGTGGCTCTGTGCAGCAGCAGGAATGGTGCTTCTGGGGTTTGTGGAGTATGTTGTCACCTACACGCGCTTTTGTAGGAAATCTAGAGTGATGGGAGGTGGCCGACAAGCACCTGCTGGTCAGGTCTTGGGCCATAGGGCCCAGTTGGGCTCAGCCCAAAGAAACAGCATGGATCCACTGCCCTGTTGGCCCGCCACCCGCAGTAATAGGCATTGGAATTGGGTGCATTGTGTGCCGGGCGGCAGGCAGGGGCAGGAACCCAGGTCTGTGGACATCTAGCATTAAAGACTGGCTATATGGATGTTGGAAGTCATGTCTCTGGTGGGAAAGGAGCTGGAGCTGGTGCGGGAGATGGAGCAGTACCAACTAGATTATGTTTTGCTCACCTCTAAACGTAGCACTGGTTCTGGAACCAAAGCCCCATTGAGAGTTGCCCATGGTTAGAGGTGTCAGGCAGGTGTGGAGATACTCACAATCCCCCACGTGTTGCTCTGACGTGCCTGCAAGTCACTGAGAGGAGGTCTCTGACTGTTATTTGTGCTTATACACTAAACAGCAGTTCCGGCCTTCAGTCTTTGGGGGCTGTCCTGGAAAGGGTACTGATCAGGGATGGTATAGTTCTTACGTGGGACTATACAGCTCATGTGGGCAATGATAGAGAAACCTAGAGTTGGGTGACCGGGAAGGACAGCCTGCCTGATCTGAACCCAAGTGGTGTTATTTTATTTGTTGTCTGTGTTAGTCATGGATCAGTCAGAACGGACACCATGCTCAAGCATAGGAGGGGTTCATAAGGGTATTTGCTGTCAGAACATCCCAGGCCAAAAATCAATGATCGACTTTGTGGTCGTATCATCGGTGTGTGAGGTATTGCATGCTCATGCTGGTTCTTCGTGGGGAACACTTGCAGTTCTGGGAAAGGCACAAGCATAGGCTGCATGATGTGTGCAGTAGGTGTGAATGAACCAGATGAATTGAATGAAGTGCTGCTCAAGCTGTAGGACCACGTTAAGAGGCACAGCTTTACAGTGGGCAAGAACTTCTGTTTCCCTAAGTCTGATCCAGTTCATATCCAGTTGTGTATTCCTGCCTTACACAGCCAGAGATGACAAATCAGAGCTTGAGGCTCACAATGCTGAGACAGAGGACCTTCTCAGTGATAAGCAGAGTGTATTTTGTGAGAAAGTGATGAGAGTGTGGAGCAGGGACTTGACAAGATGATCACAGTTGATGCAAGGAGTTGGACTGGTAAAATGTTCATGTTGTTCCTTAACCTTGACAAAGTCCAAGCACAGGGCAAGGTAGCCCTTGCAACAGCTGCAAGTGGGATTGCTGCTACCCTCCTGCCTAAAGGAACCACCTTTCACAATAGGACCAAGTGTTCTTCCATTCTGACAATTCCACTTGCAACAAAAGTGAAAATGACAGCACTGCCACACTCATCAAAATGATTCATATCATGGTAGTGGAAGAGGTGTCAATGATAAATTGCTGTACATTAGAGGCAGCAGATTAGGTTTGGAGGGGTTGGGGTTCAGAAATACCATTTGGTGGCATCACTATGGTATTCAGCAGTGGTTGAAGGCAAATCCTTACTGTTGTGCCACTTGTTAGCTGCACTGACATAGTAGGAAGGTGCTTGAAGTGGTCATACCTGTGAAGGAATGTACTTACTCAAAACATGACAATCACTTGAGCAACAAAGGGAAGCAGATTTTGCCAAATTCCTACTACACCTTTGTGAGAGAAAGATTCCTGCAATTCTTTAGGAGAGTGAATTTGCTGTTAAGCTCAACAGACTGCTTACTTTTCTCTGTGAAAGATTTAAGGACATTGTCAACTGGATGTATGAGGACACCCAGACCAACAGTGCCAATCACAAGTGGTTATGTGAGTGCGTCATACTGTGCCTGGGCAACTTTGAAGTTTTCAAAGTGAATGAATACATGACAAAGTTGTTTACAACAGCATGGACACAGTGGAGTCTGAGGGTCACCTTGTGTACCCACCTGTGTTTCTCTAAACCCTCAACCCATCTGGTTTGCCTCCCCATCGCATCACTCTAAAGATGGGAATGGAGATCATGCTACCATGACCAGCACCATGGACACTGCACAATGGACAATACAATTGGTCATAGTATATTGTCGATCAGATCTTGCCCCAGGTTGGCTGCAACATCTGTGGTTGGAATCTAAGTTAGATGCACATTCCTCATTTCCCACATCACCCTGAGCCTATCTGACAACATCTTCCTATTCACTCTGCTCCATTTGCAGTTTCCAGGGAGACCCTGCTTCACCATAACTTTGAATAAGTCTCAAGGGCAGTTGCTTCACTGTGTTTGGGTATTCTGCACAAGAGCCTTCTTGAGCCATGTTTTCTACCTGGCAGTCAACAGTGTTGACAGATCAAGCTTTGCATTCTTGCTCTAGATCAAGAGACCGAAACCTGGACTGATCAGGTCCTCCTAAAATTCTGTTGCTGCTGGGTTTTGATTTACAGTCAAAAGCAAGACTGAATCATTGACAAAAGAAACCTGGACTTGACTCATCTCCCTGAAGTTCCAATATGTCCCTTTGCATTTGGTGCTTATTTTGAATTGTATAGTTGTCCATACACAAATAGTTATGTATATAATTAGGTTTTCACATGGTTATTGTATATCACAAAGTTTTTTAATTGCTGTATTTGGGTCTAAAAACTAAAACAATAAAAATCTTGTGGTGTAAAGCTCAGTTCAGACCAAAGATTCACAAGGAGAGATTCTGCAACATTTTAAAAACCTGCCGGCTCACACTATGCAACTTGATGTGATGATGTACCATCTCTATGCAACAACTTTCTGTACCTCCGCTGTGTTTGCAGCTTTTCAGGCTTATTTTTTTTGGCTGAACATAAATTGTAGCTTCTTAAAAAACGAATGAGGATAGTGATAGTGAGATACTGGCTACAGCTGCATTTGTGGTAGCGATAAAACGGTGAAAAACAAACAAAACAAGCACCAGATGGACTGTATCATAATCAATACGCCACAATACTATAAGTAAGCAGTGCCAATTAGTTATGAGAATGTGTGTATGTGTGTGTGAGGGGGCATAAGCACATACAGCGAGCAGCAGCAGCAGCAGCAGCAGCAGCAGCATCAGCAGCAGCCTACCGTCAGACAACAGGCACACGTGAGGATGGAAACAGAGGGCTCGGCGGGAACGGAGCACCTGCTGCAGCAAGCAAACACGCTGTGTGCGGTCATTTTGACTTGATCGGTGGACTTCACTACAAGCTGACTGACAGTAGAAACAGGGACGTGCCTTACATTCTACAACCAGCTGCCAACAATTTGACCAGCTGAGTTGCAGGTGATATATCAGTTTGCTTGACTTGAGCCCAGACAGTTAGTTCACGCTGCTGGAACTTTTCTCTGCAACATGCTTAAATGGTTTTGTCCTGCCGTGAATCACTGGTCTGAACTGGGCTTAACTGTAACACATCCTTCCATTGGGTAGAAGATTCCATGTGCAAGTCCTGGCAAGAGTGTGTTGGTTGTTTGCTAGACACAAATGTAGTGTAATCAGTTAGTGTAATAATAGTAATTGTCCAACTTAGTAACATGATGTTTGCTTTGTTTTCTTCTTTGTGTACTTTGTGTGTATTGAACAGGCACTGCACCGGTAGAGACAATGAACCATTGTGTTGCATCATGCATGAAACAAGGTATAACAATTCATGATGGTGAGGTTACATAAAAAGTATGAATCATGGGGCGCCCTGGTAGCTTACAGGGTAGAGTGGGTATCATTAAGGTTGAGTCCTTCCAGCAGCAGCCTGGGTTTGAGTCCGGCCCAGGCCATTTACAGCATGTCACCCCACCTCTCTCCCTTACCTTTCCCTGTCTCTCTCACAATTGAATACAGCAGAAATAAAAAAAAAAAATCATTTACAGAATAGTTTTTTACTGTAACCTCGACTGCATATAATTGCAGTACTCAAACCTTGGATTATGATTGGATTTGTTAATATACTACTTAGGTGCAATGCCCCCTGAAAATCAATAGAATCCAGCTAAGTGGAATGACATTTCAGGTCACATAACCAAATGAATCCCTTTTATGCATTGTATTATTAATTGTCATTCGAATAGTGCTTTTGCGGTAAAGCTGTAATGGATAAGCAAAATAATATTGTCAGAAAACAAAATAGGCCTAATTTAAAGAGATTCCACGTACAAGTGCGTCCCAAGCTTCCAATGTTATATGAAACTGTCCATGGAACAATAGCCTGATACATAATTGAGAGAAAATTAGTTTTTCTCTCTCTTGTTTTCTCAATACATCTCCCCACAGGAGGGACTGCATACATATCTCTCAATCCCCTGTTTTTTGGGGGTCTTTTCAATTAATTTACTTAATATGTTTTCATCCCTTGGCTTCTTTCTAGTCAAAAGGAACTGCCTCCTTGTTGCCGGGAGACCAGTTGTATTATCACAGTCATTCATCCTTGCTGCGCTCTCCTGGGTCAGTATGTGACTAGAGTACTGTGCACATAGCTTGTTGTGCAGTGACATACAGCTTGTCCTTTTCAAGTCCCAAATTAGCCAAACAATTACTCACACAACAAGCACTGTTTAGAACTAATCGGGAAAAGTCAGTGTGAAAGACTATTGTGTCGCTTAGTTCCAAAATATAAAAACATCTTCGACTACATATTAATGATGCTGTATGTATTTTAACAAATAATTGCCAAATTTATTACCATGAGCAACAACGTCATCAGTTCGGAGATTGGCAGTGTTTGCTGGCCTCCACGCTGTATTATACAAGACTGGAGTTAGTGGTGAAGTCTGCAGATTTTTATTTTTTACTTTTGGCATAAATCATGAAGAGGGCCACTGTCTACGCCTCTGTTCTTCCTGTTCCGCTCCAAGCTTTCACATTTTCTTGCAGTGCTTAAGTAAAAAAAACCTTTGAAATAATCACTTCCAGCATGTGTTTCCTTCCCTCTTAAACAAGGGAGAAAACAATCACACCCGCAGTGATACCTGGGCTGAAACACTCAGTGTGCCTGTCCATCTTCTCTGCAGATGTGGATGCACCATCCACATTTGTACATTATCTTAATGTCTTTAGACAGTGAGGATGCAATATTAAAAGCTACAGAAGTGATCACACATGTTAATTTCTGAATGTATTTAGTGAATACCATTGAATTTGACATTCACATTCTATTAAGTAGTGTAACCACTAAACCCCTGTTTCCACCGTGCAGTACGGTATAATTCAGTTCGGTATGCTTTTTTTTTCCTGTTTCCATTGTAAAAAGTTGTGGATGGTACCAATGAAACTGTTCCGTACCGTTTCCATTGTTGGTCCCCCCTCTGTTGGGGAACCTAGCACACAGATCTGGTACTAAAAGGTGGAGCTGTGAACACTGCAGTCTGATTGGATCCTTAAATATTCCATATCACAACTTTGACCATCACTTTAGTTTTTATATGACATACACTTTTAATAATGATTGAATCTTCAAGCATTTATTTAAATTAATTTAGGCCAGGTTATGTGAACTGCATATATTCTAATACTTACTCTTAGAAAAAAAAAAGCATTGTGGAGCGCCGTTCCTGTGGGCTATGGAAAACTAAACCCCCGAGCTTGCCTGAGAAGGACTAAATGCACAAATCCCATGGAGAGAGACTCTCACTGCAGCCTGTTTTATTTTGTTTTGAAAATGCTGGCGTGCAGCCTCGTTCTGTGGATGATAAATGAGGTGCAGACTTCCATCTGTGTCACCAGTAATAAGGTAACACAGTGAGTGCTGGATGGAGCAGTGAATGACAACAAATCCGCCCACATTTAAGGGTCCTGTTTGCAGTGTACACGCTAAACACACCTAGGGTCTAAGTACCATGTTGGAAGGGTTACTTTTGGTTCCAAAGGTAATTACCAAAAGTGTTTGGTGGAAACAGGGCTTTACTGAATAAAATGATGGACATCGTTGCTGTGATTTAACCCAGTGGTTTGTGGACTGCTGTCTTGAAGCCTCGAGTTTGGCATTTTTACCGCTGCTGTCTTGATTTGGATGGAGCCAGAAGTATTTGGACGAGGGGGTAGAGTGGATCTGAACCATAGACTGTAGTGACACCTTGCAGACAGCCTGGCACTCAGTCAGCCCCACCCTTTATTATGCATAACTTAAAGTTATATAAAAATTCACCCCCTGTACAGTTGCCATGAATGGTGAAATTAGCTATTGAGACTGAGACCATGTTTGGTACTAGGACTCGTAACATGTTTATTTCTGCTGTCATGTTGGGCATTTTTCCACGGGGGTCTATGGGGATTGACTCGCTTCTGGAGCCTCGCCACAAGTGGCCATTCAAGGAGATGCAGTTTTTGGCACTTCCATATTGGCTTCATTTTTCAGCCCTGGAGGTTGCCGCTTGAGTGTGACATGGAAATATGTTGTGCTGTATTTAAAAACAGAAACAATTTTTTGCTACAGATGACAAACAAACAATCTGCATCCCTTGGCATTGCTTGCTATTGTTGTTTCCTTTGGGTGCTGCAATTTGTAGGAGCAGGGATTGAGTATAGCTCATGCTGACAACCAGTCACCAACAATCAGCTGTGTGTGCACTTGGCACATCCACAAAGAGCGATGTTTCAAATTTTCAGAGACGCTCAGCAGGCCTGCACACATGGTGTAATTATGCTACTGCAAACGTGCAAGCTCATGCCAACAGCTGCGAGCGGCATGTAGGAACCTTAAGCCACATGGCTCTGAGGACATATGGTCTTATTGTTGACACACTCTCTGGCATAAGGTGCACTTTGAGTGTTCCTTTTACATTAGTAATGGGCTACAAATGTATCACAAGTAATTTGAGGGCAATGATGGTTAAAAATGCTCCTGATAGGGTCTGTCATTGCAGCCCTGTATATTTCGAACTCTTTTCATGTGTCCTGACTGACTCCATTAAAATCATCATTTATGTCATATCTGAGATGAGCTGTGTCTTTACGTCATATGTAATTTTGCTTTTTGTGTTTTTTGCACATCACTGGCATCATTTATGGTCATTTTCACCTCACATTTATGATGATGATTATTAACATTATCTTGTAAATTGATAGGTGGCAAGTGGGCATAGCAAAGTGTTGCTAGGGTTACAAAAGCAATGCCTTTTTTCAGTTTAAATGAGCACATTGGTGGAAAGATAGGTGAACATGCTGGGTTGTTGTGTTGGTTACACCAAAATGTTCACAAATCTGTCTCTGACACTTTGACATTAGGTCAGTCATAACTTTCAACCTGTTTATAAGGCACACCTGTGCAATGTCATGCAATCCCATACAACACCACTGCAATGTGAAGCTTCATGCTACTGTAGCTTTGTCAATTTAATAGCCCAAAGTTAGCTGAAGTGTTGTACTGAACTGCATTATATCACACATTAGTTTCTAATATTTTTTTCAAACCATTATATACTGTAAGTGTAGCTTAACTCAGGCAAGTCACCAGGATACAACATACAAAATAAAACAGGCTGCAATGAGAGTCTCTCCATGGATATTTAAAAATAGTGGGTTTGTGCATTTAGTCCAACCAAGAGAGATGATTAAAACTAAAATAATATTCAGAGTTGTTACTGTGAAATTTAAGGTGTACTGATGGATTCACATCGTCAACTCATACAAGTAAATGTTCCACCTTAAAAGTTGCCAGCAGTTGGAGCAGTGAATTGAGTTGGGCTTTTTTTCCAGGCTACAGCTGCTGCAAGAAGCAGCAAAACATTCCTTTGATTTTATAGTTACAGTTTACTAATAAATGTAAAACTCCATAGTATAAACTGTGGTTACATGAGCCTCAAAACCAGACACAACTCAGCCCTGAGCAGAGTGACCGTCCTCTACTGACCAATCAATCAATGGACTGCAGTGTTCACAGCTCCACCTTTTAGTACCAGATCTGTGTGCTAGGTACCCCAACAGAGGGGGGACCAAACATGGGATGGTAAGAAACGGTTCCATTGCTACCATCCACAACTTTACACAGTGGAAACAGGGGAAAAAGTATCAAACTGAACTGAACCGTACCATAGTGCTTGGTGAAAATGGGGTCATTTGTCCAAGATACCACTACTAGCCTGAAAAACAGCAATATTAGAGTCCAATTATTTTTGCCAGGGATGAGGCCAACAATTGTATCTGGAGGCCATGCCCCCCCAGAGACCCCCTGTAGGTGCACCACTGCTGCCAAGCAGCAGACAGCAGCAGACATCTGTTCAAGACCCATAAAAGCAGATGTTTCTAAACAGGAGTTTGGCTCATGTCTAGCTGTTGTTTGTGGTGACCAAACAGAGTATTTTAAGCCAACACATGATGCTTTCCAAACCTTAACCAAGTGTTTTTGTGTCCAAACATAACCACACGTTACTCACAGCACTGCCACAACATAAAACTGAAAAATAAAGTTACAACAAATCCGTGGTTTGCAAACAAATCTCATTATTATGAAAAAATGGATGAATGTTATCTAACTTTTCTCTTACTTGACGCCAGTCATACAAAACACTGTCTAGATGTCAGATATGCTAAGATACATTTAAATTGGGATTAGTCAACAGCATCTTTCTGATATTTCCCAGCTCATGCTATATTAATTACTTCACCAATGCTTGTGGACAGCAGCATAATGCGAAATCTTGTTTGTTGACATTATGAATATTGGAAGGATAGAATATTTGTTGCCAAACACAGTAAATCTCAAAAATGCTATAATATAGAATAACATCCCATCAACCAGAAACTTCCTCCCTTATGACCCCTTTGGAGACCTATTTCACAGTACAACAGAGTGCTTTTCAGAAATTGACTGAAATTAGCTCTGCGCCACAGAACCATAAAAACACAGGGAGGGAGGGAGGGAGAGATGGAGTGGCTGGTGGCTGAATGCCAGGTGAGGCTCTCCTGAGAGGACCATGGGCACCGTGGCAGAGAGATCCAGCCAAAGAGCTTTGTTGTGATAAATCAGATTCACAACCCTATTTTTACTCATCTATAAATCTCATCGGGGGGAAGAAAAAGAAAAAGAAAAAAAAAAAAAAAGCATGGAAGCCAGGGAGCCATGGAGGCTTCGCGCGTAGGCAGGAAATTAGCAAGTTACTTCCCGGTGCTGCATTGGTTGAACATGCTCTAATGACCATTATTTATTTCTGCTGTCGTCCTGGTCCCAGATTCTAATCTGCAGCAGATCTGTCTACCAAAATGAGAAGATCATTAGGGAGGAGAGAGAGACAGAGACAGAGAATGAGAGAGGTAGAGAAAGAAAGAGGGAGAGACGGGAGGCAATTATCATGCTTTGTTAATTGCACTTATTTGCACTTATCATGGCAATTACAGACCCCTGTGAATACAATACAACAATGGTGATACTGAATACCGGAGGTAAATTTCTGGGGTGTTATTGTGGTAAGAGATGGATTTTGGCAGTATTTCATATACCAGCCGTTGTAATGCAATTATTCAAAGAATTTAATCTTGGCTATACCTTGGATGTCATACTGCAATGAATTCCCGCTCTGCAGCAGATGATCCATCAGCACACCATAAAGAAATCCATTTACATTATAAAGCAACAGCTTCTCTTGCAGTTTACGAGAACAGTAGTAAACTAGTGATGTATTGTCGGTGTATAAGTGGTCAGTCACCTACACAGACCATAATTAGAAGTAATATGCGCAGAGCTCAAAGCATTTTAGACTGAAAATCACAGGCCGTATTCAGCAGACTTTATGGTATTCAGACAGACAGCTGATCGAGGTCATACATCTCTCCAGCAAGACATACGTGCACACACAGACACACACACACACACACACACACACGCAGACACACACACGCAGACACACACACACACACACACACACACACACACACTAGATACATGTACTAATAGAGGCATTTTAATTTAATGAAATGATATGGAGGATACTGGCTAATGAACCACGCAGTTTATGGTAATGATTGGTACTTGTCCATAATTTAACCAACCCTTCCGCTTTGACAAGCATATTATTGATTGCCTGCGCTGAATCTAAGAGGTCCACTCTGTCTGAGTCAGGTTCTGTTCCCAGACATCATGTCTCGATGCTGAATTATTCAGAGGAAGTCTTTACATTACATAACATTGATTAGAGTTCATTATTTTATTTTAACCTTTTTGCAAGCATCTACTTTTTTTCCTCCCTGGACATGGCAGAGCCTAATGATCTGTTTATCTATTTTATCAGTGCATAGAGAGAATCATCTCACTCACACTCGCAGCTGGCTTTAATAAAAATTAATGATGTACAAACACTGATAATTAATTGTGTGGCATATCTGCTTCCCCGCACTACCAGCTTACTCAGCAAAGGGCAAATACTGTATATGCTGGTTGTGTGTGTAATGAAAATGCCTTGTTGGATTTACACCGGATTGAAGAGTTGAAGCGTAGGTGGTTTTGATCCAGCGCAAAAAACATAAGGTTACCAGAGTCATTCAACCTGAGGAATGTATACATTATAAAATTAAACCCCCTCTCTAATGATTCATATTTTCCCACCGCCTCAGTAAAGTAAACAGTGATTGAACTTACACATTTTATAAAGGAATAGTTTGTAAATTTAGTTTGTTGTGTCCTCATAAATTGAAGTTACAGAACAATCAGCAGAGACTGGAGGAAGTCATTGCTACCAGCCAATCGGATGACTTCGGAAATAAACTACTTTCTTGTGTGCCTGTATAGTGATAAATGTTAAACTCAGAAAGTTGCAAAGTTATGAGAAATATTAGAGCATGCTACTTTTAAATCTGCATCAGTGTTAATTTTGACAGCTATTAAGATTTTTCTCAAGACAAAAATGCCTATTAGTTTTAGTCACAGTTTAGTCATTTTTATCCTCAACAGTTTTAGTCAGCAAAAACTCAAAACATGTTTTTGTCGAAAATTCACGACATTTTAATCATTACTTTTACTCTATATGTTTTTGTATTTGTTTTTTAATATTGAAACTAATCCAGTTAGGCTAATTCAAGTCTGAGAAATTAGAATGAATGTGACAGGTTGTATAAACATTTAATTTAGACAATTTGTCTCTACAACTCCAAATTTATTTCTACACGCTTACAAACTTTCATTTCTCCAGCAGTGTTTGACAGTTTTAAGGGGTGATTTGCAAGCACATGCTTACTGATTACTATCTAAAACATCTGTTTATGGTCTCAAAAACTTTGACAGCACAAATGACTAATCTGAGACAACTAGGATTTGTACCCTGGGTCATTGTTAACAGTTACTTACGAACTGTACTAATAAGAGGCAGAGAAATAACCCAATTAAAGCCTGAATTCTTTCTTAATCTGTAAAATGAAAGTCTGGAGGTCTAAATGTGTGTGTCACAGAGTTGGTGATTAAAACTGAACTTTAGTCTCTGTCTGACTGTTGACTTACAGCACAGCTACACTCACAGATAACCGAGCCTCCGACCTGCCTCTCAAACAGGATCAAACCACAAACCGTCTCCAGACAGCCCTGATCTGAGTGGAGTCCCACGGGGATCAGCTGTGAAAACCGACAGCCAGTGGCTGCTTGCTCTGCTGCCATTCAGCAGCTAACAGGCGAAGCTAACTGCTAACAGCCACCACTGTAACTACCAAATTTGACAAATTCATTCAACACTTCCACCTTCCACAGTCAGACACACATGGCTAATTATTCACTGCTGAATTACAACTGGCAACAACAGCTGACACTGCTCCGGTGTGAGTGTTTTTGCTGGCTAGCAAAACATCCTGGCACCGACTATTTACTGGGATTTACCAGCCTGTTGCTCATGCTGCGTTTGGAGGTAGTTACAAACACGGCTGTTCTCAGCATTCACCAACATTTTGTCTTGTCTCATCAACAAAAATTAAGCATAGATTTCGTCTTAGTTTTTATTATCAAGATCTATTTTTAGCTTGTCATCTCGTTTTCATTATGGAAAAAAAGATTGTTGACGCAGAATTTTCGTTACAGTTTTTGTCAGCGACATTAACACTTATCTGCATGTTTGAACGAGGTATAACTTCAACTAGAGCACCTTGAGGCAAATTTGTGATTTGGGCTGTGCAAATATAAATTGACTTGACTCAACTCAGTCCTTGTCAGACATGTTCTCCAGACTCCAGACACCTGTCAGACCTACATGTATGGTGAAGCATGACTTCCCTTAAAATAGGTTAAAAAAAAGAGTCCTGCCACACTCTCCCTCTCCTCCTGCACAACAGAAAATAATGAGTGGTTAGGTAGATGTATCTTAGACTCTCCATTCCACTGGCCAAAGCTCAAGTGCTGAGTGCGGAGAGCTCAACAGGACCCATCACCGCTGCTGTCTAGGCCGAGATGAGAGCAAAGCATCAACTTGTTTGAGGGCTGTGGGGGAAACACTGGTGCCATTTCTAGACAGCCAACATGCGATTGGGCATTTACCCTTTCACTGAAATACCATTTTCATGGGGCTGCCAGTTCTCTGTCATCTCTGTGCACAAGACAGTGATATGAACGGCAGGCAGCGTCTCTCAGGGCTCTTCAGCCACATCTAGGCTTCAGTGTTGAGTGCAAGCTGCTGTCTTGGAAAGGCCTTAACAGTAAAATCTGGAGTTCTTGTCTTGACAAAAAAGACATGTCTGACAAGAGGCAACATTTTTTTTTTCAAATCAGCTTCCTGAAGCTCTTGCCATCAGTGTCATTTTATTTTATTTCATTACATAAATAATTTCTTTATTGATTTAACTCCATCAAATGTCCACGACAGTCTCACCACTCAAACATGTGACAGAGGAATAGACGCTGTAGTTCACACATGTTCAGACTACTGATATTATCTCTAATAAGCTGATGATTATAAATCAAACTAATGGTCTCATCTGGACTTTATTGTCTGTGTGAGAGCTGATGTAGCTCAAAAATCCAAAATACTGTAGTTCATTAAGTTGAGAAAAAGCAGGAGTCTGTTCAAATGCTGTCTTCATCTTTGGGATATTTATTAGCTTAGCCAGGCATAAGCCAGCAGGGGATCATGGGTTTGGTTGTGTGTGTGCATGTGTATATCTCTCTCTCTGTATGCGACTTATCTCACTAGCTACTGGCCCAATCAGCCTAATATTTTGTGGGCACATGTATGGCTGTTTACTCAAGGATCTCTTGTAGTTTCTTTGAATCATAATTGTTGAAAAAGCTATTTTATTGACTGTTTTATATCCTCATTGACTGCTGACTCCTTGCCTCTAGTAGGGGCCTTTCGGCTACTACTGACCAGGTAGGAGGCCTTTACGGATGGATTTCTGAAAACAGGCAAAAGTTGAATATTTCAGGTATGCTTCAGGACAGGTCAAGAGCTGTGCATCTCTTTGCATGGTGTAACTACTGAACAGGTTAAAGAGGCTCAATTGTTGGGGTCACACTTGAGGGAACACTTTCACGGTCAGCTCACATTAATAATACGGTTGCTAAAATGAGTAGAGGCTTTTCAGTTATCAGACAGTGTGCTTATCTTTTAACATAGATGACAATTAAACAAGTTGTACAGTCTCATCACACCTGAACTTCTGTCTAGCGCCTCGAACAAAACCTTAATAAAATCCAGCTTGTTCAAAATAGAGCTGTCCTTCACTGCTCTATGAGGAACATTGTGGAGGGGATGTATGCCACCCTGTCGTGGATGAGGGTGGAGGACAGACTGGCATTCAGCCTGATCCAGTACTTTAGTAATATCTGTGCCTTAAGAAAATCTGCACACCTATATTCAGATAACATGTCGGTAGACACCATCATGAAACCAGACATGCCTGCATGAGAAACTTTATGCTACCCTTACAGAAGACTTTGAAAAAACTAAGAAAGCAATTTCTACTGTTGTCTTTTGTTTGGACCCCAGGAAGAGTAGTCGTTACTGCAGTAATGGCTAATAGGAATCCTGAATAAAGAATAAAGGGGAGTTTTTCAGAAATTGGCTCAACTAAAAACAAGCTATGCCGTCTGCTGCAGGACACATTGTGGCCTTTGTCGATGCCAAAAAATGGACATTTATAGAAAAGTTTGGTCTCATTTTGAACTGGATGATCTGCAGATCGATTCCATACCCAATATGTTATAATCCACTGAAGTTAGGCACATTAGAAGATGAATTAGAGTTATCTCCGCGCCATCTTGTCTGTAATGAAGCCTACCAGGCACAGCTGCGCCACTTTCTGGCTGCAACCCGGTTTTGTTACGTCTGCTGCACGGCATCATACCACACCAGGAGCATTTTGCCTGCCTGGTTTTGTAGACTTCCAGATTTTATGGATTTTTTTCCCCCTTAATATTTGTGCTTCTACTATAAGTAAGTAAGCAGGCTGTGTAGTTAAATAGTTTCTTTTTTAGTCTCTTGTAATTGTATGTTATTTCCTACTTTGTTGTGCTGTAGCCTGCAGACAAAGTTAATACTGCCCTGTTATGAATGACATGGATTTGAGATTTGTGTCTTGGCTAATAAAATCTTCATGCTTACATCTATATTTCACATACAGTGCCTGTTAGCGGGAAAACTTAATCTGCTCTGTGTGACGTGCTCTGACTCCGTCAAAAATGGATGAGGCCTGTATTTTTATAAGCTTCAGGGATGCGTCTAACACGCTGCGTTTGCTGGAATTACAAGCATTGTCTGGAGCCTGGGTCTTCAACAGGGGGTCTGGGGCCCCTAGGGGGTCTTCAGAGTTACTGCAGGGGAGCCGCCAATTTATTGTTTGATGATTGTTTGAAAGTTCTTTTTCTTTTTCTTAAGATATGTGTGAAAATGCACATTAACATGAATCCAACGTTTTCATTTTTGTAACAACGTGTCCTTGTGAAAGTGGAGTTTTCTCCTTTACTTACCTAAAAAGTAAATACAGATGTAGACTGCAGCCTGAGGCTGATACGGCTTTTTGTCTGATTACCTCCATCTGCCAGGTTTAATATGCAATGCAGTTTATACTATATCTGTAGAGGGGGTTCCAGTTACTTCTCTTTCAGCTAAGGGGTCTTTAGCCTCAAAAACATTAAAGACCCCTGGTCTGGAGTGGCTGCAGTCATCTCAGGCAACTGCTTGGCCGCCTCTACATAGAGTACTTTTCTAGTTGAGACATGCATTTCAAATCAGTTATCAATCCAAAAGGGATTTGATTATTTTTCCCCACTAAAAATAAGTTAATCAGAATTGCAGCCATCATCCCCTATTCTCATTTCACTGCTAATAAATTCATGTCAAGTAACTATGGTTTCAGTACAGTACTCCATTGGAACACACTGCTTGTGTGAGGACTGTAATTGCAGTAGCAGTGAACAGCTCCAAGCAGATGTCTCCACCACAAGTTGAAATGAAAATTACGCCCTTGGGTCTACCTGTTGGGTCAGCGGCAGCCAGCTGTATGAGGAAAAGTAGGCTGTTGAAACTGTCCTCGTTTTCACTAGAGGCTGCATCCTTTTGTTGACATCAGCATCGCATCGAGGCATTATGCAGATGTTGTCGAGGACTGGCGGTATAAAGCAGACGCAACATCATCATTCTTCACCGAGCCATCCTGAGTGGGCAACTTTGTTTACTTTGACATTATGAGCCATTTTCATGATTAATGGAAAATAAAAGGCGTCACTGTAAATCTGGAGCTGCAGTCTATGAAAACATTAGAACATTATGTGTTAATCAACGTCTGTTCAGAAGCCTATGTGTTCATTCAAAGCAACAATTATGGGGTCACAATATATCTGCTTAAAATATCTGTTTAACCTATAAATGTCTCAGATTTCTTTAGAAATGTCTGTGGCGCACTTGTCCTTCCATTGTTGACAATAGGCTCCTCTGTATAGTCCTCCTACAGTAAGTCGTCGTAAAAGGTATCTAAGAGTTTCCTCTTGTCGTGGTGCTGAGGAAAGAAACACCTATACAAATAGAAGTGGTGGTGCCAACCTTGATTCATGGATGACTTCCATGAATGTGTTAACTTAACATGTCCAGTGACTGGTTGACAAGGCACCACACTGTCAGTAAATGTGAAATAGAATATTATCCATCAGCTGATTGGTATTATGATATGGTTTGTGGTTGACAATCACATCCGTATTCTTTGATGGAATTGGATGGAGTGACTGAAATTATAATGACGCTGTAGTCTCCATCAACGGCACCAACGCTGATTAAAGGGGCATCACAATCAACTTTATTTATTCTGCAGTTAGCGATTATCTGATGGTAAGTTAATGAATAGCCAAACAGTGTGGGCTCTGAAGATATCATTTAGTTTGATGGATAATGTCGCTGATAGCTTGATCTTGATTCTAAGTTAATTCATGCTGCATAATTGTTTTTTTTCCCTAGTGGCCAGGTTACAAAACATATTTGCATTCTGTAGCACTCAAATTAAGAAATCTTGTCATTTATTGAAGACAGAATAATGTAATGTCATTATTAACTGGCACAATTAGTTCTGCTAATAATGAAGGGAGTTTTAATCACCCGTTGTATTAAAGCCTATATCTAATTTATATTCCGTAATAATTAATCACTGAACATGTCTATAATAAGGTGGGCTCTATTATTGAGCGGTATTTTAGCAACTGTACCACTGAGCAGGGGACATGTGTTTTTAATTTTTTACAGAATCCCGATGGAGACGATCACAGTCAGTGGTGAAATGTA
The DNA here is from genome assembly GCA_019142605.1 of Cephalopholis sonnerati. NCBI lineage: Eukaryota > Metazoa > Chordata > Actinopteri > Perciformes > Serranidae > Cephalopholis > Cephalopholis sonnerati. Next base: position 11,048,250 of record JAGQAX010000002.1, on the reverse strand, counting down.
ACTCAGCAGCCGCTGTGCTGCAGGAAATGTCAGTAACAATTTATAAACATTATCGCCAGCGAAGTGAAAGCCAACCCCTGATTCACTCTCGTCTGCTATACATTTTTTTTGGGGAAGAAAGTCCTGCATCATGTAGCTTAAGTACAAATTTAGGGTAAATGCACATCACTTGAATATTTCCATTTATGCAGTGTGTTTTTGGGTTGTCTGTTATGAACGCCTCAAGGGAATTTCTTGAACTTTGGCACAAACGTCATCTTGGACTAAACAATGAACTGTTGACATGCTGGTGGTCATAGATCAAACTTTAAGGTCCTTGTGATGTTGTTTGTCTCATTCTTGTGAATATGATATCTCAAGAACACCTTGAGGGAATTTCTTTAACTTTGGCACAAATGTCCACTTCAGCTGAAGAATAAACTGATTAGAATTTGGTGGTAGAACGTCAAAGGTCAAGGTAGCTGTGATCTCACAAACCAGTTTTTGGCCATAACTCAAGAATTCATACGTTAATCATGACAAAACATCACACAAATGTCTTATAGGATAAAATGATGAAGTGATGACATTTTATACCTTAAAGGTCAAAGGTCAGCCTTACTGTGACATCATAATGTTCTGCTGAAAACACTTTCTGGCCATTATTAAATGTCATATCTCAGGAACAGAAGGGGGGACTTTTGGTCGGATGCCGAATTGGTGCTTGCCCACCTTGAACTTCTGTAGATCTTCTGTGCTGCCGGGGAGAAGATGTATGTGAAGGATTACAAATTTTTATACCATTCCTGTCCAGTCCTGTCCAAAAACGTTTGTGGACAAACTGAAGGATAAAGTATTCCTTCATGTATTGAAAATATTCTGCTGCGTTTCTGAGCTAATAAAATATTTCACTTTTTTGAGACATGGTTCTGACAGAGGAACAATGCTACAAACACAAGACGATCTTATAGAATTTGATTCATTGCTGTAGATTAAACTACGCAAATGTATGGACCAAGTCAGTGTTTATTTACAATAACTTCGGGGCATCACTTTGGTACAGTTGGCATCGTCACCTCACAGCAAAACAGTTCCTGGTTCAAACCCCGGATGAGGGGAGCCTTTCTGCGGGTGTTCCAGCTCCAGACCTAGACAATGTAAATATGTGTTTAGAAGTTCTGAATGTCTATTATTTGATGATACTGAAGTACCTCATGCTGAATCACTTTGCACAGATGTTTTTCCAGCTCCCTGTATAGAGAACTACTGTTTTCTGTTCTTCTCATCTCAGACAGCAGCCGACCCTGACGCTTTGTCAGGCTGCGCATACACTCTAAGTCAAACAAGGTCACAATAGCATTGAAACAAGATTTACAATACACATTCGATCCATAGGGCCCCCCCACCTCTGTCAGGATGCACAACATTCAACTTCTGAAAATATGACTTAAAATCCCTGAGCAGAAAAGCTTGTCAAGTGAAAGCCAAGAAACAGGAGTTGGCAGCGCTTGTTCTTGGCTGAAACTGAGGCCACAAATACCATAAACACATTTCATGTACAATACGTCCCGGCGACAAACCACTCTGGCATTTTATAGGTCAAAATGGCATTTTTAATCAGCATTAGGTGACTCTGGGAAGAAAAAAAAAATACAGGCACAGATGATATTACTTCATGCAATCTATTACAGTTGCTGTGCACCATATTTGTGAGGCTCATTCTAACAATATTAATGTTTTGTTTTCATGGGTTGATTTAAATGAAGTTTTATAACTAAGTTCGGGAACAAAGTACACGCCTCGATCTCATCCTTTTCCTTACTAAAAGTATTTAAGCACACCTTAACTGTTTCACTCCCCATTGACTCTGTTTTACATCCTTTCCTCCAAAACCCCTTTCCTTTGTTTTTCTTTTTGCTGTTATCTCTCCCTTTTCTGTCTCTCACCACAGAATACAGGAATCACCACGGGGCTCATTTCATGGCGCAGGTAAAAAGACTCCCCCACTCCGTCTCAGCTTCCTTGGTTCCGCTGCGCCCTCCTCCTTTCAGCCGACATCAGACTGCCATCAGATTCCACCCTCCACCTGTCTGCAAGCCTAATTCTCCAATTATTCTCCCCAAGTTCCTTTCTTCCCTGTCCCTACATCCCCACATCCCTCCAACCTCTTCCCTACATCCCTCCATCCCACATCACTTGACCCACAACCCCCAATGCTTCAACCCTCATCCCACATTCCTCCACCCCACATGCCTCAACCCACATGCCTCAACCCACGGCCCTCCAACCCTCATCCCTTTATCCTTTCATCCCACATCTCTTGATTCTCTTCTCTACTTTCCTCATCCCTCCATCCCATCATACCAAATAAAACAATGTATATTGGTGTGGTCTTTGTCAGTGAATTCAATAGTAATTTTGGAGTGTGTGGTGTTTAGGAGCAGGAATTAATAAGATTTTACTGAAACCAACGCCATCATCGATTCTGCTTATTGGTACGATTCTTTATCAATTCCCTTATCGATTCCTGATCAGTTTTCTTATTTGGAAAAAAGAAGGCCTACACAGATTTTCAGCGCCAGTGTTTTATTACCTGAGTCTAAATACAGTGTGGATGAAATTAAAGAATACTTCTATGCTATCAATCCACCTCACACACACACACAAACAAGCACAGAAACAACATCTCAGAGAAGCAGCTTTTACATAGAGGCAGTGCAGAGCTGTATCACACAAGTGCTAATGCGGTAATTTCAGTCATCACACAAACTTATTTTTGCATAGCACCTGCAGCACACTACAAACCTCAAAGCACGAACAATGAGGCTGAAGTGCAGCTTCTTCCCAGAGGCTGTGAGGCTTATATTTTCTGTCCTCTGCACTTTATACCACTGCAACTGCATGTGGCTGTTGATGCACTATTATGCACTTTAACATGCTGCTTGGTTTTTGAAATGTGTTGTATTTATAATGGACCTTTAATTAAATAACCTAAAAGCCTATCTTAAACGGTGTTTATTCAGTACACTGCTGGACCTGGGTAACAAATTTTGTTCCGTCATGTTCTTAAACATGTTTGCATGACAAACTGACTGAACCTTGAACAAGCTGCACTGTGCAGCCGTGAAGCTGCAATGTTGTCACCTGTCTTTGTAAAATGAAGCCACGCTTTGGGCTGTTTCTTCCTCTCTGCTATCACTTCCTGTTGCAGGTCTTCCAACAGTGTAGTTGAGTTTGACATCATTGTGTTGCAACATGCAACTGTCTCAAAAACACGCCAGCATCGACAAAAAGGAATTGATAAGCTCGGAGGCATACGAGGCAGACGGATCGGACAATTTGGAAGAGGTTCTCCAGTCCCATCCCTAGTGGTGTTTGATCGGGATTCCTTAAATGCTGTCAACTGAATGAATGAGTGACTATGTCTGAATGAATGTCAGCTATAAATGTGCACTTACCCATTTTTGTTTTTGTACTTGGCTTCGCACTAAAACAGCACTCCTCCCAAACCCATGAAGATGACGTTGGACCTCTTTGATGTATCTGCAATGACGTCCTCATTATTTTTCATACAAAAAGAGAATAGATCAAAAAGCAGAGAAGAGAGGGGGATCGTGGGGACACATGAGACGGAGTAATAACCTTGCCAATGGCATTTATTGTCTGTATCTGAGTATGTGTGTGTGTGTGTGTGTGTGTGTGTGTGTGTGTGTGTGTGTGTGTGTGTGTGTGTGTGTGTGTGTGTGTGTGTGTGTGTGTGTGTGTGTGTTTTGGGACAAGCACTCGGTTGGTGTGGGCAGGGACTGGCCAGCTGAGACAGCTTGTACACATCCCAGTGTCTGTCTGGCCCCATACAGACACATGGAAACACACATACGCACACTTAGACTTTAACACGCACATCAAAACATGTGCACTCATCAAATGGTTCCATGTGGAGAGGAGCTGCAACCTTCTCACCATGGGGTCTGGCCTGTTGCCTTCACATCACTTAGCAAACTGCTTGATTGTGAACTCTTTGGTAATAGTAATTAAATTTGTCAAGGGTGTAGGAGGAACAGAGCAGCAATTTAGAGGAAACTTCAGTGGTAAACATGCCAGACTGAGCGTGTTTGGTCTGCATTAAATTAACATCAAAGCAAATTCAAAAAAGGGAAAATCTTTTCTGAAAATCCCCGTTTTGCAAAATGGGGGAGAAAAAAAGAGAAAAATAATTTTAAATAAAATCTACAAAAGAAGAAATATGTTGTGTTTCATCTTTGTGCTGGTGCGTAAACATTTCATGTCACACGACAGCCTCCTTTGATACAGAGCAATATTGAAAATGTAAGATAGTAATTTTATTATTTCCACATCACAATTTCATAGACTTGAAGTAAGTAGAAGCCACTATATCGCTGTAAATATTACATGAGCCAGGTCATTGAGAAAGTAATTGGCTTTTAGAGTTGGCTGATACTGCTCCACTGTCTCCGCTGAGATTTATAATGTTGACTTACTGTACAAGACAGAGAGGGTAATCACTGAGACAGTTTATCCTAAAGCTCCATCTGTCTCTCACCCTCCGACATTGGGCGAGGAGTGCAATTGTTTTAGGGCAAAACAGGTGTCAACCTAAATCAAGTTGGAACGTTTCATGGATAAAAAGGCCAAACAGGAAACAAAATGGAAGGTTTAATCTATTGAAATTAGATCCAGGGAGAATCTAATGCTTCATTCCAAATGCATTTTGTTGTATTTCCTTTTCATCTTTTTCTAATTCATCTTCCTCCCTCGCCAAGTCTCCCTCACTTGCTCTCTCCAGGTTTTAGCTGAAATTAAATTGATTTGCATAATGAAAGGAGATCAAATTTACTGTACAGAAGTAAAATAGAAATAAAAAAAAAGGACTTTCCTCTGAGGGCGGATGGGGTATGAGCCACAAGAGGAAGGGAGAGGTGAAAGAAAGAAACAATAAAATGCAATTATACAGCTTCAATAAACCCATAATTCCAGCACGTACCAAAATACCCAGATAGGCGGTTCACATTATTTCATTCGACAAAGCTATAAAGACTTATTCAAAGCCGCAGCGAGCCTTACAACACCACAAATTGGCTAAACGCTGGTGTTAAAAAAAAGAAAATTAGAATGTCGCTAACCTCAGTGACAGCCTCCACTTTCTAGGTGTTATTACTAATTACATTTCTATTATCATGGAAATGCTTGGCAACCTTCAGCACAGAATCTCATCTAATTATTCTGTAATTTGTTATATCTCTGTCCTGGGTACCATTGTGAGGTGCGGGATTGCTTTTGATTCTGATACATCCGGGCCTGAGACCTCCCTAATGTTGATAGAAATATGACAGCGATGGGGGAAACGGGACGTGCGTAAAATGTCCATTAGCAAATTTAATTTTGTTAGATTAGTTTTGGTATTATGATTTGATCAGATGCATTTTTTTTTTTTTTTTCTCTCTTTTTAGAAAGCCAAAAACAGGCATCAAACTGTACCGTTTGGAGATGCATTCTGGTCAGAATCAATGAACTTGTGATGAACTTTGTTCATGGATCAAACTCTAAACATATCAGACTTGCAATTTGTTTCTCCATAGTGTCAGAGAAATCCACTGGCACTCAACTGGCTGAGAAAAGACATGAAAGCGTCTCAGAGGATTGATATCCAGAGACCTGCTGCAGTTTCTCTCCATCAGGGCCTCTCCTCTCCGCTGCCGTGCAGTTAATAATGCATGAAGGCTAAGTCTTCATGTCTGCTTCCCCTCTTCATTGCTGAAATGTCAGAGGTGAGTAGAAAGGAGGTGTGAAAGACAAAAAAATCCTTAGAGCATAGCATACTTTTTGAAGCAGCGATGCAAGCCTCATATCTGCACGCAAAAATGCACACAAATATACCTGCACATTTTCCTTAGGCCGGTTATATAAAAATTGACCCAGTCTTTGTCTTAATTGTCAGACTGACTAAGACTAAAGAAACTCAAATAACCTGTTGCATAAGGCTTCCCTTTGAGTGACTAATGTAAGACTTAGATAACCTGTTGCGCAATGCATTCTGGGTGAAATAGACACTTTACAGAAGACAGCAAAATGGCGGATGTAGCCACGCTTATCTCAACACACTGCTGTCAGTGACAGGCAGCAGCACTACTGGCAACATCATTGATTACCTCAGTGTTAATGAAATACCCCTGTCAGTTTTCCTGCACTTCATTTGCTTGCAGTGCTTGGGACACTAACATTGGGCTGTGTGTGTGAATTTACTTATGCTTACTATCTTACAACCCATTTGCCATTCAACTCTCTACTTCAGGCTGCAGCAAACAGTAAAATTACACATGTATGGTTTATGAAAAACTCACTGCTGATCCTCTCAAATGTACCCTTTGGGGCTTTGAGCACCACAACCCGAGTGCAATCCAGCTCCACCACACTGGAGAGAAGGCAGACTTGGTTCAGTAAGACACAGTGGTGTCACAGTTTGGTACAGTTTTAATACAGCAAATTGAATTTTCCTTGATTTTTTTGGATATTTCAGTCATAAAAACGTATACAAAAGTGTGGTTTTATTTTAACCTAGAGCAATGATGGATCTTTACCCAAGGGACTCATCTTCTGGAATTTTGAATAAAACAAAAACAGCTCCTTGAAAAATAGTAGAATAGCAATAAACTTATAGAAATAGCTCCATTTCTTAAACAAAAGAAACATTTCCTGCTTTTGTTTTTATTTTTTATTTGTAACCGTATAAAAACTATCATAATTTGGGCTTTTGTTTCTTGTACAGGGATTACTGTCTGGCTGAAATGGGCTTGTGAAGGAATAGTTTAAGGTGTTCATAAAGCCTGCATTTTCCTCTACAGAGTATTTGTCTCTACAGAGTAAGGTCTCATAAATGTGGCTATAAATATTAACTTTACCAATCAGCATGATGATTTAATTTGCCCTGATTAAATTAGTCGGGAATGGCTGCGGAGTTAACGTTAGCGTGTAGCGTTTGTGTTGATCCTTGTTTTCTTCTATAGTTCTACCTGTTGACACATCGGGGATATGTCGGTGAAATTAATTGACATGTTTTAAATATTCTAAAGTAAAGTGCTGTCGTGTGGCAGATATGATAATACTAGATACGATATGATATACTGTTGTCTTTTATCCACCACTTTCTCACCATCACACTCATAATTCAAAGAGAAAATATCTCCCAGCACCAGACCTGTAGGTTATCAGAGCATCCTATATGCTATCCTAACCAAATTGCAACGAGCCAGTTTAGCATAGCAGTGCCTCCAAGTGTGTCTGACTGGAGCAGATTGTTTTGGTTTGGGGGTGGGAGGGGCCAGGCTTTTCTCTCAGATTTTTTGTATGTTTTCCTACAAAAAGCAACCAAAATTCGTACATATCCCACACATTTTGAAAGGCTGTGATCTAATATCCAATGCACTGACAGCAGTAAACAAGGAAGCACTCCCCAACTCTTGTAGGTGGGCAGGTTGGGGTGTTGGATGGGTCACAAAAGATAGGACTTCCACCTGGGATTTTCACCTGGAGTTGCGTGTATGGATCTGTGTGAATGGTGAGATATGGCCTCATTTCTGTTGCTTAACCTAACCACAATAAGTTTTATTGCCCAAACTCAAACTCTGTAACTTTTGGGACGCAAATTCATACGATATCATATGGAGTGTTGTGCATACATTTTTTTGTAGGATATCATACAAACCTTTCTATGAAAATACTTTGCAGGTGCAGACAGCATGTGTGCTGCCTTGTTGAGTGCTGCAGCACTGAGAACATTATATAAACTACACTTTTAACTGTGTAGTAGTAGTAGTAGTAGTAGTAGTAGTAGTAGTAGTAGTAGTAGTAGTAGTAGTAGTAGTAGTAGTTCTTCAACGCATCATTTGGTTTGTAGTGCATATGTAACCAAAAGCCTTGTGCCAATGCCAATGGTTCAATACACATAAGTGTATAGAGTGGTCCAGAAATGACTCTTTAAACCCAGAAATGAGTAACCATTGCCAATTCCTGCTCCCTCGTCTCCAAGTCAATAGATTTTGGATGGTTAGATGCCTGAAACAAAGTCTGTTGTTAACACAAGGTTGAAAGACTTTCACATTTGTACTGTGACATAAAATACGTCAGTAAATACCCCACTTGTGAACTCTGAAGCTTTTATGTGTCTTTAAAACGCCGGTTGCTAACAACTGCCTTAATGAGACTACAGAACATCATGCTGAACACAGATTTACGGCCTTGTTGTGGTGGCAATGCTACATGATGCAACTGTGGTTTAGTTTGTTCAAGCCTAACGTTAGCTTTTTACTCCTGTCCATTTAGGCTTCAAAAATCATGAAAATAGTGTTTCTGTAAAGATTATCTGGCTGAACAAAATGTCCAAGTACCATAAACTTTTGTTTGTACGAGAGCTGTTTTTCTCCAATAATCAAAAATGTCATTTTCTTTTTTATAGAGGGAGCCGGGGCAAAGCTAACTTCCCCGTCAGTGTACAGAAAAACGTCATCCCTAGAGCACGTTGTTGCAACTCTACTAACTCATCTTGTTGTTAAACAAACTGTCAAATTATAGTCATAGTCATAGCTAGCATAACGTTAGAATCATCTAGCTATGAGCCAGGAGATTCAAGATTCAACATTCAAAGCATTTATTGTTGTTATTAGATTCAAAGCACCAGGAAGCTATGAGCATGAAGTATCTCCCGTTGTGTATTGAAGCTGTAGCCTGTGGCTTTCAGGCTCCATCTTTCGTTCATTCTTCTGTGCTGGCCCTGTCCCCTGCAGTCAGATATATCAGGTTGTTGCCATAGCAACAAAGCTCTCACCTCAGGCTTAGCCAAGGGGGAAGTGGTTTACTTTCCTACCTTGTATTAAGTCAGTCTTAATATTTATGAAACAGACGGGATTAATTTGACCTGTCTAATCTGGCATTCTGAAACCAAAGCCAAGACTAGTCTAAGTTTATCAACTGGTCCACTGATGTGTTTTGTGTATTCTTCAAAGCCCTTGAACAACTCTTTCCATCCTGGTATTTCTCTAAAATATTCATTTGCAAATCCACTAGTTTATCACATTCTAATTCAAATGTTGCTCAATGCTGACTGGTGCACTGGAGTATGTGGCATCACTTTGTTCCCGCTGAGTCCTGCCCACTTTAAATGCAGCACAGAAAACAAAGAAACAGAAATACCTACAAGTGTTCTAACTAATGGACAACTCTGATAGCTCAAGATGCTGATTGAGAAAATAAGTCTTGCGTGTTTAGTGTGCAGGGTCTCACACAATCCTTTCTCATATCATCACTTAATGGACAATGCCAAGATCACATACTCTATCATTCAATGCGTTTCAGAGAAAACAATATTTCAAGTGCCTCTGTGTTTGATGCGTCTTCTTGCAAGAAATGATTGGATACTTGTATCAGGCATTGCTCCAGCCCAGCTAGCATTGAGGACACAGGGGTCACATCCCCTGTATTTTCTGGAAATTTCATCATTCTAGCAGCTCGGTGCAAGTTGCACATGGTGGTTATTTTATAGGCTGATTCCACTGTTTTGAGACTCAGTATTTTTAAGTTGGACTTCTTTGAGGGCAATAAATTAATAAATACATTAGGTAGTCAGTATTGCTCCTAAGAATTATAGATCTTGCAGCATGGAGAAGCTGTTGAGGCAGCATTTAGACCATCAGATAATTGAACAATTAACTGAACAAATGAAATATGACGAATCCAAATAATTTAAACCAATAGTTTGACTAATTGGTAGATATGCATATTTGTTGCTTGGCCAAGAGTTTAATGAGGAGAGTGGTACCACTCTCATATCATTCCTAACATTTTTTATGGATTATATAATGTGTTAGGCCCCGATCACATGGAAAGTGTTTTACAGGTTGCAGGTTGTTCCTTTTAAATTAATGTAAATGCCATGACTGAAAAAAAAAAAAAAACCACACACTTGTTGCACCGTTTTATTGTTGCCAGGCAACCACCCACTAAAACCACCGACTTATTTTCACAGTAATTAGCAGCTTGTTCCTAAAATGTTGAGGCAGAGTACTTGCTGTAGCTCTGGTTGAGGGTGAGAGGCTATCAGCAAATAGTTGATCTAGAAACAGAGATCTGTGTGGGTACACGAGACCCTAAAAAAGAGGACAGATGACGAGGAGTACCACCTGTTGGTCCAGGAGCTTCCCCTCGATGATGGCTATTTCCAGGCATATTTCAGGACCACTTGGGGGCAGTTTGACAACCTGCTGTCTATTGTCAGGCTATATAGCTCGGGGTATCCAGCAACTGCTACCACCAGTTTCTCCTCTATTGTTTATCAACCGTAAACTTGTTGTCATGACCACCACAGAAGGCTCGCCTCTAAAATCATCTGACTGGAAGCGTAGATGAAATGAGGTGCTTTTCTGCTCTGAATTGTTTTTTCAGCTTGAGGAGTTCAGAGCGCTCCAGCAAAAACGCTGGGTGACTAGGCGCAGAAATGCGAGGTGTGTAGCAACACAAAAACAGCGAGCAAAAAGCTTAGTTTTCCTTAAAAACAATTACAAAAAGCTGCCTCCAGCTGCTAAAAATGCTTCCTGTGTGATCAGAGCCTTAGTGAGCTTTAGAGGTGCTAGAATTTCCAGTCTCTGTGCCAAGTTCAGCTTACCAGCTGCTACCTTTAGCTTTGTATTCATTATATAGAGTGATATCAGTCTTTCCACCCAGTTTTGCAAGAAAAATAAATTCCCCCAAATGTCAAACTACATTTTATGCCCCATTTCCACTTTATGGTGCAGCACAGTTTGACCCATTTTTGGTTCTCTTTTGGCAAAAGGTTGAGGCATTGTTTTTGGTATGACCTTAGTCAGCGCTCCAAGTGAGCTGAGCCAGTAATAAAAGGTGGAAAAACACAGCAGACTGACCACTGATTGGTCAGAGTGAATCATCACTAGAGTCATGATTTGCACAACACAGTACCAAACCCACCATTTTTTAAATTGCCAAGCTACAATCAGTGGCAACCACAATTTTAACAATGGCAGCCTGCAAAACCATGCCACGGTCATTTCATGAAGTGGAGACTTTTTTGTCAAGTTGCCCGTGAAAAGACCAAAAGAAGAGCACAAAGAAAGCAACGTGAGGAGGTCTACCAGAAGGACATTCCAACAGTACATGGAAAGGTCTAAAAACACACTGATCACACAAGTGAGCACAGAATTATCAGGACAGCAATTGCCTGAGTGGTTTGAACAGAGAGAGTTGGAACTAGTTCAACCAGATGGATGCAATATATGACTGGAGATCAGCGAGCAATGGGAGGGAAGCTGGCCTCGACTTGGCCTCTGCTTTTAGCCCATTTTTTTCAACACTTTACTCTGCCTGAAAGCTGTTTTCTTTAGTCCGTTAGCTGTTGGGAGGCTCATTTCTAACAACCAAGCCTATTTTACTCTTAAACTTGTGCAAAATCAACATGTCAACAGTGATGACTGTTTTTTGAAACCCTGGAAGGGTTAGTTAGGTTGCTCAACGCCAACACAAAAGCAGATGAACATTAGTCAGTGCTGTTTCATATGCTTTTGTGTGTGTTATTTTCCAGAGCTGTTGTGTTGCTGGATCAGTCATTTGTATAACCTTTATAAGATTGTGTTTCAATAAACAAGGAGGATTCAGTAATGATCTCTTCCCTTTGCGATGGCAGTTCTCCTGACGCCCCAGGTTACTGGTTGGCACTAGCACTGACATCCGCAACCTCCAGCCCCAATATGACACCACAGAGTGTAGTCAGTTTATTTTTTAAAGCAGTCTTTTCTCCTGCTGCCTTCAGCCTTTGCTGAAACAAAGTTTGTCTCCTTGCTGTGACAAACAGCCACATATTGAGAATCAAGCTCATCATTCTTTTAGCGTCCTCCATCATTCCTGTGTTTGTGTCGCATCGAGGATTGGCACTATGACAATCAGCTAAGGATCCCACTTACATTGAGGGGGCACTATCCTGAAGTGGAAAACAAAATCGAGAACCAAAAGCAGGTCAAGTTGAGCTGGGCCTTGGAGATGAGGCTTTAGAGACCTTATTCTTGGTGTCTAAGAAAAATATTTCTATGGCCTTGTGTACACGTATTCAGATATTTTTAAAATCTGATACTGTCCTCCATGTTTTGGCCTCTCATGCAAATTTTTATTTTATCTTTTTTATTTTGGTTAAACAGAATGTTTGAGAAACTAATCTCTTTAATTTGTGCATGTTCATTTTTGCTTTGTGTAATGATTATGTACTAGAAATAAAAACAGCAAAAACAACAGCGGACTACCAGTTTGCTTAAGTTTTGTTAGCACTGTGTGGTCTAATGACCACTTTTCATTTCAGGGACAAACAGAGCCACCTGCTGCACCCAATGTTTTTTCTCCATGTCAGGTTTTGCAGATTAAGGTCTGCCAGAAACAAAGGTTTTGGATCAGACCCGGTCGAGCCAGCAGATGGAAGGAAAACTTTTGAACGTCTAGAGCATCACTCGTATGTTTGAGTGAGCTCCTTTATCCTTACGCTGAACTGGAATCAATGGTGATGAGATCTCAAGGTGTTTAAAAAAAACAAAACCAAAACAAAACAAAAACAAACAAACAAAAAAAGGTATTAGCCTGTAAACTTTGCTGCCTTTGCGACGAGGGGAGACTGCAAAAAGACAGCTGATGCCGGCGAGTGCTTGGGGTGGTTTTTGCGTTCTGGTCTGAATAAAGATATTTGTAAAATGAAGGCTGTGTGGACAGAATGATTGTTTTTAAAACAGGGAGGGAAAATATCCATTTTCATATATCAGTATGCATGGAGACATGGCCTGAGGAGGCTTGGGCTGTCCTTTGGGGGCACTTCGACTCATGACTTTGCTTTGCCTCTTTCCATTCATTTCTGTACTTAAAAAAAAAAAAAAAAAAGTTATAGTTCTACTTAACCTTGTACTGAGTGTAGACATTTCATCGTTCTATTGCAGGGCCAAACACATTCAGTTGACAGACAGCCACTTTCACATTTGCCTTCACAGTCAGAGTTTCTATTTTACCTAACCTGCATGTCTTTGGACTATGTGAGAAAACCTCCACTGACACTGAAAGAACATATAAACTCCACTCAGACATGGCTCAGCTGGAGCAGCTGTGAGGTGACAGTGCTGACCACTGAGCTCCTGTGCTGCCCTTTAATATATTACTATTTATTTTCATTAAACAGGACCTCTTCCTTTTCTAATAAAAGGACATGTTCATTGTTCATCCACTAGAATGACCATACCCTGATTAGTTTGCCTCTTATTAATGCAGGCACATGTGATTTCTAATCAAAGAGTTAGGCTAAAGCAGACCGTGGCTCTCTTAAGTCCATTGTTGAAGTAGCCTCTTCAGAGCTTCAAGCCCTTTCATTGAGATGACTTTATAACATCTCCTGCTCATGAATAGCAATGAATCGTAACAGCACTGATGACATTTCTATTATCAAAGTCACAGCAGATATTTTGACAACACATTGTGCATCCATGTGTGACCACAAAAGTGCGCCACATACCCTGTACATTACTTGTCCTTTATCTTCACAGCATCTGCTGTGCCAAATGTCGTTTTATGGCCAATTTTAGCACGGGTGTGAAAACAAAGTGCTGGCGAGCATGTCAAACCAGCAAAACAAGGCTGTTATTGCTGCTTGGATACCATTTACTGGAGTTTATCTAGCATTGTTATTGTAATTGAATGCCAATTCGAGTGATTGGTCATTGTTGTTTTGTTGATCAGAGCCACTTTAAATTTTTAAGAGTCAAGGAGAGAAAGAGCGTAACAACCTATTTAATATTCACACATAAAAATACATATCGCATCTCAGAAATTGAGTCCAAAACAAACAAACAAACAAAAAAAAGATGATTGAAAGAGAGAGTGGACTAAAAGCACAGACATTGAAAACAAACACAGAAAGACAGCACTACCCTTGCCCTTGACGAGTTTGGTACTTTGTCAACCCTGAGCTGAATTACGATCTCCATTTAGAGGACAATTGATCCAACCGGGGCAAGAAATTGTGGAGGGTAGTGAGAGAACACCTCTGCATGGAGTGATGTATGCTCTATCCGTGTCCCACTACCATTACATAGAGGCTAATACAGTATAGCTTAAGGCATGAGAAACTCAGTCTACCTCCCAGTGGGAAAAAAGACTTATGCTTGAAACACCTCCCAGTAGAGAGATCAACTACCCCGACACCCATTAATTCATCCATAAATTTTAAATGTGAACATCGCTGATGAAGTGCTGCATGAGACAACTTCTGACACGTAGGTATGGGCCTATACGTCTCCTTGGATCAGTCTTTGCAAGGTGCTGGTTAAATGGTTGGATTAGATAATATTAGTATGCAGCCCATGTTGCAGGCAGCGGATCAGAATCCAGAGACTCGTTCCTGCAGCATCGGGCTTGAAGGGCAAACAAAAGTAGCCTTTTGTTGTGGGGGCATATGATGACATCAAACATGATTGTCTTCAGCTTTTTGAATGTGGCATTTTATTTCATTTTATTATTATTTTTTTTTAAAAGGTTGATGCCTCAAGGGGGCTCCTGTTAAGTGACAAGCGAATTTTTTTGAAAACATTTACGGTAGATGTGATGACGGTTGATGTCAGCTCAGGTGGAGTGATGTTCTTAGGGAGGGAGGTATCATCTAACAGCTCTGGCAGAGCCTCAGAGAGAGCGCAAGGCCACAGAAATAGGGTCTCAAGGGCATCTTCAAAAGAGATATGAGAGTGGATCGAGCCACCTTTCAACTGTGTAAATGCGCTAGTTAGATTGTCGGCTTTTCTCCTCAATGAGCAAAGAGATTTTTTTTTTTCTGGTTTGTCAGAAATGAGAAAGAAAATGTGTGAGGAGAGTTTTTTTAAACACAAAAATTTCAGAATTAATAGGGAGATTCATTATTCTCTGACCAGAACATCCACTTTAAATTTATTCTCAAAGTCAGTGATATTGAACATGCAGTGTAATACATTTCTGTTAGTGTCATAAAAAAAACTCTTCCATTTAATTCCCTGCAAGCCAGCATCATATAATTAAAATCATATGCAGGTTGTTTGTGTGTTCCTGCCCACTAACTGCAGATGGAAAGGCTTGTAACAAAATCTGGTCAAAACAAAAACACACATTTGAAATGGGGCGTTTGGAGTTTGTCTCCCAGGGAATGTTGAGTGTCAAACACTTAATTTCCCACATTCTGGTGAATTTTTATGCACCAATTTGTCTGTTTTCTGCATCAATTCATGGTGATAATGTTGCCAGTTTCATCAAAATAAAAAAGTTCTCCTCTACTCTCATGTTTTTGTTGAGGGACACATGTTCTAAATGTTCAAGGGCACATTTCCCCTGCTTCCTCACCAAAATCTACACCTCTGAATTAATGTTTGTTTTAATCATATTTCCAAAAAAAAAAAAAAAGAAATGAAAATCACACACATCAAGAACTGACGTGGTAAAAGAAGAGTGGTGTTCACAAATGTCCATTTCTGTGATCGTTTGTTTCCTCCCCACGCTGCTGAGCAGAGCACTGCGAGCAACAGTACAATGGCTTTCTGCCGCATATTTCTGCATGTTAGCAATGTGTGAAAATCCTCATATATTGTTGCCCTCGTGCATCTAAAGCTGTAAAACAATGCACTTCACAGCACCCACACAAGCTGCATGTCAAGAGACTATACAGTGCTACTGTTCTCCACGTTGTATGCCGAGGCCTCAGTGAGATGTCCTCCTTTATTTAAAGTGACAGAGATGCTGTAGAGGCAGACTCAAACGTAGTAACAGAGACAGCGTCAAATCAATTGTCTGCTGCGCTGCCAATGTGCAATGAGTTACAGAGGAGTCACCAGTGACCTCTAAATCAGGTCTACGCATATTAAATTGACTGCTACAAAGCTTAGAGTGGGTAGAGCTTGTAGAATCTTAATTCTCTGAGCTTGTGTGCAAAATATTTTGAATGTTTGTTGGTGGTCTATATGACAGTCTAAAAGCTTGAGGGCCACAGGTATGATCCCTGTAATACCCAAAGTAAAGTGTTTCGTTGTCGTAATCAAAGCCTGGTGTTGGGCTTGGATTTTAAATGGATTCTTGATAAGGTTGTTGGGCAAACAAATCTGGGAGGCTTGTTGCACCAACAGTGAGACCAGCAATCTAGAAACCTGGTTCACAGCTCTGGTTTTTCACTCTGCTTCCTTCACTGACAAAGCCATGCTTTCTTGAACAAACACAAACACAACACACAAAGAGAGGTTTCCCTCAGCCAGCAGACAAAAACCTAAGGGAAGGAATCAGCAGCTTTAAATACTTGGTGGCCAAAACCATGTTCACATGAGCAAGGCTTTTGTTTAAAACACTACAAACTACAACAGTTGGATACACTATATTTTTCATCTCAGGTTTAAATTCACAATCACTCTACAACATTACATTCAAACTAAAAAATATTCAACTTGAGCTTGGAAAGAGAAATTCACAATATTAAGAAAAGAGCAGATGGCTTCATCCCCACCACAAATCACACATGGTATAGTCCAGATTACCAACACCTGGTGGACTGCTGACCTCATAATGAGAGCACCACACCCAACAAAGAAAAAAGAGGTCAGGGAGTGAATGTAGTCCCTTCCTTTAGTCCTTCATCAGCACCAGATAAAGTTTTAGTAACAAGAAAAGAAGGTTGTAGAGTATCGTAAACCTGCGTAATGGGCTTTCATTGCATTGACAGTGAGAAGTGAAAAGTTCCAGCTCCCTACATGTCAACCATTCAAAGGCTGACCATATTGTAAAATGCACAGTCTTTATCCACAGCAGGCTTTCTGTAAGGGCTGTTATACATGTACAGTGGAATGGTCTTTTGACGGTGTCAAAGAATTAATTTGTACCAGACTTCAAGGACAATTACACAACAAGAAGGTTGGATATTCAGGCACAAAGTCCTGATTCATCAATATGGAGCCCTAATTCCATTAGATAAAATGTGACCATTGTAGATGCTGGTATTCATGCACATTTGACAGTGAAGCTTTAGAGCTTTATCACTTGCTTGGACAAAAAAAGTATCAATTTGTGAAAAAAGTTTCATTTAGAATTTAAACTTAGCTATTAAGATTTTTGACTTCGAGGAGGAACAGACTCCCTGAGCACCAGGCCACAATAAACGATATCATTCTATCATGTTCTTAAGGCTAGCATGTTAGCATCTAGGTCTTTTTGACTTCATATGTGCAGTTTATTTGCAGGGTTCCCACACATTCTTAAACATTAAATTCAAGGACTTTTTAAGGACTTTTCAGGCCCAATTCCAGTACCCAGCACAATGTAGTTTGAGACACAGATCAAGGCTAATTGCTGTTAACTTGTGAAGTGCCATCCTGTATGATGCTCCATGCTCCATCTATGGCATAAACTTTGAGAGATTTGCTGCAGGATTTGCATTGGGCCACGAGGATGTCCTGCAGATCTTGAACAAGCCAGTTTTTGTAAATGTCTACTGTGAACCAGGAGTCCTGGAATTTACATTTTGCAGGCATAGCTGAAAGTTATCTTAATTTTGGCTTTCTGGCTTGCTTGTTGCTGTTGAGCGTACATCATTCGATGTCAACCATGCTGGAGTGCCCGGAGGAAACCCACCCTGACACGGGGAGAACATGCAAACTCAGAACACAGAAGGGCTCCCTCCTGAGATTAAACCAGGAACCCTCTTGCTGTGAGGCGACAGTGCTAACCACTACACCATCGTGCCGCCCCCCCCAAAATATATATATCAAAAATATTCTTGCGACACATTCTTATTCCCGACTTGTCAAATATCAGCGCGTGGTCAGTGGCCCTACATGTCAAAAGACACGCCCATTTTTGAGTGAGATTGAGTGTCAATTTACACTTGTATGCATTGTTCCTTATTAAAATAAAGTTCACTTTTTACAGGAAATGTAAAGTTTAATGCGTACAGTATTTTCAAAATAATCTTACAATAAGCCGCTGCTTCTTCAAGTTGAAAGGGGCCAGTTGAGGTGATACAGGCTCTTGATCAGGATGCCTCCTGTTGGAGGTGTTCATGTGGTGGTGGGCATGTCCCACTGGTAGGAGGCCCCGAGGCAGACCTGGAACACGCTAGAGGGATAACATATCTTATCTGGCCTGGGAACGCATTGGGATCCCCCATGAGGAGCAGGAAAGCACTGCTGGGGAGCAGGACGTCTGGACTGCTTTCCTGGGCCTGCTGCCCCCACAACCCAGCCTCGAATAAGCGGATGGATGGATGGATGGATGGATGGATGGATGGATGGATGGATGGATGGATGGATGGACGGATGGATGGACGGATGGATGGATTTACAATGTAGGTAAAAAAAAATCTCTTAGGTTTGAGCAACAAAAGCATGTGGTTAGGTTTAGAGAAAGACATTACAGCTAGGGCTTAAAATAAACATGGTTGTTACATAATGTAACGTCACGTAACATACATCACTGTGGAATAGCATGCTTCACATACTAGCACACTACGTTGTCATTAAAATAACTTGATTGACTTTTGGTTTCACACGAGACAACGAATGTCAGACTCCCAGGTGAAAGTCCAGAGATTGTTTGACCCATCCGCCTCCCGTCCCTGAGGAATTTCTTGCTCTTTATATCATGGTAGTTGCCTGGAGCGTCTTATACTGACACTGAGGGTGCCTCTGTGGATTGGTGTCTCATACCAAGAGCCACTGAATACGTGTCAGTATTTGACAAGTTAGGAATGAGACAGCGGCTGATTCAAGCACTTTTAATAGCCCGTGTCTATTAACATCTATTTTTAAAAACTTTCAAGACTCTGAATTTTCCTCTTATATTCACATACTTTTCCAGAATTTCAAGGACCCATGAGAACTCTGGATTTTACCTGGTCGGTGCTTATTTTGGCCTTTTGCCATTTTAAGTCGTTCTGGGAACTTGTGGACTGAAAGTGACTAAAGAGTATAGTTTTAGTGGGGATGCTGTGATTGCCTGGAGGACTCCTCCACGAGCCAAATTAAAAAACAGCAAGCCAAATTAAACGTGCCTTAAGCCGTTGTGCTTGTTTTAAGACATTTTATCCTTGTTTAGATGTCTATGGCTCTTTTTATTGGAGTATCAAAGGTTTCTGTGTCACCAGTCTGCAAAAAGCCAAATCCTCAGTCTAACATACATTTTACTGATCATGCTTTTAAAAGCCTGGTTAGATCTGGCCCCTGGCTATACTGCACACATTTTGCCCCTCTGAGCCGGTGCACAGCCTCTCATCCTCCAGCAGGGCCCCTCTGGCTGATCCAACATTTAGAATTAAAAGAAGGGGTAACCAGGCTTATCCATCAGGGCCTCTGTGATTTGGAACAACCTACCCGAGGAGCTCGGGCAATAACAGAATCGATATCATTTTACTGGCTTCAAACATATTCCTATAGATGTCAGTTTTTTATGGGGGCACTGTTGCCTCTAAGCAAGGTCCTGGTTTTTGAGTTTCCAGGCATTTTCTTCCCCTGTAGGTTTCCTGCAGGTGCTCTGATACCCTCCTGCAGTCCAAAGTCATGTCAGTTAGGTAAAGAGAGAATTCCTCATGGCACGTGGGTCTTGCTATGTGTGTTAGCACCTTGATGGACTGGCGACCTGTCCAGAGTGTAACCTGTCTCTTGCTCGACGCTGAGAAAGACGCCTGCTCCACTGAGGCCTTCAACAAGCTAAGTGGTTGAGAAAATGGATGCATGTTGGTGTTATCTGATGCCTTTTTATCCTTGTTTTTCCCTTTTTTCTCGTCTTACCTTGTTTTTTATGGTTTATCCCACAAGGCTGTTTCATTTGATTTCCAAGCACTTCAAGTTGTGAGTTTTTACATGCTGTACAAATAAATGGTACCATTGTTTGTGATCGATTTAAGTATAAAATGAATTAAATGATCTTCACAAGCCCAAGTAATGTACTGTCACAAAAACATCAACAAAAAGTCATCATTATCCAAACCTTGGAGCGCTTGTCTGAGCATGGGAAAGGTGTGTGTGAATAAAACACACGCTCACGCAATTCTCTCCCTAAATGCAATTTTTTGTAAAGAGTCAATGGCTATCTAACAGTAACAGTCATCTCACTTTATTAATTCTGCTTGTCAGAGTGCTACATTTGCATTTGTTGTGTTAAAGTCAGGTTTGTGTGTGCAGTGTGTCTTAGCTAAATGGATTTGTTGTTACCTTGGTGAAGGTGAAAGCCTTGTTTTTCAGAGTGTCTGAAAACAAAATAACTAATGCTATTCAGATATTAGGCTACATGTGATTGATATTTCTGTGCCGCACATTCATATTTCCCCCCCTCCAATGTTTAATCAATTGTCATTACCCGGCCAAGTACAGAGAGAAGAGAAAAGGATATTTAACAGCACACAGCTGCCCCCCTCGGGAGCTGTCCATCACCAAACAGCTATCTGCATAACTGATGATGGACCTCATGTTGCCCTTGGAGTTGGGGGGAAATGCTCTGATTTATGGCAACACATTCACATGTTCACATGTGCAGGCCATCGCTAAGAAATGACATTTTCTCTGACAATGATTGAAGATGAACGAGAGGCTCATTTGCAGGGAAAATAGGGTTGAAGTGACCCTGGATGTGTGCTTACTCTTTAACCTCAGCTTTCACAGCATTAGTCACATGACCTGTGGCGATCCTGATGACATTGTCTTGTGCAGAGCGTCTCCGGAGGCACACGTGTATTCTCCGCTCCCCGTACAACTGTGGAGTTCATGCTGACCTACATTTGCGTGGGCCTGTATCCATCCGGACCATGACATTTGCTTGTCACTTAGCAAATACTGTTGGCTAAAGGCTGTGATTAATAATGGATGGCCAAATCACTCCTTGGCAAAGATACACAAATAAATACATACACTGCAGAAGTGTAGGTCAATACAGTATAATAAAGTGTGCTGCATATTGATAATGGTAATGTGAAATGTGATTCAAATTGTGAAATCAATTTTAAGTTTGAACTTTAACCTTAATCACTTTATTCATTTTTCCAGGCTATTTATTCACGACCTTGATGAATTACACTTTAAAGATAGTTCACTGATTCAGGTTATTAATAATTTGTCATTCAGATTATTAATAATCATAATCAAAATCTTAAAATGCCAATTTGTTATTACACTGATGGCAACACTGTTGTAAAATGAGAAAAAAACCCTCAGTCTGCTACTTAAATAGACAGCACTCGCTCATACCTGAACAACAGGTTGATTTCCACTGATCTCCAAAACAACTCATTTGACCAGGCCCCCAAACAACATATTACTGTTCTAATGGTCACAGTTTTAAAAAAAAATGTCCTTAAGATCATGAAATGGTCTTTGCTGTCCTTCAAAACTACTTGGTTATGTTTAGGAAAAACATGGTTTGGCATTAAAAAAAAGAACCTTTATAAGTGACATATGTAACGTAAGCCCCATTTTCGCCTAACACTTTCGGTATGGTACCTTTACAACCAAAGTAACCCTTCAGACATGGTACTGGTCTACACCTCATTTATCGTCCACAGAACAGGGATGCACACAGACATTTTCTGAACAAAATAAAACAGGCTGCAGTGAGTCTTTACCCATGGGATATTTACAAATAGTGGGTTTGTGCATTTAGTCCTTCTCAGGCAAGCTCAGGTGTTTAGTGTTGCTGGAGCCCACAGGAACAACGCTCTGCAACACTTTTTTTTCTCTGAGTGATGATTAGAATATATGCAGTTCACATAATCTGGTTGAAACTAATATATATAAACATTTTAAGATCCAGATCTCAATACTAAAAGTGTATGTGATACAAAAAACTAGTTATCAGTGGTATTTAAGGTGTGCTGATGGATTCACGTTGTCAACTCATTCATTGAGTAACATTACAAGTTAAAGTTCCACCTTAAAAGTCGCCAGCAGTAAGCCAAGTGAATTAATTTTGTTTTGCTCAGACTCCAGCTGCTGTGAGAGGCAGCAAAGCATCCTTTCATTTTATAGTTCCAGTTTACTAATAAAACTCTCCACAGTATGAACAGTGGTTACATGAGCCTCAAAACCAGACACAACTCAGCCCTGAGCAGAGTGACCGTCCTCTACTGACCAATCAGACTGCAGTGTTCACAGCTCCACCTTTTAGTACCAGATCTGTGTGCTAGGTACCCCAACAGAGGGGGGGACCAAACATGGGGACAGTACAGAACGGTTCGTTGGTACCATCCACAACTTTTCACGGTGGAAACAGGGCTACACAATACATCTCTAGTGTAGTATGCTATCCATACTAGCAAAGTGGTTCCCAACCTTTTTCTGTCACTGAGTAAACTGACAACCCCTGACTAAGTGACATATTGTATGGATATTTCATATTTAATGCTTATAAATAAGAGAACAGGACATCTGAAACTGTACAATTAACCTAAATAGTGGACACATTAACTGTGTGAAGTTGTAAAGGAGAAATTTGGATGAATTTTGAACATTTTATTTCCTGTGCATATTGCATCAGATGAGTTTCATGATATTTGAGGAGCTTTTTCTACAATTCTGTCAGTTAACGTTTCTTTTCTTCCATTTTCAACAGTCATCCAAACTGAAAAGGGTTCTTTTTTGACAGATTTTTACAAATGTTTCCTTCCTCCGGATGCTTGACAGTTGTTCTATTAGCTGGTTGTTTCAATTGCGTACTTTATAACGCAGGACAAGGCTGTCTAGCACAGAGTGAGTCCTCTGTGAATACAGCTTGTGCTCAAGTGCTCACTGTGTCCTTGTCCTGTGAGATTTTTTTTTTAAGTTTATAACTTTACTTATTTAAACTTTAAAACTTTCAAATGTACAATTTCATTCTGATATTCTTCACATAAAAAGGATAAAATACTCAGTTAATGGCATACTGAGTTTTTTTTTTTTTAGAGCTTTTTCACATCCCTTAAAATCGAGAAGGCCTTGCAACCCCCCTTAAAGCCTTGGCGACCCCAAGTCGGGGTCGAGACCCTCAGGTTAGGAACCAGTGTACTTCATTGTATTAGTGTTCTAGGCTACGTTGTTGGACTGCACTTGTGTCGCACCTTTCTGGTCTTTCAACCACTCAAAGTGCTTTTACACTACACATCACATTCACACATTCACACATTCACACAGTGGTGGCCAAGGCTACCATACATGGTGCCACCTGCTACTCAGTAACCATTCACACACTCTCACACACTGATGGGACAGACATCTGAAGCAGTTTGGAGGTCACTATCTTGCCCAAGGATACTTCAACATGCAGACTGGACTGTTGCTGTTAAAAGAAATTAAGCTTGACATCAGGACACAAACACCCAGCTCTTGGGTGAAAGCCCTGTGTTTGTTTGACGTCACATACCTTGGTCCTCTGATGCTGTAATAATTGCTGCATTCAAACTGGGGTGTGTTTACCATGTTCATGAGAATAGTTCATATACAATGCCCCCTATTCACAACCTCTTGAGTGGTTATTTTCTGAGAGCTCAGAGTTCACAAGTTTTGACGTACTTGTTGACATTTTCAAAAATATATTGTAATTTTATGATATTCATTCATTCATTTTCTGTAACGCTTATCCTGTTAGGGGTTGCAGGGGGGTGGAGCCTATCCCAGCTGACACTGGGTGAGAGGCGGGGCACACCCTGGACAGGTCACCAGACTATCACAGGGCTACATAGAGACAGACAACCATTCACACTCACATTCACACCTACGGACAATTTAGAGTCACCAATTAACCTGCATGTGTTTGGACTGTGGGAGGAAGCTGGAGTACCCAGAGAAAACCCACGCTGACACAGGGAGAACATGCAAACTCAGCACAGAAGGGCTCCTTCCTGAGACTGAACCAGGAACCCTCTTGCTGTGAGGCGACAATGCTAAACACTGCACCACCATGCTGCATTTTATATGTCTGAGTAAATTGTTGATATTACTAACAGCCTCATCTTTTTTCCTCTGTCACTATGCCTTCGCATTTTCTGCATTACATGACCAGCTTGCTAGCTTGCTTAGTTGCTAACCTTGGCGGCTTTTAGATGAGGGCAGTAGCATCCATGTTGTTATTGCCTTACATGCTCTCAGGATGTAACCCCTTGAAAACCAAACAAATTGTGTTGACAGCATCTTATGTCTTAATCACAAGCTCACGAGTTACATTTAAAGGCAGCACATTACTACAGCAACTACAGGGTGCTGCCTTATAACAAACATAAGTATGGGTCAGAAGCTTCTTGCACAGTCGACCTATGGAGTCATTTTTTCGGTGAGAGCAGGCTGGGATAGATAAAAAGGAGTGTGACAGCTGGAATACTCAATTTCTTTTTTTCAAGCATGTGCCACTTCAGCTCCCCAACAGAACTGTAAAAGTGTGGAGGAAAGCTTCTTTTTGTTTCGGAGTGATGGCTAATTTATGTTTGAAACACAATCCAACGTCAGCTCTTACTGCACAATCAGTGCATATAGTAGACCTACTAATGATGTAAAAAAAAAAAAAAAAGCTGACATTTTCTTTGAAACCTAGTTATGAAAGCAAGTAAATGTGAATCCCAGCCACTGTCTGACTGGCCATTTTAGCAGCAGATCATAAAGATGAAAGCAACTTCATACGCCTCAGCATCCTCTGGTGACTACGACAATTACAGTAGTTTGGCAGAAGGCAGCCGGGAGGGAGCCGTGCTGAGAGCAGAGTCTTTGTTTGGCTGCGGCCTGTCATATGGTCTGTTTGTTTCCATCTAGGACTATTCTCTGAATCTACCCCTGGTGTAAACACAAGCCAGCTCCACAATTATTCATAATTCAGGAGACATCTTCAGCAAACAAGTGGCAAAAGATAATTAGTAACACGGATGTCCTATTTACTTTATCACTGTGATCTCATTTACCGAGCAATTCGCTGAGTAATTTAAGTTTATTGCACACAGCGAGATGTTTTTTACCAAAAAAATTAAATATTTATTTGTTTTCATCTTTTTTTTTTCCTTTTTTTAAATTTTCAATACATTTGCAAGTTAAGGTCAACATTGAACAGGTTGTGGATATCAGGTGGATGTGACCAGTCAATTCATCATCATCATCATCATGTGCTACCCTTAAACCTCTCCTTTTTAATTAGACACAAACATCCTGTGGTCACTTATCCCCCCACCCCCACCCCTCCCCCACCCTTCCCTTCACCAAAGGAAATAATAGCAAAATCAAACGTCTCAGGATATAAAATGACTCGAAACATATTGTACACATTCACACACAAAATCTGGAATGAAAATTGGCTCCCTGTGGGACAACGCTGGCAACCAGCCAATTCCATGGAACAGTCATTTTGTTTCGTCTTAAATCACTGTTGCGGTTTGTGCCTTATTGCCTTACAATTGGCTGTTGAGAGGATAAGAAAAGAAATTGTTAACACGCAATTGTCCTCGGTTTGTGACCTTCAAAAAAGAAAAAAAAAAACCTTTTATAAATCACTAAAATACAGCAAAAGTATGTCAGTCTCGACCGTTCAGACTGAACTGGCAGCTCTTCTTCTCTGCAGTCCTTTCACTCCATCTGTTCCCGTTTTCTACTCGCCTCTACTTTTCATCTCTGTCTAAAGTTAATTATTTTACAAAAGTGGTCATAGAAAATAAATACAAATATTTTCCAGAATGTAATCTTTATATGACCCAGACGTCACATCTTTGCCAGTATTCTGTAGCGTCATCTGCCAACTGCAGTCTGTCTTTCTTCCGTGTTGTCTCTCGTTCTTTTGATAATGTCCTCCTCCCCTCACTTTTTCTTCAGCACTTGAGCAGAGTTCACTGTTGCAGTTACCATAGTGATCATGGTGTGTGTAAATAAATAAATAAATACATAAAAACAAATAAATACATAAATATTTTTCTCCTTTTTAAATAAATACGTTTGTCAGACAGTTTGCCTTGGCATAGTTAAACCCTACCTACATAATGCTGATACTCTGAAAACAGTCTCACAGCTTAAAATAAAGGTTGTCATCTATGATTTAAGAGAGAGAGAGAAAAAAGTCCTCCCTTTAAACTAAATGGCAATTTTGGTGACTGGATATCTCTTTCTGTACTCTTTCTCATATCGTTGCCAGAGCTTTCATGCCAAAGTCCGAAAACTCTTGCAAAAAAAGTGTTGAATAAAAAATAACAACTTGAGTTCAAAGTTTGACACTGGGCTTTTTCTTTCAAAGAGATAAAGAGGTGGTGCTCTGTCTTTTAGGAGTACACAGTGCTGGCTCTGATGAGTGCCAGAGGGTGAGAAGAGGAGGCAGAGAAGAAGAAGAAGAAGCAAGGAGTTTAAATGTCTCTCTGCAGAGGAGAAGCTGTGCTAGGACCCTTCCTCCTCAGGATTTCCTGGAGCGTAGTAGCCCGCCAGTTGCCTGAAACGCGGTCCCCAGTCGCTGAGGTAGGAGAAATCCTGCTCCGAGGTGGTGGACAGCGTGTGGATGGAGCTTAGCGAAAGCGCTGGTGAACTGGTGCCCTCGAAGGCGTACGTCTGGAAGGAGTCGTACGGCGGCACCGACAGGTCAGCGTCGGCCTGCTCCACCTTCTTTCGGATGTAGCCTTTGAATAAGGAGAAGTCTGCCGCCGACGCTGCTGCTGCTGCAGCTCCGTCTGCGCTGCCACCCACCCGGTTAGCCTGTATCCACTGCGGCAGCGAGCGGATGTCAGGGCCAGAGTCACAGCTCTTAGCCTCTGGGAAGTCATAGAGGTTCCTCAGGGCGCTCATGTCGTACGCCTGAGTGTCCTGCTCCCCTCCGCCCTCGTCGTTGTATTTGATGACGTTATCCCTCATGTCCTCCTCATCCTCCGCCATCCTCTGGCCCTTCCTGTGGCGTTTCAGAGTCAGGATCAGCAAGACAAGGACTGACAGAGAGAGAGAGAGAGAAAGAAAGACAGACTGTAATACCACAATAATGTTAAAATATGTACAGGTTGAACACATTTACAAATAAAACCTTGATATTTTTAATGGTTGGCATTCATGGTTGTAGGTTTTGTTTCAGCATTTAGGGGGACACAAATGGCTCCTCCCTCAGATATTTTGAGAGTCAGACACTTAATTTCCTGTCTTTTCTGCATCAGTTTATGGTGGAACCGTTAAGGGTGTACCGTTCCATCAGTCTAGACTGATATATTGATTCAGTGATGAACAATCCAGTGTCATCGATGCAAACTGAAAACGTGATCTATATCGTCATCTTTAGGATATGCTTTTACTTTGAAAGTCTGTCACCATCAAACAGCGGCAGGGAGATGACGATGAGAATACTTTATTTACTCAGAAATAAATCTGCAATGTGGGTCAACAAACAAAGCACATGCCGTATGTATACAATGTCGTTATAAGATAAAACACGACGTAATGTTAGCTACCTGGTCGGCATCTTACTCCGCTAACCTCTCACTATGGCAACATTAGCTGCTCTGTTTCAACAATGTTCAGCTGAAAATACGTTCATGCAGGCTGAACGTCTACTGAGCTGTCCTGTCGGGAGATGCAGTGACTTAAACCAACGGTAAGTATGAAAAATAATAACGTTTGTAATTTGTTCAGTTATGAGTAGCGGGGAAAAGTCTGCTAGCTGCTAGGCTAATTAATGCAATGTAGACATGTTGAAGCTAACAATGTGTGACGTCTGTGAACCTGACAATGAGCTGAATTTTATACTTTTGTTCAATGACTTTGTAGTTTTATGGTTGTTGGAGAAGTTTGCCTTTTGCTTTAAGCAAGATAACCCTAAAGTTTTAGGAAAAAGATCATTGTTTGGGTTAAAGTGAAAAGATTTTTTTAGAGAGGTCTTTCTGTCAGAAGCCCTGAAGGTTAACTTATCCCATGTGCTGTTTTATGTGTTAGTGGAGTCAGTTTAAAGTAAACTTTACTGCACTTAAGCAGTTACATTATTTATGTGTGGTTTTTCTCTTTTATGGCCTTAAGTAAAAAAGAAAGGCATATTAAATCTTCTCATATCTATCTCAGGCCCCTAAATCGCATTGAATCGAAATTGTATCGTGGCAGACTTTGTAATTTCTGCAAATAACGTATCGTTGTCCAAAGAATCGATATGATATCGTATCATGATGAAACTGCTGATTTACACCCCGTAGTAGAAATGTCTTTAATTTCATCAAAATAAAAGTCCCCTGCTGCTTTTTACTCTTTACAACCTGCACATGTTCTAAATATTGAGGGGGACGTGTCCCCTGCGACCCCCTGACTCCATGCTTTGGCACGACACGACATAAAAGTTAAATCCATTTATTTTTTGATCAACCTGAACAGCAGGAAAAGATAAAAGCCAGGAGACAGGTTCCCATTTAAGGGGTTTTTATAAACTGTCATTACAGCAAGTGTTTAGAAATCTGTGGCTTTTACTCGCTGGCTGCACAGTAGAAATGGATTAAGAGTTGTCAGGCTGAGTTTAAAGAGCTTGCATACAAAAAGGAATTCCTCTTCATCTTGCCACCAATAATGACATATCAAACCCGGATCCAGCGTATTCAGTACAAAAGAAAACAACTGCACTTAAGAAACTAAGTGTACTAAATGTGTTTATGGTCTATAGCGCTTCACATCAAACATGCACTGCGCGTGATGGATTTGCAAGTACTTTTAATGCTAAAGTTTCTCCCATTGTAACTTTAATTTCACCTCTCAGGGCAAAGGCACAGCAGGGGAAGATAATATATTATCAAGTTTTACATTTGAAATGCATGAGCATTGATTTTTCACAATCCTGATTGCCTTGCCCAGAAATATGATTCAAAAGGCCTAATGGAGACCAATCTGTATATCAATACTCATCCAAATCGAGTGAATCTAAGACTTTGTGGTTCCATCGCTACTTAAAACCAGAGGCAACCGCCTACAAAGAGAAGAGAAATGCCTCGCAAAATTAAGTCTGGATTAAAGAAGGGTAAGCAATTGAGATGGATCACGTTATAGACTAATGAGGCGAGAGGAAAACAAAGGCTGTATGCAGTGATAAATCAATGGGGCTTTAATTTCAGCTTAGTTATTTTAATTACTGCCTACATTTGTGATTAGACAAGTCTCACTTGGCTCAGACACCCACCCCCTGACTCTATCAGCCCTCCTCGGGGCTGCACCCCTTCCCTGTGAAACCAGATTTGTCTCAGACTTACAGCAACATCAAATGTCATTTTCAGTGATGATAAAATCATATTACATGCAGTTAGGAATGAATTATGCACACTGGGGAGCATGAGAAAGATAATGAACAACCCAATTCACAATATGGATAAACGGTAATCGAGCCTCTTTTTGATCAACTAAATAACAAGCAAAGACAGATGTGGACAGGGATTTAAACACAATATGTGGCAAATACTCTCAAACACAAACATGACACAAACATTCAAAAAAGACTGGCAGTATAATCATTTGTGGCACTAAAACAAGGCAAAAAGTAATTTGTTAAATCAACAAAATGATTACAATACCCGATTGTGTGAATTCAAAGCAGCTAGTAGTAGATCAGTTCATTAATTCATTTCTCTATAATGGATATCTAATCAAAATAAATGTGATTCTTTCCAAAACGTGTTTATTTCTGCTTCCCCACTTCACAGTATCATGTGAATTAGTAAGAGCGATGAGTGGCCTTTTAGCAAATGGAGTACATGCTGAGAAAAAATTAAAAATGGTGATAAAATCAGGCTTATTAAAGGGGGACTACACCAAAATTCATACATGTCATTCCCATGGTTTTAAACAGTCCAGAAATTTTAGTAGCAATGAACAAGTTTTTCCAAAATCCAAAAATTAGAGTGCTAAAACCAGCTCCTAAGGAGCGCAGCTTAGCCTTGCTTCCAATTTTTCCTAGTGGCCACTCGCAGTATTGCAGCCAAAAATCACTTGTAGCTCAAAAAGCATTTTCTTCTAAGTCTACCATGGGTAAAGAGACGTCAAAATGCAAAGAAGGCCAATTATGATTCTCTCTATTACAAATATTTTGATCGATGGAGGTTTTATATTTGTAAAATGTTCCTAAAGCCAAGGTTTAAAAACCCCTGACATCAGTGTGAAGTTTATGAGCCAAGCAGGGTGAGGCCAGCGGATGAAACGTTACTGCACATATTCACTGTGCCGCATACCATGAAGTAAACCCAGAAGCTGGAAACTTTTTTGGTGTATGTGTCAGGTGAGCAGTTCTGTTGGACTGATTAAGTGCTATCTTGAGGTCCACTTTCTCGTCATTATACATCTAAAGCCCGGTATACACCGTGTAATTTTGGGCTGTCCCAGACAAAAGATGACCAACGTGAAATAAATGTGGTGATATCTTTGGTCATAGCTTTAAAACGGTTGTCCTACACTGACTGCTGGTACGACCTATGTCTACTAACCAACCAACAGAAATGCAGCATGAAATGACGCACTGGCGCTAAACCGAAACAAAGAGACTGATAGCAGCTCGCCATGGAGGCAAAATGCGCTAAAAGAAACGTGGGATTCCAGCAAAGTGGAAAACCTTGTCGAGACATGGCAGCAGAAGCCTTGCCTGTATGATGTGTCCTCCAGCTCTGACCATGATCGCGTAAAGAAGAAAATAGTGGTAGAGGTGCAGCTGCCTTGAGAGAGAGCTAGCAGCTAGCAAACACACACAGACATGCTGCAGTATATAGTGCCCACAAAACTTCAGGTTATTCAATAATGTGATCCTCTCTGTTGCTTCACAGTCAGAGAAGTAATAACTGATGCTGCATCCTTGCATACTCAGTTTCTGTTGCATTGTATGTTGTAGCCTGCGATTCAGTAGGCGCTGTCATCGTACTGTCTGCATCCATCAAACTTGATGCTCCACCCAAGTTTATTAGATCCGTGTCTCACAGTGTAGCTGCACTAAACTCACAGGATTAATAAAATCTCACAGACTGTGGGAGGCTTAAGACTAAAACTCGGATTTGTGATGCTGCTCCATGGACAATGGCTTGGGAAAGATGTTATAGATGACGCTGAGAGCACACAGTGGAATATTCTAAGTGTATAGGTACATTTTCTGTTTCAGACCTGGAACATTACAATAGAATAAAGCTCATTTGGGCTTAAAGAAACAAAAAGAAAAACAAAACTTTCTCACATTCATTGTCTATAAGGCAGCTCCAGACTTCCTGCTCTGGTTTCTGGCTTGAAGAGAGAGTAGCTCATGTTCACACATATTGGTTTAACTTTCCATGGTCATGGAAATAACATGGGGGAATTCTTAAATTAGATGGTCTTTTTCTTTTTAATAACAGATTTCTGCAACAACAACAACAACAATGAACTCAGATGAAGAGATGTTTGTCCTTAATTAGTGAGTTTTGATTGGCGGCAGGATGTGTTTCCTGTGGCCAGTTAGCTATGGACTGTGCTACTGTGCCACAGTGGAAAGAATCCCTTTTTCTTCCCTTTTTAATGGGAACAATAAGCAACAACTCTAAAAGGATGCCAGTGAAGGGACATTTAGATAGATCATTAACCAGTAGGCACCATGCATCTTCTGGAACAGATAGCCTGTTGCCTAAAACAAATGCCTACAAGCCCACAGAGATAAAAAGACTATCAATTATAATGGGGCCTGTGCTGTCTGGGATGGCACGGATTGTTTGATGCTCTGAAGCCACCAGAACACCCATCCATACGTTGTGAAAATGAGATACACTCACATTGTTTCACAGACTAACTAGATCAATGTCGTGACTTTATGTGCTGCGTAGGGAAAGATTCACACATGTTAAAGCACATATTAGTATGTGTGAAAAGCCCCGAGGGCAACTGCACTCTTTCAAAGTGACTTTGGAAGTCAGGATGCAACTATAAAAAAACCAATGTTTCACCTTTTGCTTTAATCTCCTCCCACTACTCTTTCCTTTCTCCTGAGTACACGGCAAAAAAACAAAACAAAACATCGGTTTCAAGCATATAATCTGTACAAATGACTTGTTGCTGCTCCTGGTAATTGTCTTCATTTGGTGTAAATGGCCTAAAAAATAACTTTGGGAGTGAAAACGCCCCGTGTGTTCCTTGCCTAAAGAGCTGTGCCAGCCTAAAGAGCCTTGCTGATCTTGAATGGGGATTTTATGCAGTATCTCTGACTGATAATGTACATTCGTTCTCCTCTTGCATTGTTTGCTGGGCTCCATTGGGAGAGCGGTGTCTGTAACCATTGTGTTTATTCTTCTCCTCCATGAATGGGGCGAATTAATTGCCACTGGGTTGAGGAAACAGTCATGGTTTGTGGTAAATTGCAGCACACACTGCCATGCATACTAAACAAGCCCTAAGACAATTACTCTAAATTCACACTAATGAGGAGAGTAATAGAAGGCAGAAAAGTTGATGTTATGAACTCCTTCATACGTGCTGCTTCTTCAGTAAATACTTTCAAAGGACTGACAGTATGTGGCGGCCCAGTTGGACGCAGTGATAACCTCACTTCTGAGAAACCCTTCCTCAGTGATCCAAGTGTCACTGTCTGTTAGGTACGCAGATGCTTAAACCCTAAGATACTGGAAACCTGTTTATTCCATCTGAGATTAGCATGCCTCAGGCAATGTTACTACAACACCACGTACAGAACTAACCTTAGTAGAAAGCATATGTACCTGTGTATAGCTGCCTCCTATACATAAAAAGCTGGTCCCTGTGTGTACAGATGTTGCGATAAGCGTTCCTGACAAGACAGTTAATTTACCCTTGGGCTGCGCTGGCTGCCCCCACCCAGGAGTTCATCACAAGCAGATGGGAGGTAATTGGAATGGATGCATGCAGATGCTGCAACGCAGTGGAATGGATTCATCACATCAGGCCTATAAATGAACTGATGGAGGGACTGTTTGTTTGTAAGGTAATTAGGCAGAAATTTGTTTTCATTTTTCTCATCATCCAACAATTGATGTAATAGAGGTGGTCCAGCCTCTGGAGAGAGGGAGTGCTGGCTGGGTAGGTAGATGCTTTGTGTGTGTCTGTGTGTGTGTGTGTGAGAAAAGACAAGGAGCACACAATGATGCCGCATCGAGAGAACGGATTGCATTGCAGTTAATAGGTGGGGAGTGATTTGTCTAAGTGTGTGGATGTGCGTTTAGCATGCACAACTAGGCACACACGAAATGTGTGTGTGTGCGTAAAGCGGGAGCGGGAAAAGTGTTGGGTAATGTGCAGTCGATAAGATTGCTGCCACATGCCTCGCTCCCGTCTGTTATTCACACCACACGATAGTTATGAAAACACTGCTCATCCCCCCCTGATCTCAGACCCTGCAGCCCTGAGCTTTGAAATGTCCACATGATGACTGGCAGAAGCCAGGCACTCCGACTTAGCCTGTCCTTCAGTGCTTTGATGAGGCGTGTTCAGTCCATTTTCTCCCAATCAGTATCAGTCACTCACAGTGGCATGGACTGACACTGCTGGAGTCGACACTGGATCATTTTATTAGTGGAATCAAAATAGCAGATGTGGATAGTTACGATTACATGTAACTGTACCTCTAATCTTTACATAAAAAAGTCAATTCAATTTATTTGTCACATGAAATTATAAATATTCTTTAAGTAAAATGAACAGTTTTCAGCAGGGGTGTAAATATAGACAGTGCAGGAAGTGCACTGTGGCCTGTGAGGTGGGTGGGCCTTGCAAATTATTCAGATTGCCACCCCAGAACTACAGCTGTGTTCAAAGAACTCACATTTAATTAAAAAATGTGCCGTTTACTAAAGACTACATGCCCTCAAAAATGCAAACCCATCTGTTAAGAGGTAGATTAAGTTTGAAACAATGGTGTTTTTGCACCACTCTCAAAAGTATGTGTATATCAGTTTGTAGGGTGATATCGAATAAATAAAACAAAGTAAAGATATCGGACAGTTTAAAAACAGGTACAAAGTATGGGAATGATTGGAGGGAATGTAACACACTCAGGGTGAGACTGTTGTCGGTATTCTTAGTTCGTATTTTCGTTTTTGTGTAGTACAGTGGAGTAAATATGTGGCTGATTGATTGTGATCAGAGTGTATAAAAATCAAATAAAATCAAATAAATTTAAATTAAATCAAACCTCCATCATTATTTTCTTTCATTATTATATATATATATTTTTTTGTAAAATAGTCAGTAGCAATGTGTAACAAAATAATATGTTTACTGTACATGAACAAGAAAAAACACGAATAAACTAGACATATAAAAACTATTAAATTTAAAGCATTTTTTTTTTCCTGATAGTTTTGTCATATACAGGTATGCAGTGATGATTGTTGGATAATATTTATGTTGATGTTGCCTAATGTCAGGTCTCGATTTGATCATGTGACAAGACGATATGATACAGAGGCCAGTTTAGGCACAAAATCTGTCACGACTGATAAGCTGAGCACATTTGCAAGTCCAGCGAGCAGTCCTGTCCTTTAAACACAAAAGTGGAAAAGTAAGAAACGACAAGAGGAGGAAGAAGCAGCAAAGCTCTCTAAATTAGACTCATTTGGCTTTTTTATAAACAGTTGGCAGTGGTATGTGTGTGTGCCTTATAACTAGAAACTAGCATGCACCAGGACCAGTCACAATAGCGTTCACTGGGGCCCGTGGTAACTACCTTACCACAATATTTAGCAGTGGTAGAAATGAATAGATGTCAGCGTTTAGGATAGAGCAGGGGTCATTATTTGGTATCCTTGTGGCTTGAGGATAGAAGCTCCTCCTGAGTCTCTCAGTGCTGGCCTGATGTTACAGGTACCTTCTTCCCAACCTCAGCAGGGTGAAAAGGCAGGCTGGGATCTTTTATGATTCTCCCGGCCTTATTTTTGCAGCGTGTGGTATAAACATCCTTTACACAGGGTAGAGCAGCGCTTATGGTGTGTTCAGCTGAACGAACCACTCTTTGCAGGGCCCTGCGGTCCTGTTCGGTGCTGTTTCCATACCATGCAGTGATGCTCTCTGTCGTGATATAATAGTATATTTTTGAGCTTTTTATTTCACTACATTTACCATCCATATGTTTGTTACAACTAATCTGCTAAATGTGGGGATTGAGTGTTTGGGGGGAGGCAAGAGGCAGCTACTAGCGATAGTCCCTGACCACATGTGGCCAACAACACTTCCATCAGTCAGGTAAACAATGAAACGTCTGCTTTTAAAAACTCCTCTTCTAACCTCTTCAAGCACAGTGTAGGTAAAACTGTAGTTAGCTCGCTAACATTAGCTGTGTTGATTTTTCATGAGTATCGTCAATCATTGATGTTATGACAAGGACGAGAGGGGTAGAGAGGAAGAGCTGAAGAGAGAGTTGGACAAATACTGTTTCATTATTTCACACTGCCCTGCACACCTTAAAACATTTATCCATCATCTACCTCATTCCCCTGGGCGCAATCCCCCATCACCATGGTGTTCATTTTCATTGCTATGCAGATGACACACAGTTCTACATCTCCACTAAACCTTCCACTGCCCTTTCCCCCACCTCCCTTAACACCTGCCTTGAGGACATCAGGAGTTAGATGAGCAGGGATTTTTTGAAGCTCAATGGCAGCAAACATGACGCCCTGCTCATTGGCTCCAAAAACACCCTCTCCAATATCCGAAACACCCAAGACCTGCACATCATCACTGACAACTGCCCTGTACTCTTCTCTAGCCACTTCATGAGTCTTGGTGTCATTTTGGACACCACTCTTTCATTTGAACCCCACATAAAAACATTACCCAGACAGCTTTCTTCCACCTCTGCAACATTTCCAGACTCCACCCATCACTGTCCCAGTCCAGCACTAAAGCCTTGGTCCACGCCTTTGTTAAATCCTATATTGAATACTGTAATGCAGTTCTCTCTGGCCTTACCACCACACTTAATTAACATGCTTCAAATCATTCAAAACTCTGCTGCTCACTGTGTGTGTTTATCACTGTGTGTGTCTGCCCAAATTCGCGTCTCTCCAGGATTTTGTGACAAAAAAAAAAACCTTGAATTTGCAGCCAATTTTGTCAAAAACTGTGATAAAAATTGCAGCATTTTTATTAGATTTTTTTTGCGGGAAATTGCAGCAAATGACAAAAAAATGCTGCTAATGACTAATTTGCGAGTCAGTTGATTTTTTAAACTACTGTCTCCAAAAAATAAGTTATGTAATCACTTGCTATAATAATCACACTGAATATTACAAAAACAGCTGCAAATGTTTCAGCTCTCTTCTTTAGTTTTATTTATTAGTTTCAAAACATGGACTCCAACAATGCTGCAAAAAAATTCCTGAGTGAATATTGTAGCTCTCAAACCAGACAATGTGACTGTAAAACAACATGTAAGCTACAAAAAAAAAGGGAATGGAATAAGACTAGAATTAAATGTTTTTGCATTAAAAAAACAGAAGGTCTCTTCTTTAGTTTCATGTATACACTGTTTACATATTCATAGGAACAAATTATTCTGTCGGTCTTGAAAGATTAATGAATATGATCAAAAATGCTGGCGGTGGCTGGCAACTTAGAAATAATACTCTGGCGGGGAAAGTGTTAAAGTGGAAGTTAACTCATACTTTTAGTAATTTATTAACCAGGTACATTTTTTACTTTTGCTTTAGTAGGTCTCTCGAAATGGTTATTTTCACTTTTACTTGGGGAGGTTGTAACCGCTGTAACCGCTGTACAGAGTGGCAGTGATTAGCTAGCTGGTGGGATACACACACCAGACTAACATGCACTAACATGCATTCGCAGCCAGACAGTCTGCTACAACAAAAAACAGAAGCTTGGATAACACACAAAGGGAGCGTGACTTTGTTCTCTGCCCAGTATGCCACTATATCTCTACATAGCAAATAGTTGTTTCGGCTTCATTAATGTTCTGAATATCACATAGAGCTCCTTTAAAATACCACAGGATGTTTTCATCCAAATCACCAAAGCTGCAATGAAAAAACAACCTTAGGACCACATAGCTATACTTTTCCTGCACAGCGTGTAACTTTCCACAAGTTTAAAGGCCATAGAATTGTTTTCAACTCCAGCAGCCTTTGTGGGGATGTCATCCAGCCCAGAACACCAAACCCAAGATACACTGCAAACACAATATTTTTTTTATTTATTTATTTATTTATTTTTTATAGCCAGTAGAGGTTGCCTCAGATTTGTACATAACATTTTTGTGGAGGCTTTTAAAGCCATGATGAATAAATGATGCTCTGCTTTTGAAGTTCACTCCAGTAGATGGTTTGGTAAATGGAGACTGAGTTTTAACAACTCTCATTAGAAAAGCTCTTTAAAAGAAATAGATAGCAATGTTAGTCACAGTTAGCGCTGCCTGGTGTCACATCATCCATCATTCACTGGCTGCACGATGGGAAACATGCATAGGCGCGAGCGGGGGAGACAAAACACTGTGACAGCGTTGTCGTTTCTTTCTGTCACTGAGGAGTGGGATGCTAAGACGTACGGCGGGGGGAGAACGAGAAGCAAACTCATAAAATTTTCAGATATGACAATACTAAACCTCTTCGGGCTCAGAGAGGGCGAGTGTGTGCACGCATGTGTATGTTAGTGTGTGGCTGTGCATGTGTAGAAAAATCAGAGAATGTCTGGAAAGCCTTGTCTATTTAAAGCCCGCTGCTCCAGAGGTACACAAGTGCTGAGGCAGCTCTTTTTGCCTGTTTGCTCTCTCTAACACCCCTCCACTTCACTTCCATTCATTCCATCTCTGTCTGTGTTCTAAAGATCAAAGTAGCTTGATATCATTCATAAACCCAGGCATCATCTGTGCTCCTGTTTAAACAAAAGCTTTCTCCTCAGAAAAGCAGCAACAAAATGTCCAACAGGGAAGCCACTCATGAAAGAAAGATGAAAAATTGATCTTGTTTTTATATCATTTGACTTAGTTTTCCTGCCACTGCATGTGCGATTTCATTCGTGAAATATAGATAACTTCTAAAAGTGTTCAATCCATTAAAAGACACATGCTTGGATGCATGATTTTATGAGCAGCACACATAAAGTCATGTCTTTAGGGTGCAGCCTTCAGCCTCGCCTTTTAGTATTGGTCCGTCTGGAGTAGTTGAACTCAGCAATGACCCCAGAATGGCACTACTAATAAATTGTGCTTATCCTTCGGTCTGGCCATCCATCATGTACCCATACATTTATCTCCTCATACATCCATACATGAGTACATCCATCTGCTTACCTATGAGAATGAGCATGCAGACCAGCAGTGCTATAAGAGCCCCAGGGCTGAGAGCAGCACTCATTACATAGGCTGTGGCATTGCAGGACTGGATTTCTCCATCTGTGTGGCAAAAGGGAAAGAAAAGCATTTACTGTACAGTTTTAATACCAGTTATGAGTCACATCAGTGGACAAGGATTAAGCACTGTTTGATCAAGAGAAAAATAAGTTTTTAATCATGCATATATTATATTTTCACCCCGCTGAAATCCCGTTGAAGGCCATTTGTCTGCAGATTTGCAGCCTTGTGACGGTTTATTTTTCACAAGCTGATAAGAAGTGTTTGCTGACCAAAAACAACAAAATGTAGATGACCTTTTTAGCACTGCTGATGCAGAAGGTGACAGTGACGATAATGTTAATAATGGCGCAGCTTCTACAGTAGCTCTTACCTGTGTCACAGCCACAGACGTGAATGGTCAGTGTGCCTGTGGAGCTGAGGGAGGGAGGCCCGCTGTCAACCACCAGGATAGGCAGAAAGTACACATTCTGCTCATGGCGGTTAAAGCCTGACCGCTGGGTCCGGATGCCAGCTGTGTTGTCTGGGGTGGGCGGTGTGAGTGTTTCGGAGAGGGGAGGGTGAGGGGGGGGGTCAGAGAGACAAGGTAAAGCAAAGAATTACACATGAGCGACTTAATATTTGAAGAACAAAACCACTTTTGTCTGCTCGCTGATGTCGGGTTTTTACCAGGCTGCAGTTGGATTGATGAAACTCCATCCAGTGAGTGCTTTTATTACTGCTCTCGTTTTTTAGTCCTTTGAACTCACCACTGTACTGATGGAAGTTGGCAAAAAAAGCGAGAGTGTTGATCACGCAGGCCTCTTTGACATTACTAAAATGTCAGGACAAATCATAGTTTTCAAGACTTGACACTTGACAATGTAAGATGTTTGCCATTTGATTTGAATGAAAATGAAAATAAGTTATTGAAGAAACGGCCAAGTGAAAGAAAACGACAGACAGAGAAGCACCATTCTTGTTATACATTGTCTGAATAAATCACCTGCCAAAATGCATAGTTCAAGGACTCCAGATGAAGGGTGACAGGATTGTCGACTTTAGATGGGGTTGACTGATTTCACCGGGGATGAGAACTGCTTTCGCGCTATTAACATTTATCATGTGGTTTTCTCCTTTTTTTTTTTAAGCAAACAAAAACCAGGGGAGAAAATAAGTGCGAGAGCCAGTGTTTGAAATTAAACTTCACCGGTGTATATATGAGCTCTCTCCCGGAGACATAGATAAATGTAACACAGAATACAGGAGGAGGCTTTGACAAATAGAGTCAGAGAGGCTTTGCGGCTAGACTTGCGGATACCAAGCAATCCATCTCCCAGAACATATATCACAGTTATCCATGTCGCCCTAGAGCTCCTCTGGCACATGTAGAACAATCTTCAAATTACTGTTTATGTACGGGAACGTTACGCCCCTGAGTTTGTCCTTTTGACTTTTAC
This sequence comes from Cephalopholis sonnerati, assembly GCA_019142605.1. NCBI lineage: Eukaryota > Metazoa > Chordata > Actinopteri > Perciformes > Serranidae > Cephalopholis > Cephalopholis sonnerati. The sequence goes on along the minus strand of JAGQAX010000002.1, from coordinate 11,008,525 downwards.
ACAGCATTCCCCTCCACGGCTGTCTGCTTAGAGAAAAGACTCTCTCCAAGACATATGAAGACAACACACTGAGGCATCTTGTGTAGTTTGGACACAAAATAAACACATGCATATGCAGCTCTGTAAAGTTTTACATATCCACCTTATTCCTACCCCCATGATACTTTGTGTGGATTATAGGTGCAACTTCCTGTGCTGAACTAGAGCTGGTGTTAAGAGTATCCCAATACTTCAGCAGTTGAGAAATAAAACATGTGACACACCACCACTGTACCTCTGTCAACCATGACAGTCATCTCAAAGCATTGGTTGTTTACCTTTATAACCAAGCGTGTTAGCGTTTAGCTTACCTTTCTGTGTTAAGTTCAACAGAGCCCGAACAAGCTTACGGCAAACATATACCCCTTTAAAAGATTATTTATGATTTTTTTTTCCGGTATGAATTATTTTTTTGGGTATTAATTTATTCTTTTAAGGTTGCGGATACAAGCCGCCGAAATGAGTCTCCTCTGTGGGGTGGCTGGGCTCAGCCTTAGAGCTAGGATAAGGAGCTCGGACATCCGGAGGGAGCTCGGGGTAGAGCCGCTGCTCCTTTGCGTCAAAAGGGGTCAGTTGAGGTGGTTCGGACATCTGATCCGTTAGAGGTTTTCCTGGCCCCGGGGCAGACCCAGAACACGTTGGAGGGATTACATATCTCGTCTAGCCTAGGAAAGCCTCGGGCTTCCACAGGAGGGGCTGGAAAGCATTGCTGGGGAGAGGGACGTCTGGGGTGCTTTGCTTGGTGTGCTGCCCTCACAACCCGGCTTCGGATAAGCGGTGAAAAATGCATTGATGGTATCAATTTTTAGCTCTATGTACAGTGAATAAAGGTGATATTTCTGAGCTAATGCTATGCTCCTCTGCTTTGACAAAGCAGTTGACACATTTTTATAACAGCTGATTTAATAAATAGAATTTCTACTGAGTGATATGAAAGAAGTACGGTAAATCAGTAGCACATTTTTAGCCTAGATGACTAATGTTAAACACATAATTCGAGACATGATACTCAGGTGTTTTGTTGTATAACAAAAGGTGATTGTTCGTTTGAAGCCTTTAAAAACAACTGAAGATCCGTCTTTTCAAAATGGTTTTTGTCCAACTCTAAGATGTCTAGTGCTTGTTCCTTGGCATGTTTCTTATGGGGTCTTTGCAGGGTTGGAAAATAACTTTTTTGTACACCTGCCACTGTGGCTGGTGGATTCCAAAACCTATCAGATTAACCATTGTGTTTTTCTGGCTGGTGAGTGAAGCAAACCCTAGCAGCCACATGCATATTTTACCAGCATTTGGCTGGTGCTAACATTCAACCCTGGTCCTCAGTTGCTTGTATTTAGTCAATGTTTCATGGTCTTTTCTTTTACTTTTATTTAATGGCTTATATTTTTATTGTTGTATTGCTTTTGTTTTTATGTGTTGTATGTGTTTATGATCTTGTTTTATTTCTGTTAAAGGTGCTAAACCAAATAATGTATTGTTATTACAGCCACTAAGAAAGCTCCAGTATTTCTGACTACCCACTTCAGAATGTCCAAGAATCTGTTACAACATAGTTTTGTAACAGAACTTTCACTTCAGCTAGTTTATTTTACAAATACAGGGTCGAGAGTTGACAGCTAACTGAACAAACGCTGCAGAACATGCAGAAAGACTCTTGAGACTCTTTCCTCGCCCCCACCCAGCTTAGCTCAGTGCGTAGTGAGTACATAGTGAGTGTGTGTGTGGGAGAACAAGAGACAGTGACAGTGGATGTACTCAGAGCAGACAAGTGTTGGCGATCTGAGCAGGAAGGAAATTCACGGTAATGCTGTCAAGTGGTAGTCAATGTACAGTGTAGGTTTCAGTTTGTCCATGAATAAACACTGCAGCTCCTCAAACCCCAGCAAAGTTCTCTAAAGTATCTTGCTTCTCAACTAAAGTAGAGCAGATTAGCATCAATCTGCAGCCTGGAGGCAAAACAAACAGTGGCGGCCCCAGAAATTTTTCATAGGGGTGGCCAGATGGGGCCACTGTAAATGTTGGGATGGCACACCAATCAGTGCAGTGATTGTTACATAGGGTTGACGATCACAGTGTACCCACTACAATACATTAGATTACATCATTGGTTGGGATATTTTATTCCAAACCAAAGAGGGGGACGAGCCAACAGATTGGCAGTGCCATCTCTAGAGCCACATTTCTGGGATGATTAAGAATTACATCAGTAAGCGATTTTGACTGCTGGAAGGAAACAGGATTCAAACAGCTGTCTCATGGCCACTCGAGACGCTTGTCAGGAAAATTTAAGCAAGACTCATATAACGCAGTGGTTCCCAACTGGTGGGTCATGGTCCAAAAGTGGATCGTGGGGCCATTCTGAATGGACCGCAAGTGACTGGCGAACATGTCAAGTTTGTAAAAAAATACACTTCATTTTGAAGTAGAGTGAATTTTTGGTACAGAGCTTTTATTTTGAAGTGCTGTTTTCTGCTGTAGAGTGAGTGAATAACAGACAGCTACTTGACAGAGACAGCAAATTAGCTCGACCACATGGCCAAACACAAGTATGACGCTGAATATATTAAACTGTGTGGACCTTTAACTAATGACTAAGAAGAAATCTGGACCCTGTGGTTGGAGGTATTTAAGGTATTTGAACAACAAATGGACAATGTTGAATCTGAACTTGAACTCCTGTCTCAATAAACATAAACATACAGTATATAAAGGTTACTTTATCTTTACATTGAATTAATTTACAGGCACAAATGCATAGAAAACAAATAAAAAAACAAACAAACAAAAAAAAGAAATCGTGCTATATTAAAGCCTAACAAAACTGCGTGAACAACATGGTAAATACAATGCATTTACATAGCAATTTTCCAGGCTTAGCAGCCACTTGAAACACATTACATCACTTATTCATACTCTGGTGATAGAGGCTCATCAGGAGCAACAAACATTTACACTTGGAGTTCAATACCTTGCTCAAGGACGCTTCACCTAAAGAATGCAGGGGCCAGGGGCCGAAACAGCAGCCTGATCGGTGGACGACCGCTCTACCTCCTGACCTACAGCTGCCCCACGAGTACTTGAGGACAATAGCAACTTTGTACTGCAAACTACAACTCCTCCTGGATGTTGTACCACTTCAGCTTTGCCATTCACGCTCTATAAACGTGTCCCACAGTGGCACATGTGCAAAAAGGTTTTTGGAATTTTGAACTGCCTGACAAAACCACAAGAAGAAAAGGTATACTGAGGTAAAAGTAATCCACTAAAATGTGAAATTCTTATTTTCTCCTGCATCCCATCATGTGAGGTTTCTTTTCAAGCATGGTGTGGGACAGTTTCCAGGTAACATGATGGCAGTTTGTCATGTAACGGTAAAGTTTTTATTTGGTAAAGATGGGGCTTTGCTCTGCAGACTGCCAGCAACGACTTGAAAGAATTTAGCAACATGGGGCGGGGGGGGGGAGAAAAGCCTTTTCATCATTGTGTGTCAAGGCTTGGAGACAGAACGCAATGTGAGGCCATGATGGGGAAAAGAAGAAGTGACAGATTGAAAGTGACAGGTTGACAAATGTGTCAATGAAAAGAGACACCAGAGTGGAAGAAAAGAGAGGTGGGTGGATCAAAAGTCTGCGTGGGGTTTTGTTTATCTTTCACCAAAATACTGTAGATACAGGGCCTGCGGTTGTGTTTGTGTACATATATCTTACAGATATACTATGTGTTTATATCTAAACAAATGTGTGCATGTGTATGTTCTGGAAAAGCGGTGAACGGTAACAATTAAATCCAAGCATGGATGTACTGTGTGTTAATCATTCTCCCTAAACACCTACATACACACCATTTCACTCTTCCACCTGCACACAATCACAGAAAGGTAGTGATGGAAAAGAAAACCCCAGAGAAGTAGACTTGTGGTCTCCATGATGTTATGATGTGTGTATATGTGTGTTTATGTTTGCATATTAATGTGTAGAGGAGAGAAAAGAGCCAGAGGGGCACTTATGCCGTACATTTTCCTGCATGCCTTAGCACATGTATATGTACAGTATGTGTATGCACTTTACACAAGGCCCATTTTACGTATATATCCTTTCACATGCATGTGAACCCGACCGCAGCAGGCCTGGCTGCCTTCACGCGGTGACATTTCCCTTGCTAGGGCTGCTCTCCTGACATTTTCCTGGTGTCAGATCAATCTTGATTTAGCCACATGTCACATTCACTTAGGTACACATCTCTAAACGAGGGATCTGCAAACGCGTTTGCGAAAAAAAACACACAGACAAGCATGAAAAAAAAAAAAAAATCATCTCCCCGACAAAGCAAAGTCATCACCGGGGAGCTCAGTGATTTTAATGTTTCCTTACATTGTGCAGATACGTGTGAATGTTTTCACAGAATGCAATTTTCACGATGACACTTGAGGAAATTATGTAAGCTGTTGACATTCTCTTTAAGAGGAATCAAGAAAAGATTTCGTGTTACACAAAGTGCTCAAAAAAAGAGAAAATGACATTAATATAAAATGCTACCGCTGAGGCAACAAGCTCAGCTTAGCGATGCAGTGTAAACATTCAGGGAAATGTCTTTAGACAACAAATTAAAAATGTCTTTTTGCAAGTAAAGAAAGTCAGACATGTCTGCATGTAATATTTTCTAATAGTGTTACATTGCTAAGAGGACCAGAACAGGTGGTGTTTATTCAAATATAACAAAAAAAAGAAGTGTAATCAGATGAATGCAACAGGAATAAAACACTATATACTACTTTGCTTTGCTTTAAAAAAAAAGTCCTCTTAGATTGTCGAAATCTTCCTGTAGTGAACTTTATAAATGATCTTATTTTAAAATCATCAACCATCTGGCACCTCAGTGAGGTACCTATGAGTTTTTTGGAGCTGGAGTCTTTTAAACTACTTTAACTCAATATTGCCTTGAGGTCTACATTTGCAGAATGCCCTCGAGCATTTCATCAAACTCTCACATTGCCAATCACTCAGCAAAATAGTGAGATCATGTGAAACTCTTCGTTTTTATGAGCTTCATCACGATCTTGAACATTTGTCAGTCAAGCATAGTTTTGCTGCACCTGTTCCCATTTGAATACGTGCACACCCACTCACAAAAAATAAAACAACCGGTCTTACAGATACCTGCTTGTACCATTATTGTCTAAAAATCTATTTATGCTGATAATATGCTTTCTCACCAAAACCCCCAATAAAGGATCTTTCGCCCTCTCACCTTTGAAATCCCACAGGGCAAAGTGTCGGTTGTTGGGGCCTTCAGGGGCCAGGGTGAAGTAGAAGCGATGTCCGGTCTGAGGCTCGTCTCTATCCACCACACTGATGGTGTGAATTAGCTAAGGAAAGACAAGCACCAAAGCAGAAAGCAAAATAAAAGGACAAGAGAGAAGAGAAACAGAGGTTAGATTTTCTGCTCAGATCCACTCAATAGGAACAAGAAAATGAATATGAAAAGCACTTTACACTTTACATTTCAAATGCCTCTTTCATGAGGGAGGGAGTGAGGTGGAGCGAGTGTACTTGGATGCAACAGACTCAGAAGGCTTCCTGTGAAAGTGCAGTTCAAAGGGGCTACAGTCACAAAGAGATAAAAAAATTTCTTTCTCTGGAAAGTTGACACAGCAACATAAAAATGTCTTAATGTTAGAAATGCAAAACTATCATAAAATGCCTCGCTAAAAAGCCTTTTTTGTACAGAAAGGGAGCGAGATATTCTGTGGGGCTGCCGTATTTGCTCTAAGAAAGAGCAAAGACTGAATGCAAATGTGGAGGAGAACAGAAAGAAAGACACAGAGACTCAGTGAGGGTGTCGCCCTCCTATCTAAACCTATATAATAATAGTGATCCACATTCAAAGATAAAACTCAACTGTGATCCAATTTTGAGAACTCTGTGTGGACACAATAAGGTGAGATATGATTCACTGTGAGCTGAACAGACATCAAACAGCCCCTGGAGATCCTTTCACCTTAACACAGGCCTCTCGGTGACAATTCATCCTCCTCTCATCCTATGAATCTGCAGCCAGCATCAAACCACAAGCTGATAAATGATATTTTCACATCACATCTGTCAGCTCTGTTTCCTCCTCTGCTGCCACACTACGAATGAGCCCACAGATTTCTTATTATTTTGATTTCCCTCACCTTTTGTTTACTGCACACAGAGCAGTGAAAACACAGAGTTTGTTAAAATGTGTTTTGAAAGAAGCTTAAATGTCAAAATTCTCTACATGAATGGTAGGAAAACAGATCAACAGCAGAGCAGCATGATGAGACAAGCTAATATGTTTTGGCTTTAAAGTGAAAGCCTTAGGCTTTAAAAAAAACTTGAATCCCCTTGTGGTATTAAAATACATTTTATCTAAGTGTCTTGAATCTGTCAGAGTGTAAACTGTGTACACTGAAAACAGGAACTCCAACAACATGTTTTAATGAGTCACTTTTCCCAAATTGCCCTGTGATAGTCTGGTGACCAGTCCAGGGTGTACCCTGCCTGTCACCCGGTGTAAGCTGGGATAGGCTCCAGCCCCCTCGCAACCTCCAACAGGATAAGCAGTTACAGAAAATTAATGAATGAATATGTAGTCAAATACTATATCTATAATCAGTCAGATCAGCCTGTTCTCACTCCCAGGTTGTCAAAAACAGACATTTTGTCAAGGTCCTTGGTGTGTAATACCGACGCCGAAGGCACCCTTTGGTGTCTCCACAACACCCCAGGTTTTCAACTAATTCCAATGTAAACCCCTCCAGAGCAATGTTTGATGCCCAGAGCAACTGGCGAAGTAATATGAGCAAGAAAGTCCATGAAAGGTGGGAGAGAGGGGCGATGTACAGGACAAACATAGACTCAGCCAGGAGACTGCTGCTTCTGTCCCGGGTCAACACACTCTTAATCTGACCTCATTGCATATTGTCATTTGGTCATGGACTGTCCAAGTCCAGATACGTCGTGCAAGGTACCCTGGGTGCGTTGGTTGTTGATGTTCTCGGACACCATGTCAGGTTCTGCCTGTTACATTTATTGTCTTCTTTCAAAATACACTTCGGTTTTCACAGGAAATTTAACATTTACATACAGTCTCTTTCAAAATAATTGTACTACGTCAACACCAGAAATTGACTTTTATTTCCTCCAACAACTAACGCACGTGGTTGGGTTTAGGAAGAAAGAACAGTTTGGCTTTTACGGGACACAAACAGCGCTCTTCTGGGTGAAAGTCGGTGTCTGTTGGATCCATCCACCACCCTTGCTGCCCACCCTATTCGGACTTTTGCCACCTTAACTTTCATTCTTGTCCTGCTGCATTTCCTGCTGAAACTGCTGAGCACCGTTAGACTATAATGGCAACCGGTCGCATATGATGCCGATACCGTTAAAGGACGGCTTTATTCGTCAGTGTCTGACACTGCAAGTCACAGCCAAGCGCTGGAATTCAACAACTTCGGAGTAAACCGGGTTGCTCTGGTGAAGCCAAAAGTCAGTGCTATTTTGATGTAAAGTCAATGCTGTTCAAACACAACATTACTAACATCAAAATTCTGTTAACACTTGTAGTATATAGAACTTCATTAAAAGACCAATGCGTTTTGGCCTGATGCCGTCATTAGGGTCATCGGCAATGTTATGTAGCCAACATCTGTCCATGACATATTTACATCATTCACGTCACGTATTTCCAACACATAACATACTTACTTTAAACAAAAAAGATGATTTTTCCAAACCTGAACAAGTAGTTTTGTTGCCTGAAACTAACCGCAACCATTTGACAACTGTTACAAGTTTCACCCAGGAGACAGCTGAGCATCACGTGTTAAAGGGTGCATGTCATAGGGGTGCAAAATGGGTGCCTTCGATGTTGATATTACACTCGTGATGGGGTTGAGAAAGCGTCAGTGAATAACGACCTGGGATGAGAGCACACTGGTCAGATAGTGCTTTAAATCAGTGGTTCCAAAGTGGTGGGTCACAGTCCAAAAGTGGGTTGTGGGTCACAGGTGATTCGCGAATGTGTCGAGTTTGTAAACATAAACACTTTATTTTGAAGTACACTGAATTTCCGTGCCCTTTCCTGCTGTAGAATAAATGACTGACAGACAGAAAGCTACTTCGCAGAGACAGCAAACTAGCTTGATGATACGACCAAACACATACGACGCTGAATATATTAAACTGTGTGGACCTTGAATTAATGACTAAGCAGAAATCAAGATCCCGAGGCTGCACCAGGTGGGAGCCACTGCTTTAAATGATGCTTGTTTGTCTTGAGCTAATGAAAACTCCTCTGTTTCTATTCTATGTATGAAAAGAAAAACATTAACATTTTGTCTGATAATATTTTAAAGCCCCATTTTGTCCAGTTTAATCATACATATGTTCTTTTGATAATACATTTGGGGAATGATGTAATTTAGATTTTTCCACACTGTTGCAAGCTGATGTTGCACACGTAAAGCACCATGGTAATAATATCTGAACTTGTGCGAATAGTCTTTTTTAGCATAAAATATAATGTGTTAGTTTCCGCCTTTGGCTGAGGCTCCTTATTTGTGACATTTTGCCATATGACACAGAGACACAGAGAAAGTAAACTAAGTAAAATCAGGTTTGATCCGTCTTGAGTTATATAATGATGTCTTAAAAAGCAATCAATATAAAGTCTGAAATGCATTGTAATTATATTTTTAAGTTTACTAGTTGTACACTACTGCACAAAAACCGACTGTAAAAAAATAGCTGAATAAACTATTCATTTAAAGTCAATTTTGAACTATGAAGAAAAGCTTTACGACTTAATGCCTAGCAGTAGCACACCACATTAAAACCCTTGTTAAAGATTCAGTGAAGTTTGCATATGATAAGTATGCACAGTTGTGTGTGCTTGTCTCTCAAACATCAGTCATGTACATGCACTGTATCCCCTCCTGTTGTGTTGTCTATCTCAGAATACAGCAAACACCTAGCACAGATGGCACATGTCATTTTGTCAATAACACAATAATTGTTTTAATCCTGGTTTACAGGAAAAGCTGAGTGCTGCCACTGACTTTATGAAAGCTCACTTTCTTTATCTTCCGTCTTACACATTTTGATAGCTCGGGTATTTGTTCAGCAACAGTTCATCCCACTCCTGTCAGCCTCTACAAGTATCTATAACATTACTCCTACTGCACACACAGTCAGCCGTTCTTACTTGTCTGTTATTATTCTAAAGATTGGGCCTTCTTCCCTCTGAATGTAAACAATTCTGCATTTTTGCATTCCTTAATCAACTTGAAGGACCAAAACTCTATAATGCGTTGCATGAGGAGGAGCTGAAGCACATAAAAGCAGGTGGGGAGGCTCAGTGAGAGATTTTTCCATCACCAAAAATTGTCTTATATTTTTGCAGAGCCTTGTAGGAAGCCAAGTTTTATTTTGCAGTAAGCCTTCCCCTCCCTTCTTTCTTACACACACACTCACAGGTGAACTGCTGAGAGGCACTGTTAGAGATCCATGGGGACGCACATGACAAACAACCCCCAGAACTACTATTAAGTAAGGCGTTTCTCGGAATGATTAAAGCAGGGTTTTCGATGGCTGTAATTCCTTTGTCTGCTCTCACAAAAGCGTATTGTATCAGATAAGATCCAGGGAAATATATCAAACCATTACTCAGCTGTTACAATACCAGCCTCCTCTTTATGGGGCAGGAAGCAGGATACTTATAAAATGTTAAACATGGCTTTGTTTACTGGACTGAACTCTTCTTCTGTCTATCTTTCCCCCTGTATCTCTCTGCCTCTTTAACCTGCTCCCTCTATTCATCACCGTGATTTCCTTTTCCTCTGATTCCTTGTCCTTTGCATTTATCTTCTCCAAAGTATCTCCCTCTCATGCTTGTCCTTTCCAGAAAAATGTGTCCCTCATTTATCACCCACCTGCGAATTGATTATTCAAACAACAATACCGTAGATATACTCCACACCCTTCTGGCACATAAAGACATCTGCTTTATTGTGTAACTTTTAAGCTCATGTCGCCTGTCTGTGCAAGACAGCCTCATTCATTTACCGACTGCATACAACTCTGAATTATGAGCCTGAGCGGCGGCTATGCATTACTGTGTGACTAAGCTACTGCCGAGCACACTTCCGGGCCACAATTGTACCTTCACAATAAACAGCTCCTCAGCATTGACGTTGCATCACAGACACAGAACAGGCTTAGTCATACCCACAGCTCAGGGAGGTTGTTTGGGATAATATGGCTTACTTTGTAATTACAAAATGCTACGGCATGATTTCAGGGTAAATCACACGCTTCTTCCTCAGCACGCTGCAAAATCTGCATTCGAGAAATACACAGAGAAACACATGGACCAGGAATAACTGCCTGTATTTCTACAAAGGTGATTAAAAGAGAAAAAAAAAACATTACATGCCATCTTAAATCTTACACCGATGGGACAGATTGCTATAGTTTCATAAACTGTGATGCCTTTTATTGCTTGAGAGTAAGGTTCTGATAGCAGATAAGATTTCAGACATCACATATAAATAGATATCAGACCCAGTGTTCATACTGTATTGAATGTATCTGCTAAATGTTAACGCTTTGTTTGCTAACTTGATAGTTAACAATATCAATGCTTTGGAACTAAAATATGATTAGTGTACCATATACTTAAAGTCAACTAAAGGAAGCTAATATACTAAGGGTTAAAGGGATAGTTCTGATCTTGTGAAGTCAGATTACAAGGTACTTATCGATAGTCAGTGTATTACACACAGTAGATGTCAGCACATAAGAATTCCGCCAAGGAAGTTAAGCAATGTACACCATATTGAGAACAGTTTCTCCGCTTTACCTTGCCATCAGGCAGCCCATTCTGATGGGGAAGCTGTTATGGCCTCAGCTTTCCATCTATGTTCTCATCATTTTTTCCATCTATGTTCTCATATTTTTCTCAATTCCATTGAGAAAAACAAAATCAATTTTAGCTAATTCTAAATTTTAGCTTGCTGGACATGAGAGCTGCTGGTCTGCCACTGCGTCAATCAGTTATTTAGATTGTGTTATTGTGTGACTTTGGTTAATCTGAGCTAACTCTTTTAAATGCCAAAGTTACACATTAAAACAAACACACAAATCAAGGCAGAGTTGACTAGTAGCTCCTGTGTTCAGGGATGTTAAATTACTGTTCTTCTCAATGGAGTCTGGCTTTGAGGAGAGTGAAAGAATAGCTTTAGGATGCTTTCAGACCTAGAGTTGTCTTGCTTTGGTCTGAATCAGGATCTAATTTTGTTACAAAGTTGCATAATTGCAGTGAGTTGGTTCGTGTTCTCACGGCAGCATTTACAAGCGGACCAGATAAAATGCCTTGTGTGAGAAAGCTGCTCTTGATTGGTCAGAATTTCCATGTGGGAAAAATCCAGGAAGTAAACAAAACGTTGAAGAAGACTACACTTGCAAGATAAATGTGACACTTTCTAATGTCACAATGGAGGGACAACTACGCAGGTTGATTTTAGCGCTGCTCATCGTGGACTATATTGCTGTCATTGTTCATTTGAGTCAAAGCATACAGTTTGAAAACGAGGCACGGCTCCAACTAGAAAACAATGTTTTGATGCATTGCATGTGCTGAATGTGCATATTAAGGCAGTACAGGAGCAGGCGCACATTAATAATCCTCCAGGACTGTAACATGCTCATGTTTAACCCAAACAATGTGTCATGTGACTGCAATTGGTTCAGATCGAGGTCGGGACACGTTCCCACCACAAACAAACTGCACCAGAGTTTGTTTGCAACCAGGACTGAGACCTCCTCTTCAAGAAGGTTTCGGTCTGGTTGTTTTGGTGCGCACCAAAATGCGATTGCTGTGTTCACACCTGCCCAAACAAACTGCACTTAGGGGGCAAATGAACTTGAGTTTGACTGAACTGAACCAGACAGGGCAGGTGTGAAAGCAATCTTAGTTCCCACTGGGAAATCAAGGTAAAGCAATGAAAGTACTCTAAATGTAGTGCACTTTAAAAGATAGATTTTTTTTTTCTAAGTGGCTAAAATGCATTTGGCTGCTGCCTTTGTCCACAGCAGTACAGTGCTTAGCTTCCATGGTCATGCTCCTGTCTGCCTTTCCAAACAGGGGGCATGCCAACTGCTATCTATTGTAAGAAATACACTATGGATAAGAACCTCATACAACCCCACTTCAAAAAAATGGAACCATCCCTTTAAGAGCAATACACACCAGCTGTGTATGATGTGCATCAGAACACCTATTTATTGTTTTCACCAACAGCTGCTGGCAAATTGAAGGGTTGGGATACACATAGCAAGTGTGTTTTCCCCATGATGGTCAGAGTTACATAAACATTACACTACTTCTTGCTTTGTCTCTGAACATTACCAACAACCAAGAGCTGCATATGAATGAGATTTGTAGGAGACAGGGCTTGAAAAAGTCGCCACACGACTGTATGACGAACATGACTTGCTGAATGATGCAGTTTTAAGTTAAGTTTCATTATTTCAAAGACCACCATGGATCCAGCCAATCCACAGTGATCTATGGAGAATCCACCTGAGTGTGCTGTATGTCAAAGCAGGCCTGGTCTTATCTTCTCATCATTCTTTGGGGCCCTTTCAGGTTTATTTCAGTCCGAAGGTAGAGGAATAATGAGCCAAAGAGAAGACACTTAAAGCAAAAGCTTTGTTATCAGCCGATGGATGGATTTACTCATTTCTTTGAAGAAATATGAAGAGCAGTGAAGATGTAGTGAGTGAGCCATGATCTGCGTCCTGTGACTCTGCCCCCAGCGGGGGGACTCTCAGGCGACGTCTCGGGGTGAGTGCAAACTGCTGAGGGAGAGAGGGAGAGTGAAGCGAGAGAGGGAAATGAGAGTGTGGGAGTTTATCGAGCAGCTAGCGAAGCTCCCTCAAGCACAATCACCTAATTAGATTTCTATCTAGCAGTCCCCTTTCCTGACCCCCTTAAATCTCCTGCATCTCTGGAAAGCAAGGAGGGGAGACTTTCCCAAAAGTACATCTCATCTGCACCAGAGGTGTCTGAAAGGTCAAGGTTGTGAGAGGGAGGAGGCTTTCTCATTTGCAGCAGAAATCAACTATTTTGCAATGGCAGCGGGGAGGTAATGAATAAATAAATAAATAAACACACAACTACTTAAAATGAGCTGAGAGAGGTTCATCTCTAAAGCCTGGAATGCACTGTAAGCGTCAGGTGTGTTTTTAAACACATCCATTATATTCAGTGGTAAAAAGCATCCTCATGGTGTCCAGTGGAGCATGAAATGTCTCGGTGCATTGCTCTGGACTTGATTCAATTTCAGGATGAAAGAATGTCTGTTTTATACATTTTGGGGCCATGGTGTCAAATAAAAAGAGCTTAAATATGATTCAAAGCTAAACAAATTTATTTTAGAAAATAATATATATTTAATGAAAATCTAAATTGGTATGCCCACATTCCAGTAGCTACAGTGCATAATTTGATGGATCTCTTATTAGCAAGCGTGTAATAAAGCTATGTAGGGCACTTGGAGAGCGTAGACCTCCGCCAAAAACCACATGCCCTATTTCGCAATGATACGACATTCAGAACATCAATGTTATAGCAAACTGCCATTATTCATGTCCCTGCTGGCGAGCTTATCACGGCCACTATGCACTGTGCACTACCCTGGACAGTGGTTAGCTAGACGTTAGTGGGAGTGCTCACACTGTTAACTCAGTCAGCACTGTTGCTGTTGTTAGCAATCTTACGCTGTTAGCATTCCGCGGGCCCGACCTGCTATGGCAAGACAGCCTTGTTGCGAAAGCATAATGCCCACCCTCCAGTCCCTCCCTCCTAGGTCGCCCTGGTAACTGTGAGCCCCTATTAGCACTGCCAGCCCAGTCAGCACCTCAGCTGTTGTTAGGACTGCACAGCAATGCTAACTGCCACCATGTTAACCATGCCTGTGAGTCCTGTATTCGCCCAGTAATTCAGATCAGGTCCAACATTTAAAGGTTAATTCCTTGGCCAATGCTTCAACGTTCCACCAAGCCAGCAGTTTTTCCTGCAATCCTGCTGACAAAATGCACAAACAGACATAGGCACAAACTGAGCTGAATGCATGACCGCGCTGGCAGAGGTAATCGCATACAACATAACGTGGGATTTACCTTATTATCACAGAGCTAGCCTGTCAGGTGGCTAGATTTTCAGTCTAGATGGAATAGACAAAGTATATAGCTTACACCAGATAGAAGAATGTGGTACAGTATACTACCTTTTGTGGTGGTGAAGCTAGCCGATGTTTACGCAGTAAATCTGAGGTTTTGCCTACCAGAACAAAATACAGCATTGGTTGTTTGCTTAAATCGACACATGATGACATTTTCCCATCCTTGTGTCACCTCTTGTCATATGAATAAAAACTGTGTTTTGACAGAACTAACTGGTTACTGTTTTTAAATGGTTTCAAAAAGCTTTAGAAACGAAAAACATCAGATGACCATTTTTAACCTCTTTACTAGACTTTTTTTTTTCCCCAAGTTTTTTGATCCAGATCAGAAAAACCCTCCTATGTGACCTTTTGGATTGCAGCGACAAACATCATTTAGGCTTGAGGAATTACCACCTGCAGAGAACCACTGAAACAGCAAAAGGGCTGCATCAAAGGATACATCAAAAGTTCCATCGAATGCACATAGACCTTAATGCCATAAACATCAATATGAACAGGGTAGATCTAAAAACATGTTGCAGGAAACAGTGTGTGTTCCAGTCTCTCTAGTCTGCTGGTTTGTCTGATTCAACATTACCATTTGAGGGACAAAAGGAAGAGGCATTTGGTGAGTAGAACAGATGACTCACTCAGTCTCCTACTCATGAAATACTGTCTGGCGAAACTGTGAGTCTGTCTGGCTTTTTTCCTTGTCTGTGTTGGTTCGCTTCTTCTTTTACTCACTTCTGTTCTATGTCTTACATGTGCCTGTTGTACTACTTTTTCTGTACATGCATGAGGTGAGTTAGTGTTGTGGTCATGTGTATGTGATGTATGTGTGTGTGTGTGTTTCAGACAGGCTTAACATTTAGCTATTTCAAACCGACTCTCCCAGGGGTTGGAGGTTGGCGGTGACGTGGCCAAACGGAGGTGATCTGTCGCAATGACCCACTCGGCCAGCTGTGAGACGGCACGGCAGAGCTGACAGGCCTCCGTTACCCCAGGCCATACTTAGTATTTGGCTTTCCACCCAGCCTTTTTTTCTGCACACATGGCACTATATGATATCTGTCCCTCTGCATTCTGTCAGATAAATACCACGAGGTGGGCGAGGAACGGGCTGAGAGGCGAAGATTGTGTTCACGTGTCATTCATTGAGGTGCAGCAGATTGGGAAAATGGGCAAACCAGTAAATGGATCCAGAATGGTGGAAACCAAGACAGGATTCAAATCTTGTAAACTATAATTAAAATAACATCACTAAGCTGAGATTTGCATTATTTCTGTCTGATTCAATACATGGCTGGATGGTCATACTGTAATCTCTACAAACAGATATGTGTGTATGTATGCTGAATCTGTAGGCAAAGTGACAAGATTTCGGTAACAAAAGCATTCTGGTTTCTGGTTTAAGTCAGAGCCGTATTGACCATTCAGTGGCAGGCAAACAGTCTGTTTGAAGAGGCAAAACCCATTGGCTGAAATGCAATCTTGGAACCCATCGACTATCGTGTAACGATGGGTTAGCTTTATGTAAGCTTTTTTTTTTTTTTTTATAAATATCTGCATTCGTATGCAGATATCTATTTACAGGGATTAGCTGAAACGATCAGCGTAGAAGAAGAGGAGGTCTTAGCTGGATATTAAACCTGATCCCCCAAAATATTGCCCATTACCCCCAAAGGCTTATTGTTATCAGACCGATAGCCAGTAGGTTCATAAATTGGGCATACTGTAGTTAAACTGCATGTTACAGCCCCTGTGCTTGGTTCCTCTGCTGTATCTGCTTTCTCATTGCAGGGCTGCAGACACTGATGAGTGCAATTAGTGGTATGTGACACACCTGGGCCCTGCTTACCCCATGCACACATGTGATAAAGCAACAATCAGACCTAGTGTTGGTAGACCTCCTTACCATTCCTCTTTTTCTTGTTTTTCACAACACATTTTCACGTATCCAGTCCCTACACCACTGACTCGTACCTATTTGCTTGACTTGTGTTGATTACTTATAGTTAATAAATCACTTTGTCTCTTAGTAACTCGTCTGTCTCCACTTTTTTGTCCAGACTAAGAGCCCGGCTGTGACATTCATCACATCTTAAAACATCAGGCCCATTTAGAAATTGGGTGTTTTGAGCATAGTCATCTGTCTGGCACTTAAACTGCTCTACTGTTGTCTTTAAGATAAGTGTATATTTACTTTTTTGTGGATGTGTGTATGACAGTTTTAAGGAATAACTGGTTTTTGTTAAAGCTGTTTTAGCAATGGAGTATAAAACGCTACAGAAGCAGGGTTTGTGTTCCCCTCATGGAGAGCATATTTAATGCCATGTTACAAGTTTTGGAGCCAAAATAATCCTTGAGTTTTGTGTTCCCATCTTGCAAAGCATATTTAATGCCATGTTATATGTTTTGGAGCCAAAATAATCCTTGAGTTTGGAAACTTGCGAAGATGCTCTTTGCAAATCATCACACTTTTCTGTATTTTTTTTTTTCTTATAGTTAAAAAAAATTGGAATGTGACATGGTAAGTTTTTTACTCTCTACGGATTTAAGGGTTAAGAGTGGTTTTAGGGCCAGGTTAGGTTAAAGTAAGGGTTAGTTATGAGGGTTAAAGTTGAGGGGCTGTAAGTCAGTGAAGGTCCTCAAAAGCATAGAAGTTCAAATATGTGTGTTTTGTGATGCAAACAGGGGCAGCTTGAGAGAGTCTTGAGGCCCAAGGCAAAAACCAGTAGGATGCTCCCTCTGCCTTTGCTTTACACAGTCATTGCAGCTAATGAGACAAGAACTCGCTTCCAGTCGAATCCTAAAAACATTTCAAAGACACGAAGAAATCTGAACTGACCCAAGGAAACCTCTTACAATATTTTGTCTTTGTTCAGAATTTCTAGCATTTTTACCCATGAATTTTATGCAAGAAAAAAAAAGTCCAAACTGCACATAGAAAGAGGGAGATATAAATATATTTACAGTGCAGATGAACCTGCAGTTTATAGTCTAGCAATGGATTAAAAATCCATGTCTTGTTGGCATGGTCGTGCACGTGTTCTACATAATAGTATGATAACAGTGCGAATCCAATCTGTGGCTTTTTCCTTGCACACATCTCTCTCATACTGAAAGTCACTTATTTTGCTTTTTCTTTCCATCTCTGAACATCGACCTGCATAAGACTCTTAGATGGCCTTGTACATAAAAGGTGAGAAACTATTTAACACTTTGTGACATGGCCTTGGCTTGAACTGTGTCCCCAAGCAAAAAGCTGCTTAACCAGTGTCACCTATCTTTTTTCTTTTTTTTTTATTTACTTCTCTGCCAACCCTTCCTCCTCCCTCCACATGCATTCTCCCTCTAAACACAAACAAAATAGGTTGTGTTGCCAACTCTCAAATGGGATCAAACCCAACCGCAGTTAAAAGGCTTAGGTTAATCTGATTTTCTCTGTGGTTCCACCGAAAGCTAGACCTGAGCCAAGTAGCTGACACTCCATGAACGAGAGCGGGTGAAAACACAGCACACAACAGGAGACAATGGAACGCTCCTCATTAGCTTAGTAAACCGGGGGTTGATCTGACGTATTAAGAGTGTGACAGTGAAGGCTGTGTGTGTGTACAGCATGTGCGTGGGTGTGTGCATGCATGTCTTCATTTCATTGTAGCAAGCGTCTACGAAGGGACAGGCATGGACAATTGTGTTTGATATAATTTGTGGTAAACAGAACAAGCAGATTTGGCAGGACAGACACACTGACAGACAAGATGGATGAGATGGATGTATTAATGGTCATTTGGGGAAAGATCCTCAGATGAGAAGTGAGTCCCCACGACATCACTAAAAATTTATGGTCCCCACAGTGCTGTATAAACAAGCAAACACACACATTTACATTAAGGAAAATAACACCTGTGTGTACATAAAATGTGGCACATTAGTAAAAAAAGCACTAACAGAAAACACCACATACAGTTTGGTATATGCGTTCTTACACTGACAGCTTGATTGAACGATTTAGGTATAAAATAAATTACTGTTTACTTGTAATTAGCCACAATCAAGTCCTGCTATCAATCAAGTGATACTCATAATGCCTCACAAGTGGGTTTTAGCTGATTTGCAATGGCAACATGAAACTAAAAGAGCACTCTTCTGTGAAAAGTTTTGAATCTCGAGCCAAGCAATTTGACAGTTGATTCAATTGAAAAATAACAGGTGTTGTGTTTGCTCTAATTAATTCTGCTGGTGTAGCAAGGCCTATAAAGAACACCAAACAGGCTAGACACTGAACAAAACAGCAATAACCCCTTCTAACTTCAGATTTCCTTTTTATAGAGGCCAGATGACGCAAGCAAAGGGCTCTGGGTCCAGAGGCATATGCATAAGGCAAGGGAGGGCAGCTCACCACTGTTTGACGTCTACTCCAGGTGAAAGAAAAATGGGCTTAATTATGTCTGTTTCTGAGAGCTGTTGCCCTGTCCAAGTCTCAAAATTGATTAACAACGTTCTGGGGAGCTGAAACAAAATTGAAGCTCATTTTACACGCAAACATCTGTTGGCTGATGCTTATATCTCTGGGCTCCTCCTTTGGCAGCTTATTTTACTGAATAAATAACTGTATCTTGGGAAGCAGTAGGCATCAAAGTGGTTCAACATATCAGGCAACAGCTCTCTGCTTCAATAGAAGCCTTCATTTTACACCCCCTGAATTTATATTGTAAGGTATGAAAACACCATAGAAAATCCTCCAAATGTTGGGACTGTTATTTCAATGTTAACTTAACATTTCATAGCAAACTTCTAGAAAGTGATTTTCTTCTTTTGTATGTGTGGTTGCATCTGAGCAGCCAAAGATTGACAGCGTTAGCATTTGTGAAATGTTAACTGTAGATGTGATTGTACATTGGTTTATCCTCCGCTTTACCCTTATTTAAGTTTGAAATGCACACTTAATGCTATTTGGACCTGTACTGAAGACGCGGGCCAATTTCACGGACCAGTTTAAAATAACTCCTCAGATATATAGTTAGTTAAACTTAATTTTGCTGTCCACCCAGCATTTTTGATTTTGATTTCCTATGTATCATGAAGTCAAAAGTCTGACTACACTTGTAGCTGTGTGTCTTTCACAACTCATCCTCATGACAGATTAGCAAGCCACAAATGACATAACATATTCTATGTAAAGTTAATTACTTAACGTAAAGTTACATAGGTTAGGTTTACGCAAGTTAAGTAACATAGTATGCTTCGGAAAGGCTTTGGGAAAGAAATGTAATGACAATAGGAACCTTTCTACAGTGTCACTTGTGCTCTTATGTGTTGTAAAGTCAAAATTATGACTAACATATAGCTGTGATGTATTCTCATACAATGGTTTATATGATAAATAATGAATTAGTACCCCACAAATGATGTTACATATTTAACACAGAGTTAGGTACTTAACACAAACATGGTTATGCGTGTTTAGGTTTAGGCAAGTAAAGTTAACTTGGCTAGGTTTAGGAAAAGAAGCATGATGATGATGTACCTAAAATAAAGTTTACTTGATGTAACACATTGGTCTCCTGGGAGAAAGTCCTGTCTTTTTGACCCATCCACCATCCAAATCTGCCTCCTTAAAAGACTTTTGGCCTTTATAAACTACTTCCTTCTTTACTCTCGTCAACACATTGGTCATGTGATGCCAACTTTCCCAATTATATACATGAATTACTGACTCATGATTACATGGCTTATATAGGAATTGTGGTGCATTACTTTTTGTAGGTATACATACAATCAGTGCATGAGAACAGCCTAATTTCTCCTCATAAAAGAGAGCACAATGGCAAACTTAAAGGATCTTTGCCTGTATATGTGCCTGCAGGTGTGTGTGAGTTGGTGGCTGATATTTTAGTAAGTGGCACAGGACTCCTCTGTGCTACAGAGGCAGAATAAGGAGAGGAAATATATGCATCAATTCATCAATAGCAGAGATTTATACAGGCTTTGTGACATCATCTTGTTTGCTCCAAATCCCCAAACCTGTGCAAGTGCTAGCTTGAATATCAGATGCAGCCAAATTGCTCTGATCGGACAGTTGCCAAACAACTCGATTACCTCTCAAGAGATCAAAGGTTTTCAGACAAGGGCAGATTGCCAGCGTCTGTGATTTTCTTTAAGTATTGTGAATCGAAATTTCACTTGTTGACGTGGAGAAATTCAGTAGCGTTAAACCAGCAATTTTTTGGTTCAGTGCTGTTTATCCTGTCATTACCTAAACTTTTATCGGCCTTGCTTCAATGGAAAGGTATGATAGATGAGTAATTCATTCAAGTGATTTGCTCATTCACTTCTCTCCCAGTTGGAAGGCCAACAATAGAAAGGCTCTATCCTTGCCATTAATCAAAGAAAAAATGCTACAAACCCCAGCTCTGGGCACCAGCGTAGATGTAGCGACTCCACAGACCCAAAACATTTTTCTTTACACCACTCACTCCATTTTTCAAAGGTAAAGATGCAGTGACTGACAACGACTAGTGGAAAACAGTTTTTTATATTATTCTGAGAATAACATGGAGGAGAAAATTGTTTCCCCCATGCCCCCCCGAGG
This sequence comes from Cephalopholis sonnerati, assembly GCA_019142605.1. Classification (NCBI taxonomy): domain Eukaryota; kingdom Metazoa; phylum Chordata; class Actinopteri; order Perciformes; family Serranidae; genus Cephalopholis; species Cephalopholis sonnerati. The sequence continues at coordinate 10,987,640 of JAGQAX010000002.1, read as the reverse complement.
TTACCCCAGAGGCTGAAAATGAGCATTAGAAAGCCTTTGACCCAAGGCTAACACATTTTCATTCAATCTCGGCAGGCTGACTCCGACAGAGCTCCCCACAACAACATACAAAAAGGGACTCCAAGAAGAAAACGAATGAAAATGAAGAGATATTGTCAGATGTTCTTGTCGTTTGATGGCCAGTTGTAGATGGACAGTCATAAATACAGAAAAACAGCAGACTGGCAGATACAGAGATGGCAGAGAAGCTGAATGTCATTCTCTCCTATGTACTTTGGAATCCTTTTCTTCGGTTTGTAATTACAGTGTGAAATATTTCGCTGCATTTCTCTCTAATGAGAGAATTAAAAACCTTTTCTTTTACAATGCTGGGAGCCAGCAATGATCTTTTTGCTGGAAGACTAATCATCTCTGTGTGATTAGGAGCTGAAGGTTAATGTGGGCTCTCGCAGATGGGAGAGGGAGCGAGGTGGGAGTGAGGGAGATCAGACCAGACAATGTTCTAGAAAGGCGCAGGCGGGCGGTGTTGCAGAGGCACAGGGGGGCTATAAGTGGTTAAGAGTCTGTGGATCAAGGGGAGGAGAGGCCTGAGCTTCATTACACATGTAAATGCAGCTTCCAGCATGGAGGCCCCACTTTAAAGCCTTGCTTTTTTTAATTATTCCTTTGCTCTGCACATGATAATTGGGTTTAACTCAGCCCAAGGCCTGTTGACTGTGTAAGGAGAATAAAACACCCTAATGACTCTGTCCATTTTTAATGGTGATCTGTGGAAAGACCTGGCGTCCTACTGGATTGGAAATAACCATTTTATTACTTTTTGTCTTGATTTTTCAAACAGACCCCCACTGTTTGATTGGTGCTGGGTAATGATGCAGAATTTAATTTTGTCACCTGCTTGCCATTTAGGGATGCATGTTAATCTGTGCTAACTGCTCTATTACTTTGTGTGTGACATGATCTAACAAAAAAAAAAAAAGGCACCGCCACGAGCAGGACAACATTTCTCCGACTGTTCTGTAACAAAGGAAAGAATAAATGATTGATGGTTTTTCATGAAGAGCTGAAATCTTTTTGGCAGGCAGAATAGTCATACAAACCATTCAAATGTGAATTCCCCACGTCCATTCTATTTAGTTTATACAGCCATAGTGCTGACATAGATAGAGATCCAATATCAAAATCTGTGAAATATTAATCCCACTGACTTTTAATCTGCATCCAGCATATGAAAAAAAACAGAGAAAATAAATACATTCTCTCAAAAAACAGTTCATTTCAGGCTCTCTTTCTGACACTCTTTGGCAAACTGTGCCTTTGCCCAAAAGCTGAGTTATAAATTGCCTTTGCTAAGAAGTGTCAGATAGACCATAGTGTGCAATTGAAAACGATCCAAACCAGAACTATGTAAATAATGAGGCAGTTTTAGAAAGACAAGAAATAGGCTGGTGAGTGAATAGGACAAAAAATCAATACAGAAATATCTGTGATAAAATACTCTGAACTCAAGGTTCACTTATTGGCTTTTTCTGAGGCTGGTGACCATATCCTCGGGCCTTCTTCGGCAGATAGAACTCGCTCAGGTGTCATCATCAAAGTACGTGATGACACCTGACCTCAGCAAGCTCAATTTGCAGAGATCACAATGTTAACTTGTTAGACTGATGTACAGGCCTGTCCTTCCTTTACTCCTGACATCTTTATTATCTTTAAACATTTCTGCTTTCTTGCAGTGCTACCATTTGCCAGTTAATGACATTTACATTTTAATGACAATACATACGTTAATTTTATTGTGTATGAAAAGCTCGAACTCAGTTTCTTTGCTGTGTTTATGACACATCATTGAGATCTTCTATTTCACTCTAGTCTTTTCACATATTCTTTCACATGATATGCAGTATTGTAGATGACTCTTGCAATATATAACGCATCATAGAGTGGCAGAACATTTTCATGCTCTGCCATGATGCATGTTACACCTGGGTGCTTGATGATAATGTCAGGAATAATGCATACAGAGGGAAATACATCACATTCTACATCACTCACTCCTTTTTATAATCGCCATACAGGCTATGTGTGAAGCAGAATAAGCTAATTGTTGCTAATTTAAAGACAAGCCGGTGACTATGCTGCTATCTGTGACTCAGCAATTTAGTCTGAATTGAATGAGCTCACAGAACAAAGGATACTGGTTCTCAATATCAGACTGCTCCATTGACGTTGATCCAAACTGTTCTTCTGTCTTACAGTATATTTTCAGAGAAGATCGAGGTCAGAATTGAGAATGCAGCCTTTGCTTTATTCTGCCTGGCTGAGTGACTCAGTTATGAATCAGCTTTAACAACATGGTTTTTTGAAATAGAGACCAATGAAAATCAAGAATATTACTAATTATTTCTCAATGTATTTTTACTGTATTTATGCGTAAAGTATTCATTGAGCTATGTAACTCCCTTTTTTTGTGTTAATTGTTTAATGCATGAGTTGCTTGTTTAAATCCATCTGCTTCTTCCCATTGTGATTAATGTGTATAATGCAAAAAAACAATCACTTATGTTCTAATACACGACCCGTGGCTGAGTACCCTTCAGCCCACTTCACATCAATAACTAGCTTTGAGTTTTGTATACTGGTAAATGAGCTCAATATTCTGTCGCTGGTGCACTGTTTTCAGTGCTTCCTTTCAAACTGAATTACCCACAGGTAATAAGTTTCTTTGTGGCATTGTTACAAGTGTTTTTGGTTTTTTTTGTCTTCTTATATTGTTAATGTAATTAGTGCTTTGGCACAGCACTGTTTTCAAGTGCCCTAACTCCTGCCTTCATTATCATCAACACTAATTAAATAGCGGATCAATCCGTGATGCTCCAGTAACTTGATCAGCACAGCATTTTACTTGTTGCTCAGCAAACGGATATCAAGTTTTGCCCATCTTATTTTGACTTAATAAATGTATAGATTGAATTGTTACTATAAAAAACACATATGAAAATAGGTCATTTTACATTTTAAACGGGAGTTTACCTGGCCTGGTTTGGCATCTTCACATATTGAGGCTTCGTACGGTGTGGCCAGTTCAGGAGGATTGTCGTTTACATCCAGAATCCGAATGCTCACTGCTGAGTGGGACGCCATGGTGTGGTTATCTACAGGGGAGACAGAAGAAAACACATCATCACCATCTGTCAAGATGCATTTTAAAGATGTATCTTTCTCAGTCATCACTTATGACCAACAAGAAATGTTTGGCGGGGTTTCTGCAGAGACTGCTCTCTGCATGTATTTTCTCTCTCCTTATTTTGGTACATTTATGTGCCCCACAGTGCTCAGGTGAGGTTGGGGTTTTAAAGACGGTAAGGATCAGGTGTCAGACTGTGAGCAGCAGGCATCCAAGAGATGCAGTGAAGAAAATATGCAAATAGTGAGGCGGAACGCCAAATGAGTGAATCTGAGGTTGGCTTTTTCTTTCTCTTTCACTGGTGAGTGTGTTAACAAACAGTAACCAACCATTCTGCATAGTATACCTTTAACAGTGTAAATTGCTGTGGCAGATGTGTCTTTGTACAGAATTCAAGCTGCAACTGCAACAACATTTTCAACAAATCACAATGAGTTTAATGGCTGGATAAAATGAGGGTAAGCCTGCCACACATAATACCAGTGCCTGGCAACAGAGTGACTGAGTTTCTGATCCTAGTTAGAGTGTTTCTTAAGCAACAGGCTGTCTACACTGGGGGCGTTTCAGTCACAGTTTCCAGTTGTCCATCTTGTATGCATCTGAAGGTACAGAAATTCTTTTACTTGAATCAATAAAGCTGTCTACACAGGCTGCATATAAACCCACGTTTCACTTGTGTTTTACACATGTATCTTCAACCCAAAGTGTAGTTTTACACCTCAGGTTTCTTCAGACTTCTGTGCGTAACTACCGGGATTGTATATTGGGTTGTGAGCTCTGCCAAAATGCTAGTGACCCACACAGTAGTCTTGAAGCTAAAAATATCCAGTGTAGACTGACAGAGGACGGCATCTGCTGCTAACATGCTGATTTCCACATCGGAGTCAAGGTGTGTAGACAAGAGTCCATGGGCATGACCCACAATGCTCTTCCTGTCTGTTTTTAGTGTGAGCGAGGCAAGACTCAGATGGATGCAATTTCCCACAAGAAAGCAGACAGTTGGTTTGGCATTGTGGCTAAGTGCTGAAGGGGTTTTAATCTAATGCCTCCTCAAATTGTACCCATTACAGGAATAACACTTTCTGGCAGCAGTGAGTGACATGAAAATCGTACCAGAGATTCCATTTTTGTCTCTAGGTCCTCACTATCTGATAATGACACTACAGTATATAGCTGTTTAATAGTCTGAGTGCACGAGGCACACCTCGGCTTGCCGATAATGACAAATAAATGCTTTTGACAAAACTGCAAATGCATTGCTGTAATTTTTATTTCTCATGCCGTTTTCAACGAGATAAAACACAAGGAATAACGCCACAATGCACTCTCAAGACATTTTTCTTAATGGGCCAGAATGTAAACGTGGGAGTGGAGAAGATTATATAATTAGTACAATCAAAACCCACTTCAAATTAGCTCGACTTCTCCTTGAATCTTAATTCCCATTCGTAATCATATGATAATGTCTGATGGAGTTTCCGCTTCACTCATAAAACACTATGTACAGTACAGAGGGGAGCTCGAGGTCCCTAGTGTGTGCACATCTATGCATGTGTGTACGAGAGGTGAGTTAGACAGCGAAATATAACGGGAGAGAGAGAACATTATCTCTGTTAAATGACTGATCTGGTCGCTTCAAGTGTTGGTCTGGACATCCTGGTTAATTAGTGTACAAGGTTTATGAATAAATCAGAATACACAGCTGTCACCACCCAGTTCATACACCCTACAGAAAATGTAACAACATGCAGCTACTGACAATTATCCAATGAGAGATTAACACACATAAATCCTTGCCGTAAAAAGAGCTCAAGTGAATGAATTTAAATTGTTGTAATTATGTAAATATTGCAGATGGTTAAGTGCAATTCCCTCTTAAGAATGAGTACCTTCATTTTGTGAAATGACTGATGCATGTGCATGTGAAAACTAAATTAACACTGCTAAGTGATCCAGGCTAGCATTTGCGGTTTTAATGGATAGATAGTTCTAAGAAGTGTTAACTAACTATTGCCATTAGATATATGCAGTGGAAAAACAAACTCTTGTAAGTTGGCAGTGCTTTCAACGCTGCTAAACCTAACTTTATTTTTGTAAACATATTTTTCACTTTGCACCAAAAGATTTGCTTGCTAAAATTTTAACCTTGCAAAGCCCAAGCTAAATGCCCAAACAGAGTTCATACACCAAGTCCTCATACAAATAGACTTGACTGTTTCTCGATCCAACCTGATCTCATCCCCCCGGCGTCTCATACCGATACACAAGGCTCCCTTTAGCATCCATATGAGATACACAACTGTCTCCTGAGTGAAACACATTGTGGTTAAGTTTTTGCAACAAACCTACTTGATTAGATTTAGAAATAGAAATATCACGGTGTGAGTTTGTTACAGAGCTACAGTTACACATAACGTAACGTTGCATGAATACGTGACTTACTTGCATTATATTATGTTTAAATAAATCTACGAAGACTTCTGGTTTCACATGGGACATAAACAGCAGTCTCCTGGGTGAAAGTCTGTGTTTGTTTGACCAGTCCACCACCCAAACCTCCCTACATTATACTTTATACTATGTCAGCTGCTCTGAGCATCTAATATTTTTTACGTCACGTCTCATACAGACGCTAAAGGGAGCCTTGTGCATCAGGATCAGATACAGAGGGGGTGTGACACAGCGTTGGTATTTGACCACCTGGGAGTGAGATCATGCTGGTTGATCTGGTGTCCCTATCACACAGGTATGGATATGTTCAGGAAACTACAACTATTCGTTCAAGTTTAAGGGAATCTTAAGGTGACATGGACTGATGGTAGACGCCATATTAATTCTGTTTTGGCCACTGTTAATACATATAATTTCAATAAACAACCAATACTCTTCCAAAAACTACATGTATTGTTTGCAAGATGCAAGAAGTCATGCTTAAAAACTACTAACAGGTAGTTTTACTAACGATTAATGCAGTTGTTTGTGATCATTGCCACTTCTTCTAAAGGCTCTGGAGACTGGAGGGCTGAGGCAGACAATGAGACCCTCAACTTCTCCAGACAAAGTCAGTCTTTTTTTTCTTTGGGGTTGCAAAAGTCACTTCTCCTCTAATTTGTGTCTTCACAGCAATTTTCAAAATTATTGTTCCATAAAGAAGACATTAAGGCTTAAAGGGTGACATGTTTGGGGGCGTGTTTGATTTAATTGATAAATCTCCCCCACACTCAGCCGTGGCAATTGCAGCTTTTTTGCCCCACCTCAGCTCCACCCTGTTTCCTCTTTGTTGCCCACATTTGGATTTCCTGGCTCTGGTAACCTGACAAGGGTAAATTTCTGGCTTTAAAGGGTACAACAGAAATCTGTGGGTGAACTCAGAAGCACAATGTCTATGATTGTCTCAGGTCTGTGAGCTGGACAGATGACATCAATGGCAACAGCTGACGTTCAGGTTGGCCGCAGGTTAGATAGAAGAAAAAGACAAGACAGGTTTTCCAAAAACAGCCAGGCAAACCGATTATCAACAGACCTTTGCAGGCAAATTCTCGAGTTCTCTCCCTCTATCTCAGCACACAGTTCTGCTCAACAGTGGCACAGCAGCTAATGAGAATGCTGGTCTCAACTAATAGCATAATCCTCACATCAATGCAGGGTTTTAATTGACTGCCTTTTGCTTGAGCAGCAAGAACATAAATGCACAGAGAGCTCCACCGGCGCTAGATATCTCCTCTCTTCTTCCTCTTCTTCTAATTTCGTCTTCACATTATGCCGCTGTCCCCGCTGTGCCAGAATGAAAACCAGCAATCATCAGATGTTACACATTTTACATTTCAATTCCCAGAATTGAAAACAGATGAAACAATATGAGAATGCCCCGCCTCTACCCACCCCAAACTCCCTCCATGGGGAAGAAAGAGTTATTCAGTGAGACAGGTTCATTCATCTGGACCAAGTGGCGCCGTTCTAAATCTGTCTTCAGATACAGAAGAAGAATAAAAGGATTTCAACAGATTATTGGCGTGCTCTGCATCTGTGCGGCACTCACCAGCTGTTGCGAATCTTTCAGAACGACTGTATAGTAGATCTCTCAGGCACTGCATTATACTGACATAACTTCAGGGAAAGACAGAGAGAGGATGTGATGTGAGAGTGTGTGTACATGTCTATGCATACATGTGCGTGCTTGCATATGTGTGTGTGTGTGTGGGTGTGTGTCAGGCATCTTATGCTCCTTGTGACCAAATGGCTCATCTTCTTTGCTGGAGGAAACAGTTTGGTATAAAATGTCACTTTTGTCAGGAGGGGAAACTGAGGATACAAATGTACTCAACAGTGTCTGCTTCTGGTCTCTTTACTGAGCCAGAGGCCCGGCCACGTAGGCACAGAGGCTACAAAGTATTACTGCCATTTTTCTTCAGTCGCATTGTTCCAATATTACAGAAACTCACCAGTGTACAACCAAAAACTCTTTATAACAGTGTGAGTTTGTGTGTATTTAAGAACTAAGAGCTGTAAATGTCCTCTAAATAAACAAAGCAGACAATTTCAAGACCTACAAACACACTAAATAATTAAAAATGTTGACTAAGATTGTCAAACTAGATGGCACACACTTGAAGGAAAAATAAACATCCCGTAATTACCCCTTTTCAAAGACAAAAGTTTTCACTAAAGCTAAGTGGTTCAGGTGCTGATGAAGTGACAGCCACTCATTTCACTTTTAATATTCAGACAAGAAATAAGGAAAATAATTTCCATCACTTTCAAGATTAAACAGTTTTACCAACCGGGAATATACACGTGTCTGTCACAGCAAGGAGAATCAAAACATGCTTGTAAATGCATAGGGTTTCTCTGTGCTGTGTCCGCTGCTTTACTTTAATTTCCTTGACGGAAAACAAACAAAAACTTTCAAGGACAAAGTGAATAGAAACGGCAATCTTGCTAAACCTGTAACACCAAACTAATACATAAAGACCCAACTGAACTTTGCATCTAAAAACAACTGAGACATGCTCACTCTAAACGCTACATGAAAAATACTACTCACACTAATTGATGCTTCGTAAATATCATGAAAATGACTATAGGGAAATCATTTTTTTAATCAAACATGTTCCCGATCCATATTCCTCAGGGGAGCTTTGTTGCGGTTGAACAATGTGACATTATTACATTCTGTATCAATGCTAGACGTTTAGAGTGATCATTGCATCCTAAGAAAATTGAAATCTTGAGTGAGCTTGTTACGAGGACAGATAGGGTACACTTTAGCATCTTTTGTCCATTCCGGCACCAACACTTTTAATCTCCCCGCCCTCCTTCTGAAGCATCCACACAGTCCTCGATAAGATGCCTCTTAGTTCACCGATGTCAAGACACATCTCACAATGTAATACAAGACTGTTTTGTCAATATCACTCTTAAAGAACTGGGCGATGCTGCCAGAGTTGCCCTTTCCAGCAAAGAAATCTTCAATAGCCTTTGAGGTTACGATCACCTCCAGTTTTTTTCTGTGTTTTCAAGCAAACACAGTGTGTCTGCCAACAAACCTCTGCTGGTGACTGAAAACTGTGAAGGGGCTCCGTCATCTAATCGGTGTGGTGCTTTTTTTGGTCTTGGCAATTAAGTCCAATTTGAGTTTAAAAACTCATCAAATGCTTCAGTGTGAACATATTTTACATCCCTCTAGAATCACATGCTGTTTTGATTTCCCGCTGACTCACTTTTTTGCTATCTGAAGGCCGACTTGGTTGACTGACTGCTGGTGAAGGCTTTCTCTGCAAAAACTGAAATTAACCTTAGCTTCTTAGAAGTGTTGTTCATTCTCTGCCACCACTGCTTTTATCAATTCATTTGTGTTTTCAGGGGGTTTAATTAGAAAGAGGTATCCGTCCAACTTGAATGAAACCAGTGGGGCTGCCCACTGAAAGTCAAAGATTCAAAACATCAGTCCGAAACCCCTCAGATACTTTTTGTTGTTTGTTTGTTTCTTTTGTCAGTCAGTGTGCTGTGTACTTGTGGGGACATTCTGGTCCAGAGATTTAGTCCAACAGTGAGCGCTCCTCACTTTCATGCTGTTCTCTGGTACAGTCAGCTGCAGACCTGGACCCACAGGGACGCAGGTAGGTCGATAATGTAATCTACTGCCTTCTGCTTGGGACTGGTGAATTTACAACTTACAGTAACATAATACGATACACTCTCTTGTTTTTGTTTTGTATTGACTGTTGGCAAAAATGTTGCACATTTCTGAGCCATTGTTAGCATAATTGGCACACAGTAGGTTGTATGGCTAATGTGGCTTTTTTACTATATTACATAAAGGTCACCCTGGATGCCAAACTTTGTTCAAACTCGCAAACTCTATCTGGAAAAAAAAAACAAATATTTGTATTGAACAGTATTAGCATTAGCGTAAACATCGGGGAGATTTGGCGATCCATGTTTAAGCCTCAAGCTGAAAACACACAGAACATGGCGCGACATGTGACGTGTGCATGTGCTACCCCTAGCATACACTGGATGTGTCGTGCTGCAGCTTATCAACAGACCACCATGCAAAAGTTATTTCTACTTTTGGTGAAAGATCTGTACTTCCTCCACCTACGCATTGACTTAAATCATGTTTGAACAGCCCCTAATAAAACTTGATTTTTCACCTGAAGAGTGCATGTTGCTGCCACTGGTCTGGGATTGTACATTGAAAATAATAGGGGTGTATTTTTGACCTTTGTGTTTTGACCTGTGGTCAGACACAGACTCAGACAAAGAGTCTGTTGTGCACCAAAACAGGCTACCAGCATATTGTACGTATCAGAATGGCAAGTGTATTTTGCATCGTTTATTTGTTTATAGGCTAACTGGCAGTGGCTAACACCACGTTTATGGTTGTGAAACACAATAATATCTGCTACAATGGGGTTTTGCTAGTTAGTGGAAGGAAATTCAAGATGAGGTTTACATCCAAAAACTGCACACTCAACCATGTTTGCTGTTAACACTTTCTCTATGCTAATGCTAACTCTGCTCTCTGTGCTGGCAGGGTGTTGTTTCAAATCTGTATCAGTCTGTGTTTGCTGTATTAGACAGCACTTGGTCGAATTTGTGATTTACCTGTAGCTTGCCCAGGGTACGTTTGAATCTCAGATTCTAGGGAAGTGCACAGACATCGTCCCCTTCAGTAGAGAAATGTGAAAACGCCTTTCTAGTGACAAACTTTGCAGAGATTCAAGTCAATGTCTTACATTTCAGGGGAAATAAACATGAGAAAAACGCATTTTTGTATGAAAAGCATCTGTGGCTCATGTCAGCCAAACTCATATGTTACCTCATTATTTTACAGCACTGGCAACTTTAGCATCTTTTCTACAGTGCTACACACTGCAATTGTAAGACATGTTATTGTAACGTCGTGTTATTGGGCCGAATGAGTGAGTCAACATGTCACCTCTAGCTACAGTAATAGCAATCCTCTGGAAGGTCTTACACTGCGGTGCACTGGAGGGATGCACAATTTCACCAAGTTTCATAACAGTCAAATATGTAATTGTAATCAGTGCAATAATTTGATTACGAACATGCTGCACTCCAGTGGTGGTAGATACATCAAGTCTCATCAGAATCATCAATGCACAGATAATGAAGCAACCAAACGAAAAGTTCACTTCATATTCATCACAGTAAAGACTGCTACTTCATAAAGCACATCAATACACAACAAACAACATTTACATAACCTGATGACTGTCATGTCTATGTGACCGTTCATCTTTACAATAACCTCAGGCTTATACAATGCAGTTGAGCAACTCTGTGACGATGAGTGCTAGAATTTTCCCATAAGCAATGTCTATACTATGCATAACCACTATTGACAAATATATTATGTCAGCCTACCAAATGTAGCAACTGTTTGAGTATTCAGGATCTCCTCTTCCTCCTCCGCACCAACACTGACAGTAAGGACATGTAAGTAATTATATAACAGGACAGACTAAGAGAGCACATCAACCAGGTCACAGCCTGGTCTGGTCCCTGATTACACATTATTATGTCTCCCCACTCTTGTTGACAGATGTGCCTTGCACTACAATAGCATCTAATACATTCATCCAAGCACAGCACTTTAAACACTCTGCGGTGCATAATTTGTTAAAAAAAATAACATCCCCTGTTTTGTACTTTACCAAATTTCATCTCGTTTTGACTCTGAGTTTAATGTGAACCACGTTTTGTACTCCACAAATAGGACTTGCATTTTCCAGCTGTGATTGAAAAGAGACACTTATCTCCCTTCACAATGTTGCAACAAGTGTGTGATTCATTTGGAGTCGGAGAGAATAATGTTCTAACGGCATAATAATCAAACAGTGTGCATTTGTTTGCCAGACAGCAGGTGAGAAAAGTTATGCTGTAGAAAATGTCTCTTCCCCGCAACAGTGGAAGAGATAAAGACTTTCCAGCTACTTCGGTATCTTTTCGCCCTCAGGGTGATGCTCTTTTTTTTCCACCTACCTGTCTGGGTAAAAAAGCAGTTTTGCAAGGTGATATCATACTTGCTATCAGTTCTGGAAAATTATATGTCACTCTAACTTACCCTGATATGTTTCTATGGAGAAGACTGTCAGGGAGAACGAGTACCCCGGATAGTGACAGTGCAGTTAAATGCTCCTCCTGTACTCAGGGGGTTCTGTGTTCTCTGGTAGGGAGACAAGTACTATACAGATGAGAGGCTGTTTCCTCTTTTACAGTGACAATGTCTGCAGGAAGAGATGCTAGGGGATGGTACTTTTAATTGGGCGAATTTGAAGACGTGCGGTGCATGCATGTGTGTCTATTTGTGTTTGATTGGTGGGGTATCATCACAGTGCAGCCTGCTCATACTTGCACTTGAGCTAAAACGTCTTTTACTGAGTGCACAGACACATGTGCGGTAATTGTCACTTAGTGCGCCTCTTGCAGTTCTGCAGCCGGGGTTAATCCTAGGGCAGAGACTCCTAGCATTGTCAGAGAGCTGTTGTCACTTGTGCAATACTGATACAGTGGCGAGGCAATAGATCAAAGGTCAGTAATGGACTGGGGGAATAATTAAGGGTTGCGCTGCAAAACTCTAGTTTTAACAGTGTCATCAGACAAGTTGACCTTGTGGCTCTCCAGCCTTAATGAGCAGAGGGACCCAACAAAAAAGCAGAACAAAATCATTACGGGGAAAATGAAGTCCTTTCTTAAAACACTCTCCCTAGCTGCTTTACAAACCCCCCACCCTCCTCTTCCCGTCTCTCTCGTGGCCTTTTTTGCTTTCTATGTCTCTTTTTTCTTTCCTTTCTGTCTCCTGTCTGTGCGTCTGCAGCTCTCAGGACTCTGTGAGCGAACGGGTGATAAAGAAACATTCTGGATGGGAATTCTGATGCCGTTGACCACTGACTCCGTCTGTCCGGATGTTTCCTTGGAAGGCAATGTGAGAGGCTTTATCTATCAAGTGCAGGCATGTGTTTATGTCTGATATTGGGAGGGTTAGGGCCGCTTTAAATGTTCAATTAACATTAAAATGTGCCTATGACATAATGCCAAGCACAAAGAAGCGGAGCACAAAAGCGCCTAAATTGCTCTGGGAATTACAGCCCGAGGAAAAAAAAAAGACTCAGAAAGTCTAATTTTGTCTTAATGTTTGTGTTGGGTGAGACTGCTTACTGTTCAGTTTAGGCTGTATTGATTATTGGAGTAATCACAGTCTGAGGCTGTATGAGAGAGGAACAAATATGAAGACATTTTAAAATCTGCTTTGTTTATGCGCATTGTTTCCTCCTTCCTTCTTGTGTGCGATGTGGCGGATACCAGTTAGATGCAGAAGGCAATCTCCTCTGCTTTCACTGCAATCCCAAAATCACTTCATCTGTATGAGATTGAAAAAGTGGGGAATACCAGGCCTCCTCCTTTTTCAAGTTTACTTCTAATGGTATAGTAATAACTTCCCAGCTCCCCCAAGTTATTACATTCTTCATTTTCTTTGTGATGACAAAAGGACCCAATGAGATGAAAAAATATAAGCTCTTCCTTCATTTTCAGTGATGTGTTTGTCAGCTCTGAGACAAGAAAATAAAATGAAGGACTGTTTTTTTCACCTGGTATCAGAAAGATGACATTGATGCCTACAACTGAGGATGTCCTTTTCAGGGTGGCAGAACATATGAGAACAAGCCTGGTGAGTTTTTTAGCTGGTCAGCTGTTCTGTCTGTGAACCTGAACAATATACAATGAAGATATGTGTGATCCAAAGGGAAAAAAAATGGCAGCCCAACCACCAAAATTCCAAAGGAATGACAGAAAACACCAAATTAAAGGAGCAGTGTGAAAGATTTAGGGGCATCTAGCAGTGAGGATTGCAGATTGCAACGAGTGGAAATTTCTCCCATGTGCTAGCGGGCGGATTCCTTCAGTATTTATTGTTCAGGAGGTTTTTACCAGGTGCGGAATTATCAGCAGAGGTCTCTTCCTTTTCAAAACAAATAGACCAGGTGATTTAAACTAGTAAAAACACTGAATAAAGCAGTTTCTTGGATGCTGTTTGGCTCGTCACAGACAAATTGCTAGCCCAGTATTTGCTAATGTGTGCTCACCATTCTCTGTGGTAACCTAAGATCCAGATCTTCAGGAGGTTTTAACCGAGAGCCCAATTACCCACAGAGTTCTCTTCCTCTTCTGAACAAACAGACACTGTGATTTAAATCTATAAAAACTGAATAGAGCAGTTGTACTTTAAAAATGGATGTTTCTTAGACGCCGTTCGGCTCGCTCAAGAAATCATTTATTACATCATATTCCATTTCTCCCAACATGTACCCCTAAGTCCTACACACCAAACCTTAAATCTAAATTAGAAAATATGTATGTTTTCTAATGAAGTAAAACTTGTGTTTACATCAGTAATGTTAACAATATTTTCAGTTACGAACCTAAATTGAAAGTTCAGTCAGGAAGACATGTCGGTGAGAATCCTCAGTCACCCAGGTCAGGTAATCATAAGTGCAATATTGTAGGCAACTGGACTTGCTTGAGTTTTTTGAAGACGTTTTGCCTCTCATCCAAAAGGCTTCTTCACTTCTAAACAGACTGGTGCAGAGTTGCAGGCTTTAACCTCAGAGGAGGTGGCCTACGACACCACTTACATTGCAGTCTTGGGATCCCTTCCCAAATACTTAACACCCATTCTCACCTGGACCCATCTAACCCTAACGACATGCAAGATGGCCTGGTGGGTCAACGACTCACATGTGACCTCAACGACACTGTTCGCACCCACACAGAGGTTAAAGCCTGCGACTCCACACCAGTCAGTTAGAACTGGAGAAACCTCTTGGATGAGAGCTGAAATGTCTCCATGAAACTCAAACAAGTCCAGTTGCCTACAATATGGCACTTATCACAGTCAGGAAGACAAAGCTTTTCATGCTCAGGCTGTAACTTTTCTTTCTCACCCTGACAGTCACTCCTTGCACACATGCTCACTCACTATCTCTAGGCATCATTGTCTGGGTCTGTCAATTGAGTCATCAGCTGTTTTTCTACTGATTCACAATCAACCAATAGCACAGTGACACACCCTCTCTGTCAGCCTATCATCTTACTGCTCCTCATTTACGGTTTTGTGTCTGCTGTAGTTCTTTGTTGCTTTAGTCGTGTGCCCCCTCCACCTCCCCATCTCCAACTAGTTTTAACAGATTCATCAGCCTCAAACGCCTCATCAGCCATCAACCTCAGAGTCAGCGGCCATATCTACCATTTCCATTGTCTGGACTGCATGGGGGGGATTTATCCTGCTGCCACTCAGATGTCCCTCAATCACAAATTATCTCCCTCTGGTGTTCTAGCACCAAAGACTTGATTAAATATGATCTTTATTTCCTTCTTCTATCTGTCCTACATCTTACACAAACGATTATCTGCTGTGAGTAACTGATATTGGCAATTTTTTGATTTATTAATCCATTTTCATCCCATGACACTTACTCTATCTTGTTCTCACCTGATTAATTTTGTTTACAACAAAGTCCTACGCCTGTTGAAGCGCCGTTCCACTAACGTACATTACTTTCCCATTTCCTGTCTTGCTCAAAGCTAAAAAGCCACAACACTCCTCTGCTGCAAATGTGCCAAAAGCTTTGGTAGCTAATGATCACAGCAGTTTGAGAATGTCTGTCACCCCTTATCACCCCTGGTGGGAGTCGACAAATGTTGGGAGAGCTAATTCAACTTGCACAGTGTCCATCACTGGCAGGCACTGGGTGTAAGAAAAAGCTTGCCAATCATCACAGTAATTCTAACTTTCTTGTTTTATAAACTGGGCTGTGAATTGTCCTAAGAAATGCAAGCACTCTCCTTCAGAGCAGTTTTATTTGCCCCTCATCTAAGTTTTGTTTGTAAGTTTTTTTATTGCGAAGAGAATGAGGAGTACTTGGGTGCTAGAGAAATAATTGGGAGGGATTATAACAATGAACTGTTATTTGTTCATTTAAAGTTGTATATTGGTGTTCTGTTGATCATGCGTCTCTTCGAGGCTTTGTTTTGACGTTTGGCACAGGGTGAAAATATCAAAACAAGACTTAGAGACAACTCATTTCGGCTTAAATTGTACCTGGTGGAATTAACGAATTATACATAATTGCTAAACTGGATTTTAAACAGTGGTTTAAACCGACTCTCAGAAACTTTGGCAAGGTGAACAAGTCATTAGTCGCAGCACTATGAAGTTGTACAAATCCTTTGTGATAAGCTCAATTTGAAATGGCAAGCAATGTACCTGCTTCTACAGCCCTCACAGTTATATTGTGCCAGCCCGCTGTCTCTCGATCCAAAATCTTTCCCAGTGTGATGGCACCCGAATCAGGATCAATATGGAAGATCATCTCCTGGTCTGTGGTCCGATCGATGGAGAACCTGTAACAACAGAAGCAAAAACAGTCAAATATAGAAGAGAAGCAGTAAGTGAGAGGAAAGGAGAGACTCATTATATAGAAATCTCAATTTTTAACTAATTTAGTGAAGTTATTCTTATTTTTTTTTCTTTAGAGTGTAACAAGAACTTGGAGAGCTGACTTTGGACTGCACTAAATAACAACAGCTCATACAGAAGGGACCAGGGTTAAAGTAATTATATTTTAACGGCATTTACTGGAGACTTGTCACCAGTCCTGTGACCCTAATAGCACTGTGTCCCTTAACTGCAAGCGGCTATGTACTAACTCTTCCTATTCAGAGTAAGAAAATAATCATTAAAGTTTCATTGTGCACTCTAGAAAAACCACAAATACATCTCTCCTTCTTGGGGTACTTGGTGCTCGGTAAAGATTGGTGAGTCAACAAAAATCCGCTGAAAGGTTTCTTTGTTCTTAGTTTCTCTCCCCCACTACACACACACACACACACACACACACACACACACACACACACACACACACACACACACACACACACACACACACACACACACACACACACACACACACACACACACACACACACACACACACACACACACACACACACACACACACACACACACACACAAAAACACACACAGCTGGCTGGCTTATTCATGCCCACATAAACCATAATAAAGTACCATGGGCATTATAAGCTCTTAAGGCCACTCTGACAAACATGCCAACCAGCGTTCTCCTGTCTCATGAGAATGATGGTCACGTGCTGTAGATATAAAACATAATGTCAGGGGAGTCGTACAGTAAACTGATGTGTTATAGAGAAGAGTACATGGATTAAATTGGTTTCTGATCACGTATTCATTTTTAAAATAGTGTGGGTGTTGAACTGCATTTGCAATCATGTTTAATTCATGTAACCAAATGTCAATATATGAAACTGATTCCGATTATTAACTCCAGGAGGATAAATATTGCTTCTACAGCAATAGAAAGTAACTAGCTGTGGATGAAATGCTCTCAAGATAACCTATGTTTGAGATTATGACTGCTCACATGAAATACTGGCATTTACCATGGCAGTGAGTGTTTAAGATACAGAACTGAGGCTTAATACTTCCCCGTGGACAAACAAACACTCAACATGCATGTATATGGGCATTCTCATAATCGTCAATATACAGCCCTGTTGCTGTCTAAAATTAACGTCCTATTTAAGGCAGCGGTTTGGCTGTTGACACATCTCCAGTATAACCTAGGGGTGTAAAGCCCAGTTCAGAGTTGAAACAGGCAACTACTTAATGTGCCATTCTGCAGTATTCTAAAAACCTGCCATTCACACCAATGCAACTAGATGATACGGTGTATCATCGCTATGCAACAACTGTCTGTACTTGTTCTGATTTCCAGCTTTTCAGGCTTATTTTGTGGCTGAATATAATTTGCAGCTTATTAAAGTATGAATGAGGATAGTGATAGTGAGATACTGGCTACAGCTGCATTTATAGTAGTGATGAAACAGCGAAAAACTAGCATCAAAAAAGCAGAGTACAAAAGAGAATACAGTCAATCAAACATAAGCATCAGATGGACTGTATTTATAATCAATACGCCACAAGAATATAAATAAGCAGCATCATTTAATCAGTCAATGAGAATGTGTGTGTGGGTGGGGCATAGGCACATACAGTGAGCAGCAGCAGCAGCAACCCACCTTCCAACATTGGATTCACTACAAGCTGATTAGCTGCTAAGACAGGTGAAGTGCTTTACGTTCTAAAAACCAGCTGCCCGCGATTAGACCAGCTGAACTGCAAGTGATACCATCAGCCAGCTTGAGTCGAGCTCAGATGGCCAGTTCACACCGCTGCAACGTTCTAAACAGTTTGTGAATCATTGGTCTGAACTGGGCTTAAAGATCAATTGATCTTGATTGCTGTATCGTTTCAATGATCAACAATCCAATATCATCGATGCAAAGTGGAAACATCAATCCATATCGCCACCTTTAGGACACACCTTTATTTTGAAATTCTATGTCACCATTAAACGGCACCTGGCAGATAATGGCAAGCAGCTGGGGAAAAGCTGATGAGGATAATGTTATTTACTCAGAGATAAGTCAGCAGTGTGGACAGATTTAGGATTAAAAAAAAAAAAAAAGGTGTAACGATTTAGAACAAAACTGGGACTCGGTTGCAGAGAAAAAGACAAAACACCAAGAACATAGGAGGTCAGGGGTCATACACATGAGGGCAGTCAGTGAAGGCAGAAAAATCCATTCAGAGAAATCACACCAAAACAAACAAAACCAAGGAATCAAACAAAGGGAAGAGGCTGGAGAGCATGAACACACTAAGGTAACAATGGCAATCTGGCAACTGCATGGGGGACACACTGGGCTTTAAATACACAAGGGTTGATTACTAACTGCACACAGGTGAGTGGAACAAGACACAGGTGAAACACATGAGGTAATCAATAACGGCAGGAAAACTCAGGAAGTAAAAGAAACACTAAACACAATGAGAACACAAAATAAAACAGGAGCTGGACACAAACACATGAACATAAACTCACCAGACAAAGCACATGCATGTAAACAATGCCTTTATGAGATTAAATACTCCGTGAAATACCCTAACTTCTATTTACAGCAGCATCAGCTGCTCTGTTTTGTGTGTGTTAGCAGTCATGTTAAAGCAAACTTTACTGCAGTTAACCAGCTAGAAATATAGACAATTATTTATGTGTTTTTTTTATGGCCAAAAGCAGAGGAGAAAGGGGTTGCAGCTTCCTCTGAATGGGCTTATGACATCGTCTCAAATCAACTGCAGCCTCTGAATTGAATCTAATCAAAATCGTGTCGTGGCAGACTTTGTGATAGTTGTAGATAACGTATTGTTGTCCAAACTACTGATTTACACCACCAGTATAAACAGCAAAATTAGATTCCTCTCTCTTTTACCAAACCTCAAATTGTGCTGCAAAATATCTTGTTTTATCTTCCCTTTTCTTTCAGTGCAGTCCAGGTTTTAACAGTCAAAAAAACAAAAAGCAAATCCAAAACAACAACTCTTAATTGGTTTTGGCAATCTTTGTCTGTCGCCGCACACGCCTACCATGACTATTATTCACAAGTAAACAAAAAAAAGAACCTTTAGTTTCCAGTACATGGCAGTGTCTGTGGGATTGGAGTGGGGAGGACATTATCACCATGTTTTTAGTCTCTTTACAATCCCCGTGCACATAAACACTCAGTCTCACAACATCAGCATCCAAAAAACAACACACTACATCACGTCTGCACACAAAGCACAAACTTGGCTGCTGCACACATGGTTTTCCGCATCCGCATCATATAGGTAAAGTGGCACTTATGTCCTCTCGAGATTATAGGTTTGTTTTGTCTTGTTTGTTTGGCTGCTTAGATGCACTTGTCAAAAAATGCTCTGAGATGCCAGCTGTTTGATACCTGCTTAAAATCCTTGTATGTCAGACTTGCTTTGTCTTAGCTGTTACATGAGGAATGAATTCATTTGCAGCTTGTTTTTATGTGGCAGAATAAATCTCTCACTAATAGGAGGTGGTCTTGCCGATCAGATCCACAGCGCATGCACATTTTGCTCTAAAACCTCATCACTCACAGGGTGCATGATTATACCGAGTTCAAAGAGGGTGCGTTGCCTAATGCCCAGAGGCCATGAGCTCACTAACTTTGCCCAGTAGGTAGCTCCTAGCAGACCTCGCTCCCTCATCGCTCACTCATCCACTTACTTACTCAAACACATGCGCACACGTAAACACACACACATGCTCATATATGCTTGCACACGTATCAGATACACACTTTCAGCTGCAGGCTGCCGAGACACTGGTGAACGACAGCTCTGCCATTGTGTTGTACTTTATTACACCTGGAACTCCGAGCCTCATGCATTTTTAATCGAGGTAATTTGCACAGGCACTGCGTGTGTCGGTGTATACTCTGTCAGTGAGACTGTCTTAGCCCTTATCTACATTCCCCTCTCACACTGCAATTGCTCTTCTGAGGACATATAAACCACAGACCTTGGCACAGAAGATTACAAGATGATATTGTTTTTATCACACACAGTGATCTGAGAGAAAAAAGAGATGTACAGTATGGCTTCATCCATTGTACGAGTCCCACTGTTCACCCTTTCTTGGGCTTTCACTCCATTTTCAAAGAATTGCTGAAGAGAAAAGAGTTTGCTTTGAAGCCCAGTGGCTACCTATGTATTTACTTGCAGCTGGAGAGTTATAGTTCTTTAAAGTTTCATTTTTCAGAGTACAAATTTTGTTCGTATAAAAATGTATCTCCAGTCAGAAAGTAATATACGGTTCACTTGTGGAATGGCTGCCCATGTGGCAGTGCTGCAGTGTTAAGTCCGTATCACATAAAAATGAAGTACTCATTGTTATGCAAAACTTTGCTCTGTAATGTTATTATTCCTATTTAACAGTAATCTTTCCACTGCAATATTTTATTGCCAATGTTTTGGTTGATATATTTTATCAGACTGCTTACTGTTGCGAAAAGCAGCTGCGTGCATACAGTATCAGAGTAGTTTTAATCTTATTTCCACATTTTCATTCATCATTCACAGTCAAAAGATTTTCATTAATAGCAAAGTTAATAATATTACCAAATCTAATCACACATCTACACCAGTATAACCACGGTAATACCGGGTCAGAAACACTTCTCTCCATTAAAGCTCCAGTCCGCTCTATCCATTATACTTTAAGCAGTAGTGATTTGTATTCCAGTGTGAACCATGATTGTGTTAATACATTGTTTTGTGTTTTCCAACTGGACAGTATACAGAAGTCATGGTTTGGTATTATAAAACAGTTTAACTCATGTGAGCCAAAATTACCCACAACCTTTTTTTTCGGACACAACAAGTAGCTTGAAGGAATACTTTACCCCTCGACATTTGTTTTTGTTTGCTTTTTAAGACTATTTTTGGGACACTTAACTGCTTTATTTGATACGCAGGAAAGGCAGGGGAGATAGAGGGGATGACTTGCAGCAAAGAGACATGGACCGGACTCGAACGCGGGCTGCTGAAGTAAAAATCCTGAGCCTTAGAGTCTGAGGGTGCTTATACACCTACCCTGTTTGGTTCAGTTCAATTGAACTCAAGTGTGTTTGCCCCCTCAGTGCGGTTCGTTTGGGCAGGTGTGAACACAGCAATTGTACTCTGGAACACATCAAAACAACCAGACTGAGACCTTCTTGAAGAGGTGGTCTCAGTCTGGTTACAAATGAACTCTGGTGCGGTTTGTTTATGGTGAGAACGTGTTCCTACCTGGATCTGAACCAACTGCAGTCACATGACACATTGTTTGGGTTAAACATGAGCATGTTACAGTCCTGGAGGATTACTAATGTGCGCCTCCTCCTGTACTGCCTTAATATGCACATTCAGCACATCCAGTGCATCAAAACATTGTTTTCTAGTTGGAGCCGTGCCTCGTTTTCAAACTGTATGCTTTGACTCAAATGAACAATGACAGCAATATAGTCCACGATGAGCAGCGCTAAAATCAATCTGCGTAGTTGTCCCTCCATTGTGACATTAGAAAGTGTCACATTTATCTTGCAAGTGTACTCTTCTTCAACGTTTTGTTTACTTCCTGGATTTTTCTCGCGGAGGCATTTGATCTGGTCCGCTTGTAAACGCTGGTGTGAGAAAACGAACCAACTCTAGGCAATTATGCAACTTTGTAAAAAACATGAGTCCCTGATTCAGACCAAAGCAAGACAACTGTAGTTCTGAAAGCACCCTGAGAAAATTCCTGATGAATTGAAGTAAAAGGGTTCCGCGTTTAGCGACAGCAAAACAATATCAAAGCATTTGTTTACCAAAGCTCACACAATTTGTGCAGTATAGTCTAAGTCTCATTTATCTAGTCATATGCTCAGACGGTGCTCTCTGACAGGGAACTGAACAAAAAAGTGATACTTATTCATGCTGTCTTCACAGCCAGATTCTATTGGCAAAAAATGATTTTACCTGCTGATCACAAGAGCTGCTGGTCTACCACAACCTTGGTCAGTACTTAGTTTGTATTACTGTGCGACTTTGAGTTTTCAAGAGTTAGTTCAGATCAGTGTTTAGGTTGGAGAGTTTGTAACCTGATATTTAGATATAGATTTTCTGTTGATAAACGTTGACCCCTTCTATTTCAACTGATTAAGAATTTTCTCTGTTTTTGGATTCTTTGATCGAGGCAAGCATGCAAGGAAAATGTTTTCTTTACAAATCTAATGTAACGTGGGATATGTTATTGATATTTAAATGATCACTTGGGGGAGGAAGTATTTCTTTAAGCTCATATTCTAACATTGTTAACAGTATAATACAATTTTCTCAGGTGAAATTGGCTTTGGAGCCCATGCCGTACCTGACAGGTTTATTCTTCACATCTGGATCCCTGGCTTGGATGATGCCAACCAACGCTCCCACTTTAGCATCCTCCTGCACTTCCATGATAGTGCCCTCTGCTGGTTGAAAGATAGGTGGCTCGTCTATGTCCGACACACTGACCCGGACAATGGTCTGGTCTCGGAAGGAACCCAGGTCAACGAAGCGAGGATCGACATGCTTATTTACTGCCTCCACCACGACGTTGTGCGTACGCTTGCTCTCGAAGTCCAGCGGCTGAAAGAAATAAAACATTCTGTGTCATTCCACATTAAACTATTAAAAGTGACACTGTGCTCAGTACTGACACTTATGACCAGAAGCTGTACTTCAACAGTACCAATGAATGAGGATAGTTGCAATGTGATAGTTGCAATAAGGGTGGCAGCACTCAGCCAATGCATCAGTGTACATGCATCCCTTCTTTTTTTGGGTCCATGGTTTCGTTCATGTTATCGTTGTGTTTGTAGAATCACTCGGTCAACATCACCAGTTGTTGTTAGAATGATCACGACTGCCACATGTTGACAGTCCATTGAAACAACATTGATCAACACCGCTGCTGGCTGAGTGTCACATGTTCATTCTGCCGTTACACCCCATTCACAACAGCAATGTGTCCCTTGGGAGAAACACTTTTCTCTTCTGCATATTTCAATGAAAAGATACTACTTCCAGCGTTCGGTATTTTATTTCAAGGTGGAAAAAAAACTTTAAAACAGTTCAACTTTTGAAGAAATACAGCACAGACAGTACCTGTCAAACCCCAGTGAGAAACCAATGATCATCAATCATCAAAGACCAATCATCTCTCTTTCTGCGTCTCCTCAGTGCACCTTTGGTTTCTCTGTCTGAACAAGACCTAAAGGCTGTTCAGCTTGCTGACTAGAACGATTTAGCTGCTGTGAGCAAGCAGCAGCATTAAAGAGGAACTATGAGCATTTTTAATTTTAATACATGTATTTCCATGGTCTAAGACAGTCCAAACATACATGTACACATGGACAACTCCCTCCCAAATCCAAAAACTAGTGTGCTAAAACTCAAATTTATGATGTCATCAAGTATTAAGTCTGGAGCTGCTCCACAGACAATTGAGGACACTACAATACAATAAAGCTCATTTGGGTATAAAGAAGAAAACAAACATTATGTGGGTCCATAAAACAGGTTCGCATTCACAGTTTGACTTTATGAAATCACAAGTTTGAGACTTAGGGCTGAAATTCATGGGGCTGCGACATGACTTGTCATGTAAGGAGGTTGGAGCAAGGTTTTTACCTGCTACACAGACTCTGTATGGTTCCTGCCAGCTTCACTGTGTACATATTGAGTTTTGCTAAGTAATAATGCAGCTGGTTATGGAGTGTTTGGAAGTGTAGTCTAATTAACTGGTGCTGAATTAAATAACTGAATCATTTGAACTACAGGATGCATTGATTTCATTGAGTTATTTCAATGTGAAATGTAAAAACACCTACAAGGTTGCTCTGCTGCTTTGCACTGCCTCCCGTACAATGAGGTGTTCATTTTACTCATTTTTAAACAGATAGTACATTTTTTTACACAGCTCTATGTACTGTACTTCTTACCTGTTGGAAGGCCAAAAAGGCACACACACAGAAAAAAAATTATAAAAAAAAGCCACATTAAAACAGCGCTGAGCAACAGGTTGCAGGCGCAAGCATGCTTGGCTTACGTGGTCAGTGTAGCAGCTTCAGCTAATTGTAATGGAAGTGTTCTGCTGTACACATGCTGCAGCAGACCTGTCATGCCACATCTGTGTTCCATGTATTTCAGCCATTACTTCTCTGGTTTTTAGCTTTGAGTGAGTAGCTCATATTTAGAAATGTTAAGATGTTGTTCCCCTTAAACTTTAATAATGAGGGTCCAAATTTTCCAGCACCTTGCTGAATCTATATGCCACGAAGTATTAAGGCAGTTCTGGAGGCAAAGAGGGTCCAACCCCGTAGTGGCAAGGCGTATCTAATAAAGTGGCAGGTGGGTGTATATGCAGTGACTGTCTGTAAGCACACTCACGAGCAAAGGTTCAAGTGAAAACCAACTACAGATTTACTCTTGTTAGGCATTTTGCTGGGCTGTATTTGCATTTTTCCTGTGCTGTGTCTCTTGGATGCCTGCTGCTTATGGTCCTTTTTATAAAGCCCTGACCTCACCTGAGTGCTCTTAGGGTACACGCCTATAAATGTCCTGAGCATAGAAAAAAGGAAATACACACAGAGGGCAGAGACTCTGGACAGTAATACTCCACCACACACTGAGAGTAATAAATAATATA
Organism: Cephalopholis sonnerati; assembly: GCA_019142605.1. Lineage (NCBI taxonomy): Eukaryota > Metazoa > Chordata > Actinopteri > Perciformes > Serranidae > Cephalopholis > Cephalopholis sonnerati. The sequence goes on along the minus strand of JAGQAX010000002.1, from coordinate 10,962,767 downwards.
CCTGGAAAAGTGACTGTGGCAACTCAGATTTTTGAGTCACCCTCTTCCAGCAGAAATTGGCCGTTTCTTGATTTTTGTTTCTAAGTGTGTGCACAAAATTGTGTTTATAGATTTGCAGCACAAGGATTAAATGACTCTTAGCTAGCTCATTGAGCATGTTGGTGTCATGCTGTGGAGGAAAGAGCCTGGATCTTGTTTGCAATGAAAAGTGGGTGTTCAACTTTATTTTTTTAAAGTCAGAATTGAGTAGAGTTCTCCTCTATATACAGACCAAGATCAGTATTGGGTTAATGGACAACAATAACAGTAGGGCAGCTTTACTTTAAGTTTACCGTACCTTCTTGATGGAGACAACAGCTTCCTGTGTGTCTGCATCTGTGGTGACCTTAAAGAGCTCCCCTTCCTCTTTGATCAGATAGCTCATGTCTGTGTTCTCTCCCATGTCTGCATCGGTAGCGATGACACGTCCGACTGGTGTCCCGACAGCAGCCCCCTCTGACACAGAAAACTGGTACATCTCTGGTGTGTGGAGTAGGTGGCCGGAGGTGGAAATCGTATTGACGGATAAAACAAGGAGAGTTAGGTTTAGCAAAGCAACAGAAGGGATGAAGTGACAAAAAACAGTGTAGGTGTTAGAAAACACCACAAAAGAAGAAGGATGAGAGACAAAAGTAACAGGGAGAAGAGGAAAAACAGCGGAAGGAGGATGAGGAGAGATAGATGGCTGTACAGTAGGTGGAAAAAAAAGGAGGGTGGGAAGTGAGGATATTGGTAGAAGAGATGGATAGGGGGCAAAAAACTCAAAAGTGGGAGGAGGAAGGGATGAGAGAGTAACAAAGATAAAGAAGCTGAAGAGAGGAAGCGACAGGTAATGGAAAAATGAAGCTGAGATGGGATTATAATGAAAGAACAGCCACAAGTAGACTTCAGGCGGTTATTGTCAGTGTAATCATTGCATTCACATAAAAGGGAGTGTACAAAATAATCTATCTTTTGTTCAGTTTCCTCCATCGGATCTCATCCCAATGTTTTGTTAGCGCTGCATCAACACGAGCCCTATTTATCTGCAGATTATTCTCTGATTAGAATTCATATTGGATTTACATTATATCCCTGTTACAATATAAATGGATATAAAATAGGGCTGCCCCCTGATAGTCGACCAAATGTTAGTCAACTAGAAAGGCCATTGGGCATTAGTCAAAAAGATTTCATTGGTTGTTCAGTCACAGAAAAAATATAAAAATAAAACGAATGTGAAACTCTATGAGGAGCTGTGCCATGTCAAAATAAATCAAAACCTATATGACTGGACCATGTGGGAATTTAATTTGAAGGACAGACACAGGAAGAGGCCACGCTCAGCAGTCAGACAGGAGTCAGGTTATGAAGCAATCACAGCTGACAGATATCTTTCCCTTCTTCTGTAAATATTCAGTCTGATAAGGGCTACCCAGAGCTTTACATCTGTCCCACGGACGATAAACCTATACACTTATAAACACCACCTGGAAGAAGATCAGCTCTGCACTCAGGATTTCAGGTAAACAGGCTGTACAATGCTTGTTAAGGTTGCTTAGCAACCTCAGACGCAACCTGCCACCGCGCTTTTAAAAGTTGGCACAAAAAAGGCACAAGAGTAGCACCCAGTGCTCGACCTCATATTTCCCAGGCAGTTAAAGACGCAGCATGTGTACGGCCTCTAATTTCCAGGGCTGGTAACTGCGGTTATTCCACAGGCTAGTTAATAACATGTCGGGCAGGAAATCCAAAGTGTGGGATCATTTTGAGAAGGTGAAGGACCAACCCAAGGTGATATGTAAACTCATCTTCATTGGTCCACTACAAACATGACGTATCATGTGAAACATGGAAGTAGCTACATGCCCATTAGCCCACAGCGTCATTAACAGGCGACTCGCTCAGTGTGTGACGTGCACTTGTAGATAAAATATAGGCCTATATTAATGAAGGTTCATTAGTACGGTTTGTATTTCTCTGTAATGTAGCACAGTGTTAACAATGTTACTGAGACTATTCTTTCTCACACATTCAACTCAAACCTTTCTGCCAAAATATATCATTTAATAATTACATTAGCATCGTAAACATGCGGGCGACTAGTCGACTAATGGCCCTAAATGACAACAATTGGTTGACTAGGAAAATTCTTAGTCGGGGGCAGCTCTACATAAAACAATATAATAGACTATGTAATTGAATTGCTTTAGTGAAAATAACACTAAGAAAGCATGTATTATTTTAAGGGATGTGATGTGATTGTGAATGTATATAACTTTTATTTGTGCTGACACATGCTGTTAATCTGTAATCTAAGTTCTATTTCAAACGACAGAGCAGACGGAGGAAAATGTATAAGATCTGCCAGAGTTCATTATAAACAAGATAAAAAGATAGAAGTCAGGAGATAAAACTTCATTGTTCCCAAGAGGGAAAACATCAAAGTCCTTACATATACAGCATGCCATCTCCCTCTGCATCTTATTTATGAAGCGACTCTCCGTACTCTATCTATTCCCCCATACCAAACAGTGAAGATACTATAATCCTGCAGGGTTTATCCCTCTGACTGGGTAAATATGATTTACCGAGATGAAAAAAGGATTTATACAGAAATAAGAAAAGGTGTGTGGAGACATATCAAATACAATCAACCAGGCTGTCAGATGCTGTTCTCCCAGCTGTAACAAAAGTAATAGTATTATGGTTTAACTCCAAAAAAGAGGCCGGGATAAAGAGATGAAATGAAAGCCAGAATGGGAAGTAGTATTTTATGCATGATACTAGTTATTATCAGTAGCATTTAGTATGTCAGCAGTAACTGAGAGGAACACCACATTAGGTGCAATGGCTTTCAAGTACACTCATTTGTTATTGTGCTACATGTGTTTCTGTTGGTGCAATATGTCAAAAATAAACCTTTTTTTTATTATTCAAAGACGGCTCTCTTTCAGCTGATTAAGTCTTTGTGAGCATGTGGTGAGCTGCATGTTCTCACACTACCTGTTGCGTATTTGTGCACTGTAAGCCATGTGAAATCCATTTAGCCCAGAAGCCACCTCACCATCAAGCCCATAACATAACAATGAGGGAACAATCAGCCATATTGATTCAGTCCTCTCTTGAGCCTCGCTTAAAAAGAATGATCAAATGAGCGGTGGAACGTATCAGTTCTCCACATTTGATAGACTACTTTGTTATGGGCTGAGGGTTCGATTGGTCCATAAATTTAGGTTAGTTGATTTTCTCGGACGACATGCAGCACATTCAGTGCGGCCGCTGATGGTGCCTTTGCTTATTGGTGTCAGCGACCTGAAGGTTGCACACTATATTGTGTGTCTTTTATCATCTCCTCAGCGCTTCTGTGTCTCGGCTTTCACTTTCCTCATTATTTTTCCTCCCTCTCTTAAGTTTCACTTCTGTGTCTTTTACATTCTCAGTCATTTCTGACTCTTTCCTCTCTGCCATCTCCTCCCTCTCCTCCTCTCCTCGCCATCTCTTTCTCTGCCTAAAGTAAGATCATGTGCAGGAGACGCTCACTCTGTGGGAAGCGCGGTGGGTTGTCATTAACGTCTGTGATCACTATGGTCACCGTGGTGGAGCCGGAGAGACCGCCCATTTGTCCTGCCATGTCTGTTGCCTTGACGACCAACTCGTACCGATCCTGTGTCTCGCGGTCCAAATCTGCCACTGCCGTCATGATGATCCCTAATGATTGAGGGACGGGGGAGAGATTGAAAGAGAGAGACAGAAAGAGGGAGACAGAGACAGAGAGTGGGGAAGAGTAGGAGTAGTAAGTGAGGCCAACGGAAAGGTTACATTAGCGCTTCGCACTTATGCAACAACCGACTATATTTACCCTCTCAGTTTGAATATCAACTTCTGCTAAGCACTGTATTATGGAGACACAAGTGCAGCGCATTCCATTTCACCTCCTCAGACTGGCTGGATGGAAGAGATTGTGTCATATTTGCGCCTCTGCTCATACACCATTTTGTGGCTCAGCTGTATTAAAATGAATAATATATAGGGGCAGAATGAAGGCATGCCTCAGCCACACTGAACAGCATCACAACTCCTCCATGGTGGGGAAAACTGCAGTCAAACCTAAGAAGTGAATTTCCAAAGAGCAACTGAGGGACAGAGGGAAAGTGATATAATGTAGAGAGTGAGTTAGAAGGCGCACAGACAGAGGCGACACTAAATACAATGGCTTTGTTTATTTGGGAGAGCACATCCTGTTGCATTTTAACACAATTAGTGGTCAGTTAAAAACATGCTGTTGACTCAGTCCTGCTAGTCTTTCGATTTAAAGAGCTATTATGAAATGTAAAAGCTCAATAACCTATTTTCAACTAATTATCAGCAGAACAACAAAGAAGTGACAAACTATTGTGGAAACTGTCAGTTTTGGTTAATTTTGCTGTCATTAGCCCTACCAGACATTAACCGCTTAATTTTTGAGGGGAAAAAAAAAAAAACACACACAAATTGAGGCTTTTCCTTTTAGTCCATCTTCAGTGCCGCATTACAAGGCAGTATCCCTCTAGAGGTGGCAAAATTGTAATGTTTTGTGATGTAAATGTCTTGTCTTTCATTTTGTTTTCTTATGGCCTTTCTACGAGGCAGCCTGTTAGCCATGTTAACAAGCAGAAATGTAGTGCCTACTGCCCCCTCTCTGCTCTCCACTGGTTAGCTGATGTTAGCCTTGGCTGCTCTGCACTGCACACTACCTGGATTCAGAAAGAGGTAGCTAGCAGCGCCCCTTATTTAGCAACAACCACTGGTAATGCAATCCCACCAATGGGACGGCATTGCTACAAAAACATGGTGGCCAGTCCCCCACTGCCCGGGTAGCCCTTTTGAGTAAGCCACAGAACCCCTTCAGCTGTGCTGTGCTGACGCTGCTAACGGTGCTAACAGTGATAACAGTGATAACATATTTAACAATACCAAAGGGGCTTTTGAGGGTTGACACGTTGTTTCCGCAGCAACACTGTTGGATCAGGATGGCATTATTAGCGGTTATCCTCGCTTGCTTGCTCCTACCGAACCCAGATGGTGTGCAGTGCAGTAAACTGAAGAGTAGCAAAATTAACATAAAATCAAAAAATACGTAAAGAAAATATTCTCTGCAGTTAATTGATTAAAATTTAACCATTGACATCCCAGTGGAAACATATCTGGTGCCTTTCTGGTCTCCCCTAGTTAGCTGACGTTAGCCTTGGTTACTCTGCACCACACACCACCTGGATTCAGAAAGAGCTAGCTAGCGGCACCCCTCATTTGACTACCACTGGTAATGCAATCCTACCACTGGGACGGCATTGCTACGGAAACATGGTTGCCCCAGGTAGCCCTCATGAGTAAGTGTCTTCACTTGAGCCATAGAACCCCATTCAGCTGTGCTGTGCTGACACTGCTAACGGTGCTAACAGTGATAACAGTGATGACATAGTTGACAATGCTAAAGGAGCTTTGGACGGTGGCCACAAAGTTTCCGTAGCAACACTGTTTGATCAGGATGGCATTATTAGCAACTATCCTTGCCACTTGCTCCCACCAAACCCAGATGGTGTGCGGTGCAATAAACTGAAGAGTAGAAAAATTAACATATAGACCGACATGTGCAACTGGTCAAAAATATTCTCCACAGTCAACTGATTAAAGAGTAACTGTTGACATCCCCAGTGGAATATCTGGTCACAGTACGATGACCAAATGCAGACAGCCTGACCAGTGCTAGTTGGAGGGGGAGTTAGATGCACTTCAATTGGCAACTGGAGACAGGTTAATTTGGCTAATCTCCTTAAACAGATATCTGCACATGAATGCAGGTAAATTAGTAAAAATTGTCATTGTATAATAGCCAATGTGTTCTGCCTCTTTTACTTTCCACACAGACCACTTGAAATGAAAGCCCACTTGAACTTACTCAAACTACAAATGAACTACTAATGGAAACCAGAATGCTGCTGACAGCAAAATCTTGTCCTGCCGCCAACATATTTTGCATACGTATGCAGATACCTGTTTATAGAGATTGTTAGACGTGACTCTGGACCACTGTGTCTTGTCTTGGTCTTGGTGGTCGTATATGACATCCCCTTTGTGAAGTTCACATCAAAACTATATTTGGTTACTCAAACAGCCAGTACAGGTCTCTCTTTTTCTCCTATATCTGTCCCCCTCTCACAAACTAGCACATATTCCGTCTTGGTTTAAAAGAGACATTCTCCTTGTGCTGCCCAGCAGCAGCAGCATCAGTAGCTGGCTGGTTTACTGTGCAGTAGTAATATAATTCCACTTTACCCCTTGGGATTTTCCACATCAGAATCTATTGATGCATTTCCTGGGCTTGGTGTGCTGTCTCACTCCCAAAGGTTTGCATTGTGTTGGGTACACAACTCACTGATTCCAGTCACATTTAGCCCAGGGCCATGTTCTATGAGTAGCCAAAATACAGTACATGCAGCGCTGGAGTTAAGGAGGGAGACAGATGACATGCTCCTCTTTCATCCACCAAAGGCCAGAGGGGATGCATCTAAATTAGGGCTGTCACAAGTAAAGTCCCAATCTGCAGCTAGTATACAGCACCATTGCTTCTAACATCATGGTCGAGACTACATGTAGATGAGTCTGCATGGTCTGTATTCACGAACGCAGTCAGTTAGGTCTAAGCAGCCCATATTCAAATGCATATCACGCAGCCTTAACATTAACCAATTTAACCGAGTAATAGGGCCGTGTACACCAGCTGTGAAATAGAGCCTCGGTAAGGTAATGCATTACATTAATATAAAATAAATGATGATGTTCCAATATTTTTTCCTCACATCAATTGCATTTCTGTTTTCATCTTGCTAAGCAATAGAAATCTAATTCTAGTGTGTATCTGTGAAACCACCTGCCCTGCTGTTGAGGCCTTGGCTACTATCAGAATTGAAAAGCAGCTCTGCTGTGCTAACGTGTCAGCTGGCCTTTTGCACCTGTCTGAATGTCATTTGCTTTGCCACCATATGTGTCAGCAGCCAAGACATTTTTCATAAACATTAAAATTTTTCATAAATATTAAATACTGTATTCCTGGATGAAGGATGCAGGTGTTTTTTTTTTTTTTTTTTACATCTATTGTTAAATTACAACAGTGACAGAATAATAGAATAATCAGTGATGGAATAGCAAAGTAGGATTTAATATATGTAAATGTGTTTTAGCAGGTGCTGCATTTATAATAGTTTTTTTGTAGTTTTCTGTGTAACAATGAAAAGTCCTCATATACAGTGTGTGGTTCAGTTCTTGTAAAATCCCCTTTGACTCAGATACTCAAAAACACCTACAGAGAATTGAAGCACGGCCAAAGCAGCAAAAAAAAAGAGTGACTTGCTGCTCAGTTTGTTGTCAGGGTGAGTGAGAGTGATATTAATGAGGCAGATTTCACAGCTGTTTTGTCTCCTCTTCATTCTGACCTCCTTGACTCGCACCTATTAGGCTGGCCCGTCTGCCTACAAAATGGGGGAAGGGGGTGGGTGGAATGGGGGTCGTGAGACAGAAGCTGGAATGAACCATCCAGTCTCCTGGCTAGTCCCACCAAGGCAGAGCCATTTATCATCCCTGCACCCAGGCTGACCAAATCAAAGTGGTAGAGACCAAAAAAGGAATCATTAAAACTTTAGTGCTTTTCCCTGGAGGGGCATTCGAAAGCAACACCAATGCTAAGCTATTGCTGAGAGACTGTGGGTCACTCCTATAAGCCCCAGACCAGGAGGGCGGGAGGGAATTATCCATTATATAGTTTGGGGAAATGCTTCACAGAGTAAATCCGGATCTGTTAGAAATATATTTTCTAGCCTGGAATGCCCAGGTGATACAGTATGTGCAATGTTTATGCTTACCTATTGTACCAAATCAGTTAAAGGCTTGACAGTGGCACTAAACAATATGTTGAGCCAAGTCATTTGTGCCATATGGTATTTCGAGAGTTTGCTAAAAGGAGCCAGTAGTTATTGGCTAAAACTCTAGAAAGTTGCTTGTTTTGAGCCAATTGATTTTATGTTTTTGGCCACGAATTTTGATTGATTTGGGAATTATGGTCTCTGGGCTTTAGATTGCTTAAGGTTTTGTAGATAAAAAACAGAAGCACAAGAAAATCGTACAAGAAAACAAATAGCAGGTGTAGAGAGGACTGAGTGTGTGGGTGCTATCATTCTTACCTGTGTGTCTGTCAACAGTGAAAAACTTTTCTCCATCCAGTACGCTGTACACCACTCTGGCGCTGCTGCCGTATGTAGGGTCATCAGCATCTGATGCAGTAACCTTCATAACGGACGTTCCTGTTGAAAAGAGACAACATTGTGTCAAAATAGAGAATAAAAGCTTCTGAGCCTGGAGGCCACTGGGGAAACTTGAGACAAGCGCTGAAATTTAGGTAAGTTAGTGTATACTGTATATGGAAGGACAACTGTGGGTGTTTTCTTTGTGTGTGTGTGTCTGTAGAAAAACTCTGGTACCTCTATCTACGTGAGAACCACTATAATTTCAGACCTTGAAAGCGAGTTTGAAAAAAAGTAGGACATATTGGCTCAATGTTGCTCTTTCAAAGGCCTGTTTGATGGCTACATTTTGTTATTATGGTTCATAATAAACTGTGGTTTAGGTTAAGGCAAGGTTTTAAGTTGATTTCAGGGTTCCTATTGGGTTTTTGTTGCGCTGGGCTACAAATATGGACTCTGAGTTCTTCAACACACTAGCACTGAATGGCGCACATCAAAACGGTTGCCCTTATTATTTTCTATGTATAACCCAACACCAGCGGCAGTGAGATGCACGCCGGACGTGGCACTTTATGCCACTGTCCTATTTTCAACCTTGCTGCTCATGAATGAAACACATTTTCTTCCCCACTCACTCCTTGTTTGAACATACCATCGTTCTGGGGGGTGGATCAGACACAGGGAGCTAAAGAGTGGTACATACTGGTGATATGATGCATATGATTTGATTTGTCACAGCAGTCCTCCAAGGTGGACCAATAAAACCATCTGCCAAGTGCTATTCATGTTGGGGATCTCTTCAAATGAAGACAAGTAAATAAACAATGAAGATGCAATGCGATGCGATGCGATACGATACGATACGATACAATAGGATACGATACAATAGGATACTGTACGGTACGGTACAGTACGATACGATACGATACGATACGACATAATAACCAAAGGAAATTTGTCTTGGGCAAAAAAAGTGCTAGACACAGCTGCATAACATTCAATATATTACCACAGGCAAAACAATGTACAGTAGACAGCATGTTATAACAAAAATTCAAGGCAAAACATTGCACATACTCCATAATAAATGAATGCAAGTATAGGACAATAATACTATAACACTATACTGTACTATTAAATTCACCTGCTCCTCAGCTCAGTGACACTACCACTTTGAGGGATTAATCACTTGTTTGTTCATAATGCAGTAGATTTTGGGAGGGAGGAAAACTTAAAACGGTTACTTTTACATCCACTGGTTCTGTAACGTTCTGTAGAAATTCATATTCCTCTAAAAGAATGTGTGTTTAGAAGATCATTTAGAATCCTGTGTGTATTATGTCTTCGTACAGTTTTGTCAGAGGTGTTTTGGAGGGGTGGATGTTCTTTCAGGTCAGTCACTATCATTGATACTTTTACTAAATCTGCAATATTCGCTGTAAGTTGGACTGTCAGTGTACCATACCATGATGTCATGCCGTATCTAATAATTCTATCCAGTATCTGCATTGTAGAATGTTAAAATGATCTCTGTACCAATACCAAACAGTCTCAGTCTCCAAAGAAAGTGAATCCTTTGAGCCAGCTGAACACAAAGAAAGTCCACATGGGCACTCCGTGTTTAAGTTGTCATCTGCTAGGATGCCTACATACTTACTTACTTGTACAGTGTATAATTACCTTCCAAGGGTCAAATGTCATTTCTTTAGTTTTGTTAGTGTTAAGAATAAGGTGGTGGCTGTCACAAAAAAGTATTGAAGACAATGACGAATAAAATAACTTCTAACGTAAGACATGACAAACCATGTCACACTCAAAACGTGACAAAATGTGAAGTATAAATTCCATACTATATATTCATTCATTCATGCTTTGGTAATCGCTTATCCTGTTAGGAGTCACAGGGCCAGCGTACACCCTGGACAGGTTGCCAGAGTATTGCAGGGCTGACACATAGAGACAGACAACCACTTCCCTCACTTTCAATTTAGAATCACCAATTAACCTGCATGTCTTTGGACTGTGGGAGGAAGCCGGAGTACCTGGAGAAAACCCACGTGGACACGGGTTAACACGCAAACTCCACGGAGAAGGGCTCCCCTGCCCTACAGTTTGAACCCAGGGTGGAGGGTTTGAACCATGGGGAACCCAGGAACTCTCTTGCTTTGAGGTGATAGTGCTAACCACTGCACCACCGTGCTGCCCTCCATAGTGTATAATCCATGCTTGTTATTCCTAAACACATTGATTTCAATCTCTTTAGGAGTGATGACATTTGTCCAAAAGAAGGACATACTGGCCTGCTCTTGCTCTTAAAAGGTCTTTTTAGGTTTGAGTTATTTTTAGAGTTAGGGTAAGAGTTTGAGTTAGGCACATAGTTGTGATGGTAATTGTTAAAGTTGGAGGCTAGGGAATGCAGCCCATCAATAAGAGGGACACACAAGTATATTAACAGCAGTCTGTGTGTGAGTTTGTGAACACATCTTTGTGTACATCGATGCGTACTTGTCTATGATTATACTTGGAAGAGGGAGGTTAATGCATTTGGGTACCACTGCACCAGGTAGCTTTTCATCTCTATGCACATAATTTCCTAAACACATTTTTTTGATGTTTCAAATTACCTTTTCACTACATCGATGCTCAGAGTTGTTTTGCCTCTCATTGGCACAGAAGTTGCGCTCAGAGATGAAAGGAAACACGGAGTCATAAAGTCAACATAATATCTTCAAAGACTGTTGGAAGCTCAAGAAATCTACAACAAACAATTACTCATGATTACCGGCACTTAGGCAGAGAATAGAGTCATTTCCACAGGAAGCCTCAAAATTTGGATTTGTGGAGCAACAGTGTTAAAGTCATTATTTCCCACTCAGTGTAGTGTATTTGTCAACAGTGTGCATACACAAGCTGTTGGCAGCGACTACGCTGGTGAATCTCTCCATTTAGTCACACATTTTAGTTAAAGCTCGGCCTAAAGCCTATTCAACTTTAAGATTCTTCATTTTTAGGGTGAGAAACAACCGTACACTTGCCTTTTAGCAACTAAGCAATTTATTTCTTTCTATGAACAGTTTCTCTTGCAGGAGAGCAAAATACAAAAGGAGACGTTACTGGGCGCCATAGGTCCTCAAGGACAAGGAGTCGGTCTTTGTCTCCATCCTTCTGGCCAGTGCTATGGGTAATTACTGACAGCTGGTGTTGTCCACCAAAGGTCACGGCTGTAGCCTTTCTCAGAGCCCTGTCATGCTACTGTCCAGCCACATAATGGCCGTATGCTAATGATGCTAATTAGCGGGAAGTGTCAGAGCACTGTTTGTTTCCTGTCATCCAATGGAGCTCCTAAGGGGGGGTGAGGGAAGGAGAGGCCAGTGGATTATCATTAAAGTCACTCGACCATTAAATCAGACAGCTCAGATCACTATCCTGTTGCGGTCACCTATGGCGCTCTTTTGTTCTCCCTGTATGTAGGTAGGAGCTTGCTGGTTTCCATGTGAACGTATAGCTAACATAAGACAGCTCCTACATGGTCTATGAAACAAGTGAAACAAGTAAGAGTGTGCTATTTTGCAGCTATTTTAAACAAATGTGACAAGTTAGCTCAAAGGTAAAATGCTCTAAAAAGGAAGGAGTGAAGGAGGATAAGTGAGGGCATACAAAAAATAAGAGGACGGGCAGATGGATAAGCATTTCTCAAGCATGTGCAACACCACAGATTCATGAATTCTCTCAACAACCTTGTGTGGGTCTCAGTTAAATCCTGATATATTGCAGCTCCCAGTGGATTCAAAGCACTGCATATTAACTAGGCTGGAATGAGCTTTTAATTCATATGCTGAGTTGTATAATTCAGTCATTACCCCATCCAAATATACCAAAGTGCACACCATCCTGATCCTTAGAAGATCAAGATGTGCTGCATGCCAGTTGGGGGATGAGTGAGATATCACTCTTATCATATTGGAAACATAAGGCTGTATAGGTATTTTCATTACTGGCGGCAGGCAGGGGTTTGCTAATTCTGCCTACCTGGTTGGCCCAACCGCTGTGGATCCAACAAAGCCATTTTCATCCATGGGATTACCCCCTTATCTTAATTTTCCCCAGGTAACAATCAGTTTGATGCTCAGCTGTTTCTGGGTTCTGGCTGGCAGCAACGTCAGATGGCTTGGAAGAACTATATAAATGCAAATGCTTCTTTATTGTGTTTATATTAAAAAGAGAAGTGAAGCAGTGAGTTTGGCACTTGGGTTCTTATTAAAGCTCTGGCTTGCATCAGTGTTTTTCAGTGGGAGAAGTCATTACTTACAGTATCTGTTGGCGTGGTTGGCGTCTCACTTAAGCAGATTCTACTGTTGATGGACTTGTGGGGATTCAATAAAAATTATTGACTTTCTCAGATTCGAATGTAATGCATATTGCCGTAATAGGAGAAGTATGTCTAATGGAGAGACGCTCCAGATATTCATTAGCTTAAGAGTTGTTTTTCTCTCACCGAGTAAAACTTCAATCACAAATTGCTCTCAGATGAGACAGCATGCACTGTAGCAATAATAATTTTAATTACCAAAATATACAGGTTTGTTTCTCTTTATTCCCTCTCATGGGCACGTTTGTTTGGGCTGGGTTTGTTTGATTTGGTTATACAACAAAACTTTCTCCATCATATTCTCAACATATCCATGCAATAACACCAGCGATGAAATTGAATGTCACAGTCAATTATACCTTGTGTAATTGCCTTAGCTTTTTTTTTTTTTTTTTTAATTCAAACAGTAGCTTAACACCTAAAAAGAAAACATTTTCGCAGCCCTGTCTCGAAATTATGTTTATACACAACTGCCGAGCAAATGACGTTTTCTATTAACATAATGAGTAAATGTTGCTGATTAATGTACCTAGCAAGTGGCAAAAATATTAATGCTAACCCTATCAGCCAAATTGCTCACTGACAATAAATTTTATTTGTTTTCCATCAAGACAGACAATCATGCAAAACAGTATACACACTTCATGATTACAGCATTCATTTTTCAATTTTGTTTTCTGTTAACATTTAACCGAAATCACGATGTTTCCTTAACCTTGATCAAAGTGCTTTTGTTGCCTAACCCTGAGACAAGAGTCTGGATGCAAACCCAGGGTTCATGTGTCAAGGTCCTCCACTTTGTTTGCCCCCCATCCTCCCCAACGACTTCTGGTGGTACATGAATGTAGTGTTTCATTACCTGACAGAAACATTTTCTCGGAACATAATCCAGGCAGTGATTACATTGCCACAACAGAGTAATTAAGAAAGCAGTTTAGTAACATACAAACAGAATTTGTAGGAGACAGGATTAATAGTTGCAGGGTTACTGCAGTTTAAGGGAAGTTAGATTGAAGACTTTTTTAATGGAAGTTGGAAGAAATTTAAGACCAATTTTACAGTAACCAAAACTGAAGAAAAAAAATGAACCAACATCAATTACTTAGGGTTTGGTTCTCACTTTGCATGTGGGATAGGGGTGTGCCATATCATCTTGTTCATGATGATACAGGCTTAATTTTTAATATCATATGAAAAATTCATATGTGATATTCGCGATATTTTGACTTGTTGACATTGACACTGTTACCCATGGCAACAACAAGCATGGCTGAAAATTAAATTATTAGCAATTCTGGGATGGTTCCAAAAAGAGGAGCAGCTTCAGTAGTGTGGAATAAACTGTGGTGTCCTGAACAGTGACAGACTTCTAAGACTCTTTTAGCAAGTTACTGCTCAGAGGGAACTCATTCAGCGGCTCCTCTGGAAGCAGCACAGGCGTCTCTCCCTCTCCTCTCTCACTGTGCACACACCGGAGTGGATGTTGTCAAGTGATTTTGTCATAAACCTTTAATAATGTAAACCTATGTGATGCTCGCAGCTCGACGATAAACTACATACATGTGACTGTGCAATAGTTCTGGTAGCATTAAAGCCTGTCACAGGTTACAGCGTGATGATTAGAGAGAAATGGCAGAGCATAAAGGTCCAGGTGAAAAAAAAAAACAACACAGGGTACGTATTTTTTGTATTTGGGAGCTGTTCAAATTTGTGGTGGATTTTATTATTTTTTTTTGTTGAACTATCAATATTGTATCCAGAATCTGAATCTTACTCTGAGTTACTGATAATTTTTGTTCTGTTTTTACTAAATATTTGAAGGCAAACTGTTAGGCTGACATGAAAACCATATCACTTATTTTGTTGCAATTCCGTGTTCTTAAATTACCAATACATTTTTTTTTTTTACTAATTTGTTATATCGCCAAGAATATCGTTATCGCAAAAATGCCTCGAAATATTGTGATATTATTTTAGGGCTATATCACCCACCCTTATTGCTGGATTTCACAGCCTTGATTCCATATGTACCAAGTTTGGAAACATTTCTTGCATAAAATGCAGTACAGTCTGTATTCAGTACAGTCTTGTATTCATTGCCTTGACTGGGTTTCAACTATGCTACAGAATCTTGGTTAAGTAGCCAGTTTTTGTTTAATTTGCACTTTCCCTTCTTTTCCAGAGTACAGTAACAGCTAGCAGACAGTGTATCCTCTGCTTTAAGTATCTAAGTGTTGTTGGGGCCACTATAAATAGATGCTACCAGTTTTTTGAGATCTCACAGTGCAGCAATAGAAAAAAGATTTATAAAACCCTACTCCCCATGTCTCAGCATTTTTACAACTTCTGGGAGGTTTATTTAAGACATTTGGTATCAATTAAGGCCTTATTCTTAAATTAATGAATTCACCGCCTTTTAAGACTTTTTAAGGATCATTGGGGACCCGGGGGTTGGTACTGTCCTCTTGCTGCACTAGTGTAGACGGGTGTGTGTTTACTTCAGTCTATCCTGACATCACTGTTGGGTGAGTCAAAAGTGAAACTGTCAGCCATCAGAAGTCAGTAAAGCAACATTTTTTCATCTCAGTGTTATGTAAATCTATAAACATATGCAACCTCTGTAATTTTGTCAGAAGTCGGAGCCAACTTGTGACACTTGCTGAACAAATTAATATTTAGTCACCTCACTTGCTCGTGCTTTCAGAGCCTGCAGATATTTACATTGTTAGTCTCGGCATCAAAACAATATTAAAATAGAAAAGTCAGCATCGTGCTAATTTTCATATGCTAATTTCCAACTGTAACACAACCGATTTTCTGTATAATAATTAGATGATATGACAGCACATTTGAATTTCTGCTGTTTCCCCAGCTTTCACCAAAGCATTCATCAGAGCAACACCGTTTAGCAATGTTTCTCATGGCTGTGCAACTATAATGAGGATATGGCTTTGTTATTCATTTAATCCTCTAGCAGAGCAAAATGCCTCAGACATGATTGGGGTTGAATGGCAGCTACTTATTTTACATTATTTCCACTTCTACGTAATAGTTAATATTTCTATAATTCTATTGTAATAATACGATAACTCTTCTTTAAAGGAACTAAATATCCCACCAGGTACCAGAGATTAACAGCTAATTAAGTCACGTAAATAACCTTAGAATTAGAGGCTTAAACACTTGCTGTGTATTAGTCTGTTGTAAACTGGTACACATGATACTTCTGAGGTGCTGTAACATTGTCATTGAGGGAAGAACATGAAAGAAGCAAAAGTCATTCCAAAATAATATAAAGTCTGTGATGCAAATGACACTTAAGCAGTGTACAGTATCCCTGGAAGGATAATGTAAATAATATTCAGATGCAAACCAACCCTGGGACCATCTCTGGTGAAATGGAGTAAGGAGTAGGGTTGTTTTTGGGGCGTGGAGGATTCTGTGGATGGCGTGACGATGGCTATATAGTTAGATTTATGCATGAGTTTGGTTTAATGGTATCAACACAGGCTGTCGGAATGGCTTCCCACACCATTTCAGTACTCTGGGAGAGATGGTTCAATTACTGCGAGGGGAGCTGGAGGAGTGCGCCACGTGTGAGACACTAGACTGACAGCTATTTAAGAGGCAGCCTCGTAAAAGAGATTTGTGCCTATCTCAGCTGGTGCTGTACTGGTGTGAGCTTCAGTGGAGGGGTCTAACGGCTGCGGCACTGAGCCTCTTTCCCGCTACGACCCGCCTTAATCTGCAGGACTGAGTGCTCCCCGCCCGCATTATGGATCATTTAGTAAAGCCATAAAAGCTGAGGTGTTTTCACATGAAAAGTTATTTCTTCACTACTTCCAATGTGATTCATTCCTCTCTCATCCACATAAATGCCCCAGGAGAGAGAGGTGGGGAGAGAAGGAGGGAGAGAAAAGGAGGGGGAGAGAGAATGAAGTATAAAGGGGAGAAAAATCTGCCATGTCATAAAAGCCAATGGCCTGCTGCTTACATTGATCCTCTTCCAGATCTCTACAAGGATTTGGGGATATTTTTCATCTCTCCCGACAGGGATTGTAAATCTAATCTTTGTTAGCCTTTGAACTTGTATCTTTTAATAGATCGCATCATTATTTGTTTTGCAGACAGTATTGTGGGCAAGCGCTGCATAAAAACTTTAAATTTTAACCTCTCGTTACCTTTACAGGCGTACTATGTAGGATTTTCCTCAATAATAATTTAAAGCCTCAGACGTCTGTAATCAGTATCAATCATCATTTATGAGTCTGTGGCCGTGCATTCATCAGCAGAGGCAACACATTCTCACCCCCAGCTTGCCAAAGACATACATGCCTCTACACTTTGAACTATGATGCTCCAGGTTACCTGCCAGCGTCAGTTTTGGATGCTCAGGATCAGCGTGTTAATTTACACTCGTTACATGCATGTGTCCTTTCAAAATAAACGTAAAGTTTCTGCTTGTGAGTGCATACACTCCCCTCACAAAATAAACTTAGAACATAGTTAAAAACTTGATTTTTAGGTTTACTTCTTCAGATTTAGGCAAGAAAATATGTGGTTAGGCTTATCTAATAAAGTCAAATGTACATTTAATTTGTTTCAGTTGTTATTACCTGACACAGTTAGACCTCAGAGTCAAAACATGGAACGTTTGATACTCAGTTTCTGTACCCTTACACTCACCTTTGGGGGTACCCCACCTGTAAAGGGTGTCTCCTGCCTTGCCTCTCCTTTTTTGCTGTTGTACTCCATGGGAGAGGTAAGCGACATTGCTCTCGTAGTAATATTCGTGTTTTAGCGCTGTTAAGCTGTTTATAACATAATCCTGTGTCACTTCATTTGTGTAAGGGCTTGAGTTTGTATGGTTGTGTTTGATGCAGGATTTTGTTTTTGCCTTTTGCTGTAAGGTATATTTTCTGTCTTTTATTGTGCTTAATTGAATGTAACATGGCTGCCCTTTTGCTGATGTGCTCCATGGGAGAGTTTTTTATGGTTGTGTTTGACTGAGGATTTTGTTTTTGCCACTTGCTGTCAGGGATAAACAGATATCGCCTCCAAAAATATCTACGGTCCGGGCCTCTTCATATCAACACAACGCTAGCCATCCACAGGTTACATATGTACATTTGTTACTAATGTAATGTAATGTCACATGACATACGTCACTAGCTCAGCATGCTACATGTACCAGCACACTACATTGTTATTAAAATAAACTGACTGAATTTTGGTTTCACACGGGACATGAACAGCAGTCTCCTGGCTAGAGATGGATATCGTTAAGATTTTAACGATACTACTGGTCTAACCGATACTGCTTATTGATGCGGTTCTTTAAAGGCACTCTTATCGGTTCTTCTGGGGGTTTTTTTAAGAGAAAAACAAAAAACAAAATGAGAACAGA
This sequence comes from Cephalopholis sonnerati, assembly GCA_019142605.1. Lineage (NCBI taxonomy): Eukaryota > Metazoa > Chordata > Actinopteri > Perciformes > Serranidae > Cephalopholis > Cephalopholis sonnerati. The sequence continues at coordinate 10,944,697 of JAGQAX010000002.1, read as the reverse complement.
GTTAACATTGCTTCATTCTCTATGTATGTGAATACAGTATATAAATAAACATTCTGCTATGGCATAGTTTAGAATTTAATTTCAATTTTCAATTTTATTTATAGAGCCTAATATCACACATCACAATTTGTCTCAGAGGGCTTTACAGCATATGATATCCCTCTGTCCTTGGACCCTCACAGCGGATAAGGACCCCCCCCCCCCGTCCGACATGGATGGGATAATGGGAGATGAACTACAAGCTAGGCGGTCGAAAAGGAGCATTTCTTCGTCTGTACGTGATGCAGGTAAGCCAGATGCTTCGACAGATTGCTCGTGTTTCTGCCCTTACATGCAAAGGAGTTGTTAAACTTGTGGCGACAAGCAGTGTCAGCATCCACTCTTGTGAAGTAAAACCACCGAGAGCAGGACCTCTGTGACACAGAGTGGCAGAGTTGGCCCCAACCTGCCCCTCGCACATGCAGCAGACTGTGATGCTCCAGCACAGAGAGCTCTCCTCTGGATTGAATGGCAAAAAATGCATCAGTGACAAATATCTTAATCATATTGTAAATTAGAAATGGAGCTGGGGAGATAAAAACTGTGAAAGATAATGTTTATGTAACCAAATGAACAAGAAATATATCTTATGAATTTCTTCAATACCGGTAGCAGAACCGTTAACATCGTAGCTTATCAGTACTGTGGTCTTTAATAATTCGGCCCCAGGGCCAGTTTAATTATTTTGTCCACCCCACTTCCCCTCCCGTCCACCATGTGTGGACTTTCTTACTCTACACACTATGACAGTTGCTTGGAGCGTGAAAAAATGACGCCGATGGTGCGTCTCATACCGCTGCTAAAGGGTGCCTCAGTATCTGACGCCAAGTGCCACTGACCAAACATTATTTGATAATTTGGGAGGGACCCCGCCCTCTGCCTGTAGTTTTTTTTTTTCTTTTACATATTTTGCTATGTTGTACATGTTCCTGGGCACAGCACGAGGGTGAGATCGGAAGCCTTTAATTGATAGACCAGTTGTTTTAGTGTGAAAGAGGGAGGAAGAGGGGGGATGACATGCAGCAAAAGCCCTGTCTCACTCTGTCGAATTCCATCAAATTCCGGTGCGTGGTCAGTGACTTGTGGCATCAGGAACCAACGCAAAAAGGTGTCCTTTAACATTTTCATGATATGCAGCTGGTTGCCATTATAGTTTAGAAGCGCCCGGCGGCATCAGGGGGAAACACGGTGGGAGAACGAAAGTTGAGGGAGTGAAAGTCCGAGTGGGGCAGGCAGGAGTTTGACCAAACACCGACTTTGACCAGAGAGACTAGTGCTCACATCCGGTAAGATTCTAAAACCAGACCCTTGTTCTTTTTTCCAAAACTTAAACACATGCTGTGTTGCCTAAACTTAACCATATGTTTGTCATTGAAGGAAACAAAACCTCAATTTGTGGTGTTGTACCAACGTAGTGCATTTATTTTGAAAGGAGACAATGTATGTAACAGGCAGAACTTGACACGGTGTCCCAGAACATCAACAACCAACGCACCCAGGGTACCTTGCACGTTGTATGTGGACATGGAAAGTCCATGACCAAATGTCAATATGTGACGAGGTCAGAGTGAGAATGTGTTGACAGCAAAGGGCCATACGTTGGAAGTGAACCTGTGACCGCTGCGGCAAGGACAAAGTCTACCAGGTGAGCTAATGAGCGCCCCAGTGAGGTCAGAGCTTTATAAAAAGGTATCGACCAGGTGTCAGACTGTAAGCAGCATGCATCCGAGAAGAAGCTATTAGAATCACAGATACGTGGCCGAAAAATGCAAATATAGCATGATGAAACACCAAGAGTACAAAGCTGGGGTTGGCTTTCATTTTCACTGGTGATACTGTTCACAAACAATAACTGTCAATCGTTGCATACTATACCTGTAAGTACTTGTTTCCACGCAAAGAAATGACAAAAAATCCTTGACTCTTGATCTAGAAAAACAACTTATGTCATTAGATTTGATCACCTCCCTATATCTCCAGGCCAGGTACCAACATCACTGTATCAGACACAGCGTCTTCCTTGCACAATGTCAAACTGTATACTGCACAAGAAACTAGAGACAGTGTCTGTGCTTCTCTGCTTGATCGTATCTCTACAGTGAAGTGAGAGCTTTAATCAATTTCACAATTGCGAATCTATCGTGCTGCTGTTGTCACACACATCTTCCATGCCTCCTCACTCACTGAATCACTCATTCATTCTCTCTCAGCGTCCCACTCTCCTCCACTTACACACTGATTCATGCACACGACCACACACGCACATCAGCCCAAATCAATTATGTCAAGCACTGTGGTTGAGCACATAATGGTGGATGTTACTGGTCATATACATAAAGGTGGTTGGCAGAGAATATTGATTGTAAGTTGCTCCTGCCTTGTCGCATTGCTCTCTCCTGTGATCCTGCTGCTCCAAATGTCTCATCTTCTGTTAGCATGACAGGCCCCGGCTGTCCTAATGGTGACTGCAGCAATTTGCAGCCTCCTGGGCAACCTCTCCGGACCACAGCAACAGGAAGGGTGATTATTACTTTAATCCCCTTGTGGAGTTCTCCTATTACATACAAAAGGAGTGGGGGGGGTTTATCTCTCATGCTGACTATGCTGTGGGTGAGAGCGAGAGAGAGAAATACAGAAAGAGAGATAAAGGTCAAAAAAACAGAAAGAGAAAAATCAAAGGAAATAAGACATGTTTTGAACAACTTGTCCACCGAGGTACCCCTGACTAAACGCTTTATTTTGTTGCACTACAACTTCAATCATTCAAAGGCCTCTTAGTTCTTGGTTTGAAGCCATGATTTCCTGCTCAATTGCTAAAATAATACTGGGGAAAGTCTTTTTGGGGTGTCACGAAAAAGTCTGAAAAATACTGGTCAAGCATTATTGACGGGGCTTTCTCTTTTACTGCTTTATTCTGCCTGGCGCTATTTTCTGTGTCAGTCACCACGAACGCCCTTCAAATGCCAGTTATTGTGTGTATTTTGTGTATACCTTTGTACACAGTGATATATGAGGCAGTGACCTTCATGAAGACACTTAGAAAGTCCATTCCACAAGGCTTCTCCTATGCTGCTCTCTGAGCTTTCAGTCTTGTCAATCTCTATGCCTCACTTGAGGTATTTTATGAAGCACCTGTCTACGAGATGCCTTTTCCAGTAGCACATATTACTGCACGGATAGGTCTACTGCAAAGCATATTTTATTTTCTAGGAAGTGTGCTGCTGTCTGCAGTCAAAAGCCCAATCCCAATTCTTATTTTTACTCATACCCCTTATTTTTACCCCTTCCTCTAATTTTCGAGTGCCGCCTTGCCCCCCGGGTCAAATGGGCAGGGGTTTGAAATATTTTCCTAGGAAATGGCGCAAACCCTTAGAGACTCTGATATGTCATCAGTAGTCATTGATGTTTGCATTTACGTAAATGGACGTAATGATTGTTGCCCGACTTTGCAAATGTACCATCTTTTGCTGTGGTGATTTGTCTTGTGTGGGCTAAAGGCATCCTTTTGCAGTTGTCAGGACACTCGCCATTTGTTTACATCTTAAGTGTCACGCTCTCAATCGATCAAACAAGTCACCTAATACAAAAGCACAGTGCTTCATTACCAGACAACTAGCAGTGGTCTGGAGGCTAACATTAGCAACTTTGCTGCAAGCAGGCGGGGGGCAAGGGGGGCACAGAAATATGCAAAGTTGCAGGATCATCATGCACAGATCAGCAATACCATGCAACATTACGTAGCTAGTTAGCTACAAAGTCATTGGCATACTAGCAATTTAATTTGCTTGTTAGAAAGAAAAGGACTGTATCACATTGAAACAACATTAAACTAAGGTAATTGCATGGTTATCTTGAGCAGGCAATCTTACTGTCGATTTCTCAAAACACTTGGTTTAAAGCATGCCTCTTGAAAAAAACTCAGTTTGGAGGGGCGTGTAACCCTAACACTTAACCCTACCCCTATATCTCATATGCCAAGCGTGTAGGAGACAGTAGCCAACATGAAAATGTGAATAGCCCTTTCTAGAGCCAGTGTTTGATTTGTCCGTTCTGCGCTACCGCAGAAAAACATGGCAGACTCGGTGTAACAGTGCCTGCTCCATATGTAGATATAAACAACTCATTCATTGCTTTCAGGCAACTACAAACTCATTAAAACAACATTAGGAATACAGCATACCATTTTGACCAGCTGATGCCCCTAAATCCTACAAAATGGACCTTTATGTGTGCTTGATACTTGAAATCAATGCAGCTACTGTAAAAACAGACACTGTGTGCAAAGACAAACTGCTACAACATAGTTAAATCAAAATGATTCTAAAAAATGCACAGGCTCTTGTGGCATTTACAGAGATAACATACTTTGAGGCATGGAGAAATGCAGGAAAGCCTGAGATGCTAACATTTGTTAAGTAGATAAAAGTGCAGAAGACCTTAAAACCTATCTCTGTTGCTTAATGGCCTTTGCGGTTTGTCAATTTCTTTAACCTGGCTTTATATACTAGGCTGTGTCTTTGATAAAGAATCGGATAAATGTCAGTTCAAGGCTACCATTGTGCTGCTTTGAACTCTCTCTGTTGTTCTTTGTGTTTGGTAATTCTCCACCACATCTCCTCGTATCATTAGCAGATAATAGCTGAGGATACTGGTCAGCTTAATGTCTGTTATCAGACTGCTATTTGCCTGCCTGTTGTTCTTTGGACACTGAGACTTGTCAGTCAGTGTTACCTGAGGTTAGAGGCTATGGCGCAGATGTCGTGTCGCGCCACATCTCTGCCACTCAGAGGTCCTCAGGTCCTCTCTAATGGAACCACATCAATCACAGGATTAGCTCTGTGGAAACGTTTCACCCTGTTGTGATTCCACCATCAAGAGCTGCCCCTCTTAGCCACATTTCCACCCGACTCCCTCGCTGTCACCTGACCTTTGAGTGGTGGGAGAGGATATCTGCCTCAGTGACTAAATGGTTTCAAATCTAACGAACTGTGCTTCTTAGACAGTCAGCTCACATAAAGACAGAGAAAAACAGAGTGACGGATGTCTTGGTATGCATGTTGTAACACGGTGTAATACTGATTTCAAATTGGAAAAGGCCTGTCTTTATTACTTCAATATTAGCTGGGCGTGTGGAGCATAAACATTAGCTTGAGGTGCCACTGTGTCACCGCCAATAATGTCTCTGCAGCATGTCTGCTAGATATTGTGCCTAAAAACTCAGTATATCAAATCTTTAGCTGTAGAAGATGACGAACTATATGACTATGTAGCATTGTCTGGCAGCACACCAGTTTGACATTACTTTAGCCTCTGGGTTTTTAAAACTTGAGGCCTAGCTCAAAGCTACATCAATATTTAAACACTTACCAAGCTGGGGAAAACCAGAGGGAAAAGAGATGGATCCGATTCAAATATTAATGATGAAGCTTTCCAAAACATAAACATTAGCCCAGCATGTCATCCTACGTAAGCTACGTGGTATTAACATTCACTGTTAACACCACCGAAAAGCTGTTGTTCATATAGAAAGGACCTGAGAGAATCCAGAGCCCTTAACTCTTATGAACATATCTGTTAGTGCTATGAGACACATACTGCCTGCGGCAACACGAGAAAAGGAAATAAATATTTTCCCATTTCTGTTTAATTCTGCCATCACACATATTTATTGTAGTGCCTAAAAAGCAATGTCCATCATGTTTCTTTAAATATCCACAGCTCTCTCTAAGGTAACAAGACACTTATAATACATATTATCATTAAACAAATATGTGTTATTTTCAGCTAAGTGGATTTTGCAGTCTTGAGAGTGCAATTTTAAAAAGAAATCTCACCTGTCTCAATCATTTCTCAATCATCCGTAAGCTTTGCTGCAAGCAAATAATAAAGCCCAATATTACTTTGGGAAAAAGCTAAGTTCTAAGAGAAAAAATAATCCCACACTTGATAAACAAAGAAACACGAGGAATGGAGAGCTAATTTGAAATTTAAACTGAATAATTAGAAAGCATTAGTGGAAGAAGTAAAGCAACAGAGAAAACCCTGAATTAACAGAGAAACAAACAAACTTCAATTAAATGCTAATATAAATAAGAAAACTCAATTCCTAATAGGCTCGGGTCCGAAAATTTTACACAGTGATAAATCTCAAAAATACATGGAAAATCAAGTTAAATGAGAGAAGAAACAAATCCACTATTACTGTAAAAAATATTCATATAACCTGCGGGGAGACGCACTCAGTCTCCTAGCAAATAAGAAGTGATTTTCAAATGTTCTATGCCAAATTAAAGTTAACAAAACACAACCCAAATTAAGGGGCTTAGCCCTATTATCTGTTGCATCTAACAGAAGAACAAGTCAAAATACCCAAATCACTAAAACACCACATGAATTCTCAACTGCACACTTTTTTTTGCCACAATCACAACACAAGGAACTGATGGCCTCTGTGTAAATTTCATAACAATCTAAATGTGGCCACAAACATTCCTCTCTTGAAACACCACAAAGACCCAAGTCATCTATTGATCATTCCCTTTTACTTAAAGAATAACACAGACATAAAAGGTATCTGCACCATCAAGCGCTTAACATAAAATCAGCCTTTATGCAGATGAAATGTTGCTCTTCTTCCAAAACCTTTCATTGTCATTGTAAGAAACCATCAGGCTGAGATCCATCAGGCCATACTTAACCGATCAAATAACCTATTCTTTACCAACTCCATTAAATGACTCGTATACCGTACACCACCTTTTTCATATCCTCACATGGTAACACTTCTTCACGCACACGTATGCAAAACTAAACATATTGTAGTTCTCCTGCCAGCAACGGCCTAATACTCTCTACTTTTTGTCTTTGGTGTTATTGAATGATTTAAGGCAGGGGTTGGCAACCTTTACAATCAAAAGAGCCATTTTGGGCCAAAAAATCTCTCAAATAAGTTGCCAGGAGCCACAAAACATATTTGAGTCTTATAATGAGGGTAACAGCAAGTCTAAATTTGCCCATTAACATTAGTGATAGGCCTTAATGAGCCTTTATTATTATGTTTTACCACAAAATGGCTACTCCGCAGTTGGTTATTTTTAATTGCTTGGTACTTTAACTTATCCGGGTTGGTGGTAAAAGCAAACTAGTATGTCCATGCATTGTTAAACTCTCTATAGACTTTTTTAAAAATCTGGAATCCAAAGCTAGCTTAGCTAGGAAGATCCAAGACAAGCCATCGCTATTGAGGTTCAGCAAATTTTTCTAGGAAAAGGCAATAAGTTGTATGATGCACATTTAGCTGATGACTGTAAAAACATTTTTTCAAATTCTGTGAATAGGCTACACATATTTACAATGGAGAACATAAGAATCACTTAAGGCCTAAAACAGTGAAAAAATGAAAATTCAAATGTTAAAAAATAGCTGAGCCACAGGTTGCCTACCCCTGGTTTAGGGGGAAGGCATGTTTTTTTTAACCTTCACACAGAAACTGTTTCCCCGTCTCCAGCCTTTATCTACCTGGCTGTCTGTTCCAGCTCCATAGAGTGTGTTTGTGAGCTTCTCTGCAAAACAGTGAATCTGCATTTGGGGTCATCTCCCTCTTTGTATGTGAACACATTATGCAATCTGAAGTGGTCTCGGTGAATTTTATTGGGACTTTTAGGATGACACGCAGCTTTTTGCCAAAGATGAATTTGAGGTGTTTTATAATGGAAGGATGGGTGGTTTTAAATAGACAGACCTGTACCCCTAACATTACCTCGCAAATGGACATGAGGCAACATAAGCTTTTAACATCTCTGGTGATTTACATGATGCTGAGTCTGTTAATTTTATTTTTTATTATTCAGAAAATACAGAGGATGGTGAGCCATAAAGAGGGAGCTGACCTGTTGATTTTTAAGTGAGCATCCATTAATCAAATAGATCTATAATAGACAGTTTTTTTTTAATTTCAGAATACACCTTGATCTCCTTTAAGCCTGAAAAACATACTGAAATATGTCACTAATACTATAAAGCAATTAAATCTGCATTACTGCTATCACATAAAACTGCTGTCTTCCCACATGCAGTGCATATGCATAAAACTTTCACAATGCAGCTAACCTGGAGAATAAATTGAGACAGAAGTTCAGCTCAGGGGCATGCAGCCGTACCAAAAAGAGGAATGGAAAAAAAAGGAAGATGAAGGATTCAATGCGCCAACGCACCACTATGTCAGTAAAATGTACACAGCTTCTCACACAGGTAAATGTGTTTCTTTGACTGTAGCGTCGCACACTCTGGCTCTATATGTCTTTTATTTTGATGAAGTTTCAGCCTTTGAGCCTTCTCCAAGATCAACAAGCATATTGAGACACAGGTACACTGATCTGTTATACGGACCAATGTATCTCAATGTATCTTAGAGAGGAACTAGGATGATTACATTCAATGAAATGAGCTGCTACTGGATATTTCTTTACATTTAATAGTACTTCTTCTTAATGCTAATGGTCTTTCCAACATACATCTTACCACAAGGGCAAGTAATGAAGTAAATAACAGATTTACATTTACATTTCTACAATCAAGTCTATTGCCAGGGATCATCACCTCATTATAGTTCTTGGTGTGCATTACTTTTATAAATGTGTTTCTTGGACCAGACAACAGTCTAATTCAATTTTTTCTCAGCCTGCTAATCATGCATGCACGGGGAGCGATGCAGGGAAACACCAAGAACAGGTGGCCAGTCGATTACAGAGTGGCTACTGGGAGAATATGCTAACTCAAGAGAATATTTGCAGACGGCCCCAGTTATCCTTGCTCAAGCTTGAACCCAGAACCTTTTTACTGTGGTGCTAAACACTGAGCCACTGTCCTGCTTGTTAGTGTATTCCTATCACTGTTAGAGTGGCTTTGAAAACTATGCAAGTCACACAACAATCCCAACAACAATACTGATATCAACTGAATGACAATAAGTCTTGGTTAAGTCATTTTTTCAGCATTTATGTGTTTTAATTCTCTCAGCAATACTAGCTAGAAATACCACCTCCTTGGTGGTGATAAGTGAGCCAGCAAACTGTCATTTGTCAGTGAAGCTCTTTACCTGTAGGCCACACTGTTGTCTCAGTTTGCTCCAACTTAACTACATAGACAGATTTGGAATCTGTATAATAAAAAAATACAACACATTTATTTGGGATATAATTAATACAAGTAATCCCAAAGCCACATCTTCTAGTCGGTTTCATTTGGGTTGTGTTCAGTCCAGGATGTCCTCTACAAAGACACTGTATTAAATCAATTTTTCACAGTCTTTATCATCATGAGTCAGAGGACACAGCTAGCAGAGCGACTCCATCCATGTTCCCTCTACTGTCGCGACGTAAAGACATGCACGGTTCTCAAAGCAACATTCAATCACCCATGCGCTACAAATTTGATTTAAGACTGCAATTTCATTAGCCGCACATTTTCCAAAGGACAACACAAAGCTCAGGCCCTCACATTTCATCATCATCGTCGCTGCTGCTATTTTATTTGCCCTCTCGTCTCCTTTTCAGAGTTAACCAACCCCAACAAACCAAAAATGTACACAAGTATTATTTTTGGTACAGCAGCAGATGCTGAGCAAACAGGCAGAGACACAGAGACACAGACAGACAGACAGACAGGTAGCCTCTGTAAAAGAGGGAGGTGGCAAAGGGTGAAGGCTGTAAAGCTATGACAAAGACGTGCATTGGGAGACATGACAGGAGTGATAAGTAAAAATGAATATGCCTCAGGCAGCAGACTACTGATTACTTTCTTACTATTATGGCCTCACGTTTTGCAGAGCATTTGCTGTATGGTTGGCCGTAAAACAGCACAGTGAGCATATCACTGGTGTGGCTAATGCTTGCAACCTGCTTCTATTCCGGCATAAAACGCAACCCTGCCTCAGATCACAGGAGCTGCGTCCAAATCACATAAAAAGTACTGATTCTAACCAGGATTTGAGTATATAGTGCGCTCACACAGAGAAAGTGACAAAACTGAGTCTACACTATTAAAGTTGTCAGCATGCTTATGCGGCGTTAATGGACGCTATTATCGGACAATGCAATGTATAAAGGAAGCAGAGGAGCTGCTCACAGCTGGGGAGGAAATAAAACAAATTGTGGACGCCGTTGAGACAGCTCAAAGGACATAATGCTAAAGCAAATAAACAGCTGGTGTCTCTTTAGATTCCCTAAAGAAATATTTTACTGTTGGAAAGGTAGTCATTTTATATAAAACTAGCCTGTCTATGCAGTAGAGAGATGCATATACTTTTGAAATCAGTGCTATACGACCAAAGAAAACAGAGGAAAGGGCTGTCGCATTGGCTCAAGAGGTAGAAAACCTACAGCTAACAAAATCCACTGCCCTGCATCGGACCAATGAATGCTCTTGCTGATGGGTGACGTAATGCAAATTTTTCAGCCAAACAGTGTACTAAAATATGTTTTTGAAAAAATTTAGTGAGAATTGGCGACATAGTGACAGAATCTTGCTTTGTATTTTATCAGCACTGCCTAATTTTATCATTTGAACTCAGTCTTTTCTATGTTTACTTTAACAATAAAGGAAAACAATATGACACCTGGTTCCTCTTCACAAATTCTTGTGTTACAGCCAATCAGTGTACTAAAATCCATTTCTGAAGACATTTTAGGCAAGAAAAAGGCAACAGATTCACAGAACGTTTGGTCAGCACTGCCTACTTTTATAGCTTTTATCTGAGTTTGGTCTAAGAAGATTCTCTCTCGGTCCACTTCTTTAGACTTTGTGTCATGATGGCGAGCATAAGATAAATGTGAAATTGCAGTTTGTAATTCGAGAAACAGCCCTAGAGCCAACAAAGATCAGCTATTTATCATTATTATTTATCCAAATTATGTTGCAGGATTATAATTTTTACGCTCTTTTTACAGGTTATTTCCTTGTTTGCTTTTTTGTCATCTTTCTTTTTTTAATTTTCTCTTTTTACTAATTCCTCACTATTTTTTGGGTCATTTCTTCTTTTGTTGCTCATTGCCTTTTTCCCATGTTTTTGAAAGATACGAAACAAATTTGCTCAGGTGTCAAAGGGTTAAACAAGTCCAATAAAAAAACTACTATTTCCACTGTCATAACACAACAATTGATTTAGTCTATCTCTCATAAGGTAAGTCAGTACTTTCTGACTTATTGTCCTTGTCTACAGCACTCAGCCCCACATTTGTAAATCTTTCCAAAAAAAAAAGAAGGGTAAATAATTTCCTGAAACAGCTGGGGGTTGCAGTTTTGAGCAAATATTACTCAAACAGGAGTACACTTTGTATTTGTTGGGTTTTTTTTTTTAGCTGTGGATTAACACACAGTTTGCAGCTGTGGTGAGTATTCACAGCAGCAGGATACTGTATATGAAATTGACATAAAAATAAACCGCAGTGCCCACACTCATTGTAATTAAGGAACACGTTAGCCGGTGTAACAGCATGGCTCACTGATGTACTAGTTTTTGGGCAACAATAGAGGTCTGTGGCAAAGAAAAAGTAAAGAGCTATATCTGGCCTTGGTTACACTTGGTAGTAAGGTGATTCTTGTTGTTTTGGAATTTGTTCACAGTAGAAAAAAACCTAGAGCATGACAAGCCCTCTCCTTTCACTGATCATCTCTTATTAGAGCGATGCTTCAAACACTGTGGTGGGAGGCCAAAGTGCAGAAAAAGCCCATGAGCTGCTGAGTGACATGTGACAGTCAAGCTGGTCTGTCCGGCACCTTTATTTTCTGTTCACTCCCCTCAGTTATTGTCATTGCGCTCGTGACCTTATCACTGACATGCCAAAAAAATACTGCTGGCCTTAGCTGATGTTCAACAGGGGAACAGCGGAAAGAAAAGAAACAGGGACAGGGCAGGAGAATGCTTGACTAAGCAGTAGCTGTTACCTCATTAGGGCTAGTGCTCCACAACGATGTTTAAAACATGAACCACACACTCATTTAGTGCGTAATTTGACTGAGGTGCGACAGGGTCGAACAAGGGGGAGCACCCAAAGTGGAGGGGTCGTGATCATTAAGATTGCATTAACTAACATTAACTAAGCGTGGATCTCGGTGACTCCATTTCTCTCTTTCCCGAGGAGATAATAGCTCTCTTGCTTCCCAAGGTTTCGCATCTTTTTCTAAAACTCTGCATTATTTCTATTCTATTTATCGCTCCCCTATTTACCCTTCAATAGCTCTGTCCCTCACTTTCTCTGCCTCTCCCACCCACTCGCACTCACACACACACATGCACACACACACCCCATTCAGTTTTAGAGAGCACTGTAGGCAGAAATGCCCATGGTTTGGATCATGCTGAGGAAGCAGGAATTAATTCCAATCAGGCTTGAACAGGGAAGAGCCATTCCATTCTGCACCACTCCTGGAGTCACTCAAACAAGAAGCACCCCCACCTCCGCTGCATATGCATGATCACACACACACGCACACACTTGCACAAACCGGTATCGCACACAACATTTTGAGCACACATGGCATTGTGATCTCGCTTGGCAGCTGAACAGAATTTTGTTTATTAAACATCAGTGATGTCTTTGACATTAATACCATGCTAATGAAACCCCTGACACCCTGGTTCACCTGTCTTTTCCATTTGGCTGAGGACCTTAAGCAGCCATGGGGTGCCGCTAATACTGCTGCTCACAATAAAACTCTGTTTGTCAAGATTCAAAGCGCTGTGGTTTCCGTGTCAAAAGCCTCCATGAAAATATGGTGCACCCTTGCCATTATCTACTCCTCTGGAGCACCTTTCCTCTGCTCCTCTTTCACCCTTATTCCCCTCTTCATCATTTGCCTCATAACAGTGTGTCAGAACACAGCCACAAAGCTCATCTGGGAGTAATGCAATTTGCCTCTGCGTTCTTTATATGCCTGCACGTCTCCTTCGTTTTCCTTATAATTCCTACCTCCACGTAACAGCTCTGACAGAGTCCATGTGGGGATCCTCCTCAAATGTCCATGTCACCATTATACTTCCCCCTCATCCACATTGAATTCACTGACTCCACAGCTATTTTCATCTAACATCTCCTGTCTGCTTTTTTTTTCTCTGTCTCCACAATGGGAGAGAATTTTAGCATACTGCTCTTCTTGGCATTTTCTAGCTTCCCCTGAGCCCAGGACAAAGCATTATGTTACAAACCCTGGTTATGCAGAACGAAAAGAGCTGTAATACTAGAAACCATCTTGCGACGAGATAACTCCAGCCGCGATAGATAGACCTGACTTAAAGGACCAGTGTGTAAGATTTAGGGGAATTTTTGGTGGCACCTGGTGCTGAGGACTGCAGATTGCAACCAGCGTAAACTTCTCCTGGTTAGAATTCCTTCTTTCAGTGTTCATTAATCAGGAGGTTTTTACAAGGAGCCGAATTACCTGCAGAGTTCTTCTCCTTTTCAAAACAAACAGACCAGGTGATTTAAACCGGTAAAAAAAACTGAATAAAGCAGTTTCACGTTACAAATCAGCGTTTCTCCTACACTGTTTGTTGCAGCTCAGCACCAGCTTATGTGTGTTCAACTATTTTCTTTAATTAAAGTTAAAGTTAATTTGTTAACTTAGGTGTGGGAGCAGAGCCACACCCCAACCCCACCTCTGATTACCCGCCAAGCCTACTAATATCAAGTCAATCCATCCTGCTCTGTTTGTCTCAGCTTTCTCGATCCACCCTCCCTTTCCCTTCCCTTCATCCATCATCCTCCCTACCAACATTCCTTCATCCTCTCTTCCCTTCTCCCCTCATCTCTTCTGATTCAGTCTGGCACATACCTCTCCTATGTCTCATTCTAGGTACAGTCTGGGGGGCCTGTAATCAACTCGAGCAGAAAAACGCCTGAGACAGAACCCACACAGTGAATCTCCCTCTTCCCAATCTCCAGTACATCCTCCCAGATCAACCTAACAGAAGACATCCCTCTTCCACCTTCACCCCCACTTACATCTATTCACCAGTCCTCAACAACTAACACCTCCTGAATTACAATAAAAGATTTAAACAACATATTCTTGTGGCGTGGTCCTTGCTAGTGAAAGTCTGCTCACCTTATTTTCGATCCAGACATTCAGGAGGTTTTCACTGTGAGTAGAATTATCCTCAGAGATATCCTTCTCTCCAAAACAAACAGACCACTACTAAAACCGCTGAAGAAAGCAGTTTCACATTAAAAAACAATGTTTTCTCAATGTTCTTGTTGCTGACTGGCTGCTAACTACAGTGGCCGATGCAAAACGTAAATGTCCCTATCCAGAGCCAGTGTTTGGTTTATCTGTTCTGGGCTACTGTGGAAACATGGCAGTGCAACGTGGCGGAAGAGGACCCGCTCCCTATGTAGATATAAATGGCTAATTATAAAGTAACAAAAACACAACGATTCTTATTGTCAGGTGATTATACAATAAAGAAAACTTATTATATTCAATTTCTGCCAATAGATCCCCCTAAGTCCTACACACTGATCCTTTAAAAAGACTCTGGGCCAAGGACATAAAGTAGGAGGCCAATGGCCCCTTTTTTACTTCCTACTCCCTTCTTTTGGCACACTTGCACAGTCCACACCAATCTTCAAACTTGGCCTCCATTGTGTTCTCAACTTCTGTCTCCAGACATTCATTCATTCATTTTTCGTAACCGCTTATCCTGTTAGGAGTGGCAGGTGTGCTGGAGCCAGCTGACATTGGGCTGGAGGCAGAGTACACCCTGGACAGGTCGCCAGACTATGGCAGGGCTGAAACACAGGCAATTAACCTGCATGTCTTTGGACTGTGGGAGGAAGCTGGAGTGCCCACAGAAAACTCATGCTGACACAGGGAGAACACGCAAACTCCGCACAGGAGGGTTCGAACCCCCAACCCTGGCTTTGAACCAGGAACCCTCTTGCTGTGAGGCGACAATACTAACTGCACCATCATGCCACCACTGTATTAACACCTGGCAAAGTACTCAAACTGCTTCTGTGGTAGTTCCCACTTCCATAAATGTCACCATCACCTCCTTTTTCCATGATGACACACACACTGACTCACAAGGTAAAAACAATACCAGAGCTCAAAGCAGGAAACAGCTATCCAGACAATCCCTGTCTGACTTAAATATGTTTCTAGCCTTACCTATGGGTGACAGCTCTGCCACACTGCCGATGTAGGGACCCTCCAAGAACTTGGGCTCGCTGTCGTTGATGTCCTGGACCTTGATGACAAACTCTGACTCTGGCTCCAGAGGGTCGTTGGAAAGTCGGTCCCGGGCCTGAGCCCGAAGTGTGTAAAAAGCCTTCTCTTCTCTGTCCAGTCTCTCTGTGGCATGGATGTCTCCTGTTAGCTCATCGATGATGAAGATGGAGCCCGCCCCTTCTCCAGAGATAGTGTACTTGATGTTGCCCTCGCCTTCGTCGGAGTCTGTATGGATCTGTAAATTAACACATAATAAATGTGAGGACAGTGAGTTCACAAAAGGAGGCATCCCTATATACTGTCGATTTTATTTCATTTTATTGCAACACCATGGCAACACTTTCACCTTGAAATTACATTAACATTAATTTGCAAATACATTTTATCTCAAAGGTACAGTAACGCTGCCCAGATTGGTTCTACTAACATTAAGAGGAAGCTTTATTGGGCTCTATTTACAATTGCTAACAAGCTATGGCACTCATATTGTTTTCTGTATGAAAAAGTGGGTTGGCCTTCTCTTTCTGTTAGAGGGGAGCAGCATTTGTTTTTGTTTATTTATAAGGAACTTTTTAAAAAATTGCTCTCATATTTGACTCTGAGCTGTAACACACAACACACATTCACAGGACTGTTTAGTACTGCAGGTTCCTAGAACTAGGAAAGATTGTTTTTAGATTCTTTGCACCACACACCTGGAGCAACTTGCAGTATACTTTGAAGCTTGATCCTCTGGTTTCAATAAGTCAAGTCCGAAATTTAGTCAAAAAACCTGACTGATTTTAACTGTGACTGTTGTAACTTGTTTTAATCGACTCATTGCTCATTGGGTCTTGTTCAAGAGTGAGGGTAGAGTGTAGAATGGAGCGTGAGATGGATCGGCAGTTTGGTGCAGCCTCTGTTGTGATGCGGGCGCTGCGCCAGAGCATTGTGATTGATTGCTTTTGATTTACTGATCCATCTACATCCCAACCCTCACCTATGGTCATGGGCTCTGGATAATGACCGAAAGAATGAGATCGCAGATACAAGTGGCCGAAATTAGTTTCCTCCGTGCGGTGGCTGCGCTCTGCCTTGGAGATAGGGTGAGGAGCTCGGACATCTGGAGGGAGCTCGGAGTAGAGCCGCTGCTCCTTTGCGTCCAAATGGGCCAGTTGAGGTGGTTCAGGGCATCTGATCAGGATCCTCCTGGGCGCCTCTTGTTAGAGGTGTTCTGGGCATGTCCCACTGGTAGGAGGCCTTGAGGCAGACCTAGAACATGCTGGAGGGATTACATATCTCATCTGACCTGGGAACACCTTGGGGTCCCCCAGGAGGAGCTGGAAAGCGTTGCTGGGGAGAGGGATGTCTGGGGTGCTTTGCTTGGCCTGCTGCCCCCTCGATCTGGCCCCGGATAAGCAGATGAAAATGGATGGATGGATGGATGGATGGATGGATGGATGGATGGACATATTGTACTTTTTAAATTGGCTGTTTTATGTCGTTATTTATGTACTCAGGTTAAATAAAGGTTTATATTTACCTATACTTAAAATACTATTTCTAAACTCTCAGCAACACACTTACATTACACAATTATCCTAATAATTATCTTTTTTGCTGTTTCCTTTTACTGAAAACCACTCTACATTAAAAGTGAATGAGTCATCTTTACTTCATAGCATTTATAGTAGAAAAAATAGTAAGTGACAGAATTGCTGCAGTAAAAGCTTTATCAGCAGGATGGAATTACTGCCTGTTTTCTACGAAAATCCAACATACATGGCCAAAAATAAAGTACATAAAAGCAGAAAAGAAAAGGCACAGAAGGAAAAAACAAAAACAAAAATGCAAAGTTTCTGGTTCAGCTATTCCTCTACCTGCTCCTCTTCCTCTCCCTTGTCCAGACATTACTTTTCCTCTCTCAGCTCCTCTGTGTTCTGTATCCACATTGAATAAACTCTGTCCTTACTGTAAACGTCCACGTCACTAAAAGACCTTCAACACTTGGTTATGTCTCTGATTGAATTTGGAGTCAGCTGTGGTTTGTCCATTTTACTCATCTTTTATCAGCTATTTCTCGATGTTAAAATGATCTGTTCAATCAAAAATGCCTATCAAATGTTTCAGTCTAGCTTTGAGCTGCTGTTGTTAAGGCTTTATACTACATTCAAGGTTTTGAACATTGGCTTTTTATTTCTGGCATGCTGTCTGTGAGCATTTGAGATAAGTCAAGAAAAATCAACAATTTTTGTATTGGCTGTATGTCAACAAAATGTAGGTATTTTAGAAATGTGATAATTGACTGCATTTTCTGTGAAAACAACATGAACTGTGTTTATGGTACAATCCACAACAGACTGATGTTGTGCTAATTGTGTTTAAAGCTTTGAAAATGTGAACACAGATTAAACTAAAGGATGTTAGCGATAGTAAAGAACTGTCATAAATGTATTTGCCGCAGTCAGGACTGTTAAATGAAAGTGGTTTTCATGTGTTTTTTCCTATAATATCTGCTCTTGCACAACAATATCCATTTTGTCGGAACTAAAGCATGATTTAATTTTTTTATGGTTATGGTTCCTTTACCAAGGCAGTTGGTTAAAAATGAAAAAGTCAATAGTGATTTGAGGCACAAAGCCAGCCCAGTTTTCTTTTTTATCATGGAAATAAAATCAAAATGTCTTTCTAACCAAAATACTTTTGTGGCTTGAGCAAGCAGAGGACTTGGATCTGATCTCTGGTGTCCTCATTGTGGTTTGAAAGCGCATACTGAGTTTAATGTTCTGGGATGAGGGTTAAAAAGCGGTTTACTTTCATAGAATGAAGTGTGATACATTGATAAAGTCAAAGACTTCCTGCTTAACAAGTGTTACAGCAGCAAGTGTGATTTTTTTATTATGAAACCTGACACTATTTTGTTGCAGCATGTTTGAAAGCAGGCTAAGAAGTAGTGAGAGTTTTTTCAAACCGTTCTACATTTCATGAACATTCTGAAGCAGACAACACAAGCTGTTTACAAACCCCAGACAACAACAGGTCCCAGCATCGACAAGGAGGGGTCAAGGTCAACAACGAGGAGCCAGCTGACAGGTGGAGAGAGAATGCATGACCACTTGTTATAACCGACATACCACACACGATGACACCTGAGTCATCACCATTCACTGATGAATAATGTTGGAGGAAATATTCAGATCCTTTACTCAGGAAAAAGCACTAATACCACCCTGTAAAACACCCTGTTAGAAAATAAATATAGAGAAGTAATAAAAATCATGCATTAAAAATGTTACTTACATAAAAGTATGTTTTATCAGAGAAATAAACTTAAAAGTTTTAGAAGTAAAAGTAATCAGAGAAATGACTGTGACTGTTGTACTGTTTTTATAGGACTGCAACAAATAATTATTTTCATTATGTGTTAATCTGCTAATTATTTTCTGGATTAATTGTTTTGTAAAAACACTACAGGAAAGCAGCAACTACTCACATTTGTGAAGCTGAACTATGAAATATCTTTGTGTTAAAAACAACAAAACACTTATCAAAATAGTGCCAACGGAATTTAATTTTCTGTCAGTCTATTAATGAATTCATCTTCAATTTAACTTTTTATGTTTTGAGCGCAAAACTCTTAATTTGTGATTTACTGGTTATTAAAGCTGTTAGATGAATGTAGTGCAGTAAGAAGAACAATATTCCCCTCTGAGATGTAGTGGAGTAAAAGTATAAAGTGGCATGAGAGGGAAGTAGTCAAGAAAAGTACAAGTACCTCAAATTTATACTTAAGTACAGAACTCAAGGAAATGTACTTGGATAGATTCCGCCACTCCTGATTAAGGCTGGGCGATAAAACCACTATGTGCGACACATCAATACATTTTCAAACGATATATAAATTTACACAACACCATTTATATCGATATAGGGTCAAACTGTGCGATATAACGCATACCAGCGTTCCATCATCTCACTAACTCACTTGCATGTTGACGTGCTACGCTAAATCAGTCTGTAAGATGAATGAAATCACCACAGCACACGTGCAATCCAGCGCTGCGCTGCTAGTTTGTGTGTGAGGTGGATTGTAGTGCATCGCCGTTCTTCTTGGTAGTTGTAGTCTATTTTGTGACACAAAGACAGCTCCTAGATTACAACATTTCAAATATGGCTTTGACTTGCAACTGAAAACATGGAGCCCATTTCATAGAAAATACCGAGATATATATCGTGTATCGCCAGTCAGCCTGAAAATACAAAAATATGAATTTCTGTCCATATCACCCAGCCCTACAGCTAAACACTGTTTATATTTAAAGATTATACTGATGCCAATAATGACAATAATACTCTCATCATATCGCACCCTTTATCTATTATCTATCTTGAGGTATCAGTTTTTGCAGACACATGTAATATTTCTCAAAAAGAGTTTGAAGTATTTTTTCACCAGGAGCAGGATGGGAAATAAAATCAAAATGAATCTACCTGTAGTCTTTAAAAAAGGTGACCCTGCAAAATCCCCAGTCTTTACAAAATCCTCATAGTGTGTGAATAAAACTCACATTGTCTTTAGATGTGAGACGGTGTCAGACCTAAGTCTTTAAAAAGTCTTTTCAAAGTCTTCTAGCATAAGGTCAACATTAGCCGCCACCAAGGATGGAAAGTCTCTTGAATTCCACCGCTTAAACCCTGACAAGACAGAAATTCTTTCAACTGGTCCTGATAACTTTTTCACTGCAGTCGATCACTTTATTGTTCCACATCACTCAGATAACAAATGTATCACTAAGAATCTTGACATCATCTTTGACCAGTATGAGACTTTTGACCACCAATAGCAAGCTCATAATTTTCCGCAGCTAATAAAGACTGCAAATATAAGATGTAAATACATCCTGTAAATACTGAGATATTTGAATTTTTGTCCATATCTCTTAGCTTTACCCCTGATGAAGAGTGTTAAAAATCAGTATGTGGACCTTTAAATCGAGGTTACTACTCCGACATTTTGCATGGAATTTTCTTTTCAGTTTCAACCGCTGTGAATACTGATGGTTTGTGTAATTGATAGTTGTCAGAAAATGATATTTGGTCATCAGCCGTGACCAAAAGAAATTAATACTTTCCTTCCATCCATTCCCTTATCTTATCCCCCCAAAGGCAATTGCAGCTTAAGGCCTTCTCAGCGCTCCCTATAGACTAGCCATCATCGTTGTCTGGAAAAAAAAAGACACCACAGTTCTAGTGATGATTTACACCTTTTCTGCACATTGTGCCCTTCACAGGATGTGACGCCCAAATTAGGAGATCAAAGTCATTTCAAAGATTGTTAAAGGTAGAGACATAGAGGTGCCGGGGCTGAAAAGTGAACTTAAAAGAGCCCTTATAAATCAGCGCTATAGTTCCCCCCTAATGTGATTAGAAGACATTCCAGCAGCAGCAATAGGAGCAGCATCGGTCCCCCATCCCAACCTCCCCTTTGGCTCTTTAGCGAGCACAAGACCTGCTCCCCCTCCCGCTCACCTTCTATCTGAAATTATAATTCAGAGCTGTCTATGCAGTGTAACTGTGGTTCAATCTTCTGAGCAGACCAGGGATGAGGGGAAATCACCCTGGCCTCCCTGGTTAATATTTTATAAAGGCTTAATTAAATACAGGCTTCTATCACCCTCGCGGGGGTTTTCATTAAGTATTTGTCGTAAAACCGTGGAATAATGCAAGCCTGTGCCTTGATATTGCTTCCCTCATCCATTTTCCCCTCCTTTTTTATCTATCTGTTTTTGCCTCTTCTCGCCATTCTGAATCATCCTGGAGACAAATACATGAAGTCAGAGGAAATATACCACCGGATACTTTGGCGGTATCAATATTTCAGTTATAATAAAAGAAGTTTCATTGGTCCAAACTATGAGAGTTATCCAATAAAAGTGTGCATAGTCATGCGCCACTGGATATGTTTCCCCCAGACACACACTCTCCACTCCTCTCTGTGTTTTTCTAAATTAGATTCCGCAGACAAGAATGTGTGTGAAATGTTGTCATCATGTGTTAATTCAATTGCACAAACGCTGGCACCATGCGTGTGAGTCCCTACCTACTGTACATGTGCTCACCCAGCCACACACACACACACACCTATCCACTGCGCGTGTTTGCTCACATTGGCACAAACACACATACGTACATAGTGAGTTCATCATTCTGCTGGGATGATGCTATTTCTCCCCCCTCCGGCTGGATATACCCATCCGTCTGTCAGTCTATCCTCACTGGAGTGATTCAAGTTGGCAGCTTGAAAAACACACACACTACGCTTAGCTAAGTTGTTCTCAGCAAACTAAAGGTCAGAGCCAGGACGTCACTCTGTTAGCAAAAAATAACCAGGAGTGCAAATCTAATTTACATGAGGAGTCCACTGCTGCTGAGCGAGAATTACAACTGCTCCGCTGGTCAAATATTTGATCCATCTTTTGGGACCTTTTTTTTGTGTTTTAGGTTATGCAGCTGGGTCATCAGATGAATACAGTAAAATGAAGATGGTAAAATATTTTTGCTTGAGTGGAGGTGGTGTCAGCTTTTCATGGACCACATCACAAGTACAGAGAGAAAAGTATAAACACTAAAAACATGCAGACCCAAAAAACACCATAAATGTTACATCAATACTCCACACACAACTTCTACCATCTGATAACCAAATACTCACAAAGCACACAACTAATACAGCTACATGGCTGACACACTGACCACAGCAATGGACATAAGAGAAGTGGATTATGCTGCAGAAATTACTTCGGTCATTGTGGTAGTTTTTTTTTTTTCTCCAACAGTGAAAATGGGTTGCAATTGGAATCCATTCTTAAAGGCTGAATTCAAGCTGACCGTTGACGCTTATCCTCGTCCATGAGGAAACTACAAACATTTTATAACCACCTTTCAAGGCTGCAGGGAGAGAGTCTTTACTCAGAGCACATTTTTTGGGTGGAGGATTACTTTTTCATGCTGGCAGACATAATGTATTTACATAAAGGCAGGAGCACACATTGTCTTACAAATACGCAAAGTGGTGTGCTTTCAGAATTGGTCTGTACTGTGCAATTATTCTGTATTAAATGCATGAAACACAGTGTGCTGTATTGGTTGGTTATTACAGCTTTTTGTGAAGTGTTACGGAAATTATGATTTTATGAAAGGGCGGCACGGTTAGCACTGTTGCCTCACAGCAAGAGGGCTCCTGGTTCAATCGAGGGAGCTTTTCTGTGCGGAGTCACTGTTCATTTGAGTCAAAGCATACAGTTTGAAAACGAGGCACGGCTCCAACTAGAAAACAATGTTTTGATGCATTGGATGTGCTGAATGTGCATATTAAGGCAGTACAGGAGGAGGCGCACATTAATAATCCTCCAGGACTGTAACATGCTCATGTTTAACCCAAACAATGTGTCATGTGACTGCAGTTGGTTCAGATCCAGGTCGAAACACGTTCTCACCACAAATGAACTGCACCAGAGTTAATTTGTAACTGGACCTGAGACCACCTCTTCAAGAAGGTCTTGATCCGGTTGTTTTGGTGCGTACCCGAGTGTGATTGCTGTGTTCACACCTGCTCAAACGTACCGCACTTAAGGGGCAAGCAAATTTGAGTTTGACTAAAGCGAACCAAACAGGGCAGGTGTGAAAGCAACCTATGAGTCAGATCCACCCCTCGCTCCTCCACAACGCCAACTTCTCGTCTAAACATATTCACTTCTGGCTCCAAAAACAAAACCGCAACAATTGTAATGCTAACTTAAGGCTTTAAAACAGCAGTCCACAAACCAATGGGTGAGGTCATATTAGCTATGTCTATAATTTGCAGTTTCTGGTCAGGACATGCATGAAAAGACGTTAATGTCAATGCGTCATTGTATGCTGAACTGTAATTGAGGAAATGAATCATATTTTGCTAAGTGTTTGTCATTGCATGGAGTGTAATTTGGCCAATTTGTAAATGGCAATCATCAGCCATCAGTAATGTCAGCTATTGTAGCGTAGTCACCTGCAGTTAATCAGCCACACATTGACCAAGCCACTCAGCCCAGCAACTTTTGCATCAGCCAATGTTGACTCAAAAGCTACAGCCTTGCTCCTGTGGAGTCGTAACTATGTCTAATCAGAACAAAAACAAAAACTATAATACCCATAGTTAAGAATAGTGTGACATACATTTTCTTCTCTGTTGCATGCATTGCAAAGAAAAACTCATAAATCCACTTAGAAATCATAGAGAAAAGGTGCTCCTGATGAAACCAGCACTTGTCTGAGAATCATGACGTTCTTAATTTTGCACATTGATTGCACACTGGTATACTTGATACTGCCAATTAGCCAGAATGTAAAATCAAGCCCAAGTTTAAGCCAACAAGATAACTCATTGAATCTAAATATTTCATGATCATCAGAAATTTACAACTATGCAAAAGGTTTCAGTTAGCCAGTATCAGGAAAGAATGATTACAGTGACCAAAGACTCTCTAAACATACATGTGTCATAGGAATACTGTAAGTAACATACTGTAAATAAGACTGATTAAAAAACAAACAAGCTATACTTTAAACTTTGCCACTAATAATGTGTATTTTTCACTGAAGACTTTTTTATGATTCAGCATCTGATTTGAAGTTTAACTCAGCAGTAGCAGTTAGCATTGCCTTAGTGTTTACAGTGAAGGGCTGTGGGGTGACTCAGGGGAGAGTAAGGTTGTTGATGCCCTGTCAGGTTCACCTTTGGGTCATAACAAAGTGTCTAACTGTCACTGTAGGCTAACCTGCTCAAGGGGGTGACATATGACTCAAATGCAGTGACGGGAAAGTTTCCTTCTTATTTGGTAGTCAGCTCTTTTGAGTTTGTACATTAAAAGTATGTTAAAGCACAAACTCAGCTATAATAAATGTAACAGAGTGGTTAGTGAGAATTTTGAATTCGAAAGACGTTGATCTTAGCAACTAAAAACATCTGCAGAACCTGTACATGTTCTATTGACACGCTTGTGAAATTAAATTTAAATGTTTACAGGCTTCTCAGCATAAATAAATGTACCATTTATTAACAGAATCATATGCCAAAAGAAAAGAATAAAGCAGGATGGAGTGTCGAGACGTTTGTGGAGCGAGATTCTACATTTCCAGTGGAGATATCAGAACGTGGGCTGCACTGAATCCTTGGTTTATTGAGGGTTTCAAAGTGGGAGCAAATTGGCTGTCTTATATTTAAGTCTGTGTAATCAGGAGTAGGCCTGCCACATTTCACTGCAGCTTGTCAAGCTCTCTGATCTTAACAGCTTCAAAGTGTTAACAAGGTGACTGTATCATAGACAGCCTAGGTGGAGACAGCTACGGGGGAGGAAGGGTACAGACCATGGGAGACAGAGCCAGAGACGAGCGGGGAGAGTAAATGGTAGCATAGCGGAAGGGAAAGAGAAAGGGAAAGAAAGTCAAAGAGAGAAGAGGAATTAAAATGAGGGGGTGATGTTGCAGAGATGGGAGGTAGACATATAGAAGCTTAGACAGAGGAGAGAGGATGGAAACACAAATAAGAGAGAAAAAGCCACATAGCACATGAATACCATTATTTGAAGAATTACTTGAAAAATTACTTTCAAAGATTACAGATGAAATGCTTGCTCATCCTCCAAAATGGGAAAGGTGGCGTTTGTATTTTGCATTCCTTCGTTCTTAAGCGGTTTTGTTCCTCTTTGATGACAGGCAGCCTTGTGATGTTTGGACCTAGATTTGACTAATTATAGCTTGCATCATTACGACGAGGAGAATTGCTTTAACAGGCATAGTACGTGCATTTTTCTGTTGTCTGATTGACTGTGTCCATTGCAAAACACTTTTTTCCTCTCATTCATAAACACACACTGCACTCAGCTTATGCCACCCAGGACGACTCGAGTAAGAAACTCTGTATTGAATCAGGAAAAACAAAAAAGATGAAACATTTCAACTATTTTCTCCTATTTTTAAAATTCCTTTACTGATTTCTGCCGATAACCTGCTGCTGCGGGTTACAGAAACAAAACAGCAAACACAACACAACATACAATATGCTTATTTTGAGGATAAGGCCATCATTTACATCCAAAACGGCACCAAACCTGCTGTAGCCTCAACTAGAACCACAGAGTGTGATACACCATAAATCAAACTGATATTCTTCAGAAGGATGTAGACGTTTTGGTGAACAAAAAAGATGAGGCCATCTGTTTCATTTGGCTTCAAGTTGAATGCCTAGAGTTAAAAAGGGAAAAAAAGGGACAAAGAAGCACCTTGGACATGGACAAGCAATATTTTTTAACTGTTCATGCTGAGACAGGATGAGGAAATCCATGCCAGATACATCCATAAAGATCAGAGAGCTGGAAGGATACAGAAAACACAGTGAAACTGTACACAAAAACCCTTGAACTATACTCTTTTTGTTGCAGAAATATAAAAGCTACATGCGCATGCTACACAGAGTCCAAGTCTCTCTCCTCTCTCTCACACACACATACACCCTCAAAATGGATTTATTTCCGACAGCTTTTGTCAAAATAGAGGAGAAAGAAACATTACCGAAGAGAGGAAGAATGTGTCATTTTTGCCTCCTTTACTTCCTTTAACAGCAGCCATTTGGATTATCTGGGCTCAACAGCAACTCTGCCTCTCACTAAAGCACACTTCCTGTGTGTTCCCTATTGCTTTCCTTTTATTACAGCACATTTTTTGAAAAGTAGCTTGCAAGAAGAAGTGCAGTTGGTATCATTTAACTCCTCATGAATCTAAATGTCCTGACCACAGCTGCTTGTTTAAAGGGACAGTGTGTAAGATTTAGGGGGATTTTAGCGGCATCTAGTGTTGAGGATTGTAGACTGCAACCAGCTGAAACTTCTCCTGGTTAGAATCCCTTTAGTGTTCATTGTTCAGGAGGTTTTTACCAGGAGCTGAATTATTCGCAAAAGTCTCCTCCTCTCCAAAACAAACGGACTAGGTGATTTAAACTAGTTAGAACAACATATTCTCACTCCGACCACGTCACATTGACGTTTTGGTCATGGACTTTCCACGTCCACATACGACATGCAAGGTACCCTGGGTGCGCTGGTTGTTGACGTTCTGGGACTCCATGTCAAGTTCACTTCTTTCAAGATACACTTCCATTTTTACAGGAAATTCAACGTTTACATACAGTCTCAGTTGGGTCAGTCCAACTGACCCTTTCTTTTCATTCAACAACAAACACACATGGTTGGGTTTAGGAAAAAAGAACAGGGTTTGGCTTAAGAACCTAACGGGATGCGAACACTACTTTCTCGGGTGAAAGTTGGTGTTTGTTGGACCCATCCACCAACCCTCCAACCCACCCTACTCGGGCTTTCGCCACCTTAACTTCTGTCCTTGTTAAACTATAACAGCAACTGGCCGCGTATCATACCAACATTAAAGGACACCTTTATCGTTGGTTTTTGACACCGCAAGTCACTGCCCATGCGCCAGATTTCAGTGCCTTTGGAGTGAGACCAGAGGCCATCCGTAAAGTGAAAGCAGTGTTACGTTACAGTTCAGTGTTTCTTCTAGGCTGTTCGGCTTGTCAGAGACGGCTCGCCAGCCTAGCACCGGCTAATGTGTGCTCACCTGTTTTCTCTGATATCTTAAGATCCAGGGCACGTATTCACAAAGCTTCCTAGCACTTAGAATTGCTCCTAGTGACGTAATTCTAAGAAAATTCTTAGAATTGTGATGCTTTCTTAGAATTTCCTATTAAAGTTAAGATGGTAAAGCTGTAAAGATAAAAGTTATTCACTTAGCCCTTAAAAGAGCTCCGAAGGTGAAAAACTGTTAGGAGAAGAGAGTAGGCTGAAGAATTTCTTAAGCAGAGGAGAAAATAGTGTGAAGACAAAGAGGTCATAGAAATATTCTCAAAACGCTGGATGACAGTTAGTAAATGAAATGCTACACATTAGATCATGCCTGGATAATATGTTTTTTTTTTTATTAGGGGTATGCAGAGATTTTCTATCTAACTTGGAAAACTCAAAAAATGCAACAGTGCAGCAGTGATGTCTTGAGTCTGTCTCAACCTTCCATCAGCAGAGCGATCAATCTAACAATGACAACACTTTTACAGTCAGCAGTTCATTTCATTTCCACTGGGTGTCCACACCTTACAGGCTTACAAAGGGGCGTGTCTGTGACAGCCAATCACATCTGTTAAAAGAATGCATCACAGCTAGCAACGGGGTCAACTACACCTCCTCGCTGAGGTAAAAGTTTCGTTCCCTTCCTTGTTCTGAGAACTTAAATCACTCCTAAGCTCGGACTCCTTACTAAAAGTTTTTAGGCTTAGTCAGGAGCTCTCTAAGAGTCTTCTCAGACTGTTTGTGAATTCAGCCACAGACATTTAAGAGGTTTTAACAGGAGCAGAGTTATCTGCAGAGGTCTCTCCCTCTTTGAAACAAACGGACCTGGTGATTTAAACCGGTAAAAACACTGAATACAGCAGTTTCACGTTAAAAAAACTGTGATTTTACAATACTGCTCATCACAGAGGGACTGTTTACTACGGTGGCTGACATGAAAATGAAAATGGCCCTATCTAAAGTCAATGTTTGGTTTGTTCATTCTGGGCTACTGTAGAAAAATGGTGCTGCTACATGGGGATCTCTGTGGACAAGGACCCACTTCCTATTTAGATGTAAACAGATCATTCTAAGGCAATGAAAACACAATTATTCTCATTTTAAGGTGATACTTACTCATGATATAATATTCAATTTCTGTCAATACAGCTCCCTAAATCCTACACACTGGACCTTTAATGCCATTTGAGTGACCACTTTATTGGTAAATCTGATTTCATTAGTAGAGTAATGGTAGTCAAAGGGTGAGACAGAGCAAGCTTGGCGAGTTCACTGAGTTGGGGTAAAGTAATATTAAAAAAAAAAAAAAAAAAAGTCTTGTTGTAATTATCCAGTGCAAAGGCACAGTACTTGGCTTTAATCCTCTACTGCTCAAATTAAAGTGTTGATACCAAAAATCCAGCAGAGTCCATCTGTGTGTGAGAGACAGTTACACATCCACACTCACACACACACCATTAAAAGCACTGATAGCACTAGCCGGTGCCCGAGTCACATGAAGTGCAATAACTTTAGATAATTTTATTAATAAAATCATCTCTCTTCGCCTCCTGCTGTGTCACTCCCTCGAGCTCC
This sequence comes from Cephalopholis sonnerati, assembly GCA_019142605.1. NCBI lineage: Eukaryota > Metazoa > Chordata > Actinopteri > Perciformes > Serranidae > Cephalopholis > Cephalopholis sonnerati. The sequence goes on along the minus strand of JAGQAX010000002.1, from coordinate 10,916,207 downwards.
CCTCAGCCCTTTTATATCAGTTCACTGCCTTCCCTGGCACCCTGTCCTTTAATGAATCACAAGTCAGTGTATGAAGTCTCTTCTTTCCCTGCCTCCCTTAGCAACCTCCCCCTCCTCCTTCCTTCCTTCCTTTCCTCATATATCTCTCAATTTCTCTCCGTCTATCTCTCTGTCCCCCAGCAGACAGACAGCAATGTCTGTTGGCCTTGTTGTCGGTCTCGCAGGCAGGAATGCATTGCAATCACAATGGCAGACAAATAATGGCCAAAGGATAATTATTCTGTCATGCCCGGCCCTGCTGTGGAGAACATCTCCATTCATTTGTAGGAATAGAGAGATCAATATATGCAGATGCAATATTAGCTGGTCAATTGCCATGGCTAAACGATTAGAAACAAGTGGATCACATGATTGATGTGTGTGACTCATCGCTGAGTCTCATGCTGTCTGCATTAATATCCCGTCTTTTCAAATCACGTCCTATGTAAGGCAATCGAATCGTACATGCTGTCCAATCTCATCAACTCACTGAAGTTCATTTGAGAAACAGCAGATGAATGGGATGTGAACGAGAAGCGGGGGGAAAAAAGAAGGCAAAAAATATTCCCAAATGTGCACATGGCACTGAGATGAAGACAAACAGATTTGATTTGACATATACTCGTTCCCTATAATTACATTTGGATAATAACATTCAATAATCACATTTATGGTGTCAAGACATTGTCCTCAACATCAAAGAGAAGGGCATCGCTGAGGCTGCCATCACTGACTAATGCTGCTGTTTGACCAAATAGTTCCAGGAACAAAGGAGCCATAGGAACTAAACGAAGAACTAAGAGTCTCCTTTGTGAAGATTGGACAATTTTGTCTGTTAATGTATGTTTGAGATGCAGTTTTCAGACACAACAAAACAGCAACACAGACCAGATGTAATGACCAGATGTACAAAAAGACATGCAAAGGGAGAAAAGGAGTCTAAAACCTCCATACCACCTGCCTCTAAAGTTGCTTTGATCTGCATGTTGACTGTTTATGGCCAATTATTTCTACTTTATTAGGTAACCGCAATGATACAATTAGCAAGCGGTGTTTTGTTTGTCTCATCCACTTGCTTGTTACTTACTGTCTGAATGAAGTTGTACTCTGGAAGACGTGTTTGACCACTGAACTGTAAAATCTGCCCTGATAGTTCCTAGGCGATCAAAAAAGTATTTCCTTCCAGAGCAGAGACTTTTTGTGATCTAGGAACTGGGGCAAAGGAACTAAATTTAGACCATGGTTCCTGTGGTGGAAAGGCAGGTACGGCTCTTAAGGTAAACCAGCTGAATTATGGCTTATTTTTTATGATTACAACTTTTCATCCAGGCCCATTGCCAGCGTTTACCATATGTAATGGAAATGGTACAGTTAAAGACCATTGATAACCGGCCCATTCTCATTCCCACAGCGTCAAATATGGCAACTCAGCATGCACAATTGATTCTGATGCACAGGGTCCCCTGTTACCACATGTACCATATGTATGAGAACTACTAGGCTTTCAACTAACTCCAGGGTAAACCCATCTGCAGCAGGGACATAATATGAAGAGCAAGAAAGTCCAAGTAGGCTGGGGAGGAGGGGTGAGGGAAGGGTCAAACAGAGACAGGACTTTCACCAAGGAGACCGCTGTTTGTGTCCAATGTTGAAGTTTTTTTTTTTTTAGCTAAGTTACTTAGTTAATGTCACGTGACATAGGTAACATATGTAGGTCATTAAGCTTATTTTTGAAAAGGCACTATGCATGCACAAACTGTTCTTATGCTCTGTTCATAGGTTTACCTACAAAAAGTAAAGTACCACAATTCTTATTTCACTCAGGTGATCAAGTTTGCATCAGGGTGGGGTGGTGTAATGGTCAAACAACACAGGACTTTCCCCACAGGAGAGAAGTTCTCAGAACAATGTGAAACCAAATGATATTGAGCATAGCTTTAGTTCAGGCAGGACACTATGTCAAGCTCAGCTCACATCCCAGTTACATCAGCTGATCTCAAACAGCCCAGTCAACTGATGGAGCAGCTGATTGATGGAGGGGAGTCAGCTATAGATATCATGATTCCTTTCTATGCAACAAAAAGGCAGATCTCATTCAGGGTGCCCTATTTAAACTGCTCTGGCCTGCCTACTGTTGCTGCTTCCTCTGCTAGCCGCTTTGCAACCTGCCTCAGCTCCTCCTTTTTATGCTGTATCTGACTTATCAATGTCATTTCTGTTTGTCATTGATGCTGCTCTGTTCTGTTCCCTGGGGGATCTTTGCTGCTCCCTGCCTTAGGCTTTCCATGGAGGCGCATGGAAGGGCAGGGAGGTGTGCTCTCTCTGCCTCAGGCTTTCCTCATTTGCATGTGGAAGGGCAGAGAGGTGTGCTCTCTCTGCCTTATGCTTTCCATGCAGGCGCGTGGAAGAGTCTTCTGCATAGGAAAGGCAGAGAGGCCCCAGAACAGAGCCATACCACCAAATATAATACTGCAAATGGAAATAATGTTTTCTTTGACTAAAGTGGTCCTGACTGAACTGTGAGTTATTTTATGGTACATCGTCACCATGTTCATTCATGTGGCACTAATTTGTGAGATATTGTAAGACAGTCCTTAAATCTTTGCTTAAGGATACGATGGCATGTAATGAGCATCCTGAGCATCCAAAACTGATGCTAGAGGGGCGCCTAGAGCACGAGAGTTTAAAGCGGAAGGCTACTGACCAAGCTGCAGTATTTCATGAGTTGGGAGTAAGAATGTGTCATGATGACACAATGAAGGTTTAAGGTATACAGTATGACACTATAGAATGTCCAAAAATATATGCATCATGGCTTCTAGTACTCAGACTGTTTGGGCAACATTCTCTCTAAGTATGTGTTTATCTTAATGTCCAAACGTAGTGTGTCTGCTTCACAAGAAACTGTTCCAGTGCTTCACCTTAAGCTTTTCACATGAAGCATCAGCAGGGAGTACTCAGTTTGCATTAAAAGTAGTTAATGGACTTCTACAGCTTTCAGAGTTTCTAGAGCACAACAAAGCAGAGTGGATCAGAGAACAATGAGGATCCCATCGGTAGATAACAGCGAGAACAGAAACGTAGGAGTGAAACAAAATTCAAAACCACAGTAACTCCTACGTTGCTCAGGAGCTACAAAACTACTGACAGCTGAAGGTAGACACTCTTCTAAAAAATTGGCTGCTTCTCTTCGGTGGCACAAGGTCACAGCTGTGGCACGCCAGGGCAGAGCAGAAGATGGTGTTAGAAAGAAGTGACAGTAAAAAAAAGTGACAGTATTGTTGAGAAAGAACACTGTAAATATTTTAGACAATGTAATGGTGACAGAACAGAGCTGTGTGTTCAGAGCTTTATGGTACTTTATGGTTAATGTGTTTGCAGTGGCAAAGAGTTTTATGTCTTGTTTGCTGATGATAGAGCACCTTTCAGAGGTTCTTTGCAGAAAACCACAGCGACTTGATCTGTATTTCTTCTTGTTCTTAAACCCATGACCAGTATGTTTTTTTGAGCAGGTGTCTGTTAATGGCAGTGTGGTAATTCAGTGATTCTAGATGAAGCTTTAATGCTGCAGTTGTGTTTATACTAATCATGAGGTCAGGGACAATTTTGGCAACAGTTTTGGCCAATATCTGCATTTCTACAACGTAAAATTCAGTGAGCACCCTTTGTGGGGTGCAGATGATCAGTTAATGCCTTTTAAAGGTACAATTTGTAAGATATGGCCTGAATTTTAGTTTAAAACATTACAAAAAATGAACAAACTTTATCAACAGCATGTGTAGAAGTAATGTTTTTGACGTCATGTCAAAGATGTCTATGTATTGTGTTACAGAGATACCGAGATGCGCATGCTAACCCGCTAGCCATGGCCTGTCCTGTCTTGTAATAGACTTGTATCCCCAGAGGTGATAGTGAGTCACTACAGCATCCAGTCTGCCCTCAGTCCAACATAAGGACTAAGAAATAGAGCTGCCCCGAGGGCATGGAAGTAGGGTTTGGCGACTGGACATATATCTCGGCTACTGGCAAGCAGCTGAATACATGGCTCGTTGTTTGTTTGGGTTGATTATTGTTTTTTTATTTTGCTAATTTAATGGTCTGCCTCAGGAGAACTGGGAAGAGTCATTGCTCAGTGAGCAGCATGAGTCAGCACATTTTCACATCTCACTCTGTGAATCAAGGGTGGATTTAGATCAAAACTAGATGTGGCGATTGTTGGAACAATGGAAAGACGAACCAAGATGGTTTTGATGAGTTTAACATTGTTTCTGTGGAGTTTTAATGAAGTGTGTCTTATGATGAGTTAACAAGGCAATAGAGAGAAAGTTCAGAGGGTGTATGGTATTTTTCTGTTTAATAAGGAAAATAGATGTGAGGATGCTTACTTTCTTGAGTCCATTTTGTTTATTTATTAGACTAAAAGAAACTAAGAGAGCTTGTACTGGTTGGCATGGAGGTGAAATGCTGTCCTCCATTAGTACAGAGAATGTAACAAGGCGTTAGACATTGCACCTTTAATGAATCTATTTTTTCCACGTCAAAATGCAGTAATTGCAGTAATGGTGTATTTGTGTACTGGCTTTAATTAATGTAATGGAAAATTACTTACAATGACATAAATGGTAGTAGATGCTGAGATCTTAATCAATTGTCCAATAGAGCAATGGCTACTAGCAACATAAGTAAAATCTTGTATTTTTTCAAACACAAAACTGATCAACAATATTACAGCATTCTACAGTGTGAATCATTTGGAGCTATATTCTCTCTTATCAAAGCTAGAATCAATTTCATGTCTTCGTGAAATAATTTTCTCTTTCACATAGAGATTATTATTGTGGACTGCTATGTAGAGATTTTTATGGGGAGCTGTCATTTTGTGCAATCACATAAATGATCAGACTCTGGTCTTGGAGTACATACATTAGTGGCATTCTCATGCGCTTCTAAAAGGGACTTACTCAGTGTAACCTTTTGAATCACTTCAGATACAATTATCAGAAGGCGACAGCAATAATGGAAACCCATGTCATTGCTGAACAAATTACCCTGAGTGCAGAGATTTTAGTGTCTTATTGAACTTGTGTGCATCACCATGTATAACATGAGAACTGACAAGATTTTTTTTCTGTATCTTCTGAAATAGACTATAAACAGATATCTGCCACTGGAAACCAGTTGAGTTGCTTTATATCGACACCTTTGGCTTTTCGAGGACAAAAACAAATGTTGCTAGGGACGATAATTCAGCTCATTAGACAAATGTCTGCTGCTACTTCAAGCTAATGTGATTAGGTAAGCCTTTTATCAATAATGTTTTCATCCTGGTGACAGAAGCATAAAGACATTTCATTTTACTACGACTGAAAACCAATCATCGGAAATCCCTTCAGTTCAAGGATTCAGCTTCTTCACAAAGTTCTTACAATATATACATCATAACATGGAATGTCTTACCTTTCCTACGTAGAGCGGCTCTGTCCCTGTGTACTCCTCCACCACAAAAAACTGGTTCCACACCCATCCTCTCTTCACCCGTTCCAACGACGAGGGTCCTTGCTCCTGTCTACTCCCTCCTGAGTTCAAACCACTAGTCCTTGAGGCCTCGGACCAGCCAAAACTAAAGCAGCTGAGAAAACCCAATGCTGCCAACAGGGTCCAAGCTCCTACTGTCCAAGAAGGAGGCATTTTGATAAAAAAAAAAATAGAAAAAGAAAAAAAGGAATATATTCAGCCTGGGTCTACATGTAATATAAAAGATGCATGTAGACCGGAAGAGTTTTTGAGTCGTAGTTTTATAGCAAATAGAACTCCACAAGGGCAAACTTAAAAGGTCTTTGTATGAGAACTTGAAAGTTAATCCATGAGATCACAAATAAATTTGAGGTTATCTGCTGAATACAGGGCACGTCATGGAGCATATTGGATTCCTACCACCTGCAGGGTATCTGTTTGTATCGTAACATGGTCAGTCATTCTGATTCTTTTATGGTATCTGCCCCACCTTTGTAGCAATTTTTCAAATTATGACCTAAAGTAGTGAAACAAACAGACTCTGGAAAATGTCTTTCAAGCTGAATTTCTGAGGGTGACAAAAACAACAGATACTAATGGACTGTCTCACTGATCGGTCTGAAAACAAGGGGGAAATGGATAAAATGGCAGCAAAGAATGCACCCCTGAAGAGTGATAGTTTCTATCCATTCTTGACTTTGTCGTTTCTATCGCTTCAGCGCATCTGATTTCACCTTTAGCCATGTCACTTCCGATGTTTGGTGCGTGTTTTAGGTGGTTTAATATGAAGATGAAGTATTTTTTGCAAAGAAAACTCTTCTGTAGTCCATATCCTGAAAAGTCATGAATAGTTTTGCCTCCTGAAGCAGAATCCTTGAACTGAGAAAAGGCCAACTAATTTTACCCTCGGTGATTTTGTTTGATCTTCAATGGCTTTTCCTTCCAGAACAATCCAGTGGTTCGGAAAGTTCATTCTTCAAAGGTCCTACCGTATTACTCTGGCCATCATGACAACTCCATCAGTGCTTCAAAGGCAGGAGTAAGACAAACCTGTAAGACAGAAAAGAAAATTGATGTTGTAATTGCAATATGGGCTGAATCTGGGAATGAACTTGATACTTTTGAAGGTCCTTCTAAGTCACAAAATCAGTCAAGGTTTACAATGACATCAATTTTTTTTATTTATATCCTATAGCATGAATCGTGTTGAATGTGTTGCAATTTCATTCTGTTCATCTTTCTTTTTACTTCCATGTTTTCTGAGCCACAAAACCCATAATATGTTGGTTTTATTGGGATTATCTGAGGGAAACTGTTTTCCACCAGCGATTTTTGTGTTCAGCAAGAATTCTAACAATGTGCTGCGAGCTGGAGAGCGATGGCAGAACAGTGAAAAGAGGACAGGAAACCAGGTGTGTGGAAAATGGGAAGGAGAGAGGGAGAAAGAAGGGGAAGGCAAGAGAGAGAGGTCATTGTTCATCACACACCAGACCCAAAGCATCTGTCTGCCTTTCGTCCGACTGATGGAGCGGCCCTAACATCAGCCAGCTGATTAATTGCATGAGGGAGCACTAATTGGATAAAAGTATTAATCAATTAATTCTATCCAATAAGGCAACAACCCCCTAATACTTCAGACAAACATTGGAGAGTGGTGGGGGGGGGCAGATACGGTCCTCGAACTCTTGTGAAACATACAGAGAGGTTAGACAGAAAGACAGAGCAGACGGAGCAGGGAGAGAGTTTAGACTGAGGGAGGGTAAAGGAGCCAGACAAAAAGCGAAAGAAAGACCAACTGCAAAAAATGAAATAATGAGTGAAAGATTAAAAGAGAGAACGAGACAGACTGTGCTGTGGGTGGCTGTGGGTGTGATTAATGGTCTCTTTGAAACATTCAGAACAAAAGGCGGATGACAGAAAAAGGAGAAACAATAACATTTAGTATGTCTCTGGCCTTACGACCTCGAGAGAGGAAGATTGCAACACCAGTCAAAGAAAAGCTCCTCGGGCTAGCAGGTGGTTTAACCTATTGTATTTCCGCCGGCTGGGAGAGGACTTCTAATCTCACTCTCCTCCTGCCCGGTAGCGTGCTTGGAGCTTCCGGAAATAATTCCTTCTCAGACTGTTGGTCAAGGCAATGTCCGTGGTATTGGAAATCAACTGCTCTGGGGGTGTCCAATCTCCTGAGCAAACACTTCAGGAGCAACTTAAACAGCTTAGACCGCTTCGTTCACTTGGTACAGTTGGTGTTGTTAATGGAGGAGCTATGTGGGGATTTGCACATACAACATATAGGTGATGGAATTGTACATATGATGTTTTCAGTCATGTGATGTAAGGGTTCATTTTCCACACCAAATGAATAGACAAACAGCAATCACAGATAACATATGACACTTGTAAGGTGACCAGTAGTGAATGTGAATGGTGCTCTAGTATTGCACATGTAGGGGGACTTCTGTTGGAGAGACTTAAAAGAGTAAACAACTAGGGTAGAGCCTCTGTGAGCCTATACTTAGACACAGCAGTGCTTTGAGCTACATATAAAATGCTAATGTTAGCATGCTAGTGACAATGCTAACAAACTGAATTTTTAAAAAAAAGACGCTGGTGGGAATGTTGTTTAATAGGTATTTGGTAGTAAACTATTGGACAGATTAATAATTTGACCTGATGATGGCGCGAAATGAAAAGTCATTACAATTCATCCTGTGTGTCCCTAATGGCAATCCATCCAATGGTTGTTGAAATATTTCACAAAAACAAAAACATCTGAACTCAATGATGGCGCTAGAGGAAAACTCAGAGGATCGCCAAGGTCAGTAGAATCCATCCTCTCAAGACCATGAATGCCTCCAATAAATTGAATGGCAACCCTTTCACTACTTAGATATATTTTGAGTTTTCGACTGTAACATGCCCCAAGTTTGTAACTCTGGCTTGAATTAAACGATAAAAAACTAAAGTCTCTTAGCACAACATGAGATAACAATAATGACATAACTATGACATGACATTTTTGTTCATTGTGCAATTGTTTTCACAGGCTATGTAGGACTCCCTAAGAAAAAAATGACTTGTTGAAGTGCCCTCGTTATTTTATCAGCTGCAAAAGCTTTGTGGTATTATTTGCATAATAATCACTGACTGAGTGTCACACAGATGTACCCTATGAACAGGACCCTAAAACCACCTAGGTTGCTGTCATGCACCTTTTGTACATTTTAATTTGAAAAGTAAAGGACTAGAATTCATATAAAACACAAGTTATTGTAAGAAAGTCATTTGTGTCTCACCCACATAATCGGAAAAGGCTGCAATCACATGACCAATGCTCAATGTTTTTTTTTTTCCTTAACTTAATGTGTAACTTTACATTGAGTATGTAACGTCATTTGTGGGGTGGTAATTCGGTTGACATCATACATTTGTGTACACTGTATCCTCAAACAACTTTTTGTAAGATATTGTATGAACAGTGGTATGAGTGGTATACAATACGTTATGACCACACCTGAACACGAAAACCACAGACTAAAAAATTGTACATTTTTGGTCTGCCAATCAATGATGAGCCTGCCAGCAGCCACTGGATGGCAGAAAATGGCTACTCTGACCCCACTCCCCGTACACATTCCTTTAGGACTAGACATAACACCACTGACCTCTACAGAGACAATTCAACCGTCATAAACAACTTTGTCTGTCTACACAGACACACTCTCTCCATTGTGCCCTGGACTGAGTGGCATGGCAGACGAACACCAGTGGTGCGCTGTGTGCCTCGGCACTGAGCATGTCGCTGCCTGCGTCCACTAACAGTAGGAGTGTGCTTGTTGGCAGTGATAGGCCTATTTTCCAGCATTCTCCAGCTTTGCTCTGACAGCAGTTAGACAGAATGTGACTGGGCTCTTCTGACTCTGCCCTGTGCCCGTCTCTAAGATCCACCACTTGCCCCTGCAGAGGATGATGGCCAATCGACACTGCCTGGCAGTGGAGATGACACACTATTATCATTCTTTGCCGAGGCAGAACTGTGTCCCTCTGAAGCCAGGCCACCCCCATTGTGTTGTTAAACAGCAAGATGTAAAATCTTGCCTCACAGGGGTAGAAACTGTCGTGCTGTGGCTGGGATTCTGCACGCTGGACTTCCTGGATCTTATTTCATTTCACATCACGGCTATCTGAAGCAACATGCCAACACAGGTTTTTAACACAGTGCTATTTCAGGTCTGATCTGTGACAATAAACAAGCGGGTGTCTGATCAAGCAGATCACTGAGGATTTATTGTCATTATTTCTCTAAACTATGTCCCAATAATACATAGTAATCATGTCATAGTGAGCAGTTATTTTGGGTGGCTGTGACTTAGAAAGAGCGGGTTATCCACTCATCAGAAGATCAGCAGCTCAATCCCCAGCACCTTCAGTCCACATGTCGAAGTACCCTTGGGCAAGATACTGAACTCCAAATTGCTCCCAATGGCTCTTCCATCAGTGTGTGAGAGCATGTGAGTAGTTACTGTGTAGAAGGCAGGACCATGTGTGGTAGCCTTGACCACCAGTGTGTGTGAATGGGTGAATGTAACATGTAGTGTAAAAGCGCTTGAGAGGTCGAAAGACCAGAAAGACTCTATACAAGCGCAGTCCATTCACCATCTAATAAAGCCAGTCCAATTTTGCACCTATGCCACAAGCTCAAAGCTTCATAACATGTAGGAGTCAGCTGCAACACAAGTTCAAATTAAGGGGTTTATATTTTACTGTGAAAATTTCATTACATATATTTAGCGAGATTAAAAGGAGTGAATCTCTTGTTGCACTTTGAATGACGGTTGATCAAAAAAAAAAAAAAAACGGAGAGAAAATTCATCTAAGTCCCTGGCTTGACTTAAATTGATCAAAAATATTTCTTTTCAAGCTTCCAATTAGATATTTTTGAGCTGCGGAGTGATAACTTCAAAGAAATATAAAAAAAACATACTGTTTATTCCTCTGTGCCTCAAAGGCAAACAGCATTGGGAGGATAGAATTAATTCGTTTTTGCCTATCTACACTTTCCCCTGTTCCCTTACAGTAGATGATGACTTAACAGTGCGTCAGGCAGTTTGAATATGTTTAATTAGAGAGCATTTGTATCAAATATTTTTTTTTTCTGCCTGCACCAACGGCCCAGAAGTTGCTTTGCAATCTGAAACATTTGCTGAGCACCAACTGTTTGGTATCTAAAAACAAAATCCACACTCCTCCAATGAATCTCCTTCTGTTCTGCTTTCCCACTTGGGGAATTTCATTAAGTGTGTACACATTTACTCATAATTACATGTAGGTCTAAAAGTAGGAAACTGTAATGAGTCAGACGGGGAGACGAAGGGAAAAAAAAATATGTTAGTGTCTTCTGGTTTCTCTCAAATTTGGCCATCACTACAGTGGAGTCAGAAGCCTTGACTAGCAAAGGCAAATTAATGGCATGTCAATTACTGCCCTTTCTTTTTAGCAGTGGCCAAAACTTGTTGTTGATGATGAAAATATGGCTGACATATCTGTCTCTCCCTGTGTATCTCTCTCTTTCCTCTATGTCTTCCCACTCCCTCCTCTACTCATTCTCCAATCCAAAGCTATTGGCAAGCACTGTGCAGCCATACGTGACCTATTAGAGTGCTGGATTGATTCTAGAGCATGGCTGCGGCCTCTCATCAGTGGGCATGCCCAGAGCACGCCCTTTGACAGCTGGCAGTGGACAGACGACAGCCAGGCAAGACTGATCACTGCGAACTGATAGGCATGGGGCCAATGGCCGGCAGACAGCCCCCTCTGTCTCTCTGTGACACACACACTCTCACACTCGCACAAACATTCACAGGCATCCAAGCACACAATGTAGCGATGTGTTTGTGTGTGTTACAATGCGTCCGACCAGGGGCGTACAAACAGCAGCCATAGTGGCTCAAATTAGTGGCATTTTGCCCTTTTTGACTAATATACTGCTCTGACCAAAAATATTAAGAAACAGTCAATATTTGAATGAATAAATAACTAAATACATGGCAAAATATGAAAAATAAAAACAGTTATTAAAATACAAATAGTCTGTTTCCAGTGCTGAACTCCTCCGTCCTGCTTTGCTGGGTTTAAAATTGGTTTTAAATGCTCAAAAAACAAACTTTATGGTCTTCTGAAAAGCTGAAAAGTTACTTGATGATTTTGGCATTGGCAAATTTACTGAAAAGGTGCCTTTGGACAAGTACTTGAGTATTTGGAATGACCACAAGCTTATATTTAATGCACATATTACTAATCTAGTTAGATAGCTCAAAGTAAAGACTGACTTTTATTTTAGAAATAAATCATTTTTACTTTCAATGCCAAAAAAACCCTCTTTCCTGTCTGTAATTGATTACTGCGACATATTATATAAGTTTGCAGCCTCCTCCATTTTACAGAGCCTTTACTCAGTGTATCATGCATCTTTATGTGTCATTGCAAACGCAAAGTCCCCTACTTACCACTGTGTTCTTAATGATGTGGTGAGATGGACATCACTAACCACTCTGGGAAAAAAACATTGGTATATTTGTATCTATCAAGCGATACTAGGTAAACCTCCAGTTTGTTCTAGCTCTGGCAGTAACCAGATCCACTCCTCCAAGTGGGTGCTTTTTAATGTACAGTGACTTTTGACAGATGTGGAGAAAACTGCATTTTGCTTTTATGTACCTTGGGCATTAAATATATTTTTGATTAATTTAAGGGCATCATAAATAATGTGGTATAGGAGATAGATGGGAGGCCAGTTCTCTTATTATTATCTCAAAGAAACTTCCTGGTGAAATAAAGGTAAATTACATGCATAAATAATTCAAAACTGCTTAAAACAAGTAAATAAAAATTTAAAATGAAAATAAAGATTATAATTATTTCTATTATTATGATATTATGCTGTCATTATAATCATTAGAGAGCTTGTCCAGCTTCAGTTCAGTGCACATTCTGTCATTTTTAAAGTGTAACAAGATGTGAAACATGTTGTTCTTTATTGTAATGTTGATGATTTACTCAGTAATTATGTTTACCTGAAACTAACCATAAACTGCATAACTGTTGTGTTCTTCATTGGCCCATAAGAACATCTTAATTAGAGTAGAGTGTATCTGATAGCAGTCATGTATGTGTGATCATTGCGTGTTGTAACCATCATCCTTTAATGCATACAAGTGTAATGAAAAAGTCATTATTATACTGTTGATAATTGGTTTCATTACATTACATTAGATATATCCTGGAGCTTGTATTGGGTTAAGTGTTGATTGTATTTAGCTGTAAAAGGCTAATGACTATGGTTAGGTAAGGTTGATACAGCTTTACAAATAAAGCTTCATAATGGGTGTTACACACTTGTTTATAGTGACGGTGCTCCTGAAAGAGAGAAGACAGGGGCAACATAAAGAGAGAGCTGAGTGAGGCAGCTAAAGCTAGATGCTCTTTTCAAAACTGGTCTTAAAGCAGCAGTCTGCAAACAGGTGGATTAAGACTGAAATATTGTACCATTTTTAAACACCTAATCCCAAAGGCATATTTGTGTCTCTGTATCTTTGGCTCAGCTTGGAAGTAAATGCTTGTATGGTCTGAGAAACGAATACTATGTTTTATATAGTCTACATTGGTGAAGTGGAGGGTAGATGCAGGTATACAGGGTATAGGGTTGATGTTTTTCTATAAGCTGACGTGGAAGTTAGCGTGATTCTGGTAGCCTAGTCAAAAGCCTATGGGATTTTCCCATTAGATTTTGTTCATCAAGATAATCTTCACAAATGAACACCACTTCCATGAATTTTGAAGCCTAAATGCAATCACCAGAAATAAAAAGCTAGCGTTGGGCTACAAACAAACTACACCACGATGGCACGACTTAACATCTCTACCACAGCAAGGCTGTAGGGCCGTGGTCGACGTGATGATGTTCTGTAGTCTAGTTTAGCCACTTGTCAATAACTGCCTTTTTTAAGACACATTAAAGCTTCAAAATTCACGAATGGGGTATTTACTTACGTATTATATGTCATAGAACTAAACCTGAAAGTCTCTTATTTCAGGCATCTAACCAAAAACCCTTTGACTTTAACACAAGGGAACTGTGAAGGATGAAATGCTTACTCATATCCTGGTGTTAAGACTCTTGGGGCACTCTATATCCACCTCTTTATCTGGCCATTCACAGTATACCCTCCTATCAGCCGAAACATCGTTAAAATATATGGAGAGTATACCCACTTCTCTTTCGGTAACCTACTCATCTACCTAGTCGTACCACCTCATTAACTACCATTATACTAATTATAACTTATTCCAATGTTATGTAGGTTTTTCATCATAACAACACAAGAGGACTGTGCTATTGTATGTGATGATGAATTTAATATTTTGTTCTGTGTTTCAAACATAGATCTGATCAGTTGTTAAAGATTAAAGACAGGACGAAATGGAGGGGGAAGGGGAGAGTATATGACTATTCTATTCATATTCTGGACAGTTCATATCTAAAGAAATTAGAATAATGTATCAGATAAGAAAGAAAGAGAACACACAAAATAAATGATTTGAACAACTGGAAGAGAAATAAATGGAACCTCTAGCAAATTTATCCATTGCAGTGATTTCCATGCAGCCATTATAGGGCTCAATAGTAAGGACAAGTTGTTGAATGAGGCTGACAGACCAGCTGATTGGTCAGTGGTTTATTTGAGTTTGCCTCTAAAACAAGTTTCTGCTGAGTGTTTTATGCCTCTGTGCTGACAAAGCCTGTAGATCAGTGGTTCCCAACTGGTCCAGGCCCGGGTCCAGATTTCGCTGTAGTCATTAGTTCAAGGTCCACACACTTTAATACACTCAGAGTCATACTTGCGTTTGGCCATGTCATTGAGCTAGTTTGCTGTCTCTGTTAAGTAGCTGTTGGTCAATCACTCACTCTACTGCACTGCACTTAATAATAAAGTGTGTTTTTCTTTACAAACTTGATATGTTTTCAAGTCACTTGCAGTCCATTTACAATGGACCCACCACCCACTTTTGGACCGTGACCCACCAGTTGGGAACCACTGCTGCAGATGGAGCATTATGTTATTGGGTTGTCTGTCTCCTTCTTGTGAACAAAAGATCTCAGAAATGCCTTGTGAGAATTTCCTCAAATTTGCCACAGACGTCCTCTTGGATGTCAGAATGAACTGGTTGGAATTTGGTGGTCAAAGGTCGCTGTGACCTCACGTCCGCCCCGTTCTCGTGAACGTGATATCGCAGAAACACCTGGAGCAAGTTCCATTACGTCTGGCGCAAACGTGCACTTGTAGCCACTGATCGCCTGATTAAAATTTGGTGGTCAGAGGTCGCTGTGATCTCACAAAACATGCTTGTGGCCATTGCTCAATAATTCAAAGGCTAATTATGACACAATCTCACACAAAGGTCTGGAAAAATAAAATGAGAAAATGATGACATTTTACATCCAAAAGGTCAACTTCACCGTGACATCATAATGTTCTGCAAAAACACTTTTCTGGCCATTATTCAATTTCATAACTCAGGAACAGAAGGGGAGACATTTGGTTGGACACTTGAATTGGTCACACTAATCTTAGGTGTTCACCTTGAAACTGTGCTGATTGTATAACTCTTATGCTGCCAGGTTTAAGATGGGCATGAAGCATCCATGTTTTAGAATTTGTAGCCTCTGCAGCAAAATTCATATTTAAAGTACTGTCTGCTGTCATGGCTACAACTTTGTGTTCCATCCTGTTCCTCTGGTACTCCACTACAAGCCTACTGGTTCTGCTGAAATTGAGCTTCAGGTGATTGTTGCTGCACCGTGCGATGAAGCTCTCTATCAGTGCTCTATATTCCTCTGTAAAAATAGTCTCTAAGAGAAGACAGCATGTTCCTCGCCAGATTTTTCTCACTGGAATCATACATGTCGGTAAAGTGATAACTTCAATTTTGCCCCAAAACACACTTAATAACTTAATTAAATTCCGTCAGTCCTCACTACATATATGAGTCTGTACAGACATGGATGTAAACTGCAACTTGACTGGCTGGCGGAGGCATACAACCGCAAGGCAGTAATTGTAGTTTCACACTGTGATAAGCTTGTTATCTTTGCCTCTCTGCTCTGCCATTAGCCCGCTCTTCTCTCTATTGTGCCTTCCCTGACCAATCAGATTAGATGCCACTTCAGAGAGTTGTGTGGAGTGCATATGAGTACTGTGAATTACTGAGTGAAAAATACAAGGCTGCTGCTTCTTTTTTTTTTTCTTCCACGGAAACGCCATTTAACTTGGGTTGAAAATGATGAATCAGTCTCTGCAATGATTTGTTACAATTGTCAGTGATTTCAGAGCAAAGCAGATCAAGCCGGCTCATTTCTAAGGCGCTGACAATTATTGCAAAAACAGACTCCGTGGATGCGACAAAAGCTGGCAAAGCAGGTAGCTGACAACACACCTCCTCAGATCACTTAATGTACTGGCAGGGCAGATGAGTAGAGAGCACTACCGGCATCATAAAATTCCTATTTTTAGGTTTTCCCCCTTGTTACTGAGGTATTGGCTGATTGACAGCTCTGCTTTGGAGTGCAATATCTCAAAAACCATAAAAAGAATTGCCCTGATATTTGGTACAGACCTCAAGGGCCTGAGAGGACAGATCCTGATGACTTTTCATCTGGCGTCATCATCAGCTCAAAATTTTAATGTCCAATACTTTGACTTATAATCATATACCTGCAAAACTAATGAAAACCCTGCTAGCAATACTGTTGCCATGCTAACTCACACAGTTAACATGTGACAACAGTATCGATTACACTTAGCTCGAAGTCATTCTTTGGCTAAGTACAGCTTCACAGAGCCTTAGTAAACAATCATATAGTTATGCCCATCTGCTTAGAAATTAAATGGGCTCCATGCAATATTCAGAGTGTATGAGTTGTCTGGAAACAGTTTTCAACATGTGGCTGAGCCGGCAGCTAGCAACTAACGGTAAAAACAACATAAACAGTATTAAACAACGGCAACAGTGCTGACAGAGCTAACGGTGTTAACCAGGAGGGTGGGAGACATCGCAGTAGGGCTGGACTGATATGGACAAAAATTCATATCTTGGTATTTACAGGCTGAATGTGCGATACACCAGTATATATCTTGCTAATTTCCACGAAATGGGCTTCATGTGTTCAGTTGCAAGTCAAAGCCACATTTGAGATGTCACAAGCAGTTTTAAAAAAACAGACTGGGATCAAAATAAAATGCAAAGACAACATTTTTCTCCAAGCAAAGCCAGACAATCTCAAATCAGCAGAAACTACTGTATGCAAAGCAGCAGCGATGAGCTTGTCACCACAACAAAACACAGAAAAGCTTGGATTACAACACACACAGATAGCATGACCTCATTCTCTGCTCAGGACACCATTACTCCACTGTATCTTCACATAGCAAACAGTGGTTTGCTGCTTTAATACTCTGAATGTCACCATGCAGACAATTTTATATCAGATGCTTATGATATGGTTTTGGCCATGACTGATCTGCATACACACTGTTTTATTTTTAAAAAATGGGATGCTACAACAGTAATAGACAAGCTTTAAAATGGAGTCCACAGGGGCATCACAACATGAGCTCTCAGAGAAATGAAGGTGAATGAGTCCACCGTTACATTATATCCATTCACTGCTTAGGAAAACATAGCTAATGTACTGTGGTTCAAGGCCTCTAGGCCGGAAAGCTTTGTGTGTACACTGATGCTGATGTGTGTCTCACTGGCAATCATAATTATTGAAACAGAAGCATTTGGTCTGTGGTTGGCTCTCCCCATCAGGAGAAGGTACAGGTCTGAGTTCAAACGTGACAAGTCACTAACAGCTTCACTGGATTGGCCCAAGAGTGCAGTGCAGCTGTGAATTACAGCCTGGAAGCAAATTTTGAACCATGCAATGTTTTGAGGCAGGGAAATCTAAAAATTCCTCACAGGACTGAATTGCGCATTAGCAGAAAATGTCATGCTTTAATTCATAATTCATGTTTTTACAGACATCGGTGTGTGTTGGAGCTGGTCAGAAATGTTCTGCTGGGCTGAAACTTTTTCCTTCCTGGGAGGCTAGTATAATCACAAAACTGAAAGTATGCAAGGATGCACACACACACACACACACACACACACTGAGTCATACGCTTGAGAGACACAAAAATGCACACACACTTATTTCCACACAGATATATGTATGCAAACTAACTGTAAGTAAAAACAAACATTAGATTTTGTCGATGTATGCAAGTGTGTACACCACACACACACACACACACACACACTCACAAACTCTCCCTGTCCCTCCATCACCCATCCTACCATTAGCTCTCTTCTTCACTCTTCATTTCTCACCTTCCTTCGCCATCTTATTCCATATTCCATGCACCTCTTTGCCTCCTCTGTCTTTTTCTGTCTCTGTGTCTAACTCACTGTCAACAACTTCTAAAACCCATTGCTTTTCAGCCTCCCGCTCTCTCCTCTTTCACCACGTCACTTTGTTTTGTTGTCTTTTCTTTTGGCTTCTGCTCACTCCTCTACCCTGTCACCCTGCCCTTACACCTTTTCTATCATCCCCTATGCTGTCTGCCCATCCACACCATCTTCGCTCACCCATTTCTCCTCTGAACTCCACTGTCACTTTTATTTGTTCTTTTATTTTATTGCCTTTTTTTTTCGCCCGTTGTCTTTTTAACAGTCTCAGCAGGTTCCCCCCAGTTAGGCCCCCCTCTGCAGGTTTATCAGTCTGTCCTGTTTTTCCAAATGGCTTTATCTATCTCTCCTCTTCTTTTATAGCTTTTCAGCTCCAACCTGTATGACTTTAAAATACATTTTCTCAGGTCAGTGTTGTGTGATGTTTCATTAACCCGCTCTTGTGTTTCCTGTATATGTATACATTAAAATTCTCTCTATACACACCCAAACATACAAGGTCAGGTGAGACTGGTGTCATTAGGGAATATCACTGTGAATCTCTCTTGTAATTTCTCATTCCTGGTGCCACGGCGACAAAAAAATGGCGCAAGTGATTACTATCTGAGGAGGAAGGAGTTTATATTTGGAAGTTAATAGCCTGAGGTTAACACATGGCCACATTTACTCCCCCCGAGCCCACTCTCTCGCCGCAGTATATCTCTGCCTCAGATTGATGTGTGCACTGATTTTGCATTTACTCAAAAACGTCCCCCGTGCGCACACACACAAGCACGCACAGCTTAACACACACAAGCACACCGTAGATAGCGAGGCAGACCCCGGCTCCATCTTCTATTGCCAGAATCTCCCCCATCAGATGGATGAAAGCTGCCATCAAAGCCGGGCCCAGGAGGAGTTCAGACAGTCTGCTTATTCGAGTGAACCCGACACCAGAGTCCAATCCCCTCCGCCATGCTTATTAAATAGCCTATTTTGTCATTTCCAATCCCAATTTGTCACAGTCACTTGGCTCAGCGGCCCCGTGCCATGTCACAGAGGAGTGAGAAAGAAAAAAAAAAAAAAAAAAAAGGCACAACAGAAAACATGTCTGTTTATGTAGTGTTATGTAGCAATGGTAAAGTTTTAATGGGCTGTTTGCCGTGAGACTGACAAAATACGAAAAAAAAAAGAAATAAAAGGGAACAAAAAAAACAACAGTTTGCTTTGGAGTGCAGAAGGGTTGCCATGAAAACAAGTGTACTGGCTCATGGAAGTTGTGTAAATATTCATAAACGGGCAAAAATGATGAGCCTGCTACTCAGGCAAACAGTCAATAATGATACACATATCCACAGCTTAAATGTTGCAAAGAAAAAGTGATTGGTTGTGTTGTCTACTCCGTACGATGTCTGTATTTGTTTTGAAAAAGACAGAACGTATTATTATATTCAACGCGCAATCATACATAAACAAAATCTATAAAACTGACCGATGAAATGTGGATGCAAATCGCCCACAGCTTCAAAGCACAATTCAGCGCTCGTGCCATAACTGTCCAAACATCAATTCCAACAGACCACAACATATAATCCTCCATTCAAAACCCACCTCTGCACAAACATCTAACACATTTCATCCATCTGAATTAATCAGCCCCCGTGTAGTTTAACAAGGATCCAGGCTCCTTTCTCTTTGGCTGCCAAACATCCAGTACTCCGGCAGCATGCTAGTTGGACCTTGCCATTGTTTGGGCCTCTCTCTCTCTCCTCCCCAACTGGACTCTATATTCTGAATCCAACACCCTATGTTGTATTGGCAAGTCAATGATATGCAGCCGAGCATGACTGGGGAGAACAAAATCTGCATTGACACAGGGAACTGTCTAGAGAATGGGTGCTGCCTTGCATTAGGCTGCTGTGTTTGCTTATGGGTTATAATGAGAGGTGACATATTGTCAGTGCCTTGCTAAAGCTGGTCTCCTAATTACACTAATTGCTGCTTTTCCACCCCCGTCCCTCCCTTTCTCTTCAAATCTGCCCCCCCCCTCCTCCCTTGTTCCCTCTCTCCCATGCCAATACTGCTGCTACTCTTCAAAACTCAAAAGCTTCCACCCACATACCAAGATGAGCCTGCACCCACTCTCTTTTTTTCTCGCCTTCTCTTTACGTCCATTAATTTTTCTTAAATTTTCTTTTTCCCTAACTACCTTCCGTTTATGTCTATCTCTCTGTGTCTATCCCTGCCTGTCTGTCTTTGTCTTTCTGTCTTTCTCTTTCCTCTCCCCATTGGACTAGCCTTTGTGCTCATACATGCCACAGTGTCCACTACTGCTGCACAGGCCCCCATGCCTGGGCTGCCAGCTGCACAATTACTAAATCGCTCATCTCACGGGTGGCTGGCGCTCTGTATCCCCAGCTTTGGCTGGAAGAGAGAGAGAAGGGACAGGCTCAGAGAAAGGGAGAGGCAGAGGGGAGAAAGAGGTAGCATATGAATGAAAGAAACAAAAAGGAAAGGGCAGTGGGATCTGGAGGGGTAGACCGAGTCTGAGCCAATAGCTTGAGCCTCTGTGATTCTGTGTGTGTGCTACTACTAACACGCGTATGCTTGGGTGCATGCATGTGTGCAACGGAAATATTCTGCATGTCAGTGTGTGCGTTCACGCATCCATGTTGGTGCATGTGTGTGTCTCCGTGAAAGACAGGTGATGGCCGAGGTAGTTGACAGCTGTCAGTGCACATGGGCCAGGGAATGGTAGAAGAGCGCTGGTGTCTGTCAACACACTGCTCTGACTCTGCCCTTAGCTTCGGGCCGACTATACTTAGGACCCTCTCAGGACAAGCAGAGACCACTGGTGCTTATCAGAGCGGCTTTCAGCCAAATGCAAATGCAAAACTAAGCGAGTTGGATGGACTGCTGTGATGTCAACAAGTTGGGCATCTTGCAGAACAAGTATGACAGGTTTATTTGCTCTTTCTACGAAAAGAGGCTTGATGCATCACGGATCAGGAGACTAGTCTGAAGTGAAAGGATTCACTTCATACACTGAGCGTTTTGGAGCAAAAGAATCCTTCACTACTGCACACCAGCCTTAGGTTCACTTGGCATGACGTCCTGATAACATCTGCCTATAAACGGGTATACTGTGCCATGGGCGCAGGTTTCCTGTGCAACCTGTTCTGGCGTGTAAAGCTGTTAATGCAGGAGAGACTCTGCAACAACACGGATAAGCAATTTTCTCAGCAAGTATTTTTAATATTTGTTCCTTCAATAACGTAAAAATAGACATGTAGGTATAGAGGCTAAATTCAGCAATGCTCCATCAAATTTGCTCTTTTTTCCCAATTTGTCATCCCTCAGCGATATCGTACTTCAGCACAGTTGACAACTGCACATGATATATTCACCAATGTGTTTGTAGCAGGCACGCTGAATTGAAGAGCCAAAGGGGGAAACTGGAGGGAGGATGAGGGCTTTGGGGATGTTACTTTGTTCTAGTAATTGACGTCAAGTCTCACAGCTATGCGAAGAAGTGAAAGTACAAAGTTACTTGATGATTTGGAAGCAGGCTTTTGGGAAATCAGTAAGCTACCTTAATGTCAGTAGACAAGCCCAGTCCAGCCTTCACTTTGAGCTGGATAAAATTTACCCAGACAAAGGTAAATGATCCGGAATCCTAATCAAAAGACCCTGATTTTGATGAGACTCATCTGGTGTCTATCTCCCAAAGCTTCACCATGCTCCACACACACCCTACTGGCCTGACTGCAAGACACAATCCTGTTGCTCTACCTAATGACAGCTCTCTCCTAGCTGTTGTCGTGTTGGCTGGAAATGATTTCAGTGTGAGAATACTTAGCAGAATGTTAATATGTGGGCCTGGCGAGCAACCAAGCAGAACTGACTTAATCTGTAATATTATACCACTCACAGAGGAAATGATACCACTTTAAACTTGAATGCATGAACTTGAGCCCTTTGGCAAAAAAATATGGATAGAATTTACTGTAGGTTTATGTATTTTATCTAATTAATGCAAAAGCAAGCAAGCAATAAGCGGAGGAAATCGGGTGAGTAAATGCAGCTCAAAGGTTAAAACACAGGAATGCAAATTAGGGATGAAAACTTGTTGACCACATCTATTATGGTGTATCTATTCTAACTCTTGACTCAGTGGCAAGTACATTTTGATAGCTAACGACAACTTGATGTATAAAACATAATAATAGGGACACTTGCAATGATCAACTCGTTAAAACACAATAATAAATGAATAAAACTACATTGTACATTCAAGCACCCCATCCACAGGCTGTGGAACAGAGCTGAAAGAACACAAGTATTAATAGAAAGGTACTCTCTTCCAACGCTGAACAAAGGTCATCGATGTGTTAATTTGGCCATTTTTGGCTCAGCTGTCATCTCTGCATTGCTTTTGCTCTTGAACCTTATCTTGTTCAAGCATCTGAGTGTTTTACACACTAACGGTTCATAAACCACAAATTCATGTTGGGAAGAAAACATACTGAAAAAAACAAGACACCTAATTAAGGCTTGCCAAGCATATCGTGTTTTGACACTTAAATAAATGCTTGCACAGTGTACTGAACCTGCAAGAGTGAAAGCAATCAGTAAGAGCTCCGGTGAATATCTTTTAAAGGGACAGATCACTCCAGGATCAAAAATACATGTTTTTCCTGTTACCTGTGGTGCTATTTATCAATCTAAATTGTTTTGGTGTGAGTTACCAAGTGCTGAGTTATCAGTCATAGAGATGTCTGCCTTCTCTCAAACATAATGGAACTAGATTGCACTTAGCTCATGGTGCTCCAAGCGCCACAAAAATACAGTTGAAAACCTCAACAGTAGGGCTGGGTATCGCCACTGATTTCCTGGATTAATTTGATTTTGATTCACAAGGCTCCAACTCAATCCAATTTCCGATTCCATTGGGTATATTTCCAACACATTCTCACTCCAACCTTGTCACATATTGACATTTTGCTCATGGACTTTCCATGTATACATACGACATGAAAGGTACCCTGGGTGCGTTGGTTGTTGACATTCTGGGACACTGTGTCAAGTTCTGCCTGTTACACGCATTGCCGTCTTTCAAAATACACTTCCATTTTCACAGGAAATTTAACGTTTACAACACCACGAATTGACTTTTTTTTCTTCCCTCACCAACAAACACACATGGTTGGGTTTAGTCAACAAAAGGAAGTGGTTAGGTTTAGGAAAAAAGAACAGGGTTTGGCTTTAGAATCTCACAGGTGACCCATCCAACTCCCCTCCCGCCCACCCTACTTTCAACTTTCGCCGCCTTAACTTTCGTTCTTGTCCCGCTACATTTTCCCCTGATGCCACGGGGTGCCATTAAACTAAAACAGCAACCGGCCATGTATCATGCCGACGTTAAAGGACGTTTTTTTTCATTGGCTTCTGTCCCCACTAGTCACTGACCAAGCATTGGATTTGGATGATTTTGAGACCGTGTTCATATTTTAGCTACAATACTAATTTTTATGAGATTTCTAAAGAACTAATACTGTGCATTTTACAAGCAATTATTCTTTTAAAAAGAATAAATTCAGAACAGAATTAAAACTGAATATCTTATAATTAAATGTTGTTTCTTGAGCAGCAACAGTAACATTAAAACAGCAAAGTCACTATAAAAATCTAATATATCACTGGAAACAAATCTAAAGTGTTGATAAAATAAATTATGTTCCTGAAATTACAATACTGAGTAAAGTTTAGAAAGAGCACAGACATCAGTCAGATATCAGTGCTGCTTGTCCTTCTGCTGCTGAGGAGAGACACTGTCTACAGGTCACATGTCCACAGGTAAGTTTTAAGATACTAGGCGGACTAAGCTAAACCGCTGGACCTAAACAGTTGTCATTGTGTCAGTTTGTTAGCAACAATTAATGCTACCAGCTGGAAAGTACTCTGTACTTGTTAATAACATAATATTAGCTGTGGAGACAGAGCAGACTGAAATATCACTTTTCTACATGTTTATGTGTTGCTTATCAGGTCTATTGATAAAGTATTGACTTTTTCCTTGTGGAGGTTTTATTGCACTATCATTGGCTCAAGTTATCTTCGCTTCTGTCTCCACTGCGACATCTCTACTTCCTGTTTGTGTGTTAAAGTGTGCATAAAAGTGGCGAAGCAGCCCTGATGCACAGACAGGAGGAGGAGCAGCTGCTGCAGCATGATAATAACTTACACCAAAACATAAAAAGCTTACAGTTACATATAAAAGAACCGTAACATCGGAGCTTTTCAATACTGTCCTGCAAAGCCTGTTTACCACTGGCAAGATTAACAGGGTTAAAGCTTCACACGTATGTGGAGAAAAGGCATAGACTTTAAAGACTGATCTTGGCCTTTAGGAATCAATATCAGGTCATTCAAATGAAGATCGATTCAAGTCGGATGACTCGATTATTTTACCCCAGCCCTTCTCAACATCAATAGCCCCTTTTACACTGCCAG
Organism: Cephalopholis sonnerati; assembly: GCA_019142605.1. Classification (NCBI taxonomy): domain Eukaryota; kingdom Metazoa; phylum Chordata; class Actinopteri; order Perciformes; family Serranidae; genus Cephalopholis; species Cephalopholis sonnerati. The sequence continues at coordinate 10,891,652 of JAGQAX010000002.1, read as the reverse complement.
ATTTTCCGTGAATGTTGGGCCGATTTGCCGGCAAGCTGCAAGCATTTACACACACAGAGCCGGATTGGCGAGTTGATCCGAGGTGCCCAATTTTCTGCCTCGTAGGGTAGTCATATTGGCGGAACGGTTTTGATCTAAACAGAGCAAGGCGGCTTTCCGCCTCGGGAGGGTCTGTTGATGACTTGTGGGAGGGGCTGTTGATGACGCTGCACGTTCGACCCACTGGCGTGGACTTCAAACCAGGAAACAGCTGATAGCAGGAATGAGTATCTAGCAGCACTAAGGAGACGCAAAGCAGAAGATGAGCAACTGGGGAGATAAAGAATTGTGCGCCCTCCTTGCCCTTGCTATCGAGGAGGCCATTAACCGTCAGATGACGGGAACCGTGAAGGACGGGCCGATGTACGAGAGAATCGCCAAAGGACTGACCAGCCGCGGCTTTCCTCGTCACTGTTTACGTCACACGCTGAGCTACACGTTTTGTTACTTAAATGCTCACGCCCCCCATTGCCTCGAAAAAGGCACATTCTGTATAAACAAAAGTAGGCAGGCAGCTTTTAGCCGCACTCCCCGATTTTGTTTTTATACTGCCAATGCTGAAAGAAGACGGATTGGGCTTTCCTGCAAATTTGCACAATTCCTGTGTAAAAGAGGCTAATGTCTCTCTCCAGAAATCATGATCCGGTTACTCAAGATAATCCACAGACTTTGTTGTGAGCAGTTTCATGTAGGAACTATTTTCTTTGTAGCACCACTAAGCTAGCGCGTAACATCTCAGCCGAGGAGGACGCCGTTGATGTTTACAACTTCGAGCTGTGATGAGCATGAGCCTCTTGTCCATGAGTGGAGCCACACTTCCTTCTGCATGATGATACAGTTTGCGAGTGTAGTTTGGTAGCAAGAAAATAGTTCCTACATGAAACAGCTCACAGCAAGGTCTGTGGATTATCTTGAGTAACCTGGTCATGACTTTTGAAAAGAGACATTGCTGTTGAGTTTTTCAAGTGTCTGAGTTCAAAGCTGAAAGCCTTCTAGTTCTATTATATTCGACATTATATTGGAGAGAGGGCAGACATCTCTACAGCTGATATCTCCATCACTCTGGAACTCACACTAAAACCAGCTAGATCGATAAATAGCTCCCTATAACATGAAAACATGGGCAAAACCTCAAAAGCATTTTCCTCTGCATGTCTTTCATAGGTTGCTAATGTTTTGTTTTCATTAATGAAAAAAAAAAAAAAAAATCCCGTTCAGGAGTAATCTCTTAATCCGTCTCATAATTTCTGTTTATCCCTCACCTTTTCTGCCTCCTGTGTATGAGTCTGTGTTAGTGTTTACTCTCGCCCCTCACTTTGATCACACTTCAGCTGCTTTGTTCGTAATCATGTTACATACAATTTCTAATCCTTTAATATATTCAGAGGAATAAACATTTCAAGAGGAATTTGGAGCCAGTAACATGGTTATTTTACTTTCCTCTTTATCACTGTGTGAATCCAAAGAGCAGTATGCTGTGACAAGAGCCAATCTCAAACCTCAAAGCAACGAGTACAGTAAATATGTACAAAGTAAAAAACAATGCCAACACTGTACAGGGCTTTGTGTGTTGTGTACTGAGGCATCTTTTTCCAGCGTGACTTAAAATAATCATAGTGCCAGAAATATATCTGAAGTGAAAGTCAGTGTATTTCAGCCAATTATGAATAATAACTATTATATATTATACATAAAAACAATGTTTGGAAAGACAGTCTGAGACCTTAAACTCTTGTGTCTCATAAAAAGGAAACAAATTGTTGATTTTTTTCTTTTTATCACCAACTTGATGTTTCCCTTCCACCCCCATCTCTCTGTCCTCCCATCATCCCCCCATAATATGGCCCTACTTTTCTTCTCGGTGTAGTTCATTTTTCCTGCTGGAATGCTTTCACTAGGTGGCCATACATCCTGACTCTGTGTGCTGCGTGACGCACTCAGCCATAAGATTCCCATTAGGCCAGATTGTGGTCAGAAAGGACCAAACCTGACTGTGTGTTTCTTCTCCCCCTCCACAACTCTGTGATGGTTGTGTGTGTTTGTGGTTGTGAAATTGTGTGTGAAGGCCTCCCCAAATGCCTCTCTTTCTAAGTCCCGGGTGCAGCACTACCCTAGCCAAGGCTGGATGATCATTAGAGTCCAAAATAGAAGAGAGAGGCAAAAAAAACACCAGCAGGGAAGAAATATGGGCACAATATGGTCAATATGAGGATGGCATCACTGTCATTGTTTCCAATTTTGCAAAGAGGTTTACAATAGCATGCATATACAGACTGATAAATATGATAGAGACAGAAAAATAGAGTCTGCACAGTAGTTAATGCTCTCAGGAGTGTGTATTTTTAATCACTACTGAGCTGACATTTTAGCCCATTCGCCAAATGGAAATTTTATGTTGCTTTGTCTGCTTTGTTGCAAACCAAGGATACTTAACATTTATACGTTTCATATGTATCATATCAGCGTTTCTAAAGTGAGGTCATTCTGATTATATGTTTATATATGAGCTGACTTTGTCATGAGGAGGTGGAGGGGATGGTGGGTGGTGTGACACCTGGTTGAGACTGCTGCAGTCAACTGTTCCTGACATAAAAAAGTAGGTGTTCTTTAGCGACACATTGCTGCATTTCTAGTCCGAATGTGGCACCAAAACCAGGTGTTTTTTAGTATCACATAGCAGCATTTCCAGTCATGATTGTGGCACTAAAACTGGGTGTTTTTTTTAGCATCTAATCCTATCATTTCTAGCCATGACTGAGACACCAAAAGCAAGTGTTTTGTAGTATTTCCAGTTGTGATTTTGGCACCAATACTGAGTATTTTTAGGGGCACATTGCAACATTTCCAGTCACAACTGTGACACCAAAACCAGTTGCTTTTAGCAACATATTGTGGCATTTAAAGTGGTAATTTTGGCATCCAAACCGGGTTTTCTTACATCTAATCCTACCATTTTCAGCCATCACTGAGGCACCAAAAGTATGTTTTTTTTTAGCATTACACAGAGGCATTTCCAGTGATGACTGTGCCACCAAAGCTGGGAGTTTTAGTGTAACATTGCAGCATTTCCAGTGGTATTTGTGGCACCAAAACTGGATTTTTTTAACATCTCATGCTATCATTTCCAGCCATGATTGAGGCACCAAAACCAGGTGTTTTTTAGTCTCACATAGCAGCATTTCCAGTGGTGATCAAGGCATCAAAACTACATGTTTTTTAGTGACACTTTGCAGCATTTTCAGTTGTGAATATAGCACCAAAACCAGGTGTTTCTTGGCACCTAAACTGGTTTTATTAATATCTCATCCTATCCCATTTCCAGCCATGATTGTGCCACCAAAACTGGGTGTTTTTAGCGACACATCGAGGAATCTCACAGTTGTGATTTTGGCATCAAAACTGGGTATTTTAACCTCTCATCCTATCATTTCCAGCCATGATTGAGGAACCAGAACTGGGTATTTTTAGCAACACATTAACAGCATTTCTAGTCACAACTGTGCCACTAAAACCAGGTGTTTTTAGCAACACATTGTGGCACTTCCAGTGGTGATTGTGCCACCAAATGTAGGTGTTTTTTTAGCATCTCATCCTATCATGTCTAGCCATGACCGAGGCACCAAAAGCAAGTGCTTTTTAGCATCACATAACAGCATTTCCAGTGGTGACTGTGCCACTAGGAGCACATCGCAGGATTTCCAAATGTTACTGGGGCACCATACCCTGTATTTTAAGTACAACATGATTTTTCCCTAACCACTATCAAGTCTTGTTTGCACCTAAACATAACCACAGTACTGTTGAAATATGAGGAGACATTAAATTTCAACATATCTGCTATCTTATATCATTTTAATGTTAAGTATCTGTGGTTTGCAGAAACACACAACGGCAAAATTATTTCTGGAGATTTCGTCGGACGTTACGTGTGTCAAGCTCTTTATTCCTGATGAAGAGCTTGAGCAGTTTAGACTTCCTCCCACACACACACACATACACATACACTCACAAAAGTTCACTGTACATGCAGTTCATGCGAGATGACATCTCCGTTGTTGTGTTCAGAGCACACAATAGGAAATGACATCCTTGTTTTCACATTAAGGGAAATGAACATGTTATTTGCGGAAAGGTCAAGCCTCCAAGCCTGAGGACAGGTTGTATAACTGCAGTAATTATTATGTAGCTGCTCAGAAATTAGAGGGAACTTCATGTCAAATGTCAACAGCCAGGACACAGACTGTTTGAATCTTCATCTGCGGGTTTGGAAATGTCAGCGCTGAGGAGGCTGAGGAGGCTGAGGAAAGTCATTAATTAAAGAAGATTTCTTTACTCAGTTGCTCAGGTTCTCCAACCATCAGTTTCATGCATTGACAGACTGTTTTGTTAAGTCTGTCGCTGTGAACAGGTGTTTCTGACAATGTACTCTTCTTAAATGTTTGGTCATACGGTATTTTATTTTCATCGTGACATAACTTAGAGTAAACTTACTTATTTAATGCTTGCATGCTTCTTTGTGAGCAACAATACTTCATAGTGGTAATTTAGAGCAATACTGTATCCTCAACACCAGCTTTTATGTTATTATTTAATCAACTGCAAGCTTGTGTTTAAAATCCTGGACCCTAAATCATGGATCACATTAAGAGAAAGGAAAAAACTTCCTCTCCATCTGTATTCAAAGCAGTTAATAGTTAAAATCCCCTGCACCTGCTCAGCATTAGCGCTGCAGCAGCTACCATATACTTTCTTTAAAGAATTTAAAAACACTAAATTGGTGGATTTCCACACAAATCTCATTTTAAAACTCAGAAAGAAAAATGAGACAATTAATACTATTCTGCCTGGGGCTAAGCGATCATGGCGGATGCACCTGCAAACCATGTTTAGGCGCTGGTGTGTTCTGTAAACTGGAGGATTTGAATGCAGTGGGTGCATCCCAAGCAGATGCAGCCTAAGCTGTTTTAGAGACCTGGAAGCAATGAATATAGAGCACACAGAATCAGGCAACGGCAACTGATTTCACATAATAGCCACTTCACAAGACACACCTCCTCATCATCTCACTGAGAGCCTTTTCCAAAATCAATAGTTGGCTGAACATTCACTTCTTCATAGTTTCACACACATGAACACAAATGCCTCTCCCTCTCCCTACTTTGTCTCTTTGCAGCATTCACGGGCATAAACACACACACACAGACACACACACATAGACACAAACGCTAGTGTCTAAGGTGTGTTAAAAGTGTGTTTGTGGAAAAGCCCAACTTTAAAAGTGTCCTGAATTTTATAACAGCTTTTCTGAAGCGCTATAAATATTTTAAGTTGTTCCCCAATTTCTAACAACCCTCTGAGGAAATGATGAGATCCATGAAAAGATATAAGGGAAAGCACCGAGGCGCGCTGGGAGAAACTCGCTAGTTATCTGCCTAGTCGTAGATAAACAGAGCAAACGCTCTTGGATAAATACATAGATCACACCCCAAAACTGAACTCTGTTGGAGAGGGTCATTACGGTGCCCATTTGTTTTCTGTTGCAAACCTCTTCTGGGTTAGAGGAACCAGAGTTGACAGTTTATGGTGCGAGAAGTCAAATAAAACAAATTGCCTCAGCTTCAGATACAAGCGTATTTGCTCTCCGTGCCCAGCAGCAAAACAAATGGGATGGCAGGGGGGAAGGTTTCTCTCCTTTTAGGTTTATAATGCACTTGTTCTTGCTGGAAATGACTGGGCACTGCCAATGTCATTTATATCGGTCATATGTGTGCGCTGCATGTATGGCTTTTCAGAATTTATATTATATTACATCGGAAGGTGCACGATGGAGAACGCCATATCTTAAATGCCATCCCCATGTGACCTTAGACCTACGGGGATAGTTCACATCCCTGACATTAAAGGACAAAGGAAGCTACAATGTCTTGCCAGCAAATAAGGATGCACCTCAGGTCTGCCTTTGTTTTCAGAAGAGGATTAAAGAGCTCTTAATTTCAATGGAAACAAACTCACCAGCTTTAGCTTTGATGTGTAGTCGGGGTATTTAGGTAGGCAACAATTTTATATTTATATATATATATCTAACAGGGTAAATTATACTGCAGTCATATGTGTGACAAGTCGAATGTACATTTGTAATGTTGAGTGTTATAATTCCACAAAATTTAGTTCAGTTGTTATTACCTGACATGCTTAGGCCTCCGTACACAATATATGGAACGTTTGATACTCAATTTTTGTACCCCTACGTTCACCTTTGGGGGTACCCCATCCATAAAGGGGTGTCTCCCACCTTGCCTCTCCCCTTTTGCTGTTGTGCGCCATAGGAGAGGTAAGCGATATTGCTCTTGTGGTCATTTCTGTGTTTTAGCTCTGTTAAGCCATGTTTGTAAGCTCCTTTTATGCTAACATAATCTTATGTAGCTTGATTTATGTAGGGGCTGGAGTTTGTATGGTTGTGTTTGATGGAGGATTTTTGTTTGTGCCACCTGTTGTCAGGAATAAAAGGAGATTGCCTCTAAAGATATCCACAGTCTGGGCCTCTTTATATCTACACAACGCAGACATCACTAGAGTCCTGCACTAGAGTAGATGAATTCAAATCCTCATTGTGTACATAATCAACAAGTAAATAGAGGACATTAATAAAATCTCAGGTGCAATATGTGACTTTATTACATTCTGTAGCAGGTTATTTTCTTTTGTATTAAAATAGGAAGACAGTCTTTGTTTTGCCCAAAGAGTTTCCATTTCAGCAGTCTTCTTTGACTCATCCTAAAACCATTTTTTTGCCCCCCTATCTACCAGCAAAGTAATTCTGCTGCCTGGGCGTATTTTCTCTGTCAGACACTGTCCGCTGTATGATTGACAGGCTCATTACCCTATCCCCATTACGATATTGCCTAATCAATCTATTCATTGTATTCTCCTCAAGGCAGAAAAGGCAATCTTTTGCATGAAAATGACCAAGCCTGAGCAGGAAGGATTCCAAGGATGGGGAGTGGATGAGTGTTAGGGTTCAATTTGCGGCTGAGCAAAGTAGTGGCGTTTACTGGCGAACTGATCAATATTAATGTCAAGAAGAGCTCTGTGTAACTTTCCCCTCGCTGTCTTATCCAAACTGGCACTACAGTGCACGGCCAAGACTGGGATAATGGTGATATTACAAAATGGATGGACTATCTATAGAGATACTATATGGAGGCAAAGAGCTCCGCTAAAAAAAAAAAAAAATAAGGTAAAGAAAATGAGTGAAGACCTTTAGAGCCTTTCTCGCAGTACTCAAGTACCTGAGCAACGAACAGCCCCAATATTGAACTACAGGATCAAAAAGGAGAAGCTCAACAAGAAAATGACAGCCGCCTACGGGTGCTGCAATGCCCCGCACTCCACTGTGAGGTAAATCACACCTTTGAAGTCAGCTCGCTCGCTCCCCGCTGAGGTTGCCGCACGGCTATCAACCGACTATTGGGAGAGTGAGTTCCCAGCATTATGATCACTATCATTACGACGACATTGAAGTTATTATTACCATCATAAAAAGAATAATGTCCATCAGAAGTCAATCAGAATCACGGCATGTGGCCAGAAGTGGACCGGCAGGAGGAGGGTGGCTGTGCTAGTAGGAGGGTGGGGTTAAATTCAGCCGAGTTAGCTTGACTTCTTGGACTTCCTCAGCAAGTAAAAATACCTCATTTCATTGGTCTGTACAATATGATACAAATACACCATGACAGCATCGACTGCAGAGATGGCAGCTCTGCTTTGCTTTATGTTTGTTTTTTCCAAACTACTGCAGCTGTAAAGTGATATTAATTGCTCGAAGGCTGAGCACCATCAACCAGTCATATAAGGAGATATTAGTTCTGGTATACTCGAGTTCAATTTTTGTGAAGGACCAGGCTGCAGTAAAAAAAATCAGAACATGAACAGAGATAGGGAATAGATGCATGACGAGCTACTTTGAGGATTAACATTATTTATGAGCGGAGAGAAGAAGAGGAAAACTGTATAAATTACACAGTGGTATACTCGTCTGTTCAATAATGAGCTTGCAAACAGAAACAATCAAGTGCAATTTGCAAACTAATACCCTGAAATGGGCAAAGTGTAACTAAATTAAGATGTGAAAATATTGTTAATCAATGTAAAAACTAAAGGTCAAATTCCACACTTAGCACAGAATTAGTCATCCGTTTAAAACCTCTTTAAAATGGAGCTTGCATAGCCAAACTATTCCCTTTGGGATATTATAATGTGCTAAGGATTTTACTTGACTATTAATTGCTTTGATTACCCAACCAGCGATTGCGATTTCTCTGTAGCATCCAGTCTAACTCCCAAAAATAAAAGAAATAATACAGGATAAGACATGTGGAGTAAATAAACAGATGTGATTCGTGTAATCTGGTAAATAAATGTTGACTGCATGAATGAACAACAACAAACATACATGTAAGAGCCTTTAGTCTAATCTGTGATGCTATGACACTTAGTTATGACACCTACTTAGTAAGTAATCGTATATCTCTGGAAAGATTAATGGCCAATCAGAATGTACTTAATTCACTTTAAATAAGTACAAATTAATAAATGCTACAAAAATGGTTTTATCTTGATGGGTCTGGATGAATAATAATTACAGCTCTATCGACCTTGCTATTAGCACAACCAGGTAATGAGAAGTACTCTATAGTACACCCCCCTTTTTTCTGGTGAAGGTCAGGTAGGCTGAAGAAATCCCTTACTAGCTTCTTTAAGCCCCTGGCTGACTTCTAATGGACAGCTTCCGATTAGGAGGAAGGAAAATGTAAAAATTAGCTCGGGTATAATCCCAGGCAGTTTATAGCATTTTCTTTGAGCATTTGCACTAAATTGAAGCTTATTTTGTACCAGTTTTGTATGTGTTTCTGACTGTCTAAAATACAAACACTCCCTATATCAACATATAATGGGCGCCCAGCATTGTCACAAAACAGTGTGGAAAATTGGTACCTGAAGGCAGCTTAGTAATACTACATTTCTGAACAGTTTGTCAAGACTTCCAGCTGTGTTCTGGACAAGAGAGAAATTCCCCACACTGTGCACAAGCAGTTGAGAACACCAGCCAAACTTTGCATTCAGCGCTGGATGTATTCAGCAGAGTATCACTAATAATCTCAGGTCAGGTTTTTAGCCTTTTATGTGGGTTTTCCAGGCAGGTTTTAAGAAGATGATTTAATGTGAAAGCTTTGAACTCTGTGCCCTGTCTAGTACTTTTTTTAAGATTTACAGAAATGCCTGAAACACCATGAATGACCTTAAGGACATAATTTAGGTTTGGCACGTACAGTTTGTCCTCATGAAAAACTAATTGACCCTTCCTCTGCCCTGCACGTCTTAGATACTGTTGCTGGGTCAGACTAGCCTGACAAAGAGAAACATGGCTACGCTGGTCCTGTTTAGTCTGGTGCTGCAGTAGAGCGGTAGCAGTGTGGAGTGTCAGGCAGGCCTGCTGTCAGGGGAGGGGTCAAAGGGTGCAGATGACCCTAGCCGAATGCCAAGGGGGGGGGCATGATGAGGTCTATGGTTGACCCTTAAATTGTATCAAGAACAACAATGTACTCACTGACTTAAATCACTGACAGTTCAGGTTTTTCATCATTTTCATAACCCCTTACCCTCTTGAGGGTTGTGGGGGGGCTGGAGCTTATCCCAGCTGACACTGGGTGAGAGGCAGGGTTCACCCTGGACAGGTCACCAGACTATCACAGGGCTGACACATAGAGACAGACAACCATTCACATTCACACCTACGGACAATTTAGAGTCACCAATTAACCTACATGTCTTTGGACTGTGGGAGGAAGCTGGAGTACTCGGAGAAAACCCACACTGACACGAGGAGAACATGCAAACTTGGCATGGAAGGGCTCCCTCCTGGGACTGAACCAGGAGCTGTGAGGCGACAGTGCTAACCACTAAACCACCGTGTCGCCTGCTTTTTTTTTTTTTTACATGATAAATAAATTTAGTTTTACAATTAAAACACAGGAGCCATACTGTATTAAACCAAACCAACCATGTTATCTTGTCAGAAAGAGAGCTAAATAATGCTCCAAATTTTGGCAAGGGAAAACGAACTTTGCCATTGTTTAAAATAGTGTATTTAAATGCATATCGCATACCGGGGACCCTAAACAGCATAAATTGGGTTCGACTGGAAAACTGAGAGTTGACAACCATGTACTCTTTACACTCTTTCAGTTCTGCACACAATCTGACCAATATTTGATTAAGGGTTGCCCTCAAGACTGATTTAATAAATGAAGAAAGAAAATGATATGCTCACTCATGATTTGATCTCATGATTTAATACCTTGCATCCCTCACTGAGTGCTGGTGTGGATGGTGGGATGCTGCTGCTGCTCGCTGTATGTACTTATGCCGCCCCCACACACACACACATTCTCATTGACTGATTAATTGGCGCTGGTTATTTATATTATTGTGGAATATTGATTATGAATACAGTCCATGTGAAGCTGGTTTTGTTTCTGTTTCAACCCGACTACAAATGTAGCTGTAGCCAGTATCTCACTATCACTATCCTCATTCATATTTTAAGAAGCCACAAATTATATTCAGCCACAAAATAAGACTGAAAGGCTGGAAATCTGAACGGAAGAACAGAGAGTTGTTGCATAGAGATGATACACCGTCTCATGTGGTTGCATTGGTGTGAACTGGCAGGTTTTAGAGTGTTGCCAAACAGCGCATTACAAGGAGCCTGTTTAAACTTGTCTCGTCGTGAATCATGAACTATGAACTGGCCATACAGAGAAAATATTAACAAAGCAACATCAGCCTTGATCTTTTCTGGCTAACGTTATTCATGTCATCTGAAAAATATGTCAGCAACCAAATCTTCAGCAACCAATTCCGGCACCAGACACCGACAAAAAGACCATCCTTCACGTCGGCAGCTGGCTGTTGTTATAGTTTAACGGCGCCCAGTGATGTCAGGGGGAAACAGGACAGGACAAGAACGAAAGTTAAGGCGGTGAAAGTTCAAGTAAGGCAGGCAGGAGGGGTGGTGGACGGTAGTGGACTTTCACCTGGCTGTTTGCTTCCCATAAGATTGCAAGGCCAAAACCAAACCACATGCTTTTATTGCCTGAACCCAACCACGTGTATTGGCAAAACGTAACCATGTGTGTTTGTTGTTGAAGGAAAAAAACATCAATTTGCAGTGTTGTACCAATTTTGAAAAAATGACAATGCACGTAACAGGCAGAACTCGACACAGTGTCCCTGAACGTCAACAACCAATGGTACCCAGGCTGCCTTTCACATCATATGTGGACATTGAAATGTGACGAGGTCGCAGTGAGAATGTGTTGTTATTGGAGCACAGAGCAAAAGGGGGGCTGGACTTAGGAAAGGTGATTAAAGCTTGTGTGACAGAAAATGGCTGACACTTCAGCTGCAATTTTTTTTCCTCAGCACCTCAATTTAACGGCAAATATAATAAATATATGTCAACTTGACTGGGGAGGTGAACGGAGACATGGAGAGAGAGGGAGAAATGAAGTGAGGAAAAAAAAAGTGTGAGACAGACAGAGATCTTAGGGCTGCAAAGAGTGAGAAGCTAATGAGACTTGAATTAAGAAGGGTGTACTGGAAAAGTATAGCCTACGCCATACTCCCACGTCAAGGAGAGGACAATTATAGTGTGCACCCGTGTCAGCTTTCAAACTCCACTTCCTTTCATTTTTCTTAATTACTGGGCAAATATTCTCTCCTCTTCTGCTTCATTAGCTACTTTGTTGAGCGCTGAGTGATGTCAAAGAGATGATGGAGGGACAGAGCAGTGAGGCGAGAGGGGGGAAAAATGATATCACCAAGAGCCCTTGTCTTTCGTCTGAGATTAGGTCCCTTAAGAAGGCCTTCTGAGAGCCGCCAGCCTCTATAACTCAACCAGCAACTCTGACAACCAAATGACTATAGATTATGGTTTTGATGGGTGACCCACTCCTGTCTGGCAAGTTAAAGGGATGCTCGGGCATTATGAATTTTAGTGGGTTATCTCTCCTCACCAGGCGCCTCTCCCGTTATGGGAAAAATGTCTTTATATTGGTACTTAGCCATTGTTTCGGATGAGGAATGCGCAAACAAGCTAGATATAAGACAAATGCAGAGACACCCCACACACCCTCGCACACACAATGCGCACTGCCTCGTAAGTATTAATATTCAGAATGTTTTTTGTATCCCATTAGGAAACAAAAAGATATGGTCAGCAATCAACCGGACCCGTATCAAAACAAATGCATCAGGAAGGAAAATAACTGTTTTAGTTCATCAGTGCTTCTTGTCTAAAAATAAAAAGCTTTATCTTTTCGGAAAACCCACAGGGATTCTGACTATTTTCTCCAATTTAGAAAAATCTTGTTAAGTCGGCCGCCCCTGGAATCTGTTCACTTATGTCTGCCTCTTTTTCCCCCTCTCTTCCTCAGTGTCTTGAAGGCTTTCTTTGTCTGTCGCTTCTCCCTCCTTTCCTCCCTCCGTCTCTTTCTCTCTCTCCAGTGCCTTCCCAAACGGTGCAGCGAAATTGTTATTCCCAAGTCATTATCTTATTTGTGCGTCTCCACTCAGCTGTAAATCCTCTAGGTATTCCTCTCTATTCTCTATTAACTCTACTGCAGTCAAGCTTCAGCTGCCAATCACAAAACATAGCTGAGGGAGAAAAGAGGAATAGAGACGAAGACAAGAAGGGAGGAAGAAAAAAAGGGAAGAGAGGGGGAGAGACAAGGGGACGCAGAAATGTGGTCGGAAAATCCCAGAGAAACAATGAGACAGAGAAGATAAGTCACCACAGTTACAGGGAGACAAAGAGGCAAAATGAGACAAAAAAAGGAGGGAGAGTAAGAGACACAGAGAAGAGAGAGAATATTTTAGGGCTAATAGGGGCTACAGGGCCAAGCGAGAGTCCAAATGAGGGGTCAGGGACTCAAGTTTTCTGGCTGCTATGGAAACGACTGGAAAGGGAGATAACTTCATTCCTTTTCGTTTTCCATATTTCTGCAGTAGATAAGACCCGGCGTGCTAGAAATGCATAGAATATTCTACACTAATTGCAGCCTGGGCAAACACTGGCTTTAGAGTGTCTGAGAGAAGGATGGAGACACTAAGACCATGTGGGGGCGGGCTGCATGCACCAGAGACGTGATGGGTTCTGCCTCTTGGTTTTGGAAATAAACACTTAATTCACGTAAGAAAATGCAGCTGCTTGCATGCGTGTGTGGGGGGATACTATGTGAATTGATTACACTGTGCTCTAATGCCCTTTTCCACCAACATTAGCGTGTGCATGTGGGTTTTTTAAACACAGGAAAGCCTGTTAATAATAAGCTATACACTCCTTTCCCATTGTCAGAACACTAGAGAGGTGTGCATGGCTCCACAGTAGATGTAGATGAGTATGCCTTCCTGTTGTTTTTATTAGTGTGACATATTCAGCATCAGGGATAGGCCTTAAAACAGGTTAGTAAACAGTAAAAAGCATCATGGAGGCCAGTGAAAATGCTATGGTGGTCACTGCTGATTAGACATGGTTACCAAAACCTGTTATTAAACAATTACCAAAGGCCGTGGTATTAATTAGCTCTGATGTTATCGGTTATCTTATCGATATTCTTTAACATTTTGGTTCAATTCAGCATAAAGACAGCAGGACAGAGGACAGGAGGACAGAGGACAGGAGGAAAGACTTACAGTGACTGATAAAAACTAGCCTACATATCACTCAGTATTGTGATGTCAGGAATATTATTCATACAGTGACTTTGCTGTTGTAAAAATGACTGTTGCTGCTCTAGAAACAACATTTAGTTATATTTAAAATATTCAATAATCCTGTTCTGAATATTATTCTTTTTAAATTATTTTTTTGAAAGCAATTATTTAGAAATGAAAAAGAGCCGATAACAGTATCAATAAAGTACCAAACCGATGAAGAGTATCGATAAAATCTTAAACATACCCATTCCTAGTGCTGACTAAATTTGGAAAATGTTCAAGTACTGCATGCATGGCAGCTAAAATTAGCCCATCCACCCGGGGGTCATATTTCCATCACTGCAGATCGGAACATATCGGAGCTGCAGAATCATTTGGCCCAGGAGTGAATGCTGGTTGTGAGCCTTCCCATTAAATACACTGGCCAGATGTTAGTGACTGTAAGTTTTTTTGGGAAAGGGGGTAAGTTAACGAGGCTCAAGTTTTAGAATATTCTTTGTTACACATTAAATATATACATATATACACGGTGACTTAAGATAAGAGAAATCGGTGCTGTTGGAAGATATGAATACGATTCAAACACACACACAACAACATGAAATACAATAACTGAAAATACATTAACAGTCAGCTGTTGTAGGACAAACACTGCTTCACCCTACTTTGTCTTGGAAAGGTGCTGAAAACACCCGTAAATCTACACTGGTAGAAAATATTTCCACACACTTACATCTATGCAGTATTTCACTTAAACAGTTATCTGCTGAAGTTTATTTCTGTTGTTAAGCTGTCATGGTGTACCTAAATTGATCAAGGACTCATTTTAGCACACAAATACTGTAGCAAATTGACTCATAGAGTCTAATTTCATCCAGCACCACTGTTCCTGCATTATATGGTGAACAAACAATAATGAACAAACATACTCTTTAAATTATCATCTTCCATACAGTCCCCAAAATAGCATAAACACTTCACAAAACAAAATTGCACTGCTTATTGTAAAAGAGTTTTTCCATTATGGCTCAATGACAGCAAAACAACAAAAATAATCGCATAACTCACTGAGCTATTTTCCTCATTTCAAGACGTAACTAGCTAAACCGGCGAGACGACATTTCTGCAGGCTCCTCAGAAGTGTTGCAGAATCTCTGCCCTCACACGCCAACAGGATTACTAAATTTAGGCAACCGATTAGCACCGTTGAGAGTAGAGGATTTTGAGAACTAATGACCTACATAGAAGCACAGTATATGGTCCTCTTTTGGAAGAGGCGTCACCTTTCCACTTCAGAATTCACTTTGCATGTTGTGTTAGTCGGGGATGCTCGAGGACAAACTGATACCAGAGACACCCAAACCTCACTCACTGTGGAAATATATATGTATAATATAACAATTCTGCAATTCAAATGTGAGGTAGTGTTTCTTTTTAGGAACAGAATGTTTGGCTCCAAAGCCACACTGTGGTTTCCACTGCATTTAAATTCTGCACAGAAAACAGCATGTGCCCCCGTGTGCCGACTTAAATTAGTGGTTTGTACAGCAAGAAAACAAAAGTACCTCATGAAATGTTCCTATAGCACGGTAAACAATGGAGACTGGAGAACATCCTTTCAACTGGTTTGGCATGCCTGAATATAAACAGGAGGATGACTGTAATAAGTCTATGAACACTGGAAGGTTTAATTCAGACTTTACCTAATGACTTGTTTACATGTACTGTGTAGAGCTGACTTAAAGCCGTTTCACACCGAGCATGGATTTTCGTCCAAAAACTTTGCACAGAAATGCTGTGAAAATACTTTCACACAGCAGCAGAATAATCATGAGGGGGGGGGGATATTCGGATGGACCGCCATTATAGAGGACCTCCACCTGCAGAAATATATGTTTGACCAATGAAGTCCTTTATTTTAGCTGCTGTCATACCCAAATGGGGGAACGTCTTATCAATGTGGTTTCTGCTTTAGCTGGAATACTCTGAAAATGGTAATGTAGCTGCTATGCTATATTACATAAGCATGTTAACATTATATGCTGGTCACCGAATGGGGTTAGTTACAATTGCCAATGTTATCATCAAATGTAGGGTCAAATTAGCTTTTGTATTGTGTTTTTGTATGTCTTGGTTAACATTAGGGGTAGGGGAAAAAAAATGGATACAGCAAAGTATCGCGATATTTCGTGCAGTGATTCGTATCGATATACGGATGCTTAGTAGCAATCTTTCATTGTATACATCAATTATTTTTGCAAATACACATTTTAATGAAATTTAATGTTCTAGAATAATAAAATCAATTGCTTTTTCAGTCCACTAGATGGTGCTGATGCTTTTTTTTTTTCCGGGTGAGGTCAGCAGAGGTCTCAGTCAGCGATATTTGGCAGGAAGTTCATCAAAACAAAGATGGAGGTACCGGACGTCTGGACTAATTTCAGATTTTTTTAACAGGGTAGGAAAGAAGGACTTGGATATGACACATGCGATCTGCAAGCAGTGTCATATGAGAACAAAATACTCTGGGAATACTACGAACATGAGGGCTCACCTCACACTCCACCATCCAGGGATAGCGTTAGCCTCTGACAGCCAAGCTAACAATCACCTACTTCATGTGCAAAGACCTGTGTCCATACAGTCTTACTGAAAACAAAGGCTTTTGTTACACGCTAAAAATACTTTGTCGGTATGTAACTCCATCCCAACGTTTTTTCACTGACACAGTCATAACCGAGCTCTACAGAGAAGTGAAGCATTAAGTTGAGGAATCTTTGAGTACAGCAGGAAGGGTGGCATTAACCTGTGATACCTAGACTTCAAGGTCAGTGGACTCATACGTGACTAGTAACTGCACATTATCTCACAGAGAACTGTCGACTGCTGTCTCACAGACTAAAGCAGTACGGGAAAGTCACACCAGAGCAAACATTGCTGACCTCTTACAAAATACTGCACAAGAATTAGGGGATTATGGTTGTAACAGGTAACGCTCCTAACATGGGTGTTGCCATTCAGTTAGCGGGATATATGCATTTAAAGAGTTTCGCTCACGCCCTTAATCTGGCCTCGCAGAGGGCTTTAAATCTGCCAACAGTTCCGTTTGTCAGGTGTATGCAGCATTTCTGACAGGTTTTATGACGGTGTTGGTCAGTCTGTCTCCTTTGGATCACATTTTGCTGCAATAAAAATGATTGAAGTCAGATAAACAGACTGAAAACTTTATCTTATGAGGTAAAATTGACATTGACAAGTTTTTTCTTTGGGGAAATAATTTGCAGTTGGGAAAAAGGTAATAAATCGCAATATATCACAATATATTGTATCGCAATACACAACATATCACAATAATATCGTATCGTGACCCAAGTATCGTGATAATATCGTATCTTGAGTCCTCTGGCGATCCCCTATTTTACATTGTCTGTCTGGACAGGTTTTTGTGTGTGTGTGTGTGTGTGTGTGTGTGTGTGTGTGTGTGTGTGTGTGTGTGTGTGTGTGTGTGTGTGTGTGTGGAGAGGGCACAAACACTATTTTAAGAGGAAACTTCTTCTTTTTTTCTGATGAAAATGGAAAACAGCAACACGGATCATTTGCACCAGATCCGGTGTGCTAAGTTGCCATGTGGAAAATTTGCATGTGGATTTTCCATTTCCCTGCACCACATTTTCCCCTCACACTGGTGAGAAACAGCTTTCAAAATGCTGCATAATATTTACCTGCTTCTAGCACACTGTATCTTTGATAGTTTGGACTACTGTAATGGGCTTTTCACAGGTCTCTAGAAAAGCCTTCAGGCAGCTACAGCTATTTCAGAACATTGCTGCTTAACTCTTAACAAAGACTGCTCATCACATCACTCCAGCTCTCACATTTCTGCACTGGCTTCCTGCCTGCTGTGATGTTTTAAGAACTAAAATACAACTCTAATTGTCTACATTATCAGCCCACTTCACCTCTCAGGTCAAGCTTGTTTCCAGATTTAATTCCCATTCATGACTGTGTTTATCGTCTTTACACTAAGAGGTATGCACTGAACCTCTCATTTTTGTTTCTCCACCATTATATTTTTGTCTGAGTACCTTATTTAAAGCACGCTGAATTACCATGTTTGTGACTGTGTTGTACAAATACAGTAGCTTTGCCTTGAATCTTCTTTGATACGTTTGTAAAGGTCTTTGCTTCCATTGAAAATGCCATTACAAATACTGCCTTTTGCGAAAGCTGAAGTTTGTCTGTGTTTGGTTAGTCCTTAGAAAGACTTTTCAAATGTTTAAAGCTTTTTTTTATTGGAGGCTTATTGCTATATGGCATGCTTTGCAGCTCATGGTGGATCAGTACAGTATTGCTTTCAAATCATAGGCTTGTTGGATTCATTATTGGTTTTTTCCCAATAAGAAAACATATGGATAATTCCTTGGGTAAATGCAATCAACATTTACTTTTCATGTTTAATAATGAGAGGGATTGGCTCAGATGAAAAGGAGAAGAATGCACAAAGTTGTATTTATGCATTTGAAGTCTTTAGCTTTTGATAGCATACCTTGGCCCAAACAGTGAGGCCAAAATGACCCACGTTAGCCTAAAGGATGGTTGCACACATGGCCCTCACTCTGAGCCTAATTTGGCCATATTAGCAAACCACACTGGCAGACATACACGGAACCCAAAATGCCAGCCCCTCACTAACCTAACTGTGGCCAGTGTGGACAATTTTGGCTGCGATATTCGTGTTCTCTCAGATTTAACCTTTGCATATAAACATGAACACATGAATATTCAAAAAAAAAAACCACTGATGTGGGTGTACAGACATGTGTTTGTGCATCCTTAGAGCTGTGGTAGGCAGTTTTATTTGGTTGCCATAGAGCAAAAATCCCATAATAAACTTTAAGCATATTGTTTCAATTCAATTCCAGTGGACTGAGAGAGAATAGACGTCCGCATCACCACTTGTTTGCGTTTTCTGGATTTGGAATAACAAGCTTGTGACGGGAGACTTTGACGGATCACAGGTCATGTCAGAGAGAGGCCGCTCCTCTTGGATGTTCTACAAATGCAGATGTGTTTGCACATCACTTCAGTGAAAGCCTGATTCAATGGCAGAAAATCCTGCAAAAATAACCAAGTTGCTATCACAGCATTGGCAACTACTGCCTACACTGCAAGGCAACCCAAAATAGGTTGACAGAGATGGAGAAAATATTCGGGCTGTACCAAACTCAGGATTTTGTCAGTCAAATCAGATTTGACCATTTAACTACAAATATTCGACAATCAATTTTTTTCTCCATATAATGTTATAAAGTTTGAGCAGGGCTCAGCGGGATGTTCAGTCCAACAGGGGCGTTCATGTAATGTACTAAGCATGCTAACGGTGCTAATGACGGATTGGACATGTGCAACAACAGTTTTTGCCGACACCAGATATCAAACAAAAACCAGAGACTGTGTCGTATTAAGTAGCTGTGAGCTGTAAATTCACCACTTCCAAATAAAAGAGAGAAGAAAATGTTATTTTGGAGCCTTATGATGCAGAGTTTCTCCCCCCATGTGCCACTGCATCCACATCCACAGCTGACCGTACCGAAGAGTAACATGAAAGTCAAGAGCACTCACTCCGCAGCAAAATCTGGGGACCAAAATGTCCCCAGCAGTACACTGAGGGGTCTCTGACTGACTTATGAATCTCCGACTTTCAAGGGGCAGCCCTAGCATGTTTTTTACCTCGCAATTTGTTTCATCAAATTAAAGCTGTATATTTGTAACCAACCTATTTGAAGAACTTACCTAACACATATATACTGATACATAGCACATGAACACAGGATTGCTGTGGAACTCAAAATGTTAACTGCGCCGGTATTAGTCTATGCACATCCAATAACTGGTGGTGTAAACTGTAAAATTAGAAACCAAAATATATCAGTATCCAATTTTTCAACTAGCCTATATATATTAACAGCGCAATAGATTTCCTGAAATTCATTAATGGTTTATGCTTTTGGTGTGCCAACCCCACGAAAAATTAGTGGGGGTGCCACTGCGCCCCGCTGGAGCAGCAAACTTTCTGTTGCTGCCATTACACAGGAAAAACCCTGAAAAACATGGTACTGCAGGGCTGTCGCTGTCCAAATTTGCCCCTGTCTCTGCTCTACTCAGGGGCAAGCAGTCAACAGCAGCGGGGAGCGAGGCGAAGGGACCGTGGGGGGGCTGTCTAGCTAATCCTTATCATTTGTAGCCTGATAAACAGAGAGGGGGGCAGCTAGTCAGACATTGTATGGGTGAGACTAGAATACTGTATCAAGTGCATCCACATGTCTGTGGTTGTTTGGTGGGAGGGGCTTAGGACAGAGTGGGGAAAGCTGAAGGAGGAGGGTGTATTTTCAAATTCTGCTGTTTTTTTTTTTTCTTTTTCCAGATTTCTGCCTGCCCTTTCTTTAACACACACACGCACGCATTCATTGTCGCATCTCTGCCCTCCTGCCATCTGACGTGACACACTGAGTCCAGTCCGAACTGCTCCTCCTGAGTTAGGAGCTGGTACTTGTTGTTTGTTCTCCTCTTCTATCTCAGATTGGTAAACACAACCGGTGTCTGTGCTCTGCATGGGAATCAGCCGGGGTGCCTGCTCAGCCCTGTCTGCTTGGATTAATCCTTAACAGGTCAAGGTCAGACACATTACAACAATGCCAGCCCGGTAATAAGCATGTCTGAAGATTTCGCAAGCTCTAATTTAATTCCTAGAGCGTTATGTGAAGCGGTTGAGGGACAGAAAAAGGGAAAGAGAGGGAGGGTGAGGGGAGGAGAGCGGGAGAGCGGGAGGGAAAGACAAGAGGTGAACCAACTCAGTGGCTGAATTAATGGCAGGCTGCCGCAGGACCTCGTCACTGCACCGCTAACAGTTTCCCTCTCTAACCCCCTCCACACATCTGAATGTGGCAATCAGCTTCATTGGAGAATTAACAAGAGCATTAGAGTGGAGGACACAAGCAATCAGTGTCCTCTAAGTTTGCCGTGCCGCCTTGCCAAAATAAAGCATTAGGGCTCGTCTGATCCTACTTCAGAGAAAACACATTTCACAGACAGCAAAGATACAAACAGTGGGAGCAAAGCTTCAAGAAAAATTATTTTTAAACAGCGCATGGTGTTGATTTAACACAAGGAGACAAGACCATGCATTTGCTGTTAGTCTTATGGGACATCTGCTCCGCCTTGTTTCTTGTTGTTCCCATGAATGGTAATGGCCCTATAGATCCTGGTAGGCCAGGGTTGTTAGCAGAGATCGCTGCAGGAAATTGAAAATCTCTTGTCAGGTTTAAGATTTTTTGGGGGGGACTAAGAGGGAGCGAGGATGAGTGCTTTCGCATCAAAGAAAAACTGTTCCTTGAATTCAAACGAGAAATCATCTATTTACAGATACAGCCTTTCGCCCCACATGGCGCAGCCCATAGCCTCAAATGAAATGCTGAGAATTAAACTTTTATATCCACGCTATCATTTCACATAAGGAGGGAAAAGACTTGTAGATTGTGAGTGCTTCACTGAAGAATTGATAGAGACACCTGCAGTCTCGAGAAACATAAAATGATTGATCGTTTCCAAACAGCATTGAGTCGGAGACAGTTAGGCCCTGAAGGTGTTCAGTCAAAATGTACGTAGAGCATGTGGGTTGACTTTCCTTTCCAAGGCTGCGAGGAGCTGCCTGCACCTGACCTCACAGTGAAGAGAGAAACACGTGCCTCGCTCTAACAAGTGATGAGTGACAGACGGACAAGTAGAGGAAGCGCATGTATGTTGCTAAATCACTCACACGCACAAATACATCCATGTCACATTAATGATGTAAAGCATACATGATTCCTAAGATCAATTAATATTGATTATAAGGGAAGATAATTGATGACTGTTCAGGTACAATCCATTACACACCATTAGTGCGACTAATACTTGTCCTCACTTCATGCTTGAAGGGCAGATTCTCACCTTTCGTCTAGTTAATTTCTGAACACATGATATAAAGCATAAAGTCAGTATGACTAGCATAGCTCAAAGAACGTAACGACACCTCCGTCTGGCTACTTTCACAGCACAACAGCTTTAAGGGTTTTGCTTAATGCAGCTTTTAAATGGCTGTTGAGTGCACCAGTATACAGTGTGTATACCTTACAGTGTGAGAGACATAGAACATAAAGGCACAGTAGAGAGAAGTGATGTCTGAAGGCCTTAACCCTTCACAATAACTATTGAAGTGAAGTGACTGTTGCAGATAAATTTACAATGTTGGAATAAACTTCAGTTGGAGTGTGCTCCCATGATCTTAATGGCCTGATGTAAGGTGGTCAGAAAACTCTGTCAAAGCTGTCTTAAGTCAGTCTTTTAGCAGCTTGCCATTCAAATAAAATCAAACATGGTTTATATTATTGTACATTTTTAGTAGGTCTTTCAAAATATCAAGATAATTTTATTATATAATCACAGGAAAAAGAATTAGGACTGATTACTCATGCTCCGTGATGCCCTTAGACCTGGTGCATAATAGAAGGCCACAGTGTCTTTGTCACATGATGGAGGCAGACAAGAAGACGCTGCTTATCCTCGTGAATAGAACATTTACATTTACAAAAAAAGGCCCAAATGAAACTATTGATAGGAGCACCATGTTCTGCAATTTATGTAGTAAGGAACGTTTGTATCATTGGAGTACATAAGCCTGAAATATCACCTCAACGCAAAGCATTTAGCAGCGAACCCCGAGTTCTGAGCAAGCAGAGCGTCTGATGCTAGCATTAGCAGTCAGCCTCGTCAAGCCACACTCGACCAGGGGTTCAGACACAAACCTAGTAAGTCTACCTGACTAACTAACTCCCTTGCAGAATGGATTGCAAAGGACTGCAGACCAGCTTTGGTGGTAGAGGACAAGGGGACAATCATGTCCAAAATCCAGCAGCTTTGCTACGAAACATCTGCCAAAATTTATTTGAATTAAAATTTTTGAAATACTAATATATTTTTTAATTGCTTGACAGCCCTAGTTTTTAGCCTTGGCCCATGCAAATACTGAAGAATAGCTCAGCTCTCTCCAGGACCAAACAGGAAGCAGCAAACAGGGTAGACAGAAAACATGGAGGGGACTCCAGGAAGGCAAGAATGTGAACAAGTCTAGGTTTCCCTGGACTGTAAATAAGGAGGAGAAACCAGTGGAGTGAACAAGAGTCGGTGTTTAATTTGGCATGTATCTGATCTACCAACTGGTATTTATTTTAATAAGAAATCTTAATTTTTGAAACAGTTCAAGTCTCATTCCCACAGTCTTCACCTACTAAAATAGCGCAGCTAAACAACAGATGCTAGTGGCAAAAGAAATCCAAAATGTTAAGTTTGTACCCAAACACAGTTTATAGATTATACTCTTGCCAAATTGACAGTAATACTGTCATCATATGACAGTCTTATATCTTGTGTTTCTTGAGCTATGTGTTTTGTTTTTTTTTACAGACACATGAAATGTTAATACGTAATATTTCTCAAAAGGTGGTTTGAAGTATTTTTCTAACAGGAGCAGGATGGGAATTAATCTCAAAAGGACTCCACCTGTAGTCTTGAAAATAGTGACCCTGCAAAATCCCCAGTCTTTACAAAATCCTAGTAGTGTGTGACTAAAATTCTCATTGTCTTTAGATGTGAGACGGTGTCAGACCTTTGTCTTTAAAAGT
Source organism: Cephalopholis sonnerati (assembly GCA_019142605.1). NCBI lineage: Eukaryota > Metazoa > Chordata > Actinopteri > Perciformes > Serranidae > Cephalopholis > Cephalopholis sonnerati. Next base: position 10,868,115 of record JAGQAX010000002.1, on the reverse strand, counting down.
CTTTTCAAAGTCTTCTAGTGTAAGGTAGGTATTAGCCGCCACCAAGGATGGAAAGTCTCTTGAATTCCACCACTTAAACCCTGACAAGACAGAAGTTCTTTCAGTTGGTCCTGATAACTTTTTCACTGCAGTCTATCACTATTGTTCCACGTCCCTCAGATATCAAACCTATCACTATGAATCTTGACATCATCTTTGACCAGTAAAAGACTTTTGACCACCATGTTATCAAGCTCATAATCTTCAGCTGAAAAATACTGGAAAAATCACATGTATCTTGTTTTATACTGACCTTGAGCCATTACCCCTTTGAAACCTGGAGTGACATAGCTTCTCTTGTTCTGCTTTAGGACATCTTTTGCAAGTGTTTAAACCCTTGAACACTCCGCAAATTAGTGCAATGTCTTTTAAAAACACAGGGTAAAAAAAGGCACTGAGCAACTTGGTAAGAAATGTTCCACAAATGGCAAAAACTAATAGATTTAGAAAATTATTTTTAAAATGCTAGGGCCAAATTCTGCACCTGTACGTGTTTGTGTGATTATAATGTAGAGTGGACAATTATTACTTTTTTTCACTTCCTTAAAAAACAAAAAACAGAACAAACAAAAAAGTTCAAGAGTTAAAAAAAATTGCTAGGGCAAAAAAAAAGCTAAGGCAAAACCATATTTATAATTATCATTCTAATATATTTAAAATTATATCACAGAATAATTGTAATTTTTAAGGTTTTTTTCCAGGTCATTTCGTTGTTTGTCTGGTCTTAACTTCCTTTCTTTTCATATATATAGATATAACTTTCTTGTTTTTTTATGATTTCTTGCTATTTTTTGGGTAATTTCTTCTTTTCATTTCTCCTGTCTAGATTACAGTAATTCTTCTTACCCTTGCCTCAGTCAAGCTGCCCTAAATCCCTTACAGTTGGTTCAAAATGCAGCCGTCAGGTTATTACCTAGAACTAGCTGTCTGTGCCACATTACACCCATTTTTGCATCTCTCCATTGGCTTCCTGTAAAACCCAGAATAAATTACAAGATGCTGTTGATTACACATACGGCACTGCATGACCTTGCCTCCAGGTACATTTCTGATCTCCTGGTTCCTTATTCTACTCTGATACTCAAATCTCGGCCTTTCATTCATCCCCTTCTAAAGCTGAAAAAAAGTTAATGGCATATTTTAACCACAACCCTCTGGAATCATCTTCTCCATCTATTAGACCATTGTAAGCGACTTCTAAAAAACACATCCTTACAGGCAAGTATTTGTATAAATCACCTTATGTTTTGCTTTGTTTAAATTTGGTCTGTCTGTTATTGTGCTGTGTTTTATATATTGGAATTTATTTTTACTTGATTTACTCATGCATTTATATTTTTCAAGAGTGTGTGTGTGAAGCACCTTATAACTGTGTGTTTTAAAAAAAATATATATTAAATTTGTAAAACTTTAATTACTGTACTTTCTTACTCACTTACATTATGATGTAAATCAACTAAAGGTTATTATACATAAGCAACAAAATAGCTAATTTGTCAACCTGTATCAAAAGGAATTTTATTACATTTTCTGATCTGCTGTTTCCACGGCTGAGGTTACATCCACTCCACAGAAATAGGATGAGGGTAAAACGGACATTTAACTGTTTGCCCGTGGTCATTTGCAGCCAATTCTCATTCTGAACTCTTCAAATAACCGACTAACTTCGGTGTCAGATGCCTAAAGCCACCTGTCACGGCAGTGTGATGCTGTAAGTTTATTTTGACAAAGACTGTCTACATATAACAAGCAGAAACTTTACATTTCCTGAGCAAACGGAAGTGCATTTAGAGAAGACACTGCATTTAACAGGCATAAATTCACCCGCCATCCCGGAATATCAACAACAAACAGGAGGATACCATACCATGATTTATAACTGATATATTATCTGAAGCAATATCTGAAGTAATATTGATACTGGTTTGAATAAACAATTTGTTTGTATTTACCGATCTTTGCTGAGCAACAGTTTTATCTGAAAGGAATTAAAGGCTTGTCCCAAATATAGGCCTGTTGATTTCAGTGATCTGAGCAAATACTAGCCCAGCTATTAATTGAAGTTTTACGTTATTTAAAAATGCACTCTCCACTGCTCATTTGGTCATTACCGCAAAACCTCATCTCAGTCAGTACGTTTACATGTATGCAGTAGTCGAGCTAAGCTCATAGCTCGGCTAATCAGTCAAGTTGGACTTCTCACCTTGTCTGAGTATACATGTAGAGGCGAAAATCAAATTTCTGACCAAGTACGTCTGACTCCGCCTCGATAGGTGGCGCTATGTCCTTTTTAATATAGTGCGTATTGAACTAGTTCAGGTTGACCCGAAGAGGAATAATAAATTAAATTAAATAAATCCACATTTCGCATTTTCCTACCATCCATTAACTTCAAAATGTTCAGTCAATTGGTCGCCATGGTGTTTGTTTGTTTGTTTGTTTGTTTTTCCAGGAGTGAACTGCTGCTACGTCATCTCCTTCTTCTTCCAGGTGAAAGCTCGCGAAAGAAAAAGTGGTGCATGCGAGAATGCTGAGTCTGACTCCAGTCGGACTAAGTGGATACATGCACCAATAGTCCGATTCTCAATCGAATTATCTAGGTGTGTTAGTCGAGCTATGGATAGTCCAATTTCAGTCAGACTAAGCTGTTTACATGCATCTAAAAGTCCGGTTTCAGTCGGACTAAGCCAATTATTCGATTTTCTCAAGCTGCATGTAAACATACTGAGTTTATACAAATCTTAGCCCGCTACAACAGTGGCCATACTGTAGCAATGGTTCACATAAAAAAAGCCAACGCTCTAACCATCCTGCTGAGTTGCTTTAAATGGAAATGTCCGACTCTCATTCTATTTCTGTAGTCTGTTCATTAACCCTAACCTCATTACTTCCTGGACCTTTACAGTAAGATAAAAATGTCAGGCTGGAATTTTTTTGTGGTGAGAACAATCATTCTTCACACATCTACAAAAGGCTGCCTATTAGGAAAACGTAGAACACAGGTCGTTTTTAAGTATTTGAATGGTCAGTGCTGTTGTTTTCCAGGTGAGGTCAGCCTCAAATGACAATGCCTCAAAAGTGTTTTTCAGTCGGGCACATTATTCAGTGTGTGCCATGTGTGTTTAGTGTGTGTAAAAGTACAGCTAATTGAAAAGGGGGGAAAAAACAACACACACAGACACACACACACACACACACAACAGCAGACCAACAAACAGTCAATAGATCTATTCGGGTAATGATGTGTCTGAACACAGTAGCCAGCAGACCGTTTCATTTTAAGGCCACACATGCACCAGAGTAGCACACATTTATCATAGAGCAATGGGAGGTTATGGACCCTGGGAGAAAAGAGCGCTGTAGATTACACACACAGGAACACACAGGCACACTTGATACATACTACACAAACAGATGCATGTTAAACACACACACACACACACACACACACACACACACACACACACACACACACACACACACACACACACACACACACACAAACATGTGCACATCCCTCCCCGTGCTCATACGCAGACACAAACACAGTTGTGAAGCTGTGCTAACATAGGAAAAAACAAATAGTCGCAGCTGTTGCCATATAATGACACCCTGTTGGGTTACTATGACAGTAATAGCCCTCCAAGCAGCAGTGGGATATTACGGCTAGTCACACAATACTATCAGCAGAGGAATTTTCTACAACCAGAGCCCGACACTAGGTGAACATTAAAAGGGCCGTTTGCATTATTAAAGAGGTACAGCTCAACTAGGGCTAATAAATAGTTTTATCTTTTCATAAGCTAAATTTATATTGGATACCCCGAGTTCGAGGAGTTGCTTTGTGTTTCATCATATCTGATCGGTGCTCATATTTATCAGCCATTCCACCCTCACTCCTAGGAATTGCGCTGAAATTTAAATAAGCACTAAAAATACTACCAGTTTGACTTGAGTTATTTATGACACCCCCTACAGTCACTCTCAGCATGGAGTAAAGGTTTTCATTTGGGAGTGAGTGACATCTCTGTTCCTGACACTGATCCCAACTTATTGTCATGCGGGGTGAAAGAGATGCAACAGAAACACTCTCGTGGTGCAGCAATCGCTCGGATCTCCACAACACTGTAGAGATGACCAGTGTCCACACTGAATGAATGAATTGAGTTATAAATCACTGAGCTCAGCTCGTAGGAAATGTAGAGATGCAATGAAATTCTGGGCCGATATTGATGTTTAAAATAACAATATGGCCAATAGTGTATAGCCAATATAGCCGCCATTTTGTGCCAGGGAAACAAAGAGATCTTCCCCAGTAAATAATGGAATTGTTTCAAAGTCATTCAGTCCTTCATTACACTACAATAACCCTGCTTTCTTGTTTGGTAATGTTCTCCAGTCCCTCTGGCTTGTGGGTAATTGGGGGCTATAATTTCTCTTCCTTTATCTTCTTTAACTAATAACAAAATGTGGCAGGACAGCGTACATCCAGCTTCACTTTGGCTGTGTCCGAAATCCCTTACTACTCACTACATAGTCCACTATATAGTAAGTTCGCCATTTTGTAGTGCTATCCGAATCTATAGTGGGAATTATTTTACCCTATATAGTGCACTCAAAGTATCCCACAATGCACCATGAAAAGTAGCGTAGAACTGATAGTAACTCAACAAAGCAATATAACCCATCATGCAAAGGAACAGACAGAATATAGGAGACAGAGACGGACGAGGGGAGAAAGAGAAACTCTTGAACAACTTATAATGACATGTTGAAGTTTGTTTAACCATTTTTTTTCTTTGCCATGTAATAAACTGTCAATTTAATGTGTTGTTGTCGCTTCACAAAGAGATAAAAATAACTCACAAATTGACCTTGATCTTTAGTGCTTCTCAGTTACTGTACAGAGTAGGGCTAATGACGCTAGCTATTGTTAGTGAGCTGGGTCACTACCAGCTCTGATTTGTGCTGTAATGGCGTAATGCATAACATTAGACATTGAATTCACAAGTTTTATCATGACTGACTGGTAAAACAAACTTTAATGCAACAAATGTTAAACAGAAAATAACTTATATTAGTGAGACAGGTTGCAATCAAGCTGCTGTCTTTCCTCTTGTCTGTCTGCCACTGTAATGTTAGAAATAGGCCTTAATGTGAACAGCACAACACAACACAATCACAAAGTACTTTGTAATGTTATTTATCAACTTGCATCCAAAATGCTCAGCATAATATCACGTTTTCATCACAAATATACACGTCAGTATTTGTTATGGATGCTTCACCAGCCAATGTTGATGCGGCACGTTTTAATTGTGCGACAGCAATAATCACGGTATCAAGAAAATAACCTGACTATTGTCGGAAAGTGTTTCTCATTTTGCAGATGAGCTCACCATATATCCTTTACATAGAACTCCCTTTTTAGTGAGAAGAGTATTGAATGAGTGAATGATTTCAGACACTATAGTTACTCTTACTCCCACTTGAGGCAAAGGGGAAATGATATAACAACTTCTATAGAAACAACAAAACAAATGAAATATTTGCTTAAGTGCCATGAATTATAATAGAATATTTACTGTATGCAGTGATACAGATAAATTCTGTAAGTCCCAAATGACAATGTGGAATTATTCCCACTGAAAAATGCAATCTTTTCACAGTATTCTTTAACAACATAACTTAGTATGTTGACTTGAATATATACAGTAACTAAGGTAACTCTAATCATACAACTCAATGAAACAACCTTTAAATAACCTTCTTTCACATGAAAAACATATTTCTAAAGTAATGCTTTCAAAGCCTTTTCACCATATATATATATCACAATTCCCTTTTTAATATATTTTTTATATTGCTGTGAACACATCAACAAATTTCTCCTTCAAACAACTGCATCTCTTCAAATTGCACACCAAAAACTACACTTTACAAGATTTGAATGCATCATAAGAACGTTATAATTTACCTTTGCATAACAGTCCTTTTCACTAAGCCTGAGCACATCATGATGTAACAAAATGCAGCCTCTGTCAGCAGTTAGTAGTTTTTGCCAGCAGCTACTAACAGCCAACATTAACTAGCTCTCCACCTGCAAGTTGGTCTTCACAATGTAGCATTAACAGGGAAACAACAGGGTGCAACCCCTGATGCTTCGATAGTGAGTTTACTGCATCCTCTCATCCTGAAGTCGTCCTGGGGAAGATAACTTTGTCCTGAACATGTTTTCTATTGTCCCCAAGATGATGGGACACTGTTAGTCATGAGCCCTGCTATTTAGCCTGCACAAAATTGATGTGACACAATGGAAAAACATCGGCCACTACCATCTGTGGATTTCATCTTATTTGGCAATAGGCCGATCAGTGAGCAAGGTGAATGTTGGCTGATACCAGTGTGCAGCTGATAAATTGGTGCATCCCTAATCAGTCCCTCCAGAATGTCACAATAATTAACGCAAATTCAACGAAAGTCCGCAATATTTGCAGGGGCTTGCAATTTTTGAAAAGTCCTGCAATTTTTCCGCATTTTCCGGCTGACCAGAAGTCATCACACATGCGACGTCATTTGAAACGTCATCAGATGCGTCATCAAATGGCGCTAATGTCATTGCAGTATGGAGAAAGTCTCTGTGTTGACATAAGAATTGTCCCTTTGTTTAAATGCATGCAATATGTGCTGAATTGATTCAAATGTTATGTTTTCAGAAGATGTAGCTCACATGTTGTTTTACAGTCACATTGTCTGCTTTGAGAGCTACAATATTCACTCAGGATTTTTTAAAACATTATTGGAGTCCATGTTTTGAAACTAATTCAATAAAACGAAAGAAGAGAACTGAAACATTAATTATTTTCGGAGGCAGTAATTTAAAAAAAAAAAATCACATTCTTTTTCTCCTGACAATTTTTGTCATTTGCCGCAAATTTCCCACAAAAAAAAAATGACATGTATATTGGCAAAATTGGCCGCAAATTCAAGGTTCTTTTGCCACGAGATCCTGGAGGGACTGGCTGATAATTGGCAGAGTTAGTTTTAATATACAAAATTAAATTAACTGAGGGTTTAGTTGTGCTGAGCTGATGCAAGCCAAGGCATCTGTGCTCACTTTTTAAGACACCTGTATATTATTAAGTATGAAATAATGGGAACATGACATGAACATGGCATCATTTATGATGACATCTTTAGTTTACACCCTGTTCCTGATCGTCAGCTGTAAAGCAGAGATACATCGACATGCTTCGCCTGGGAGTCACTTTTGCAAAGTGACAGGGGGCCAGGGGCCAGTTAATGAACAAACATGAATAATTAATATATACATAATTAGCCCGGACCTCTTTCAAGGGGGCTGGGAGAGATCCTCCATTTTATTTATATGTTCATAAACAAGCTCTATTTTGCTGCTGATTCATGCACCCTGGCACTTTATTTATCTACACCTTATTCTTTTTTTTCCTTTTAACATCTGTCTGGAAGAACTGGGTTTATTAAATAATAGTTAAAACAAAAATAAATAAAAATAATGTTAAATGAGTGACAAAATTATTATTATTTTCTGCACATCTGTGTTATATTTAACTGATTCCCAGTATCATTCAAGGCAAATGCTTGTCTGATGTTCATTTTAACATCTTCTGAACTTAGTGTTGACAAATGCAAAGCAAAGCTGCAGTTTAAGTCCCCGATACAAGAGCTTTCAACAACTTACAACTACGCGCTACTATTCCCTTTTCTCCAGACAGGCAAAGATGGCAAAGCTATATTTTTAACTTCTAACACTGATGTGTTTTTTTCCACGCACAGAAACTGATCCCTTTACATAAATCCATTTTGAGAGCGCATTCAGCACTTACACCTTGTGAAAAGTGCCGGCAGCTTGAGTAATAGCTTGGCACATCTTTCTTATGACACAGAACAGGCGTTATAAAAGCTACTTGATAGGTATGGTAATTGCTGCCAGCCGAAAGACTTGAAGACGCCAGCCTTGATTCTTTAGGAGGTGTAGAGATAAATAAGCCTCTTTTAATGAGAATCTAACTCACGCTGAGCTTATACACTCATGCTCATGCGACACAACTCATCCCCTGTAGGGATTACACCTTGTGTAGTTCTCCAGTTAAACACTGCCATTCATCTCCAGATGTGTCTGTGGTGTGAGTGACGGAAGCTCTATCCTTTCTAATGATGTACACAACACTGGGGCTGATTATTTAAGCTTCATCTGATTGAGCTGCACAGGTGACCCTAACACCAAAAATATGTCACAGTGTCAGTGAGTTCAAACAGGCTTTAGCTGCAGCCTAAAAAAAACACTCCAATGAGTGCAGTCAAAGCAGAGCTGTAACTCCAGCTTTGCCTCGTTGGCACATCTCCTCACAGTGTTGACCACAGGCTTAGCGATTTTAGTGTCTGCCTGTGAGTCAGGAGAAGATGAACCAGACTATGATCAAACAGCCACAAAGCTGTACGGGTAACAAAACGATAGGCGTCCTTTAATACGGTGTAGCAATGGTTCAGTGTGTTTTCATCCCAGGTGGGACACTTCATTTGTTTTCTGTATTATGGACGTTTGTTACTGAGGTTGTCGTTGTTAATGTTAAAGTCCTAAAGAACAATAAGCAGGGAGTCTGGATGTTTTTGCTTCACGTCAGCCAGGTGTTGTAAGACCTCACTAATACCCTTTATCCACCTAAATTAGCACATATGTCATTTTAAACGCTGAAAATCCCTGGAAATCCTGCTAAGAATAGGTGATACACTCCTTTTCCATTGCCAGTGGATGAGAATGCCTTTGTGTTTTTGTTTTGTTTTTGTTTTGTTTTAACTGATGAGTCATTTGCTAGTTTGGCATCACGCATGCCCCAGAAAAACAGGTTAGTAAAAAGTAGGAAGCAACATGGAGGCCAATGAAACTGTTACATTGGCCTGGTTACTTCTCTCTTTTAAACTTGCTGTCTACTCAATTTTGAACAATGTTCATGTGCAATACTACTTCTTGTTGTTAATTAAATTCAATATGACATTGATTAGTAGGTACAGTCGGTTTTTTCCACCATTTTAGTTGATTTTTAGTCACTCTTGTACTTATCACACTCCTGTGGATGTTCTATTAGGCACTGTTTTTTTTGCTTTAGCTCCTTGAAAACACTTCTATCTTGTATATTTATATATTCTGCCAGATATTTAATTGTTTATTGTTTCTAAAACTGGGCCCAGTGAGTGACCCTGACCTGGGGATGCCACTGACTGTTGTGGTTGGTACTGGTTGTGAATCATTAAAATTGTACTTAACATTGGTGTAATTTGAACTTTCTCTGGAGAGAGAATTTCCTTTGGGATAAAATAAAGTTCTGTTGAATCAAACTGAATTGAACTGATTCGAAATGAACTGAATGAACACTGGTTAGTAGGAGATGGACAAAATTTGGTGGCAGCAGTCATTGCATCGTGACGAAAGAGGGCTGAAAATTTGCGCATCCACCCAGTTGTCATATTTCCATCACTGCTGATCAGAGCCAATCAAAGCTGGAGTTTACACATACCCATGCAGAGCGCTGCAGAGTTATTTGACCTGGAAATAAATGTGGATTGTAACCTCTCCCATTAAATACAAAAGCCAGATGTTAGTGAGTATTAGTGGGTTTTTTGTCCTGTGTGAAAGGGGCACAACGAAGGCCTCAGGCCTGGAAAATGAGGAAAACTCCCGCAGAGAATAAAATGGTTTATGTTTAATGGAAAAAGTCTCCAAGTTAGAACTGCATGATTTATCTGTAAACCAACAAGCGATGTTTGTAACAACTTATTTCCCTGATGTTTAAACAGAAGTTTGAACTTAGACTAGTCAACAACACACACACTCACACAGTAACTCTCATGCACGGGTGCGCCCACATATTGACACACATACCAAGAGGAAAGGAAAATTCAAAATAAGATCTCTCCTTTGTCCAGCCTATTTCTCCTAGACAGAACTGAGCTCAATATGACATCAATATAAGATTTTGACCATTTTCTCATACTTCTTAAATTCAGCTCCTGAGAAACAGCCTTGTCTTGTCTCAGCCTGATCCTAATTTGAGTTCTTAAAATGCTCTGCTTCTCTCTCACTGCAGCAATCTTTATTTGTCTGAAAAAAAAATCAGCTCTGAAGATAACAGTAAGATCCAACAGAAAACTTGATTGGCTTATAAATGAGCCTGAACAGTTTCAGAAATTTGTCTCAGTGACCAAAATGAAGCTGTAGCTCTGTGTAGTTTATCTGTACTTAGAGTTAATAAACCTTTTGAGAAGCCTCTGAGCACAGCAAAATAACTCCTGCTGATGTATTGTATGGGATCTCTCGTGCACCCAAAAGAACATCCAGAAGAGACATCCAGCCAACATGAGATAGATAGATAGATAGATAGATAGATAGACAGACAGACAGACAGACAGACAGACAGACAGACAGACAGACAGGAAAATCCGTTGATGATCAGCATCACTGTTTAGTCGCACATGCTGATCCAAGCTCCTCCTGTTTTCCTTTGGGTACCTTGTAGGGCTGCTCCCTAATCGTCCACCACGTTAGTCGACCAGAAAGGTCATTAGTCGACAAGATTTCATCGGTCACTGAGTCGCAGAAAAAAACAACAAACGTGAACCGCAATCAGTAGCTGCGCCTTGTCAAAATAAATGAAATCCATTTTCAGACTGGACCATATGAGAATTTAATGTCAAAGGACAGACACAGGAAGTGGTTATTCCACAGGCTAGTTAATAACGTGTCGGACAGGAAATCCAAAGTGCTGGATCATTTTGAGAAGGCGAAGGACCAACCCAAGGTGATATGTAAACTCATCTTCATTGGTCGACTACAAACATGACGCCCCATGCCAGTCGCCCACATCAATGGCTTTACACAAGTGGGCCACACATGGTTATGCTAGGGCTACCTAGGTACCAAGTGGATATGGGCCAAAAATATCTTGGGTAAATCCAAACATGCGGGCAAATGGCATGGGGCTGATATGGAACCCATGGATAATCCAAAATGAGGCCCATTTTTGCAACCCATCTACTTCCCACATAGGCCTCACATATAAATGATGGCTGGAATGCAGGCGACTAGTCAACTAATGGCCCTAAATTCGACTAGGATACACTAGGAAAATTCTTAGTCGACGGCAGCCCTAGAATCTTGGTAATAAGTTCAATCAACTAGTAGCAAGAGGGTAGCAATGTTTAATCCTTTAGTCGACTAATCAGGGCACTTCCCTAACACCATTTATGTAATGTTCCTCATTTTAACCAATAGCTCTGTTGTGCAGTCTGCTCTGAGCTGAAAGTCTGGCAGATGGAGTCAAGTATCAAGGACATGTTCACTAACTGAAATGTCAGTGAAGCACAGGGCAGCAGATCTGCAAAAGTCTGGCAGCAGTTTTTCTATTTTGTCGACCAAAAAAGCAGTAATTCGGCGGGTGGATTTACGGCATTGTAGTTCAAATTCCCCCCGTCACAGTTTAACTAGCGCTCTGCTCTAGCTCGTTTAACGTGTTTGCGTCTCCCATTAATCCCATGGAGAGATCCTGCTCCTCCAACTTAAAGAGAAGAATTTCACACATTTGCTGGTTGTGTTGCTATATTTCTCAAACAACAGGTCATAAATGAGTGTAATCAATAATTCATTATGACTTTATCTTGTTTCTTAAAATCCTTCACATCTTAAAGTCATATCTTCATTCTTATTCTCATTTATTTGTCATTAGCAGTTGTTTGCTTCATCCTTAATTCAGTCATCTCCCTGGCTTTATTTCTCAACTCTTGGAAGAGAGCGTAATAACCATTAAAATTTGATCTAACGGTTAGAATCATCGACTAAATCTACTGCCGAGAACCTATTAAATGACCATCAGTTTCGGAGGGTTCACAGAGACAATATAACAGACAGTCAGCAGAGATGGGGAGTTGTGCTTGCACATAATAAGACTCACTGAGCAGAGTCATGAGACAGTTGGCTGCCTGATGATGACTGACAACTACAAATGATAGATATACACTAGATTTCACTAAACACAGAAACACGGGTGCTATATCACACACACAGACACACACACACATACACACACAAGCAGCATATTGAGTCAATATGCTCATTTTCCAGTTTCTCTATTGCTTCAGACACTTCCTCGCTGCTGCCATTTACACGAGTCAGAAAATCAAAAATGCGCGAGGCAGACTGGGCTGAAGAGATAACAAAAGAGCACACAGAGTTGAGGAAAATGAGGAGATGGAGGGCATTTCTTCTAAATTTGGAAACAAAGGGAGAGCGGAATAACGCAGCAAGTGTCACTTTCTAAAAGACAAAGAAAGGGAGAGGCGTAGAGAGACAGAAGAGAGGAGAGGAGAGAAAAAAAAGACACAAGTGCAGGAGGGGAGCGAGGAGGAAGATCCAGAGGCATTGGCTGAGTGATCGTTTGAGTCTCATCCTTTACCCCAATGGCACAGGACTCAATCAAATCCTCCTCATTCTTGACCATGCATTAGCTTAGCAAGCAGGGACCTTGTTTCACTCCCTCAATTAAATGCCCACCCGCACATAATTAACGACTGTTTTGTCCACAGATCAATAAAGGGCCTGTTCATTAAAAGTCCCTTTGCTTCCTCAAAGATCCCCTTGCTTAGTTCACTATTGCATCTGAGGAGGTGGCGGCGCCTGGCAGAATTTCTATTCCGGTTTCATGTCTGTGGGTTTTCTTTTTTTTTTCCTTTCTTCTTTTTTCAGCTGGTGCAAGATAGAGAAGGAAGTCAAAGAAAGACTGAAAGCATGCAGAATGTGAGGAAACCTTTTGAAACAGAGAGAAAAGACTTATGGGAACTTATTAGTTAGAATGTAAGAATCACAGTAGCTGGGGTGTTTATCTCTCAGGCACACAATTACAATACTATATAGAAAGGAAACATCATGTACTGTAAAACAAGCTAAGAAGAAGTATCGCTTGATTTATAGTGTTAGCCCTTGCTGAAGGACAACAGTCTAGACCCCTCCGATCCTAAGTGTTGTATATCTATCGCCGAAGAAGAAATGTAGCGCTAAGCACATGGAAGGTCGACTTCTTCATATCTCTATACGCTGACCGTACATACGCCGCCCTGCAATCAGTCACAATCAATGTCTACATCGACTCCAAAGCCTGCAAACGCTGTCAGTGTTTACAGATGCAAAAACAAAAGCCCTGTCTGTTAGTCCTTAAAAGATAAAAGATCAATAAACGCAACAGGAGCTGGATTTAACATGGAGCACGCCTCACTGCCAGCCACCTGCCATAGCTAACATGCTCAATGATTAGACCAGCGGTTGTTTCAATCTCGAGGACACACACACACACACACACAAACACACGCACAGTTTGCCCAACGTGTAATGTAATAAGATGAGTGTGCACTATGATGTTGCCTCTCACCTCTCCCATCTGCCATGGAATCACAGCATCTCTGGAGATAGATAACAGGGTTTGAACAAACAGCAGTCTCATGCTGGGGTGTGTTTTTATTGTCTTTATAGGATTAGCCATCTGAAGCAGTGTCTTTGAATTACAGTATAAATTCATCGAGGTTTTTTTGTGCCGTTCTAGCAAGAAAAAAAGGCCCTGCCATTAATATCCACGTTGCTAACCACAGTTACTTCTACAGTTCTGCTTTGTGGCTATTTCACATGACTTTATTTTTAATTTCGACCACATATGACAACGCTCCCGGGGGATCTGCTAGGTACAGGAATGGCCAAGTAGCCTTCACAAAGGACACGTGTCACAGGATACACTGTACATGCTTTTAGGCTGCTTTAACCAGCCTGCTGTTTCACTGTGTGACCTTTATATGATTTTTTTATCCATCTGACTTCATATTATATTGTACAAAGCATGGTAGCATGTTATCTGCTGATTCAACAGTACACTGCAATTATGTTGCAAAAATAGAAAGCACTCAGAGAGCACATGGTGCCTTTGCCAAGTCTCCGCAATCCTCTGTCTGTGTTATTATTTTTATACTGGGAATATCTTAAAAATGTTTTGAACATTTGTAAGTGTACTTTTGTATTTCACTTTTTTAACATATCACTGTCCGTGACCTTGGAGAGTTTCTTCATATCCAGGTTTCAGATCTGCTGTTATCACATCAGTTCTGTTGCTTTTCTATACAGACAGTTCTACAGATTAACCTTGGACAGTTTGCAGTTACGTACAGAGGTTTTAAAGATGATCCTCAACAACTTCCCTTGATGGAGTACAGTACTGTGTAAATACACTATGATGCAGTGTGTTTAAGCAGTGCAAGTATATGCTTTGGTAATCCTTATTTTATATTTTTTATGTTTTATCTTTAGTTATTGTTGTTCACAAATTGTATTCTTGTATGTCTGTTTGTAAATTGGTAAAAAGCATATACAGCTGTTTTTAATTTCATTGTTCAGTGACGTCCTTTAACAAGCCCTCAGGGACTTTTTCAATCCTCTTGTGCATTTTCTAATGCTACTGTGATTTGTTCTTTTCTTTTTTAAATCATATGCACTGATTAAGAACATAGATTGATATTAGACACAATTGTGAAATCGTTACACTCGTTTCCATCTTCAGTCTGACTGTTGTGTCTGATTCTCATTGGGATTTGATTCAGTTTTACCTAACCAATCTCTAGAGACTAACGTATCAGGCCAAATCTAACGTCATTTTAAGTCCACGCCGATGTGTAGACATGCCAACACTGCCTAACATACAGTACCTATTTTGCTGGGGTTTTATGGGGTTTTCACACCCTCACAGAGAAACTCGCCCACCAGTCATTTCAATGATAGTAGGGGACAACATGCACAGATTTTGCTCTGCTACTCACTCTGCCAGAACTTCTGCCAGTTGTCGTCTGGCTTTGGCCAAACAAATACCAAGCTTTGTGTTAGCAGAAAGAAGACAAGGTGGAGGAGCTCATCATGTTGGTGTCTGAATACACATATAAAGACAACCAAAAGAAAAATTTGGCTCAGGGTAACATTTCCACCAAACTTCAGATGACTGGTATTCTGTCAAAATATGTAGAAATCTTTGGTTATTTCAGTGATTTACGTTGTCGCTACGCTACGGTGTGCAGCTACAGTTGTACAGTATGCAGCGTTTACCAAAGCACCTAGCTGTCATCGCAGCCGTGGACTGTAGCAGCAGCAGCTAGTTTTAAAAAATGCTTTGGTTTTTGGGGGAATGCTCTTGTAGGTAGGCGGTTGTTCGGGTGGTTATTAGGCGGCAGTGTTAAAGCAGCTTAAGTGGAGTAAAATAAACCAAAAGTTGGGCATTATTGAAGGACACGTCAACTTAAACAGCCTTAATAGCAGCATGTATCTTTTCTATATCGATACTATTCCATCAGTCAATAATGTGAAATCAGTCATTCAGTCTGTCTCTTCATTATGTTTTGCTTCTTTTGCTGTTTACGTATTATTTTGCTCTTTGTTTTGTACTGTTTACTTATTACACCAACCTGTGTTTTTCTTTCTTTGTTCTCTTTTTACCAAAACACACTTTTATTTTGCTTTGTGGCTTTTTTTTTTTTTTACTGATGCTTCCTATTCACAGCGTCTCTCTGCTTCTGTAATGTTGCAAATTTCCCCGCTGTGGGGTGAATAAATTATTATCTTATATAATCTTATCTTATCTGCCTGTTTCATGTCATGATGCCACACAAATCAGTCAGCGCAAACTCAGTGCAGTGGACAAATTTCAAGTCTGGACCCTGGAAAAGTTGGTGCCGTCATTGATGGAAAACTAGCAAACATTTTCAGAAATGCTGCAATATTAAATTCTTTAAAAATCTGATTTGGGATCAGCTTTAAAACCAGTTCCTTGTCTCATCACTGGACTTGAAATCTGTCTAGTTTTTGAGCTATAATGAGAGATAACCTATGCACTCACAGCAGGCAGGCACACAGAGCTCGTAACGTAACCTCCTTGGCAAAGGTAATGAAAAAGATGGTGAATTAAACTGGCAACCATTTTTCTTAAGACACTCTGTTCCCTAAATATTTCCTTCATCTGTTTGTATGCGAGGACCCAATTTTTCAGAGCCAATTTAGAATCATTCCACCCTTGGTCAGTCTTGCTGTAGATGGATTCCCTTGTGTAACATCTGGCGGTCTCTAGGCACTGTGCATCCCTCTATTCACTCCCTTGCTCATAAGCTGGTGTAAAATTGCCCCCTTTGAATCTCCTCCACAGCGGATTCCTCATTCAGCTCGGCAGCCGTTCCCCGCGCACACTCAGAATCTTTCTTTATTTTGAGTAATATGCTAAACACAGCCACATAAGTTCGCTCTGTCTGTTTCTTTTGACTGATGAATGTGGCAGAACAGCTCTGAATTCCCCAGCTCCCAACGCGATGATGTGTGCCAGTCTCCTGGATTATGAGACATATGGAGGCATGTGAGTACACAAGCATGAGCAAATGAACTCAGAAAGACTAACACACTCTTGTCCACACAGCTACGGATACAGCGTACACTCTGTGCGCATACACACTGATGGGAGAAACCAATATAGATGGACACACACCACACACAGACGGGCGCACTGTAAATATTCACACAGGTTTTTAAAGCTTGCACATTACAAATTTTCCTGAACTAAACTGTTAGAATTTGAGATTTGGAAAAGCCTCTAAAAACCCTCCAACTCAGACATGCAGACTTAACAGTCATATTTTCATTTGAAGAAGTTAATCCAAATCTTTGCTTGTTAAACCTCCGGGGCTGGAGCAACATACTCCAAAGAGCATTTTCCATCTCCCAACATTCCAGTGCCCCAGAGCAGAACCACTCCTCAGGGCTTAATCTGAATACACTCATTGTACACAAGAACACTGCAACTACAACATCTATATCTGTAAAGCCAGTAGAGTTGGGTCAAAATCACAATCTGGCCTTGTTTGTTGATGCATTATTGATAATACTGCACAATAAATATGCAGTGAGACTGTCTGATGAAAGAAAGGGACAACAGCATCCCTGGCCACATGGTACGGTCCACTGCTGACTGTCATCTGGCCTGTGAACCACATCACAAAGGTCACTGTTGTTGGTGTTATTGTTCAAGTTATTGTCAAAGCACAAGTGTGTGTGTGCTTGTGTGTGTGAAGGGCTGTGTGTTGTTGGATGTACCAGTTTCTGTGTGTGTGCAGAAAGTCTGGTTTTGATCAGCGCTGAAGGATTTAAAGCTAGTAATACCTTATCCTGGCGTGGTACCAGTGACATACTTTTCACTAGTCTACCTCTTTGAACTGAACATCCTCTGTGGGGTGAAAAAAAAAAAAAGACAAATCACATGCAACATCCTCTTTTTGTATTTCTCTGGATGCAGCTTTGAAGTCTACTGTAGCTGTTGTTTTTATGATGACAAACGCTGTTGCTGAGGCTTGTATCAACACATGAAATTTATTTTCCAAATGTTACATTTCACTTAACTGGTGAGTATTAACATTGGGTTTAGAGATTCTGGTAGAATATGCCTGCAGCACAGCATGGTAACAGATAAGAGGGTACATTTTAGTTAAAGAGTTTAACATTTTTAGAAATATGCTTACTGATGCCAGAGAGAGAAGATGTTAGCTTAGCTTAGCATAAAGACTGAAAGCAGCAAACACATTATATCTTTTTTTTTTTTTTACTCTGTAGTGTATGAACAAGCGAAAAAGCAAAGCTTTTCATGCTCAGACTTTATGTTTTCTTTCTCACACTGATAGTTACCCCTTGCACACATGCTCACTCATATCTCTAGGCATCATTGTCTGGGTCTGTCAGTTGAGTCATCAGCTGATTCACAAGCAACCATCAGCACAGCGACACACCTTCTGCGTCAGCCCATCATCTTACTGCTCCTCATTTTAAATATGGTTCTGTCTCAGCTGTAGTTCTTTTTTGCTGCAGTCATGCGTGCCCTCCACCTCCCCATCACCACCTAGTCTGGACTGATTCATCAGCCTCATTTGGGTCAGCAGTCAGCAGCCTCAGAGTCATCAGCCACCACCACGACCAGTGTCTGGACTCCATGCGGGGATTTATCCTGCTGCTACTCAGATGTCCCTCGATCACAAAATATCTCCTTCTGGTGTCCAAGCACCAAAGACTGTCTGTTAAATCTTAATCAGCACAAATCATCTCTTAATCTGTACACTCATATTTCTTATATTAAATATCATCTTTACTTCATTCTTCTGTCTCTCCTTATTGAACTTATCATTTTTACATTGGTTTTTGTAAAGAAAGCTTTGTCGGGGGTGATAGGTGGAATTTCTTTTTATGTCTGGAAAGAGCCACGCTAGCTGTTTCTCTCTGTTTCCAGCCTTGGTGATAAGCTAAGATAGCCTAGCATCGTCAGACCAAGGTGTAAATGCAAATTGGTCCGGGATCTCTCAGTTAATTTCGATTTCTTGGGGGTACTATCAGCGGCCAAAATGGCCCTAGATGCAACTGTATAGACCCAGCAGTGCAATAAACCGTGACGTAACGCTGTGTGAGGGACGTATGTAAACAAACTACAGCATTCAGACATAAGCTGTGATGCTGTTAAATCAATATGTGTGTGAAAAGTGTTGCCAATTTTGCCTTCCAAATTGTAGATTTGAAGAAGTCCCACATCAGCTGCAGCCATCTTGGTTTTTGAAAATGCGTCAACAGTGCTCCTGTTACTAAGCTAGGTTTATGCTCGCCATCATTGCCAAAAAACGACATCATCATGTATTTTTGCGTTGAGCGCAATGACTCCACAAGCTCTCAGTCATCCAATCAAACCCGCCCCATATCAGATAAACAGTTGTGATTGGCCCAAAGCCTGTAAGGTTGGGTGGAAATCTGTTTGAGCGGGACGGAGACCAGACACATTTGACTAAGTAAATAAATCTGCTGGTTCCCAGGCTAAATCCGAGCTAACTATGGCCTGGCTCTCGCTTCATATTTAACAGACAGGTGTGAGTGTGGTAGAGATCGCTCACCATCTCTGGAAAAGTAAGCACATAAACTTATTTCCAAAATGGTGGTACTATTCCTCGAACAGAGATAAAGACAATCTAAAATTTAAACTTAAATTATAGAAACTGTATTTGTGGCTCACATACAGTCATTAAAAAGTATGAACAGTTAAATACTAATTATTCATTGTACAGCAGTCAGTTAGAGACACCTGGCTGTAATAGGGATGATTTAATCACCTCAAGTGCCGATGTGTCCCAGCAGCAGCCTTGTGCCCTGTCGAAGTGTCCTTGAGCCTGACACTGAACCCCTGCTGCACCTGCTCACTCATCACTCTACATGGCAGCATCAGACCAAAATGTTAATGCGCGTGTCAAGTGTAAGTATCAAATGCCTCAGGTTGTGGTAAATGAGGACTGTGGTGTTAAATGTTCCCAGCGGTAACCTATGGCCACATTACGAGGCCTGAATCACACTCAAAACATTTCTAACATAAACAGATGGAAAAGTATTAAAAGAACGACGCACATTAAGAAGGAAAAAGATCAGGGAAGGCAACAGCTCTGTCAGTGTAGTCAACTATTTTGGATACACTGATGAAAACAAACAGAAAGAGCTTACATTAGGATGTGTAGCCTCCCTCAACACCTTAATCAAATGCAGAGGATATTACCTTAATGAGTAGAGACTTTAACTCCGAGAGCATGATTCACCATAAGGCTGGGACTAATTCCTGCAGGACATCTACCGGCTATTTTGGATTCCTACAGGGCATCTACTGGCTATGGAACACCGCACACACACACTATGACAGCAGTAGCAAAACATCACCCCCGGATGTATCAGATTATACCATGCAGTACATTCAATTACATCTGATGGCAGATGGTGTAAACAAAATCAAACACACATAATCTCGAAGATTGGATCCTTCAGTTAGATATTAACCCTGATATCCAAAGACCTGACACAGGACTAGACGTATTAAAGCAAGGAGCAGTCTGCGAGGGTTTTAAGATGCTTGACTCAGCAGTTTTCGGATGTGGGGTAATCCAGAGCGTTGGGAATACACACGCTGTAGTGAAACACAAATGAGGACAGAATATTGAGTGAATCTCACATGGTTTGAAAACACTGCCTCTCTCGCTACCTCCCTCTCTTATTTAATCGACTCGGCTTTAACTAACTGACTTATTTTATTATGGTAATCAAGGGCTGATTACCCCGAATGTAATGCAGCTGTTGTGTTGTGCATATGAATGTGTCGCGAATGTAATAGATTGATTAGTAATAATGGATCACATTAATGTATTTATTCAGCAAGAGATTTTGCTGTGATTATGTGCTACTCAGACTTGCCTACAGTGTTAATTCTACCTCTTCTCTGCTTTACCGAGGAGTTATTTTCTTTATTAGGCCAAACTTTCTCAGTTCAGACCTGTAATTTTGTGGCATGTCAACCAATTACTGAATGTAATACTGGAGTAAAAGTTTTACGGCGGTTATAAATATGAATCAAACAGCTTCACGGAAAAATTATACAGCTTGTACTTTTCTGTTTTTATACTCAAAGTGTGGGACTATTTTGTCTCGGCCAGCTCATGCATTAAAGATAATTATAGCCAGGCAAATTAAACAATCTGCTGGTCAGTTTACTAATGGTTGTCTTAACACTTTTAAAAATGATTCAAATTGAGACGCCGAGCAGACCTTTTTACCTCGCAGCCCACGGCATATGCAAATAACAGACTCACCATCCCTTTGCCAGATGACCTTGCTGCCACTCTGTGCGAATGATGGCTCTCAGGTCCTTCAGGTTGTCTTTACTATGCCATCCAACATTAGTCTACGTCCAGCTCCGCGGCTCCGCTCTGACTTCTGAAAAATAAAAATAGACCCTGGAGTGAACTTCATTGTTTTTTCCCAGTTTAGATGAATAAATTCCCCAGTTAGATTTCTAATGAGAGGGTTAGGGGGCGGGTGGGGGGGGGGGTGGAAACACGGAGGGAAGAAAGAGGGGCAGGCAATTTGCTAATGGAACATAGAGAAAAATGGCAGAGACCTATCTCAGTAAAGGATGAAAGACGAGGCGAAAAAAAATATCCCCGGTCTGTCTGGAGAGAGCGAGAGTGAGCTATAGGGCAGGAGGTAAAGTGGTTTTAAAAAACACCATCATTAACTGTCATCTTCATCTCAGGTGCAAGGCTAGAGAGCGAGGGTTGGGAGAGGGATGGAGAGGAGGGGAGGGAGAAGAGGAGGTACTGTATTTGCCCAGGAGATCATTCAATAGCCAACAATCTTCATTTAATTACCTGCTTTACATCTCCAAACCACCTCCTCCTCCCCCACCCTACCCTCCTCCTCTTTTACCTCAAGTCTAGCATGCAGAGGTCCGTGGAGACTGCGCTGCAGCTATTTAACTATGTTAATTAAAGTCTAACTTGAGTCTGATCACACAAACTTTGTCCTGATGATGGCATTACAAAAAAAAAAAAAAAAAAAGCTACCTCCTGAAACCCAGTCACCCTGTAAACTGTGCGTCCAGATTACAAGCCGCTGACTCTGTCAGCAAGATGAAGCTTCAGGATTTAGGCCTCTTAATTCAGTGGAACATTATTTACAATCTCTCTCAACTGGCTGCAGTGGAGGTCATTTGAACTGGGTGGATGTTTGGCTGACTGAAATGCGAGCACAAACATAATTTTAAGCCCTCTAAAGGCATAAACACTGGTTCATTGCTCTGTGTAGTCAATGTCAAATATGAAAACCCATTATTATCTTTTATATTTATTGTTGTATTATTTCCTCTTAATACAAACAAGAACAAGGGGTAAATTATTGTTTCCCCGAGAATTAGATTTTATTGTTCTTGTCTGTGTGTCCTTGTGTATCAGACTCTGTCCCCTCTCTAAATTTGGAGGTTTTTGTGGGTCTGTGAACGCAGTACAGGGAGAACTCTTCATGAGTTAATCTTTTTTCCTCAGCAGCTGTCCGTGATATTTAAAGTCACAGGATGGATAATTGATCAGTCAATCTGATCAGAGCTGATCAGATCAGGGGCTGTATTCACATTTTCTCCAAATTTCCCCTTAAATTTAAGACAAAATGTTTCTTGTAAAGACAAAATTTATTCACAAAGTGTCTCAGACCTTAAAGGAGCTCCTGAGGTGAAAGACTGTAAGGAGTAGAAAGACGGGCTTTCAGGAGGGTTAAGAGTTTCTTAATCAGGGGAAAAAATGGTGGAAACACAAAGATGGTAGATAGTGCAGGGATAATATGTGGGGTTGATCTCATTAGGGATACGCACACATTTCTCATCTATCGATATAGATAGATGAGAAATAAAATGATCCCAACACTAAGATATTTAAAAAACTGGAATAATGCAACAGTGCAGCAGTGATGACTTGAGTCTGTCTCAATCTTCCATCAGCAGAGTGATCACAGAATGACAACACTTTCACAGTCAGCAGTTCATTTCCACTGGGTGTCCACACCTTGAAGACCCACAAAAGAGTGTGTATGTGACAAGCAATCACATCTGTTTAAAGAATGCATAAAGTTTCACTTTCACTGCGCTTGGGGTTCTGCTGCTCCATCTGTGCCCAGAGTACGCTCTGAGCTCCGAGAATGAGGAGCAATGAATTACCAAACAGCATATATATTCAAAGAGCACTCCAAATGAACAGTCCATCTCTAAAAATAGAAAACCAAAACGTGGTGGCAGATGTATAATTCTGCAAGGCCGCCACAAATAGTCATTTACAAAAGCTGGCTCTACATAAAAAGCATGAAGTAAAGAACCTTGGTGTTATCTTGGATTATGACCTGCATTCTGAACCCCAAAAATCACCAACATTTTTTTTTTATCTTAGAAACATTGCCCATGCGCAACCTCTTATATCTAAGGAAGACACCGAAACACTTGTTTTTACTTTTAGCTACAGCAGATTTGACTACTGTGATGCCTCAGTAACAGGCCTCTCTGAGAAAATTTTAAACAAACTGTGGATGATCCAAAATGCAGCTGAACATCTACTCACCAGGACTAAACATCGAGAATACATTACTCTGGTTTTGAAGGCTCTTTATTGGCTTCGTGTTCATTTTAGAATTCATTTCTAAATTTTGCTTTTAGTTTTAAATCTGCCAATGGACTGGCTCCTGAATATTTATCTGGTATGTTAGTCAAATACACTTCCTCTAGATCCCTAAGATCCTCCACATCTGGTCTACTAAACTATCTTTTTAGACTTGCATTTTTGTAGCTTTTTTTTTAATTAATTGGTAGAAAACCTAACATGTGTGTGATTGAATCTTATTCACTGTATCTTATCATGTCTTTTATGTGTGTTTTCTCATTTTCTTATATAAAGCACTTTGAGTTGCACTTGCTGTATGAACTGTGCTATACAAAAAAAGTTCTTCTTTGTTGGTACTGCACCCTGGATAGCTTTTGCCTTTTCATTTTCTCTTACTCTAATGTTATTCACACACTCCACTTCACCATACCCTTCAATGCTCTAACATGTTCAGACTGTGCACTGCATTGCCAGGACTAGAGGTGGTCACCCTACCACAGTCTGAACATTACCATTAGAACTTAAAAAAGAAAGGCATCTCCCCCCCTCTGGGTGGCCCCTTGGCAAGATCCACCACTGCTTTATAATAATAATAGATTCATTTACAGTGTCGAAATTTTATTCTAGCCATTAAACAATTCGTTAAAGTTTGAGAGAACTTTTAAGTTTCTGTGCCACATCTGATTTATCAACATTTTCTGCACAACAGGACCTAAATCTCTCTTAATCACTTCAAATGGCAATGCAATCACAAGAGGCTGCCACAACATAATGTACACCAGTGCAATCTACTGCAGCCCAAAATAGCCTGGCAACAAATGAGTACTTTGTGAATAATGTTCAATTTTCTGTTATCAGAGATATGCTGATTTAACACAGCGTTGTGGTTTTAGATTTTCAAACATGTACTTTGTACGGTTGCTTAATTACATTTCATTCTATTGTAAGGAGCACCTTATAAGGAAAAACACTCGAGCTGCAGAGAGTCAGTATACCACAAAGCAGTGACCCAATACCACTGCTGTTTACACCATCATTAAAGACTACTGTAGGCAATATCACACGCCTGGTTAACCGCGTCTTTCTAATAGCCTGTCATGTTATCTGAGAATACAGGTGGATTTGATCAAGTGGATAAGTGGCTCTGGTCGATAAGAAACAACCAACAGTCTAACAGGCACCAGCAGGCCACGTTTAACTTACAATGACATGATATGTGGGTGTGAGTGGAAACATTCATTTAAGCACAAGGACATGACAAAGCATATTTTTCCTGCTGTAACTGTTTGCCATTTAAGGCTCAAACACTGTTTAACAAAGAAGAAGATAACACAGCAATAAAGAAAATGGAAGGATCCTGGCACATCTGTTAGGAAGTCAATATACAAATTTAGATAAAGTGAAAAAAATCAATTAGATAAACCTAAGTTACTTGGATCTCCTTCTCTTTTCTCTTCTTTTACCCTTTCAGGCTCACATTCATGATTAAAGACCACTTGTGTGATGCAAAATAACATTCGCACTAAATGTTTAACTACAGGCAGGGCTTGTGTAGGACATGGAGTTTTAACATTTGATGAGAAGTCAAACTGTTTGTAGTTGGAAACCAAAGGAAGCTTCAGGAGATTATTGCTGAACAGTTGCACAGGGCCTTGAGGAGGTGCAGAAGCTCTGAGCTTATCCTGATCAAACACCAACATGGTGCGGATTTCTCGCTGGGCCCGCAATGGCTTCATTGTGTTTTTCTTTTTTTTTTTTTTTTTTATCTTTTTGTCCTTCTCCTCAATCTTTTTTCTCTCTTTGCTTGTTGCTGTGATGCTGAAGTGCCTTTCATCATCTTAGAGTATTTTAAGGTATCATTTACCTGTCCCCACAGTGGCAATTTGCCATAGTCTTGTTCCCAACTTGAAACAAATAACAAAGCAGTCACTACGTCAATGTGATGTCATCAAGTCTTTCATACTGATGGTTATACTTTTTTATTATTCACTTGGCTTTCCTGTAATTTCAAAACAACTACATTTTTTAGTTTGATTCAGGAAACTGCATACACATTTTTGTATTTACTAGGGCTGCCCCCTAATAGTTGACCACATGTTAGATGACCAGAGAGGTCATTGGTCACGAAGATCTCATTGGTCGCTTAGTCGCAGAAAAAAAAAAGTGAAACTCTATTCAGAGCTGCCCTTGTCAAAATAAATCAAAATCTATATGACTGGAAGATGTGGGAATTTAAGTTGAAAGGACAGACGCAGGAAGTGGCCACGCTCAGCAGTCAGACAGGAGTCACGTTACAAACCAATCACAGCCGACAGATATCTTTCCCTTCTTCTGTAAATATTCAGTCTGATAAATACAGGAAAGTTGATCATGTTAGTGCAGGGCTAGCCAGAGCTTTACATCTGTCCCACGGACGATAGACCTACACACTTATTAACAGCTCCTGGAAGAAGATCAGCTCTGATCTCAGGATTTCAGGTAAACAGGCTATGAGAACTTGAAAGCGGGCACAAAAGAGGCACAAAAGTAGCACCCAGGAAACAACCTTGCATTTTCTAGGCAGACACAGCATGTGTACGACCCCTAATTTCCAGGGCTGGTACCTACGGTTATTCCACAGGCTAGTTAATAACATGTCGGGCAGGAAATCCAAAGTGTGGGATCATTTTGAGAAGGTGAAGGACCAACCCAAGGTGATATGTAAACTAATTAGTCGTCTACAAACATGTGTTGCCTGCCCAAAATATATAAATCAATGATCAAATTCATATTGTAAACATGCAGGCGACTATTGCCCTAAACTACTGGTCGACTGGGAAAGTTCTTAGTCGGGGGCAGCCCTAGTATTTACATTATTAATAACTGCTTTGTGCCTAAACCAGTTTCCACCCTAAACCCTAACTGAAGCATCATTCTATCTTAACCAAAAGCAATTGTCAATATTTATTTGTTTACCTTTGGGTACTGGCTTTTGTCTCCCGATGGAAAGTGAGTCCCCACGATGCAACTGTGCAGAGATGTTAGCCCCCACAAAGGGAATAATACAATTACACAAACACATAAACAAAATCAGACAGTAACATCATATTGCTGTGTTTATATCAAACTTCGTCTTTCCCTGGTTGTTTTATATTTGCTGCTGATCATGTAGAGTCTAGCTACACCAGTGTCTCTTAAATGGTGTGTCTCAGCACACTGGTGTGCAGTGATGCCAATCCAGGTGTGCCGTGGGATTTTGTGATAACCATATATTACTATTGCAGTATTCAATTGAGCCTATACAAAAAGTTATAAATGAATTTTTAATTGACTGTATCAGTACGTTGTGCACACCCATTTCCTAATGAAGAGGCAAACTCTAGCGGAACACTGTAGTTTAATTGAATTTAATTGAATTTAAAAAACCTTCACTGGATACCTATTTGTTGCCGTTCATGCGTGGAAATTATAAGTGTGGGACACATCATATTTTTTCTTACTTTTATGTCGTGATGAGAGTGATAACACACCTTATAGAAGCTATTGTGCACGGATATAAATGCAGGTGTGCCATGAGATTTTGGCTCGCCCTTCGGTGTGCCTTGGACACAAAAAGTTTGAAAACCACTGAGCTAACCAACCAAAATGAATTACCTGCAGAAGAAGTCAGGTCACAGAAACTCAACTGCACTCAAATCAAATCATGAAAAAAAGAACAGATAGTTGAATACTAGTATTGAACAGTCAAGTCTGATTCGACTGATATGATTCTGAGTCGCGTACGTCCCCTGGCCAGATCTACTGAATAATAACATGTACTTCGCTGAAAATAAAAATACATTTACAGAGGAGTTAAGAGGGACAGTGCTGAGACAGAGTTTTGTTTCAGGCTTTCCTTTAAATAAATTTGAAAACAAGACTTTCCTCTATGTTCTGAGGGGACTGGGTGTTAAAAACAAGCAAAGGAAAACATGTTGGCCACCACAAATGAATTTTCAGGAAATGGCTTTTAATGTAGTTTTACACATCCTCTTAAAAATTCTACCCTTCAGTTTTCCAATTGAGGCATTTCTACGGCTGTTATTCAGTATACCAAGCACATTTTGATTAAAAAAAAACTGGCCATATGCAGATTGTGAAAAAAAGACTCGTAGTACAGGAGGGCCAAACACAAAGAAATTGATCTTTCACATCTTACATCTTTATCCCCCCCTTAGGTCTTTTACTTTCGTTGAATTAATCATGCAGGGCCCCTTGAGAGCACGGGACATGGTCCTCTGTGAAGCAGCCAGCACAAATCCCATGCAGCCTCTCCACCTCCCAGTGTGTATATTTTTTGCTGCATACTGTGGCTCTGAGGGAGTTTTACACCTGATTCCCAGGAGGCAGGAGTCTATTTATACAGGATCCTAAAACAGGGTAGTCATAACCCCCCCACCAACACACAAACGCACACACACATATTCACGGCAGCAGCTTAAGGTGTCAACGCTGACACACAGCCACATGGTAGTCCAATCTAATCTTTTAATCGCTTCGCTAACTTCATGTCTCCGGGTGAGTTGGGGCAAGCTAGTGGTGGGGATGGGATATCGTCTGCAGAGATATGATATGATTCTTGAACACATAACAAGAAAGAATCACACACACACGAACTCACATGCAGACTTCCACACACTGTCCCGCTCCACCCCACCCCCAGAGTACTATGGCGGAGCCTCATGTATCTGTGGGTATTAACAGATCAGCGCAGAGCAGCAGCCACCCTGCTTTAAAGTCTTTTCCTGAGGTAGTGCTTCAGAAGCCTGCTGCAGAGGAGGATAAACGCGCAGCAATCCCCCAGGCCCAGCGCCTCCTCAGCTCCACTCAGCTCTCTCTTTGCTGCCCCCTCCTTCTCCTCCATTCCTCGCTTATCCCCACTTTCCTTCCATCCCTCATTATTTCTATCCCCCTTCTTTTCCTCAGCATCTCATGCTTTCTGTCCTGCTATCTTTCCCCCTCCTCCCCTCTGGCTCTTCATATAATTCTCCTTTCCGTGCCTCCTTGTCCCGCTCCCCTCCCATTTTGTGTCCATCCCTCTCTCCATCTTTCAGCCTCATCTCGCCGTCTTTCTCTAGACCTCAGTAATGAACGAGCCTTGTGGCCCATCTTTGTCAGTTAGAGAGTGGAGAACCAATGGTTACGTATCGAAACCTTAGTTCTGTGAACACAGGCTGAGCTCTGTAATGGGACTCTTAAGCCTTGGCCACTCGTCTTAGTGTCTTTATGCCCCGAAAGGGCATGCCCTCCTGATTCCTTTTCCACCAGGTCTTAAGTGACTATTTGATCATTGGGGAAACTGGTTCATGGGCGATGAACCAGTTTACAATATAATACCAACTCTATATGTTACAAGTTTCAGGTTTAGTATAAAATTGTATGCAAACTTAAACCTCAGGACTATTCCCATATTAGCTCAGTGTCAGAATTTGTTTCATTTTAATGAAAAAAAAACAACAACCATGACTTAATTTAACATGTATTAACGACACAAAGCAAGTTTCCATTGTGTGTTTTCTTCAAACTACAAAACAGAGCTCTTTCTGGACAATTTTAGCTCTTAACAGGGCATGCTGGGAAGTCTGCTCATACACTTATCATGTTTCCTTGGAAACTTAATTTAATGAGTTGAGTGAACTCACAGCAGTAAATTTATTCAACTTATCATTTTAAAGTCAAAGACTTCGAGTCAGAACAAGTCAATGTTTTAAAGTTATGAGGTGTTCTAAAAATAACTAGAAATTCTAAGTAAAATTAACTTGAAATTAGTGAAAGATTTAATGAGAAAACATCAGCGTTTCCTCAGGGTTTGTTGCTTTGGGTGTGGGGGGAGGGTGCTAACACAGCTGTGCACTCATTCTACCACCCACCATCACCCCAAAGTCTGTCCTCAAATGTAAAGCTTTAAAGTTTCTTTAAATATTTAACAGTCAGCCTGCTTCTTCCAAATATTTATCAGTTACTTTTCAAGATTTACATGAACCACTTTCACATTGGCATTAATTATATCCATCACACAGAACTTATTGAAGAAGAAGATATGTCACTTTTAAAGCTGGTTTGCCTGTTACTGTTATTTCCATCTTCCAAAACAGTGGTTGAGGACAGGAGTTAAGTCTGCATTAATACAGAGAACAATGAAGGTGAAACAACGTCACTAATTTATTTTAACCAAACATTCTCCAGTCTAGTCTACAAAAACACAGACCTTCAGTGCCAAGCCTCTTTGTAACCCACAGCCTGTCGACTAGGAGTGTAAATCATCAGTTTCATCACTATACAATATTATATTAAATATTTGGACAACAATATGATATTTGCCGATATCACATAGTCTGCCACGATACGATTTTGATTCGATGCAGTTTAGGGGCCTGCAATCGATATGAGACGATATTATACTTCCATATAAAACAATCGGTTACAGAAGCTGCCACCCCTTTCTTTTCTGCTTTTTGTCATAAAAGATAAAAACAACACATAAATACTATAAGTTATTATTACTGCTTAAGTCCAGCAAAGTTTACTTTAAATTGACTCCAGTAACACATAATACAGTACATGGGATAAGTTAACCTTCAGGGCTTCTGACAGAGAGACGTTTCTGGAAGAGATCTTTTCATTTGAACCCTAACCATCAACTTTTTCATAAAACTTCAGGGTTATCTGGCCTAAAGCCCCGAAGGCGAACTTCTCCCAACAGCCATAAAACATTGATAAACAACAAAATAATTTGACAAAAGTATAAAATTCAGCTCAATAATTCATGGGCAAAGCAACAGTGACTTTTTTGCTAGTGACCCATTATTAGCTTCAGCATAACTACATTGCACAAATTAGCCTAGCGGCCAGCGGACTTTTTTCCTCTACTCATAACTTAATATAGCTACATGTATTGTTAATATTTTTCATACTCATCAGCAGCTATTGTTAATGTAGTGAGAAGTTAGCAGGATGAGATGCCAACCAGGCAGGTAATGTTATGTCACGTTTTATCTCGTAACAGCAATGTTTTCATACGCCATGTGCTCTGTCTGTTGACCCATATTTTCTCCAAAATCCAAAATATTTTCACACTGCTGATTTATTCCTGATAGATAACGTCATCCGTTAACGTTATTGTCTTTCTCTCAGCTGGTTGCATATCCTAAAGATGATGATATGGATTGAGGTTTTCACTTTGCATCAATGGTATTGGATCGATGGATCGTTACAGCCCTACTACCGACAAAGTTATCCTCACGTCACCTATTCAACTAAGGGGCTGTACACATGCTGCATTTTTTACGCCCTCAGATTCAATGTTTTCCATGTAAATGCACGGCAGGCGGCCAGCCAGAGTGAGACTGTCGCAGCGCGTTCACGTGTACCTGTTTTTTAAGGGCGCGATGGTTGCGCCCCGAGATAAACAAAGTTCAACTGAATGCAGCAGTGGGCACAGCATGTCATGTGACAAGGACCAACCAAAGACAGCTGACAGATATCTTTCCCTTCGTAAATATCAGTCTGTAATAAATTTCGAAAAGAAGTTGATCATGTTAGTGCAGGGCTACCCAGAGCTTTACATCTGTCCCACGGACGATAGGCCTACACACATACAGCGTCTGAAAGAGGATCAGCTCTGCACTCAGGATTTCAGGTGAATACGGTACTGGTAAAGGTTGCTTAGCAACCTCAAGTGCAACCTGCCACCATGCTCTTAAAAGCTCTCACAGAAAAACGCAAGAGAAGCACCCAACACCTGACCTCGCGTTTTCCAGGTGGTTAACCCTTTGAAACATGAGCAAATTGGCTTTTTTTTTCTTTAAACATGGGAAGAAGGCAATGAGAAAAGAGAAAAAAAGAAATGACCCAAAAAAATAGCAAGAAATTTGTGAAAAGAAAAATTAAACAAGAAAATTGGTAAAAAAAAAAAAAAAAAAGTTAAAAACAAGGAAATGACCAGGAAAGAGCGCTTAAAAATAATAATACTGTAAATGATTTTGAAATTTAATGAGAATTATAAATATAGTTTTCCCTAGCTTTTTTCTTTAAAAAATAATTTTCTAAATTTATTAAATTTTTTTGCAATTGGTGGGACATTTTTTAGAAAGAGATAGCACCATTTTGTCCAGGGTTCAAAGGGTTAAATACTTGCGAAATCCCTCTGAAAGCAGCATAAGAAAAGTGATGTCACTCCAGGTTTCAAAGGGTTAAAGACGCTGCGTGTGTACAGTATGGCCCCTACCGTTAGACACAATAACAGACACTTGCCTCATTGATGGAGTCACTGTGCTGCCTCGCTGCAGTTCATGGTGTACAATGCCTTAAACTGGCATGGCGACTCACCAGGCCTGTACAGTTAAAGGGGACACACTGAACATTATTTAATTCCTCTACATTCCCATATGATGCTTTGCAGCGTAAGGGTTTTGCCTTCGCCATGCCGACTATGACTTTCTGATGCGGCAGTAAAGCTGCTTTGAATGGAGCCATCACAGTAAGCCAAAGGGTGATTGAATTTAATTGAAGTGGTAAACCACAACAGGAATGCCTCTGACTAAACCCAGTTATTGGTGTCTGAAAATAATACGCAACCAACATCATGCGTTGTGAATTGTCAGAGGGGGATGCATTAGATTTTCTGTTTGTTGAAATGTAGACTTTTTGGATTCAGAAAATTGACAGTTTCCACATTCTGTCTGTTATTTTATTGTCAGCCAGTCCCTGGGGGCATCCTAGAGATTCTTCAATCCAAAGACACTGAGAGACTACTGCAGTCAATATATTGCATTGACACTCTGCCAAGACATGCAGACAGAATGAGTTCATTACATGTAGTTTTAAAAAAAGAAGAAGAAGAAGAATACCTGAAGCAAGTGCACATCTTTTAGGAGTAAACAAAGGCTATAATATATTCATCTGTTCATTGTAAGGGTAAAAGATTTCCGATGCTATTCATGAGACAACAAAACAACTACGCAGCGAGCTTTGTAAGAGCGGCAGAGGGCGGAAAAGCTAAAAATGGGTGGAGGTGTAACTTGCTGGTGGTAATCCTTGTTAAAGACTCGACGGAGAGAGATGGTTAAATGAGGTGACATATAGACATACAGGCAAACATCCTGCCATTCAAGTAGACAGAATGACAGATGAACATGCAGACAGACTGACAGGCAGACCATAGAGGGGTAAGTAGGCTGAATCCAAATTAAGCTGATCAGAGCTCGCTGTGAGTTAATCTAGTTATGTGGATAAAGGACTTCCCTATGGCTAAAAACACAGCAAGTTATGACTCAGTGTGTGTGTGTGTGTGTGTGTGTGTAAATGTGGTAGGAAGAGAGCATGTGCGACTGTCTGTATCCCAGCGCGCACTGTTTGTATCTGTTTATCCATATTTAAATATACCCGCAGACTCATGAGTCTCGAAAGCTGTCTTAACAACTAACAGTTGCAATCTGCGTTTTGTACTCTACCCACTCAAACTCTCACACAGACGCAGACTTCAACAAGTGCCTCAAAAGGCCAAAGATGTATCGATTTGTTCGGCGAAACTATGCTAATGACAGACAGGCTGTCAAATCTGACAATGCCTGACAGAGCCTTCATTGATGTATTTTGTTTCTGGGTTTAAGTCTGAGCACTGCGAGCATTGTGTGAGCGAGAGCAGCGTCTGTGACTTTTTGTGTGTTTATGTGAGAAAATGTGAGAGCGACTGAGGGTGGGGGAGAGGGCGAGGGGGTGCAAAAAGTGAGAGCCCGGGCAAGTGGAATTTTTGAAGTGCACATTACGCTAAGTGAATCTACACTGGAAGCTTCACACACTCACAAGGGTTCATAAGCATCCCCCCCTCTCATGTGTATACCACTTCAAACAGCGGTTAGAAAGCAAAACAAATATCCAAGTCAATCAGCCACCTTTTCTTCATCTCTCTCATCCAGCAATCTTCGCCCAAAAGACATCAAGGGTAAATGATTGCAGGGATGGCTATCAAACACCAGAAATTCAGTAATACCGACGCATTTGATGAAATCAGGTCTCAAAGAAGAAAAAGAATGAGAAAAAAAATGAATACAAATTCAATCAGCTCTGTGTACACCGCCTGCATATCAAAGAGAATGAGGAAAGGGGAGGGGCTGAAGTAGAAGGCCAAGAGATTTAAGTTTGAAATAAGCTTCAACTTCAAACAACTCCTAATTTTCATAAAATGCTTTCAACACACTTGCGCTAAAGTATGCACGCAATGAAAAAGCATTATTTACTAGCGAGAAAAAGGAATAGGAGAGCTCTACAGTGAGTCAGACAGACAGAGAAAGAGAAGGGGCAATTTCTCAGTTGGCACAAGGCTCTCCTGTGCAGAGCAGAGAAATAAAACATGGGCTGAGAAACATGACAGTATCCGGTGGAAGTGAGAGAATATGCCTTTAAGATAACACGATCAAGGAAAGGAAAAGGTTCCCTTAGCTGCTCTGGGTTATTCTTATCTGTGTATGGAGCCAGTCTGAAGTGAAGCCCTGTTAAATTGGTCTATCCAATACAGTGAGGCTGAAGACTGAAAATGTTTGCTGTTGATATTTAAGTCTCATGGGCCAGACACGTCTCACAAAATAGGTAAGGGAGATGCAGCTACAGGACAACTACAAAGCCATGACACATTTTCACATATTTCAATGCCAGTGATGCCAGTGCATCCAAACAAGGACTGGATAAAGATGCCAGAGTAAATGTTGACATTATATGTTTCTGCAAACCAATGCTATGTTAGATTGGTATGGTTCATATGGTAAATTTGTACATTTTAAATGTAGTGGATATGGTGAAACTTTACTTTTTGTTTCAGTTTACAATTTCATGCTCTGACAGTGCTGCCATTGACGTGGTTTGGTTTAAGCACAAAAATGACTTGGTCAGAGTTAGGAAAAAATGGAGTTTTGGCTTAAAATACACAGTTTGATCCCCACAAACAGGGATGGAAAGGTCCAGATGTGTTGTTAAAATATAACGGGTTTCGATGCAATAAACATGACTTGAAATGTCCCAATGTGTTGTTAAAAATACCTAATTTTGTTGCAGTAAAGACGGCTGGAAATGTCCAGACATGTTGTTAAAAAATATCTGATTTTGATGCAATAAACATGGCTGGAAATGTCCCAACGTGTTGTTAAAAAATACCAGGTTTTGCCATAGTAAACACGGCTGAAAATGTCCAGACCGTTGTTAGAAAATACCAGGTTTTGTTGCAATAAACACGGCTGGAAATGTCCCAACATGCCTTCAAAAAGTACCTGGTTTTGTCACAGTAAACATGGCTGAAAATGTCCTGACATGTTGTTAAAAAATACCTGCTTTTGATGCAATAAAGACAGCTGGAAATAGCCGGACCATTGTTAAAAAATACCAGGTTTTGTTGCAATAAACATGGCGTGAAATGTCCCAATGTGTTGTTAAAAATGACCTGATTTTGATGCAAGGAACACGTCTGGAAATGTCCTGATGTATTGTAAAAAAAAAATACTGCGATTTAGTTGCAGTAAACATGGCAGGAAACTCAACTACTTCCTGTCTGCGGACCCTCTGTCATAATATAATCAACATCTGGAGTAAAATATACTATATAGTGTCGATCATGTTATATGTTGTGTATGATTACGGAAATTTTACTTTGAGTCCTCCAAAAGTCATGGAAAGCTTTTGAAAAATAGTCAGTAAAAAAGGTTGGGAACTCTGGTTTTATAAAACTTCTAGAAGGTTTTATTTGATACACAAACAATCTACCTTGTGTAGTCTGACCTGACTGCCTGTCTTGTTTTTTTTTTAGTACAGGAGCTTTAAAGTTCACCTCCACCAGGCATCTACTCCAAAACACCTTTGCTGTTCTTATTTTTCAAAAGCATACACCTCAAGTTTCTGCGTGCGAGCATGCAAGCATTACCCTGTTGCTCCCAGAGAAGACCTCATTAAGATGTTCCAGGCTGAAGGTGCAGAAGAAAATGGCAGCCAAGAGGAGAGAAACCACCTCTAAAACAGAGGGATGAGAGTACTGTGTCTTCACTTGTTACAGTTACCTTTTTAGAATTTTTACTAATGCAGAACGACCTACAAACGCATATACACGTCAGATATGTACAGTGTCGAAGCTTAGTGAGTCAGCTGCTCAAAAAATAAAAAGGTTCTGAATGTTGATTTCCATAATTGTACATGCTTTGCAATTGAAAAGAGATACACCCATTTGATAGACTATTTCTCTCGCATGCTCTCCGTCTGTGTTTCTCTTTGTCGCTCTGTCTTTTGTACACACATTTTTTTCCTCTCAAGCTTTCCGCTTAGACAGTTCCCAACAGGCAATTGTCTTGAAAAATGCGACTCTCAGCATGGACACAAACAATCTTACTGTGCCATTGGTTTGCTTGTCGTGACAGATACAGTACTGTATAGGTGTTAAAACTGAAAAGGGAAAAAAAAAAGGAAAATAATGTGTTACAAGTACAAGCACATCTCTGTATGTTTGTCCTCTTTCTTGCCTCCATCCTCCATATATTCAAGTAGAATCCTTTGTTTAACATTGTATTGTAGAATCAATAATGTAGTTTAAAAGTTTTAATGAAACTTAGGACACAATTTCTTGTAATTTACAGCAGCTGCACAACCACAAATCTTGTTCTTTTTCTGTAAATATTCCTCTTAGGGATGGAGTACAAGTGCTACAGTTGTATAGCAAGCCAGCAGTACAAAGTAAATTTCTACAAACTTGCTGTTAAGGCAATTTGATGTGTGAATCACGAGGGAATAATAGCAGAACAAGGTCTAACTGAATGTCTCACTCACAGGCTATTAATCCCTGCTTTTGTCTGTCTCTTTCTCTTGTCATCTTCAGTCTTTCATCACCGCCAATTTCTCGTCGCTACCTCTGGTCATTACTGTACCTGTGAATCTGCCCGTGAGTAAACCTTTTAAATTCCCTGCCAACGCTACATGATAAAAGCACTCCTCCTTCAGACATAATGGAATCTCACATTCAGTGAACAACAATGTATATATGTAGAACAAAAGGATCTGAAATGTTGAGCCATCATTGTGAAGTTGACCTTTAAAAGACTTACTGTGCATTCGCTAAGAGAAATTATTAGTAACAAAGAACCCATTTTCCCCAGCACCAATAATTAACCACGCTTTCACCCGTAATAATAATCCACACTCGTGTGATGGAAAAATGGGATTGCTGAATTTAATTTTCTAAGTTCAACAATTGTGCAAAGCCATACTAGGAAGAGCAGCGTGTACAGACCAGGGCTGCAGAGTGGAAATGAGCGATTGCATCACGATTTAGATTAACCTCTCTGTGTGAGAAGGATTCGGTCTGCTGAGGTGTCACTACACAACAGGATGATCTATGTGATGCTTCTGGACAGATATGAGGCTAAATGACACCTCAAAGTGTCAATGTCAGTGTCAGTGGAGTCTTTTATGAGAACAGTAGTATTTGGGGAAATGACCATCAGTCTAACAGTGTAACAGCCAAATCTGTCAGCAGCACGGCTTCCTAATGTCAGCTAGTCTATTTGCTTTAAAGCTTAAATATAATGTGACTGACTGAGAGCCTAACACCTTGAACATGGTGCAGCACTTTCATTCAACACAGCGCTGTACTACAAAAATGAGGGAAAATTGTGTTTGAACAACACCGAGAGGATTGTAGGGAAATGATTTGACACAAGTCTCTATTTTTCAGTTCTTCAAAGCTGGATTAAAATTTATCTGCAGCTGTTGTCAGAGCAACACGCCCTTAAATCCCAAAATTGCAAAAGTGCACTGTGGGCTTGTTAACAGTTAGCTGGATCAAGACCAAGATATTGAAGGGTAAACCCCAAACAGGCTCCTCTTCTTAGAGGGAGGATTTTACGACTTGGTGGAGTTATGAATAAATAAATTATGATTTTATTTCTGAAATCATTCTGTATTAACTTTAACACATAAAATACACAACAAAAAATAGGTATACTCAGAAAAAGAAACATCTCAAAAAATTAAAGCTGTGAACTCAGACTATTAAAGAACTGTTTGAAACAGAAAACATTCAGTGGTGTCCCCAAGGGGTGGCCAGAGGGGCCCATGGCCAACCTGAGTGGCACCCTTCACTAGCCCCCTCTTGGCTAAAATAATTGGAGGCCAACGATGTATTTAAGTGAGCTGTGGTGCACGAATGTTTCAAACTAGCATGAAGGAAGTAGTATTTTGTGAAACTACACAACCTAAGGCATCCATAAGCACCAACCATTTTGGGGTAGGAGGATAAATAATGTCCCAAAGACAGGATAAATTTTGGCAAGGGAACAACTGGCATGGCCATTTTCAATTCTCACCTCAAGATATTTCAATGAAAATGGGTTCTATTAGGGAACCAACGAGTCTCCCTTGACTCTTCCCATTACATGTTTTATACAACTTGTATGTTACCATACTTAAACAGCCAGCCAAACTCGATTTTCACGAGCCAGGAAGCTCTTGGAACATCCAAACAACATATTACAAATATACCAATATATATTTAGTGCATCAAGGTAAATCAGGGCTCAAAATCTGGGTCCATTATGTCACAGCATCACACAAAGAAGTGCATATATCTGCCTCAGATCATTATGTCTTCATATAATTTATGTCTAAACATTAGTTTTTTAGGATGTTCTTTTACATGTAACCATCAGATATGACCTGTTCTGAATATTTATGTGCAATTAGGAGGTACCCTTACCCCAAAATGATCTCTTTGAATCCAAACAAAGTCAGTAAAAGTAGGTTATAAAGCATGTTATCATTAAATAAGGCCAAACTTGAAACATGCAGTGGCTTTTTCATTCTTTGATTTTAGTTTTGGTGCCATTGAAAGTTGATGTCTGTGACTAAGCTGGCACTTGGGAAGGGTTATTATGTTGAAATATCATCTAGAGATAAAGGGTTTTTCATGATACCAAACTAGAATTAACAACCTTGGGTGGTGCCAGTTAGTGAAAATTCAGATCTGGGCCCATAAAGCACGATCACGACCTATTTCCCAAAGCATTTTCAAGTTTAAAAAAAAAAGAAATCTCCACAAATTACTGTATGTGCTCCTATCCCAGCTCATCTAAGACATACAGGCTGTCTTTTTCTGCTACATCTCCATGAGGCACAGCGTTCATTATTGCTTTTGCAATCTAACTAAATCTAAATAAACTGTTTTAGTGAATAAAAAATGTGATGATGACAATAAGAGTAAAGATGCTGATTCAATAGTTGAAGAGTAGAGGAGAAAAATTGCTAATAGAACCAGTTAGCTCAAACACTCTGTATCTCCATATCAATCCAACCCTTCACCTCCCCTGCACTATAGTCCCCTATGTAACTCTCAGACTTCCAACAAATGATGATGTTGTAGATAAAAACTATGAAAAACTATGAAACATTACAATCACAATTTCTCCTAGATTGGGTCCATTTTTGAGTTAGACTGGACTAAAAGACTGTACCAAGCTGTTGCACATGTGAAACAAACAGTGGAGTGCACTGATTATTTCACATGTTTTGATTTACTAGCCTAAATGCCCACTGGTAAAAACTGTTTTTAGTCTATTTGTGTGTGACTTCAACCTCCTGTATTTCCTACAAGAGGACAAGAAAGAACAGTCTGTGACCTGTCTTGAAGTCACATGATCACTCAGCCATTTCAAAACACACTCAAGATTCCTTCATACAAATCAACGCTATAGCTGCATTCAAAGAACCAAATTAGCTGGATGAGAGTAAACAGGATTATTTTAGCCTGATAAGAGCATG
Organism: Cephalopholis sonnerati; assembly: GCA_019142605.1. Classification (NCBI taxonomy): domain Eukaryota; kingdom Metazoa; phylum Chordata; class Actinopteri; order Perciformes; family Serranidae; genus Cephalopholis; species Cephalopholis sonnerati. The sequence goes on along the minus strand of JAGQAX010000002.1, from coordinate 10,829,193 downwards.
TTAGTCTGAATTAGTGAAGCCACATTGAAAGAACAGGGCCCTGGTCTGTATTGCTAAGCTTTTTATTATTGTCTCCCACAGTCAGAGAGATAGGAGGAGGTTGCCCTACAACCCTTATCTCTGATTTCACACCAGAGTATAGCTCCAATCCAGATAGACCCGCGTGATTGTTTAGATACAGAGGCACAATTTCTTGTGTGAGACTGATAGTGGTACTCGAGCACAAAACACACACGGCCATTCAGTTATTTGTCGCGACTGTGCAGATTATGCATGAGAAGAAAATACAGTATAGTCTCACTGAAGCCATCATGGGAGGAAAAACTTGAACTGATTTAATGTGATCTGGCCCAAATATTGTGCTGCTTCTATCAGGGGCGGCAGCACAAAGCATCATCGATGATGTTCACTCAAGAGCAATCTTATATTGAATGACGTACGTTTGAAAAATTACAGAATAATTGTGTAAAAACCATTATTGCTTTTCTTGTTTTCGTTTGAAACAGCTTTTTACAGGACACAAAAGAAGCATTTTTCTTAAAATAGATGTGACATTTGATTGAGAAGGGCACACAGGACAAGCTATTTGATGAGAAGAAGGAAAAAAGACGTAGTTTACTTTTTCTACAATGTACTATTAGAAGACCTGCTCATAAAGGCCAGCCTCCTTGGTGAAGGGCAAGTTGTGCACAGTGTTCAGTACTGATGAGAAAACAACTATGGTTCAATTCAGGGGCTGATGGTCTGGAAAAAAAAAAACCTCACATCTTGAAAGCTTCTGTGAATGGCTGTCGAACAGAAGACGTGTGTCAGAAATGTGCTTCCAGTTTGATTGTCTGAGGGCTCCCTCTTTATGCCTCTCCCCGTCTGTCTTTGTCTCTCCGTCTCTGTAGCTGTCTGTCTTCTTCAGCCTTCTGAAAATTGAAGTGTAGAAAGAATGGCCTACAAACCGCTTTACAAAAATGGTGGAATGACAATGGGGCTGTTAAAACCACTTGGCCATCCTAATGCTCATCCTATCGACGTTATTGATTTCCCATTCTGCTAGCAAACCTCATAGCCCCGGTGGAAGGGAGAGGATCCGCCTTGCCCCCTCGGTGATGGTCAGCAAAGTCAGTTTAAATAGATACATGGACCAGCACGCACCCTGCCGCATACACACACTCGCACACACTCGCACGTACACACACCCCATCCAGGACTGAAATAGCTCAACGTTCAAAAGCAGCAGTGACCAAAGTCCAAACTTCAAACTCCTCTCACATCAAGCCCTGCCAGTCAGAGAGTAGAGAAGCTTTCAGACAGCGCAGCAAGTATCGGCCTGTCTGCTCGGCCTCTTTTCTACTTCACTTATTCTCCCATGGCAGCCAGAGGCTCTGACCTTGTGTTATGTCCTCCAACTAACTGGCCTCTCAGACAAATCTTCCCACTTAATGAGAGAATGTCACTTGTTAGCCAGAGCCATTAGCTCAGGCCCTGCCTCGAAATCTACCTGAGAGAGCATGTTGCCCCCTAATGCATGCGGCGTCACACTGACAACTGAGAGGAAAAGAAAACTCACAATCAGTCACACAAAAATATTCTGAAGGTATTTACAGACTCTGCGGCATTGTAGTAAAAACTGCTCTGCAATCCAATCCACTGTTGTCTGTTTTTTTACTGTAAAACCTACAAAAGGAGGTGATTGCAAGGGAAATAAAAGCCATATGGGAGCGATTGAAGAATTTGCGGATTACAAGACAAGTGGTGTGTACACAAGATAAAAGAGAACAAACTCAAAAAGACAGTGTTGATCAGATAAAGATATCGACCAGGCTTTGTAAAAAAAAAAAAAATAACAGTGGCAGCGGCTTTTTGAAGTTTTGACACAATGTACAAGAGTGTCTACAAAAAGGCAAAAAAACAGAACACCAACAAGAAAATGAAGAAAGAAAGCACTTGAACGCTGTTGCCATGCGTCGGGTGGATTTTGAGGCTGAAATTAAAAGGCAGTGTTTTATTATGAGCTGCCACAGAGCTCAATCTCTGTGTTTTTATTTTCCTTTCATCAGATTTGTTTGCTTCATTGGGGTTAAAAATAATATTGCACACCATGCCTAATCTTAGATATTGCGCTTTGTACCGTGGCAAGATTCATTGACTGCTCAGGTCCAATTTAATGCAAAGTGTACTGCCAGGAAAATCATGAATATCATAATCATATGTGCTGCGAGTAAGAAGGAAAACTATTTTAAAACTGAAGTTGCCAACAGTGGGAGAAATTCAGGGTGCTGTTAATCTTATGTTGGAATGATCGGTCAGACTGCTTTTATTAGATTATAGTAAAGTAAATAGACTGTATTTTATATAGACTAGAGCTTCCTAGTCTTAGCACTCAAAAGCAATTACAAAACAAGCACCATTCAAACACACATTCATACCCTGGTGGCAGAGGCTACCATACAAGGTGGCACCTGCTCATCAGCAGCGACAAACATTCACATGCACATTTACCAAACCATTTACCAACCAAACCATTGACAACAAAATAAATCTGCCAAAGGTTCCAAAGCAAAAACCTTAAGTTGCTGGTCTACAACTGCCTCGATTGGTTTGAGGTGTAAAGGCACGTGGAGAAAATATTCCTAAAATACCATACATTTAAACTGATATTGACTTTTTTGGATGGCCAAAATACCTTTAACTGAAGCCCCGCCCACAGCAGTACATTGCTGAGCTTACGTGGCAGGCAGAGGTCGGCACGGTGTTGTACAGTGGTTAGCACTGTCAGCAAGAAGGTTACTGGTTCAATCCCAGGAGGGAGCCCTTCTGTGCAGAGTTTGCATGTTCTCCCCGTGTCTGCGTGAGTTTTCTCTGGGTACTCCAGCTTCCTCCCACAGTCCAAAGACATGCAGGTTAACTGGTGACTCTAAATTGTCTGTAGGTGTGAATGTGAGTGTGAATGGTTGTCTGTCTCTATGTCTCAGCCCTGTGATAGTCTGGTGACCTGTCCAGGGTGTACCCCGCCTCTCATCCAGTGTCAGCTGGGATAGACTCCAGCCCCCCTGCGACCCTCAAGAGGATAAGTGGTTGAGGAGATGGATGGATGGATGGACGTGGCGGTAGATTTGGTTTATCAAAGACGGTACCAAAGCATCTCAGTACATAATAAGTACAGCAGAAACTTTAAATAGTTAGGTCAAAACACTGTGTTTACCTATATATTTTTAAATGTTGTTATGACTGAAAATGACAAAAGAAATAAGTAATTTTGCCACTTTCACATATCTTTGCAATTACAGTTGACTGCCAGGGGCATGTTCCTTTTGAAAACGGTGTTTTGCTACGGTTTCCAGGCTGAACAAAACTGAAACGTGATATTGTGTGCAACAGGCTGTGAGGTACGTACGGGTGTGTCAAAGGTGAACCAAATCAGCAGTGACATGTATATTAAACAAATGATGGTAGATCTTTACTGATTGTACATGCAGTTTTTTTCATACTATCTTTGGCAATGTAAACAGAAGTTTTCCCAAGCCAATAAAGCCACTTAGAATTTAATTGAATTAAACCCACAGTATTAAATAGCAATGTGCCTACGTGACACAACAAGGAGTTCAACACACCACAGTTTGTCTTGAAATAAAGACTATTGCTATGTTTTGTTGGGGCTAAACGCAGCCCAGTCTCATGTGATTATAGACCTGTCACAGTAGTTATGTTACAGACTTCTCTATGACCTCCATCATGTTGCTGACCTCTATATTCCCTGCTGTGTTTCGGCTACATGGGTGTTTGTTCACATAGGAATGTCACCAATATTTTAGCCAACATGATGCCATGATAAACAGCAGGGTTTTCCCCGTCCATTATCACACTCAGGCTGGTGATCCTCCCCTTTTTTTCCCTTTCCCCGCCTCTTACACAAGTGTGAAGTCAAATAAAACAACACCTCAAGATGACAACGTGTAGTGTTAGCTGACCGGTAGTATGCAGCTGTACTTTTGGAGTGGAGGAGGTTTTGACAGTCAGTAGGCAATGAACCAAAAAGTCCATAAGTACCCACCAACAACTTCAATCTCCACTCCACAAACCTCCAAGCTTCCAAGCCGTCAATCCCCAAACACCAGCCTGAATATTCATTTAAGTGCGGTGTTACCAGAGTTTCACTAAGCTTGTCTGTTAGTCACAGCGGCATCACTTGGTTTTGTCTTTGTTGCCCAAATTTTGTAGTAAGTCTAAAACAGAGTAGCTTTGGGCTGCTCCTATACATACCTACTACAATTTCATATTTATTATACATATATTATCAAGTGTTAAATGGTGATTTTTTTTCACATTCCAATTTCAATGCCTGAATCTGACTAAGAATTAAATATTAATTGATCTTTGAAAGGTTGTACTTGCATTAATATGCTATTATCTTTATATCAGTGGCATAAAATGGTCTCAGATTGACAATAATATTGTTTAGAGACAATATACTGTTTAATAAAAGTAGTAATGGTGTCAGGCTAGGCCCCAGAGTGAGGAAATACACATAGAAAACCAAGATACTGACAGTATGAGAAAAACATTTCCGCTTCAGAAGGATATTGTTCTGTCTAAAATGACAAAGACAACTAGCAGCACCTCTGCTTAGCGCTCATCATTGCGCTCCATTACCACATTACTTTTGTCACAACTGGCACATGGAAAAAATAATACGAGAGTAAGTAGCATGCTGAGCACAGGCCTGACTTATCACAGCCTGCCAACATCTGAACGTTGTCTCTCCAGTCAGACTTGAAGCAAAGCAGCAGAAAGCAGACACAGATGCTGCTTCGGTGTCAAAGTGTCGACTCTCCAGGAAAATTCACCTCACCTTAGTCATGAGGCTTTTATCTTCATAAAGTGATGAAGACAGACCTGGGCCTTTTGTTCTTTTTTTTTCTATTTTTTTTTTTTAAACCTAAACCTAAAATTTTCCATCCTTTCAATCGAAAAAAGCAGCGCACTAGCTGACCCTGTCTAAACTACCATTCATCGACCCGTCCAAATGGAAGCATTGTTCGTTGGGAAAACTCCACAAGTGGCTGCGCCTCCTGTGGCCGCCACATTATGAAGAAGATGACAGATGTATTGTAAGAGGTCTTTCAGACTTCCCTGCCTGTTCGACCATGCTCTAACGGAGTAGTGCCCATTAACGGTCTGACTGCAGAATCTATAAAACAAGGGAGTCAAACGTGTTCGATGAGCAGGGCCCATTCAGCCTCTGCAAATACAAACCATTGTTAGCAACATGGTGAGAGTGCACCTGCGTACACCAGACCCACAGCACACTGTCTGACTTTCTGAGAGAGGACAAATAACCCCTCATCAGACAACCATGAAATAAGATTCAAAGGTCCAGTGTTTAGGATTTAGGGAGATATATAGGCCAAAATGGACTATAATATAAAAATTTGTCTTCTTTGGTTTATAATAACCTGAAAATAAGAATCATTGTATTTTTGTTACCTTATTAACTGTTGAGATCGACATAGGGAGCCGGTCTTCATCTAAAGAGATCACCATGTTGCACCACAATGTTTTTATAGTAGCCCAGAACAAACAAACCAAACACTGACTCTAGATGATCATTCATGTTTTTCGCGTCGGCCACTAGAGTTCACAGCCCCTCCCCAATATCAGCTTCCGAGAAACACAGATTTTTTTTAACGTGAAACTGCTTCACTTGGTCAATTTTCTTTGTAGAAGACACCTCTGCAGATTATTCTGTTCCTGGTAAAAACCTCCTGAATGTCTGGATCGTGAGTTATTAGAGAAAAAGGTGAGCAGAGATTACAGGGGTACAAACTCACCAGGAGTGGAAAAAGGTGACAAAGATGTGAACCTTCTAAAGGCGTCAGGGGGCATGCTTCCCCTGGAAGAAATTTTCTTTTAAATGTCATCTTCAAAATGTGGGTTTCAAGTCCGTTTTAGCACAAGGATATAGACAAAAAACCTTAGAATTAACGTAATCTTTCTGCTACAAAAGTAAGGGTGACATGAGTTCAGGGCACAACAGAATACAGAGCCAGGTTCAAAATTGTATAAAGTACATTGTGCTACATTATAGATTACATTACAGATTACATTATAACAAAAATGTGTGCAACTGCTGTTTGGTCAGTCACAGACAGGGCTTGATACCAAGTTTATAAACTGCTACAACTAAAAGAAAAACTGTCACGAGGTAATTTCAATTCAGCTTCTGTTGTTTTCAGTGAGCTTGACATTTGGTCATTTCATTAGCACCATGATGAGACTAATTTAACAAGCGTTCTGTTTAACTACATCACAAGTAACATACTGTAGGTCCCTTCAGCTAATTCTCAGCATATTTTCATTTATATTACGGATGCACCGACTGTAAAATGCTGGGCTGATACCGATACAGATGTTGTTTTTTTGTTGTTGCTATTTATTCCCCCTTTTCTGCCAGGGAAATAGAGAATTTTTTTTTTTAAATGCTGACAACTAAAAAAAAAACTGTTATTAAGTCATACAGTGTTTCATTCACAACCTCTGAATGAGCACAAATTTAATCACACATTTATGCAACAACCTTATATGATAACCTTCTTTCACGTGAAATTTGTTTTTAATAACTGCTTCAGAAGTCTTTTTACTATATATAATATATCATAATTCCCTCTCTAGTATCTGTTTCAACTGCTGTAGAGACACAGTAAATTTCTCCTTCAAACAACTGTATTTATTCAAGTTTCTCACCAGAAACTAAATTTTACAAGATTACATTTGAGCACAGCGTGAAAACGTTATAATTAACCTTCGTCTAATATTCATTTTTACTAAATAGAGCTTGAATGCGTCATAATTTAACTCAATGCAACCTCTGTCACTTAGTTTTGGCCGACTGCTTGCAGCGGTTAATTAGCTGTCCTACTGCTGATGTCACCACTGATTTGTTATTCACAATGTAGCATTATCAGAGAGAGTTGCCGATCGACTCTTTTGATCAGCCTTCAAACTACTGGGTGGTCTATTTATAATCCTTGCTCGTCGCCGACTCTGGGTGCTTAAAGTAGATGTAGCGAGTTAATTGCATATGGGGAGGCTTTACAGCAGTGGCGCTAAGGGAAACACTGGCTAACGTTCGGTAAATCAAAACAACTCAACCCAGTCAGGCTAATTAACAGTCACAGGCTTGACACATAGTCATCTAAGCCAAGTAAGGTTATTATAACACCACTGTAAGAGATTCTTACCTGAAGGCATATAGGCAGACATAACCTGACCTCATTTAACTCCCATGACTCTGTCCTCAGAGACACCCCATCTTTTCAAAAACTCAAAAACTACCCCTTAGCAGGTGCTATGCCAATGACCTGTCTGCACCGTGCCAAACAGCATAGAAGAAACACTGATTTGTAACTTGACACTGCTTTACTCAGTGTTTTTACCAGTTGAAATCAAATGGTCAGTGTGTTTTGGAGAGGAAGAGACCTCTGTTGATAATTTAGCTCATGATATGTCTGATATTCACTGTACGTTTGGATCAGAGCGCACATTAAGTCATCAGAGAAAAAAGGTGAGCTCACTTTAGCAGGTGTCTGCAACATGCCAAACAGCTGACTTGTGATGTGAAACTGCTTTATTCAGTGTTTTTAACAGCTTAAATGGTACTCTTCTTTTTGAGAGGAAGAGACCTCTAAGGATAATTCAGCACCTGATAAAAACTTCCACAGCAATGGACAGTGAAGGAATTCTTACCAGGAGAAATTTCAGCTGGTTGCAATCTGCAATCCTCACCGCTAGGTGGCACTAAATCCCCCTAAATCTTGTACCCCTTTCTGACAGTCAGTCCAGCACAGCAGGGATTTGCATTTCCATTACAACAGGGCTACCTTCTCGAAAGTGTGTCTTAAACTGATGATGGCTTGTCTTGAGTGATGACATTTAAAAGGAGAGCGCTGATCCACGGCTAAAGTCCCCTGTTATTTTTGCTGCATGTGTTTTTCTACTGCAGGGCAGGTAAAAGAAGTTTACCTGTTGGAGGTGAGCTGTTTGCAGAGGTGCAGTAAGAGCCTGTTGTCTGCAGCTCTTCAACATCTCACCGTGGCTGTTTCTGCTTTCACTTTCCTCCCTGCCATAATATTAGGCTTGCCTTTGCTGAAGAAAAGCCATCAACAAAGTCCCTTTGATTAAGTAATAACACATTTAATTTCCTACAGATTCTTCACAATAAAAGTCCTCTGTTATTATGTTATGTGCAAACTTTTATTGTGAAGCAGCAAAATGTTAAGAAAATGTTAAGTTTTCAAGCAGCAACTTCATGCAGATGATGGCAAACATGAAACAGTAAACTAAAGCAGATATCTAAAGTAAAAACAGGATGCAGGAGAAAAACTGAACTCCAACCCACAGAGATTCAGTTAGCAGAGTTAGCTACAGACGTACTGAGAGCTGAACACACAGAGACTTTTAAAAACGCCCTTCTCTCTGGTAGCCTGCAGACAGAGTTGAGTAGAGTCTCGCAACACAGACACTTGTTTGTGGGGGAGAACAGGAGTCATCAGGGGTTGGTTACAGTCTGTGAGACGTCACTACTACCCACTTGAGTGCAGGTGGCCTTGCTTTTGGACCTTCCCCTGAGAAGGTCCATCTCTGGAGTGGCTTGGCGTGGCACGACACGTCTAAACTAACAATGGAAACACAACTCGGCATGGCCAAAAGTAATTATAGAAAATGGGAATAACATGCTGTTCCTTTAATACAGGACAAATATTTGGAGGTTTTGGATGATTATCATTGACATTTTGAGTAGAGTCTGCCCCTTAATTAATTTATGAGATTATATTTGTGCAGCATGAATAAATGATCTCACAACAAAGTGCAGTCGTGCTGGTTCTCAAACAAAAGAACAACTTTACAATTCAAATTAAATTAATAAATAACTTACAAAATGGCAGATGTTGGTATTTCAGGTCCACTTTGTTGTACACAACAAAGCCAGATTTAGAGTTATCACATCCAAACTGAAAAGACACACATATAATGTTTGTCTTGTTACAACCATAATGTTCCACCAGCTTCAGTTTAATTTTCGAAACATGCCTGTTTTAGCCTTCTTACTGCAGGTGATTCATCGCTACAATCTCTTGCTGCTTGGTTACAGGTGGTTTGATCTAATAACTCCAAAAGTACACAGACTTAATGTATTTTTACTCTCTAGCTCGCTTCCCTTCTCTCTCATACACACACACACACACACACACACACACACACACACACACACACACACACACACACACACACACTAAAAGAGAAAGGTCAAGGTCAAGATGTGCCTTACTCATACTGCACAAGCTCTGCGAACTCGAAGAAATGCTCAGAAATACTGCCATTTGCATGGGCAAAGTGTTAAAAAGGAAAGGTCATACGACTTACTACTGTTATACAATACACTAAATTATTCACTGCCGTTTTTATGAAAGCTGCCAGGATTTTTTGAATTGAAAAATTGGACTTAATGAAGAGGCCAGTTCCGAGAAACGAAAGGCTGAGGTCAGGCGGGGACAAAAACCATCAACCCAAAGATTACCAGGTTGTACTCGTTCATTTTGTTGCATTGTGTTTTTTTCTCTCCAGTGCAACGCTGAAAAATTGCTGTGTCCCAGGAGAGGTGACCCGCTTATGTAGTGTGCTTCCCCTTTAACCTAGCTGTAAGCCATTCTCACCTGTCAGATCACTGCCTGTGTGTGTGTGTGTGTGTGTGTGTGTGTGTGTGTGTGTGTGTGTGTGTGCAGTTGTGTGTTTGCTCAAGTTCATATGTTTGTGTGTGCGTCAGGTTTTGTGTGCGCATGTGGGATCTTCTTTTTTTTTTATACAAGAGGAAAAGCATTTTTCGCAACCCTTGTCAACAGCCCAAAGCCATTCAAATGAAGCTTCAAATTTTTATCTTCCTTGCTTACTGTCTCACACACACACGCGCACACACACACACACACGCACGCACTCTTCCACAGCAAAGAGTTTGAGAGCACAATTATGTCTTTAGTTACTGCAGTAATGAATAAGGCAAGTGCTCTCAGGAATGTTCGTCCCCACACTGAGGTGTACAGCGTATGCGTGACAATGTACTCCATATATTTGCTTGGGTATGGATGTGTGTGTGTGTTCATACACCCAGCCCAATGTTATTTACACAGTCTGGCTCTCAAACATTCAATCAGGGGCAGAAAATTGAATGTTCTTTATCTTCCACAGCCTAGCTCAGGTGCAGTTTATATTGGGAAACGCCACTAACCCTCCATCTCCTCTCTATTCATCTACCTTTACCCTTCTGTTCTGCTGCTTTAGCTCAGTGTAATCATCACTGTAATTGATATTTACAATGGTGGGACTTGTATATTTGAGGTGATGTTAGGACAGGCATTATTTATGAGTTGCTCAGGCATAATATAAAAGGGTGTTTAGTGTACAGGTATGCGGGACAGTGTTAGAGGTCATTGGCAATATACAGCCAGCTTCGATTTACATGTTTGTTTTTTTTTACTTGTATTTAAAGATAAAAATATTCTCAGATGCAGCAGAAACTTGGGTTAGAAGTTGCAGGTGAAGTGTCAGCTGATGAAAATATGAAGCTCTGAAACAATAGCAAAGTTTTCTAATATTGAGCACAAACATCTGGGACACAGTATTTTCTTTGAAGCCTTGTTTAGACTGCCAGCCAAAATCCATTTTTTGGCATATCCAGAGTATATCAAAATTGACTTTAGAAAGGTTGGACACCAAAAAATGCATGAAATGGGAATTATGCCACATTTGGAGATGGTTAAAAAAGCCTTTCCAATCAGATTTCTACAGATGCATCTCAGTCCAGACCACAGACTGTATGTCTCCACTGACCCTTACAAAACAAAAAAATGAAGCCAAAATATCCCAGATGTGGCAGCTGCCATCTTGTGCTGCTAATGTTATCTGGAGCCAGAGTGTGTGCAACAGCAATCTCCACGGTATCAAGTTCCTGCCTATACATCTCTCCGACCAGTCGCGAGCAGTGCCACTGAATGCAAGCACACCGATTGGCATGCACAGTTGTTGATCAGGACATCAAATCCCCTTTTTATAGCATCAAATAATTCATTAAAACCAAAGGTATCAGAAAAACAAGCACCTGAACTACCTTTAATGGCAGAAACCATCCATATCTGAAGCCAGGTTGCTGGGGCAGCAGGCCGAGCAAAGCGTTCCAGACGTCCCTCTCTTTCTATGCAACCAATTGGCAATCAGCAACGCTTTCCAGCCCCTCCCGGGGGACCCAGGCGTTCCCAGGCCCAGGCGTGTTCTGGGTCTGCCCAGATACCTGTCCTACCTCAACTGACCGCTTTTGAGGCAAAGGAGCAGCAGCTCTACTCCGAGCTCCCTCCGAATGTTCAAGCTCCTTACCCTATCTCTAAGGCTGAGCCCAGACACCCTTTTGAGGAAACACATTTCGGCCGCTTGTATCTGTGACCTTATTCTTTCAGGCCCACCCAGAGCTCATCACCATAGGTGAGGGTTGGGACATAGATGGACCAGTAAATGAAAAGCTTTGCCTTCTGGCTCAGCTCCCTCTTTACCACCACGGCCAAGCCGCTGATCCATCTCACGCTCTTTTCTACCCTCACTCGTGAAAAAGACCCCGAGATACCTGACCTCCCTCGTTTGGGGCAGTAACTCACTGCCAACCCGGAGGGGGCAATCCGCCGTTTTCTGGCAGAGAACCATGGCGTCAGACTTGGAGGTGCTGACTTTCATCCCGACCACTTCACACTCAGCTGCAAACTGCCCCAGTGCATGCTGGAGGTCATGAAGTGATGAAGCCAAGGACTTCCACTAGGACACAAACCATCTTTAGTTTGGCCTATGTCCTATCCACTAACATAGAAGGGGCGGAATGACTAATGACCTATACTGCAGCCAGCCACCAGGGGGTGATTGAGATGTGTTTGCTCCACTTTTGGAGAGCTGTTGTGTTGTCCATCTTTATACAGTCTATGAGCCAGACATTCTGGTCACTCAAATCAGATTTCAAAGTATCTTTGAACACACAACAACTACGTTAAACCCAGAGTGATGGAAGTGCTAAGCAGATCCATGCTGTTAGAAGCAGAATGCTTAGGAGGACAATGTTGAGGAACAACAGTCCGTGGACAGACGCTGACATATTTCAATTAGAGGGCGAAATGATTGACCTTCATTTCTCATGTTTCCATGTTGTGAAGCCGTGTCACTAGTGATACTACGTTGTTACCGATGCTTACATTGTTACCACAGCAACCCATGCAGACAGGTTGGTGATGACTGGACACACAAATCAGATCTAATGATTTGCAAATAAGAGTGCAGACACTCTGTCTTCAAGATCTGATTTGGGAAACAAATCAGTTTGAAGGACTTCTGTTGACATTCAATGCCAACATCCTGTAATGTATGTGCATGGCATCTACAGGGTAGTAAGTAACTAAAAGACTTGGTTACAGTTGAGGAATGTGGTTGTGGTTTGAAAAAAGCCATCGCTAGGTGTTGGTCTGAAATGGGATGTGGTCTTCTGTCACTACCATGACACTCTGACACGCTGACACGCTGAAGGCTCATTCACTACACCGACCTTCACACTCTCACTTCTCACTTGGCTGCATAAAGGGCACACTGCTTCCTGCGTTGGCAGGGAGCATTGGCGTTGGCCATAAATTGTGTGCTGCAGAATCTAAATGGACTCCTTGATTTCTGTGCAGTCAGTAATGAGAATGTATCTATTTTTGTGTTGTTCAAAATCTATACAGAACATTAACCCTTTATAAGTGCAAGCAGTTACATAAAGTACAATAACATAGATTTCCATTCCTTCTTTTTTTTTTGTTTTCGTGGTGGGTGGTTTAATACTGACAGCATTACTAACACAGGTTCCTGTATTGACAATGCATTTATTATTTCTGATGACTAATGAGGAGGAACAAATAGCATCAGCAGGGATTGTGCCACTAAATCCTATGGAAACAAACTGAGTAAATATCTGATAATTGCACTTGTGAGCAAACGTCTGTCGCCAAGATTTGCTTAAAGAAAAAGTAAAGCTGATATACATAAGAAAACAGAGAGCTTCCATGGAGAAAAAGGGCACAGCAGATTTTTTTTTTTATTAAGCAAAAACGCAATAATATTTAAAATGAGAAACTCACTAACCTGTTTCAAAATTACAGGGGTAAGGGAAGGGGGGGGGGCAGCATTTTGTTTTGCCTACTTCCTATTTTGAAAGCTAATTAGCTAAGTGTATTCAAACCATTCCCCTGAATGTGTCATGCATTTAGAAATAGTTTTTTTAATCATTTTGATCATTATTTTTGTTCAAAGGCTGGAACTAAATGTGTGTTCTTTTCACCTCGAGTCTTTAGTGCCTATGCCGCTTGGAAACACCAGAGGACAACGAGCTGAAGGTCATACAGTTGTCAAAACACACTATGTATTTAGACAGCAGTAAACACTGCAGCCTTTTTGTGGTCATTTGTCAAGAGCAATTGTGGAGAACAACATCAAACAGCGAAAACACTCGCAAGTTTATGCAAATTAACCACATGAGAATTAGGCAAGTGTTTATGCATCTAGCTGGATTCATAATATAAAGAAATTAACACGCATGCATGCGCACTCACACATGCCTGTGTGTGCGAACACTCACAAAAAACTGTGTGTGCATGCACATTGTTTGAGACACATGGTGTATTTGAAGGAATGGGACACAGTTTCATTGTCAGTCTGCCACTGTAAGCTGGATCATCATGTCATTTGGTGATTAGGCCTTTGTGGACTAACTGTTTCAGAAGCAGAGGCCTATACCCATGCATCCAGGGAACAGACCCCCCCCCCCACTTCGCCTCGCTTCGCCTCCCCTCTCCTCCCCTCGCCTTGTCTTGCCAGTTGAAGTCTCTCCCGCCTCTTTCTTTTCAGGCTTGGCCAAGAGAGTGTTTAGAAAACAGTGTGTAGAAGTGTTCTGTTATCCCTGCATACCGCCTTGCGGGTCTGAAGATGCGTAATTTTCTCACAACAAGGGTTCCCATGATAGCTCTCTGCTTTGAGTAGCTATTAATGCCCTTTCTTGCTCAGTGGTTTGTCAAATGCATTAATCTGCAATGGATGGAAAGAGGCAGGGGAAGGAAGCTGTAGCAAACGAGGAGAGCAGAGGAAAATAAGCCAACAAAAAATGGATATGCAAGTCTATATTCTTTTACATTCCTTGACTGATAATTATTGGCCAAAGCCGAGGTTTGAGCACCTGGCCACTACCACTGCAATCCTTTGCCTTGTTCTGTCTGTCTAAACACTGACCTCTAGTCAGCGAAGACAAAATTGCTTGAAAATTACTTTCCCTGGTTCCATGTGAGATTATTTCTCCCTCATCATTATCTAAATCTGCTTGAAAAAGAACCACACTTCTTTCAACTTTGATTGGTACACTGATTGCTTTTCCTTCTTTTTTTCTCAGCCTTTTGTGTGGAAGTTGCCGCCACATATCTGCATAGAGTACCAGAGCCTTTCAACACAAGCAAGTTTAAATTAAAGGCACTTTTCTTGGCTGCGCTTTGTTGAAACTCTATAAACTGCTGCATGCATATTATGCACATTGCATATTTATTAGAGGCAACATGCAGGAGGTAATGCAGTGACAGGCTCAATGAAGTGACACTGCAGATTTGATGAAACATCGAGCGCCCCTGGCCATCTTCCCAAAAAATGCTCCAGAAAATGCACGCTAAAGTGCTTACACATTTGGCAAGACATTAGAGATGAATCCACTGATGAACCATGTTCTTACTTACTGACTTGTAAATAAAAAGTATAAACAAATTGTTATGAACTTTATACAAGAATTTGTAAAAAAAAGAAAAATACATGGTAACCCTTTGAAACCCCAGCAGATTGTCTTGATTTCTTTATTATTGTTATTATTGTTGTTGTTGTTGTTGTTGTTGTTGTTGTTGTTGTTGTTGTTATTATTATTATTATTATTATTATTATTATTGTTAATAATAATAATAATAATAATAATAATAATAATAATAATAATATCATTATTATTATTATTATTATTATTATTATTATTAGTAGTAGTAGTAGTAGTAGTAGTAGTAGTATTTTAAATATAATTTTCCCCAAGCTTTTTTCTATTTTCCATATTTTTAAAATAATTTTCTACATTTTTTTTTTCATTCATTTATTTTTTTAATTTGAGGGACATTTTTTATCAAGTTACTCAGTACCTTTTTTGCCATGTTTTTTAAAGAAATTACATCAATTTGTTGGAGGTTCAAGGGTTTAAATATTTGAAAAAGGCATCTGAAAGCAGCACAAGAAAAGTGATGTCCCTCTAGATTTCAAGGGGTTAAACAAAAAATTCACAAGTGCTAAACTGTAAAAAAAAAAAAAAATATCACCCCTAACATAGCAACCAAAGACACTGCACTGCTTCTGTTTGAATCACTATCATGTGCTTTGACTATTGATTGCCATGTCAAATTATGCGGAAACAAGCTAATGGTTATCTAATGAGCAGATCCAGGAAATTTGACTGATTAGCAATGTTGCCAGATCAAAGAAAAAGCTACACATTACTGAGGAGTTCTCAGTGAGAACAGGAAGGGGCTGCCCATGGGACGTGTTGAGTTGAAGGAGATAAAGATGCAACCCACGAACTCAACATCTCTGTGGGTAATTACAAGGGACTTCAGGGGCTCTTTGTCTGTGGGAAATGAGTTGTGCGTCATGTACCAGCACAGTAAAACTCTCTGGATTCATTAGATTCCACATCTAAACAGAGAATAATAGAGCAATATTAATGTAACTGTGCTGTGGCTGTGCTTTCCACTGATTTTATACAATTACTCAAGGAAAACCAGACATGCACAAACAAGGCGGTAATGACCTGTTACACTGGGGCACAAGTTATCAAGGGAAAATATATCTAAGGGGCTTTTGCTAGTAAGGGTTTTTTTCCAGCTCAGTAAAAACAAGAGCAAGGAATTAATTCAAAGAAGATGGCCTCTCGTATTACTACAGTTTGTGTGTATTTCATGAAGCCATTGAACCAATTTACTGTACACGTGGATCATGCAGATACTGTGTGTTTGCCATTGTGCACAAGCACGTTTAATTAGATTTAGGTTCAAAAAATATTTGAGCAAGCACGACTGGGTCTGTTCTCACCATGACAGCACTGAGGCTGATTTTAACTTGTACTAATGCTGGTGTATACAAAGCAATCAGTCCCTTGTTGGGTATTTAGCGCTTGGCTTCAATACAGTGTCACCTTCTGGCTCTGGGGCTGAATGGAGCCTTACTACTAACTCTCCTGCATAGCAATGACACAGAGAGGACACCAGTGAGGTCTCGCTGATTTCCCTTACATAATTTTAACATCCACACTGAAGGCTCGCCGGTCCTTCGGTGCAGTCACAGAAAACTCTTCACTCCAAACTACGCCTTCATGCATACACATACAATACTTTAGCCTTGTCACATTTCATTTCCAGCATATAGTATTATTCATAGACTACACCTTCTTTTCAAGTCTGACGGAGATTGTGATCTTGGATTCAGACAAAAATAAAACAGAGTTGACACAAATTTATTTCAGCACATGTACAGACATGATGCAGTCCACCATTTCACTGCTGAACACTGGCCTGTCTGTGCAATAGAAGGATGCAAATACTAACAGAGGGAAAGGGCTGTGACATTTGCTTTTGCTCAAAGGATAGAAAATCTACAACTACAACAACTAGACCAATAAACCCACCTCCTTCTGGTGGGTGACATAATGTAAGCTGTCGGAAAACAATATGGCGATCAGATGGTAACAAGCAAGTTAAACAATAAGCTAAAATATGTTTCTTCAAACACTTGAGGCAAGAAATAGGCAACGCAGTAACAGAATTTTGGTTCATATTTGATCAACGCTTTGCTGTTTACTTTTACTGTTTGATCTCAACATTTTTATCCTTTGTTTTTATATTACAGGAATCAGTGTGGCACCCACATCATGTTCACAGATTCTTGTATTACAGCTAAACAGTGCACTAAAATATGTTGTGGAAAACGTTTTAGTTGAGAAATAGGGAATGTAGTAACAGAATCATTGTTTACATTTTACTGTTTGGTCTGGGTTTGAGGGTGCTTTCACACCTGCCCTGTTTGGTTCGGTTCAGTCAAACTCAAGTTCATTTGCCCCCAAGTGAGGTTTGTTTGGGCAGGTGTGAACACAGCAATCACACTCAGGTGCGCACTAAAACAACCGGACTGAGACCTTCTTGAAGAGGTGGTCTCGGCCCGGTTACAAATGAACTCTGGTGCGGTTAGTTTATGGTGAGAACGTGTTCCGACCTGGATCTGAACCAACTGCAGTCACATGACACATTGTTTGGGTTAAACATGAGCATGTTACAGTCCTGGAGGATTATTAATGTGCGCCTCCTCCTGTACTGCCTTAATATGCACATTCAGCACATCCAATGCATCAAAACATTGTTTTCTAGTTGGAGCCGTGCCTCGTTTTCAAACTGTATGCTTTGACTCAAATGAACAATGACAGCAATATAGTCCACGATGAGCAGCGCTAAAATCAACCTGCGTAGTTGTCCCTCCATTGTGACATTAGAAAGTGTCGCATTTATCTTGCAAGTGTACTCCTCTTCAACGTTTTCTTTACTTCCTGGATGGAAATTCTGACCAACCGAAAGGAGATTCCTTGCAAAAGCATTTGATCTGGTCCGCTTGTAAATGCTGCCGTGAGAACACAAAGCAACTCCAGGTAATTATACAACTTTGGAACAAAATCAGACCCTGATTCAGACAAAGCAAGACAACTCTAGGTCTGAAAGCATCCTGAGAGAGACAGAGAGATATCTGCTTCTATACTCTTTGTGTCCGTGATGGCATCTGTCATGCAAAAGTGAGGAGGTACATTTTATAGTTCAAGCAAAAGTCCAAGAGCCAGCAAAAATTCGCCCAATGACCCAAATCGCCTCATCTGGCTGCTGCTGAGATGGAGGGAAGTTTAACATAAATCATTTACCCACACTGCCCACATTGTTATGATAAAAAGCTGCTTGAAAATCAGCAAAGTGTCCCTTTAAACATTTCTGAGTTCAGCAAAGCACAAAGAGAATATCAAAACACTCAGCTGATACTGTTTTCTCACAACAATACCTTACATTACTCAATTGAATTTCAAAGTAAAAGTTAATGTAAGGTTTATCAGCACTAGACAGAAATTGTTGTGCAAGGTGATCCAGGAAGAAAAGCTTGTGTATTTCATTATGGAAATGCAGTGTGAGCCTTTATGATTAGACATATAGTGACATCAGAATGTAAAAGAGAAACAGCACTGTTGACAAAAGAAAGAAAGAAAGAGGGAACCAGCATACCAAAGCAAAGGAGACTGACTGTTGTAACTGCTACTGTGCTGACAGCTTTCAAGCAAGAGCCAGTGGAGTAAGAAGAGGGGCCATACCCTTTCTCCCTCTTCCTTCCTTTCCTCTCTGATCTGACCCTCACCGTCACCCCCACTGCTCCCCTACACCCTCCCCGCCCCCCCACCTTTACCTGAGCCTCGCATTTCCCAAGAGGCATTAAACTCACTGGCCCTGTTTGATTTAGGCAGGTCGGGTGTCAGTGTTCGCTACAAGCCCATGGTGAACCATGAATAATGGATCTGCCACGGGTCTGAGTCCCCCTGGGACTCCCAGCTGCCCCCTCCCCTCGCTCCTGCTGTGACTGGAATAGTCAATGTCCCATTAACAACCAATGATTCATAAAGGTTCTCACTGCCAGCGCACAAGAATCAGGAAATCTGAGAGAGAGGCTGCTAATGAGAGCCAGATAATGCAGCCTGATACATGCATTTTACAAACATGTTTGTGCTCATCAAAGAAAAAAACAGAAATATCTGCATTAAGGTCATTAGACATATGGCTTTGTTGAAGGAGTCAAAGAAGAAACTTTTTTTCTTCTCTCATGGTAAACATCTGGGCACCGGGCTTCAAAGAATAACCAACACAACAACCAACAGTTGGCATGCTAATTTACAAAGTGTGTTTTTAAGCTTTTTGATGTAGATGTCTTCTGATGCCCTAGAAGTGATGAAAAGAAGCGGTTGCATGAAGGATTTCAAGACTTCCAGCTTCACTGTTATCCAGGTCATAAAACTCAAAGTCCCGCCTCGAGCTCCAAACGTCCCGTAGCTTGTTTTCATAATCTTTTGTTGATCCTGTTCCTCAAAGTTCTGCCATTTTCTTAACAAATTTGTCAGGGCTCTGTATTTACAGTGCATTGTTTGACGTTTTTGTGTGTTTCATGTTGAAGGACAGCTTCATCTGCACAAATGTAGGGGGGTTGATACCTCTGCTGGAAAGAAAGCACTACAGCTGCTTCCTGGCTTTTTGTTCATAGCATGCTTGTTTACACTTCCTCTTGTTTCCTCTTTTTACTTTTTCTCCCTGAGGTGCAATGTTGAAAAAGAAACTACATCCTTGATACAAGTATTTGAAGAGCAACTAAGAGCGTGCTCTTCAAATAGATGTTGATGTTGCCTATCGATGTGCACATTATTGCACTTTAACATCTAACAGAAAACTGTGTAATATACAATATTAGTGCATGATGTGAAGGCCTATATCTCACATCTTCTTATACAATGTGGATAAAAGCATATTTTCATGGCTCTTGTGTTACAGCAGCAGCAGCCATCTGGATTAAGTTTGACAGATCAGCCAAGAGCATAAACTTTGATGAAGGTGAATGTGTTGGAGGGAGGAACAATATAACTGATATAAAGTTGAGTGCATATTTTTAGGCACTCAATATCAGATATATAAAAGACTTAATGTAGCCTCTGTAGGTTTAACAGTCATTTAGAAACAGTGCTTCAAGTGAAAGGCTGTGAGCCTTGAGAAAATGTTCGCATCGTATGTTTCTAAAAACCACAAAGATATTACATTTGTTTCATACATTTCATATCAACGATACTAAAGTGATATAACATAAGCTGACTTTTGTCATCCAGAGGAGGAGGGGATGGTGGATGGCATGACACCAAAGCAACACACCTGCCAAGCTGCAGACCACTGTGCGAAACTAACAACACCAACTGTTTTTTGGCAACCCCTCACGGCGTTACTACCGATGTTTGTGGCACCAAATCTGGGAATTTTTACATAACAAATCCAAATTTAACCCCTGAGTATAAGTGAATCCTGCCAAGGCCTCTCTTTTCTGCTGCAATAAAAGAAAAGCATTGCAGAGGATGAATCTGTTTTGACACTGTAAGAGTGAATTGTAAGGTGCAGGAAAAATAGCTTAGAAACTGAGAGCTTCGTGATTGAAAAGAGAGGAGATGAGTGTTTTTAGCAGTGCATGGTGGTACTTTCCAGCAATGTTTGTAGCACAGTATCTGAGTATTTTTTACCGACACATCGCAGCGTTTCCCAGCGGTGTTTGAGCCAATAAACCTGGGTGTTTTTCACCAATCTTTCCCTGCTTTTCCAGTGGCTTTTGTGCCGCCAAATGTGGGTGTTTTGAGCCAAAAAAAAAAGATATTTTCCTCACCATAGGAAGTAGCTACATGCCCATTAGCCCACAGCGTCATTAACAGGCGGCTCGCTCAGTGTGTGACGTGCACTTGTAGATAAAATACAGGCCTATATTAATGAAGGTTCATTAGTACGGTTTTGTATTTCTCTGTAATGTAGCACAGTGTTAACAATGTTACTGAGACTATTCTCACACCTTCAACTCAAACCATTGTGTTGCCCCGCCCAAAATATATCATTTAATTATTAAATTAAAATCATAAACATGCGGGCGACTAGTCGACTAATGGCCCCAAATGACGACTATTGGTCGAGAAGGAATATTCTTAGTTGGGGGCAGCTCAAAAATATACAAAATAAACATTTTTCTGGTGGTAAACATCAAAAATTAATAATCTTGTTGAGCTACATCTACAACAATGATGCAAGGCTCCATATCCTTTTGAAACACAGTCCTATAAATGCACCACTCACAACAGACCAGCAGTATTCCGCACTTGCACTTGGACCCAACAGATAATCCTCAAAATCAACATGATCAATCTCATCATGGAAAGATGTTTATAGGGTGGGTGGAAACTGTCTTTCACTAATCCGCTGCAGCTATAGCAGCCTGCAGGTGACATTTACTGTACACTCCACTTTATCATTTCACCCCCCAACTCCCTTCCTCTCTTTTTCATCAGTGCACTTTTCGCCCCATCTGCCACCTCCACCTCCTATATGTTGAAACATGACCAGAGCGAACCAGAGGACAGTTCCTCCATCACACTGCTGCCGATGACTCTTTTCCTCATAGCTGCAAAACTGAAGGAACAGAAATTCATATTCCTGATTTCCAGATACGGTTAGATTCTGCTTCAATATGTTTGTTTCTGTAGTACATGCACAGTGCCAGGTTTCAGTATAGTCAAGTTCGTGCAGAAGGCACAAAAGACTGGCAAAACGATGCAGTCATACACACACAGTCTGTCACACTCTCAAAGGAGCAGGTCACAGTGCCTACCTGAACTATCATCAGTGCATTATTACCAGTACAAACAAACAAAAATGACCCCAAGTTACTCGGGGGCTCTATCTTGCTAGCAATGGTGAGCATATTCAAAGGACTATGACAGGTGCATGCACAGTTGTCATTCAGACTGACAAACCAGTCGCTGTGGACACCAAAACCTTTCAGGCATCACAAAGACCCAGGTGCACACACACACACACACACACACACACACACGCACGCACTCACGACACAGAGGGTTTCATTGTTTTTGCATCAAACATCCTCACAAGCACACACACACACACACACACACACACACACACACACACACACACAAACATAAATACACAGTTGAGAATCCATTACTGAGACTTCATATTAAGCCTGCAATGCCACATAATCCCCCATAAGTATGCAGGTAGGAGGGCAAAGACTCGTATAGCTGGAACCTGTCTGTCAAATCACATCCGCACCACTAACAGCACAATGTAAGAGTATGGGGGATAATAGGCAAAAAAAATATGCTGCTTCACTCTAGAGTTTTGAGCTGGAGAACCAATTCAGACAAATATGCTCTTTGAAGTCTACGTAAGTCAGAGCAGATGGCCGACACAATTCTGAATTCTGTCGATTCGAGAGTGGGCTAACATTTCTAATTTAAATGAGTGTTGGGTTTTTCTGTCAGGCCAAAAGCCCAGTACACAACATTTCATTGAGAGGCATCTCATTTTTCCTGACCATAAGCTGTTACATTAAAACATACATGGCATAACCATGCTAGCGCAACATAGAAGGAGCATGGGAGTCAAAACTGTTTCCCATCTGTCAGTACAGTAATTGAAAACAGATAGCAAACAGTTTGACGGTCAAGTGCCTTGTCCAATTATGATCAGATGAGCAAGGAGTTAAGGAACCCAGGAGGAGATTCAGCCCGGACATGCTTTCGCTCTGCTTTGCTAAACTAGACAAATTAAAACAGATTTGCTTGGTGCAACATCCACCATGTTCTGTTAATAAACACCTTATTGGTATTATAAGAGTATAGCTGAATTATTAAACATCCGATAGAGGAACTGCAGACTGATTGGTTGAAACAATCTTGACACACGTAAATGAAAAAGCAGATCAGACAGCTCATACCTTCCTGCCTCTTCAATATTCTAATTAGCTGGATAAGCAAACTGACTGGCTGAGAAAGTGACTGGAAAGGTGTAAAATTAGCTGCTGGGAAGATTGTGGGGCATGCGAAACTATAACCTGTCATAAGAAATGAAAGCCAGACAGTTTATGTTTTAGTGCCAAATGTTCTTATCAATACAAGCTAAAGGAGCTCCGAGCATAATTGCCCCGTTTATCAGTTCTATTACAGGCCTTCTACAGGCATCAAGCGACAGCAATAAATACTCAGGTACTGTAGAGTTACAGTGCAATACCCCCATCCCACTTGATAGATCTCTAATAAACAGTGCATCCCTCACAAGAAAAAGAATTATGCTATCTATTTCAGTGTCTCCTAAAGTGCAATGTCTCCCATACCAAAGCAATCACCAGGACAGCCTGATACATGCCGCTGTCAAAATCCTAATTTATACATCTTAGTTGGTTGGGGAGATTTTCACTGTTATATTTAACATTTATTTGTTATAAATGGCAAGTCTTTTCCCACACCAG
Organism: Cephalopholis sonnerati; assembly: GCA_019142605.1. Taxonomy (NCBI): domain Eukaryota; kingdom Metazoa; phylum Chordata; class Actinopteri; order Perciformes; family Serranidae; genus Cephalopholis; species Cephalopholis sonnerati. Next base: position 10,805,934 of record JAGQAX010000002.1, on the reverse strand, counting down.
CAAACGATAAATAATATTAATAATTAAAGGAGGAGTGATTCTGATAGCGAAAGAGCAATGTGAAATTAAATGTTTATGAGGTAATTTTCTTTACTGAAAACAGATAAAATATTAGCAGCCTATGGCTCACTCTGTCACCCTTACCCCACCAAAATGAGCATGTGTATGCAGGTTATTTAAATTCAGGAAAACCCATTAAGGAGGCAACAGACATGACATACCAGAAAAAAACAAAGTCGTTCTTGTCAGTTTGACATCACAGGTTGTTTTCAGACCTAGAGTTGTCTTGCTTTGCTCTGAATCAGGGACTCATTTTGTTACAAAGCTGCATAATTGCCTAGAGTTGGTTCATGTTCTCATGCCAGCATTTACAAGCGGACCACATCAAATGCCTTGTGCAAGAAAGCTGCTCTTGATTGGTCAGAATTTCCATGCAGGAAAAATCCAGGAAGTAAACAAAGCATTGAAGAAGAGTACACTTGCAAGATAAATGTGACACTTTCTAATGTCACAATGGAGGGACAACTACGCAGGTTGATTTTAGCGCTGCTCATCGTGGACTATATTGCTGTCATTGTTCATTTGAGTCAAAGCATACAGTTTGAAAACGAGGTGCGGCTCCAACTAGAAAACAATGTTTTGATGCATTGGATGTGCTGAATGTGCATATTAAGGTTCTCACCACAAACGAACCACACCAGAGTTCATTTGGAACCTGACCAAGACCACCTCTTCAAGAAGGTCTCAGTCCGGTTGTTTTGGTGCACACCTGAGGGCGATTGCTGTGTTCACACCTGCCCAAACGAACCGCACTTAGGAGGCAAATGAACTTGAGTTTGATTGAACCGAACCAAACAGGGCAGGTGTGAAAGCACTGACAAACAGAACAGAGATATGGTAAGTAAACAGTAGAAAGAAGCATGGAGGCTACTGAAAATGTGATAGTGGTTACTTCTTTCTTATATCTTTTACTTATTCAGTGTCTCTGTTAAATTCGGTGCACACTACACTTTGAACAATGTTTTGAGAGTGCTGCTCAGATGGAGACGCACAGAATTTTGTGATGGCCTGTCATTGCATCATGCTGGCAGAGGGACTAAAATGAGCACGTCTACTCATGTGTCGTCTTTCGATAACTGCTGAATGAAACAAATCAGAGCTGGAGCCAATGAATACCAGTGACTACTGCAGAATAATTTGTCCCAGGAGTGAATGTAATTGTAACCTTTTCACAAAAGTCCAACATTGGTGGGCAGGCTGTTCTCAATTGTGCATACATTTTCATGTCCCGTGTAATCAAGAGCCAGCAAATTGTGCATGATCCATGTATTTTGGAAGGCTGCTATCATGTCACCAATACACTGATGGGAGTAAACAATAAAGCTAAAAAAAATCTTAACCTAAGCTCTGTAATTTTAAGTTACTTCACATTAAGGACCCGTCATCACTGTGGGGCACTAATTTGTAGGATATCATACAAACCGTTCTATGAGGATATGTTGTAGGGGATGTTAGTGTTTTTTGTCCAATGGAAAAGGGGCTTTTGTAATTGTGAAGTGGAAAGTCAGCATTGTTTGCTTCTAATGAAACATTTCAGAAAATAATAAGACAAAGACAACAAAGGATTCAGACTCAATATTTACATCAGCCTGTCTTTGCTTCAGGCTCATCATGTGGCAAACTAAACATTATGAGTGAGACATTTACATCTGGGACTGCAACAAAAACTTTGCACAAACATTTTCAACAATTATAAAGCTCATAAATATTGTTAAAGGTAAAACTGTCTATGAAAATATGTCTCCAACAATAAATACGGCTGCACCACAGGCCAGAGGAATGTGAATTGTTTCATTGTGTGTAGAAACGTGTTAAAAAAGGACATAAAATGTCTCACAGTGTCTCCACAGCTTGATAACACTCCCACGCTCTGCTGACAGAGACATATTTCTTCTCATAATCCAGTAAAGTTCAGTTTATACTTTTTACATTTTGTGTGGCCCTAACTCAAAACAGATACCTCTGCACCATTCTGCCATCATGTTAGCATGCTACTAACAGAAGCTAACAGCTGAGGGTGCCTACTACATGCTATATGGACATAAACAACTGTGATAAGACTTGGGAATATATTCAAGACTAACTTAATTTACAATTAGTAAACAGTACCTGCTCTTGTTATATTGTAAATATTGGTTGAAACAAACATCCCCCAAATAACCTCTGCTAACTGTTAGCACCTAACGTTATGGTAGCTAGTTAGTCAGCCATATAAACATGGAAAACACTTATTTTTACAACCCTGCTGCGATTAGGTTAGAGAAGAACTTAGTCAGCAGCAAATTGCTCTCTTATTCCAGTTGGCACGGCTTTCTTTGATTTATCTTTGACTCAGCAGCACTAACAGCTGGTTGATGGCTGCGGCCAACTGCTGTCTAGCTATTGGCTGACTGCTGTGAGAGACTTGTTGGCTTGCTGACATGACAGCTCGGGAGTGAAGCTGTGTGAAAATGTGGGGCTTGAAATTTCATGTGTGAGTTTGGGACTGTGTGTCCTCTGTCTAACTAAAATTACAGTACTTTTGTGTATGTGGTTGATGAGCTAGCTAGCCAAATATTCACTGGAACAATATGGCATAGTAGTGATGCATGTGTGATGACTGTAGTTAGGGACTGTTCTTTATTTGTGAGGGGGGAGAAAAATAATTTTAATTTTTTAAGCACTTGGGAGGACTTTTTTATTTTGCCTTTGGGGAGGGGCAAACAAATTTAAATGGTTGTATTTTGTGTTTATTTTATGGCAGATAAGAAGAAATTGCCAAATTACACCATTTGTCATAGCCAGGAACTGTAGAAACAGAAATTACAGATGGATTTTCAATTTTCTGACAGTCCTTAGGCACATAATGTATGATGAATGCTTCTGTACTTAACCAAACATAATCTTATAATAGTAATATTTCACTATTATTCTATGTCTTTTTAAAAATTTGGCCAAAAATAAATCATTTGCACTAACAAGCCTGCGCAAGTGGAAAACCTGCGCTTTTTTTTTTAACTCCAGGATTTCACCTTCAACTTTCAACTTTCAAACATGAAAGTGTAAGTTTTAAAATTCTAAAAACTAATTCATGATGGAGGGAGGGTCATGTATTTTCTGCCTGTCACTCAGAAAGGCTCAAGGAAAACTATTTGTAGACTTAAAAACAAAAAAACAAGGTTACAGTGTCAGATATTGTAGTCTATGGGCACACACGTTCACACATGCTATTCATCAACAACCTTTTTTCCCATAACTAAAAATACAAGCTAATGATGAGCTAAAAATAGAGTTTAATAATAAAACTAAGACGGAATCTATATTTCAGTTTTCGCTGACGAGACGAGACAAAAATTTTAGTCATGGACTATCAGATATTGAAAGCCAAGATTGGCCGTGCTTGTAATTATCTTCAAATGCCACATTTGAGAAGAGATGATAAAGTGAGAGGACCATGGCGGCGATTAATATCATTTGCCGGTAAATCCAGGTTTCGCTGGTTTTCCAATCACAGATGAAGCTCGGAGCCAGAGCGATGCTGCGAACTGGGACGGCTTCACAATCCCCTAGCTCAGAAGTATTGTTATGTCTCTTGGGTATTAGAAAGGCTCAAGGAAAAATATTTGTAGCCTTAAAAACAAAAAACAAGGTTACAATGTCAGATATTGTAGTCTATGGGCACACACGTTCACACATGCTATTCATCAACAACCTTTTTTCCCATAACTAAAAATACAAGCTAATGACGAGCTAAAAATAGAGCTTAATAATAAAACTAAGACGGAATCTATATTTCAGTTTTCGCTGACGAGACCAGACAAAAATGTTAGTCATGGACTATCAGATATTGAAAGCCAAGATTGGCCGTGCTTGTAATTATCTTCAAACGCCGCATGAATGACACGGTTGGCAAACTCCAGTAAATAGTCTGCGCCATGATGTTTTGCAAGCAAAAACACTCACACTGGAGCAGCGTCAGCCTGTTGGTACAAGTTATGAGCTGTAATTCAGCAGTAAATAATCAGCTGTGTGTCTGACAGTGGGTGGTGGATGTATTAAATTGATTTGTCCAAGTTAGTCGTAACAGCGCTGGCTGTTAGCAGTTAGCTCCGCTCGATAGTCGCTGAGTGACAGCGAAGCAAGCCAAGGCAACCTCGCTGAACTTAACATCTGTTGATCCCCGCAGGACTCAGATCGAATCTAGACTGTCTCAGGGAAGATTTATGGGTTGATGCTGTTTGACAGGCAGGTAGGAGGCTCAGTTATCTGTGAGTGTAGCTGTGCTCTAAAAAGCAGTCAGAGATGAAAGTTTAATTTTAATTACCAACACTGTGAGAGGACACAAATCTTAACCTCCAGACTAACATGTTGCAGATTAAGAAAGAATTCAGTTTTTAATTAGTTCTCTGCTTCTTAACGTTGAGGTCAATAAGTCAGAATTTACAATGAACCTGGGTACAAATCCTAGTCGTCTCAGACTAGTTATTTCTGGTGTCAAAGTTTTTGAGACCATAAAGAGATTTTGAGCTGTGTGTGCTCATAAATCAACCCTGAAGCTGACAAACACAACTGGAGAGAGGACAGGTTGTAGAGAAAAAAATGTCTAATTTAAATTCCTACACAACCTGTCACCTTGATTCTAATTTGTGATACCTGAACTTGCATCAGTGGATTAGTTTAAAGATTAAAAAAAACATATTGAAAACGTATTGACTAGAAGTTGACTTCAATGTCATGAATTTTCGTGGACCAAAATTGAAGGATAAAAATGACTAAAATGTGACTATGACTCATAAGTATTTTTGTCTTAAGACTAAGACTAAATCTAAAATGGATGTCAAAATAAACACTGACCCATGCCAACCTTGAAACCACAGACTTCTCCTAACTTAACAATTTTTTGACCCCTGTATATACAACATAATCTGACCAAGGTCTCTCTTTTCTTTTCCAATAAATACAAACATTGCAAAGGATGAACCTCTTTTGACATTGTAAGCGTGAATTAGGAGGTACAGGGAAAATAGCTTAGAAACTGAGGGCTTAGTGATTGAAAAGAGAAGAGATGATAAAGTGAGAGGACCACGGCGGCGATTAATATCATTTGCCGGTAAATCCAGGTTTCGCTGGTTTTCCAATCACAGATGAAGCTCGGAGCCAGAGCGATGCTGCGAACTGGGACGGCTTCACAATCCCCTAGCTCAGAAGTATTGTTATGTCTCTTGGGTATTATCTTACAAAACCCATTATGCTTCAGAAACAAAGAGGAGACACAGGCCTGGAACTGTAGTAACTCCAGTGTGCATGCAAACATACACACACACATGCTGACACATGCACGCACAGGTTGTTTAATCTTTGCAAAGATATGTATCATCAGTACAAATCCCAGCGTGTCCCCGGATTACTGATATGTGAGCATGCAGCTGTGCACCATTAAAAACAGATGTGACATCTTCATATCATAAATTCTCTCAGACAGATAATGTGAGTACAGCAAATTCAGCAATGTGTAAACAATACATAAAAACGCCCAAACACTTGCACCACATAACCCACTGAAGCTTGTAATTTCGTGTGGATGTTCAGTGAATTAAGCCGGTACAGTCATAATCACTGGTGCTGTCGGAGGCATATGCACTTGCTCATTGGGATGTGAGCGTGGTCTCCCACAATTTTGTTAAATGAGCACTCGTGTTGCAATATAAATACATGCGCTGTGCACAAAATTGCACATCGCACTGCTGTTCTGCAATTAAGATTTAACTGCCGGTTGCAGGCACCGCTGTGGTAAGACTGTGCCACTCACTTCTTTAATTTCCAGCCGACCAACATTCAGTTCAAGAGGCCATTTGACACAAACACACTCCTCTAATGTATTAACTCTAAAGCTTTTCAGATAACTGCTGTTTTCAAAATCACCTCGTATAAATACAGATGAAGTAGCATGTACTTTATATGGAGCACTACTGAGGCTGCAGGGTTCCCAGCAAGGGAATACATTCCTGCTCAAAATGACACAAGCACGGCAACTGTTCAAAGATATTTCAAATCAGACTGCCATGAATCTTCATCTAAAAGCCCAACTTATCTATGTTTTAGAGTCTAGTCAACACTTCTCTGTGAAAAGAGCCTCAGCTCACTGGAGAGGGAACTTTCCAAACCGTCTTGGCAGATCTGCTTTGTAACCTTACTAACTTTGTTGGCTGAGCCTCTGAGAGATTTAAGGTTTTTGTAGGATTGCAAATCTGGGAAGGAACATACTCTTGAGGGTGTCATGCAGTACATGATCCAATCTGATACTGATATTGTTGTCTGTCTTTTCCTCCGCTCTGGTTTGCTTTTATAGCTTCCAAGAATAGCGATACTGATGCACAGTTTGGTTGACTATGACCTTGAGGCTCACAATGCCTTTTCATTTTCATTTTTCAGCAGGTTTATAGTTGCACAGGAGTACTCAACCTGTAAAGATAGCAACACTGATTACCTATCTTCACAATTTATTAGTTTATTATGATGATAAAAACTCACAATATATTCTTTATCATGTTAATCATAGCATGGATCCTGATTTTAAATGTGTTTCTCCTGTGCTTTCGCTTTAGGGCTGTTCTTAATGATACCATTATTTTTCTTATTTGCTCCTTTGTAAAAAGGAGACAATTTTTAGACAAGGAAAGGTAAGACAAGGTACAAGAAAGTGAAAAAAAGGCAATTGCTCCTGTGTATGACTCCCCAGAGCAGCCAGTGTTGGTGTTTGAACTTCTCCGCCGTTATATCTACATTAAAATGTGAAATGTTCTTTCAACTGAAAATTGGGTTCTTAGCATACTTTTTTTAATACTGCACAAAGTCCCAAAGAAAGCACTAATGGGGAGATTAGGAATATATTAAACAATCTAACAGAGCCACACAAAAAAACAGAAATTCTTGCCCTCCATTTTTCTCAAGTTACGCCCTTCTCCTGCTCTCTCTTTGCCCTTCTTCCCTCTTTGTTTTTCTATCAACAGGCCAATTACCCAGTGGATAATTTAGTTTACTGGTTTATTGTCAGTCCATTTCCCTTTTGCACTTCGTCTGATTCTTTCTCTACATATTTAATGGCGGATCTTCCTATAGGCAAGATAGGCAGCCACCTGTGGTGCCACTGAGAGGAGGAGATTGATTTGATTTTCATCAGGAATTCTAAAGCACAACAGCTAAAAGCAGTATCATGACAAAAAGTCAGCACTGAAAAGCATCACTAAAAACACTTATTTCCAAAGGGGTCCTCGGTGGACACAGCAAACAATACAAACACAAATGACATTATAGACCCATCGTCCCCCTGAAACCTCACACCAGTTTCCTCAAAAGTGAACCATCAACCATCATGAATTATATCAAACAGAGTTAAATTTCAGTTGTTAATCTCGATCTTCAACAGGTAATCTTCCAACGTGCTTCATTTCTACAGGTCCTACATGTGTCCTGGAAGGAACATTGTGCACTGAACATTATTCTGCACTACCATTTTTTGAGCTTTTGGGAAAGCCCACAACACCATGCAGCACAAGCGTAGTCAAAGTGGCATTTATTGAACGAAGCAACTAACAGTTATTCACTTTAATGTCAGAAAAAAAAAAATCCAGCTTTTCTGCTTTAAGATTGTTGCTGCAATTTTCTCCCCAGAGACAGACAGGTTGAGAGAGACTCCAAGGTAATTGGCACTGGGTTTGGATTCAATAATATTTCCTTTACACTGTCCCTTAAGGGAAGCCGAAATCTGACATTGTGGAGAGAGCACTAGGAGAGTGGTTCCCCAGTGGTGGGTCCCCCCCGTTCCAAAAGTGGGTTCTGAATGGGCCGCAAGTGACTCGCCAATGTGCCAGATTTTGTAAAAAAAAAAAAAAAAAAAAAAAAAAAAACACTTTATTTTGAAGTACAGTGAATTTTGGCACAGAGCTTATATTTTGAAGTGCCATTTCCTGCTGTAGAGTGAGTGAATAATAGACAGATACTTAACAAAGACAGCAAACTAGCTTGACTACATGTCCAAACGCAAGTATAATGCTGAATATATTAAACTGTGTGGACCTTGAACACATGTCTACGAAGAAATCCGGATCCCATGGCTGGAAAATTCACATTCCCTTACTGTTTGTTAATAATTACTGTTGTTTGTTAGCTTATTTGTTTATTATTTAATAATTATTTTAACAATAAATAATAAAAAAAAAAAAAGGGGTGGCATGGTGGTGCGATGTTTAGCACTGTCGCCTTACTGCAAGAGGGTTCCAGGTTTGAACACAACAGCCGGCACAAGTTTTTATAAAAATATATATTTCTGCAAGGGAGGTGGCACCAGGTCAAGCTTGACTAGGGCACCGAATATGGTAGGTCCAGCTCTGCACATATTGCTTTCCTTACTTCTTTTCTGACACATTAAAAACACTCTGTTTTTTATGTAGCTTTATAAATAGTCCACCAATTAACCTGCATGTCACTTTCACAAGATGGCTTTATGTACAATCTTCACAGCTGAACCCTCTTCATACTGTCACATATAGTATAGAGGATCAGTGACAGGAATACTAAATAAAGTAGGATACTTAATGATTATAGTGTACTGTACAGCATAACATTTGTGACATTGTCAGCAGAAAAAAACCAGCATATTATATGTTTAAATGGACGAGCAACAGGTTGCAACAGGATCATATATATACTTTAAGGTTAATCTGTGCCATTTTTCTGACGTGAATACCCTGATGTCTTCTGTTACGCGCCAATTCATTATCTGCTCCCATGTTTCTGCAATTTCCTGTGAGGTGATAATGTACATAATGAAGAGAATAGTTGTGCATTTTTTTAGGTCTTTACTGTAGTAGATAATAAAGAACATTTGGCAGCATGATAGATGACAATAATAACTTACAGCATGACACATATGACCCCATTTGATCACAAGGTGACAATAAAAATGCTTTGAAAGTTCAGAATTAGCATCAAAAAGCCAGATTGTCATTATAAAAAAAGCTTTCACATTAGTACCAGCTCTTCCTGCCGTAATTACTAATAAATTAAACCTTTCGAAATTTGTTCCGATGTTTTAACTGTATACATTTGGCTTATATTAACCAATGACACAGTAAGCATGTGTGACATATAAAAGGAATCATGAAATGATATTCTGATGAATCACTTAAACATATTTTTAGAAAGAAAAGCTACTTTGCTAAAAAAAAATCTTTTTAGAAAAGATTTACCTTGGCAAATCTGGGATATACTCTGGGATTAAAATGTTACTTTTGGTTGCGATTGGTGTGCTCGGACCTAAATGACAGAATCAGATCATTTGCCAATGACTCCAACACGACTCTGTGACCACTGGAGAGTATCAGCGACAGGTGCGCATACTCACAGAACTGGAGTTACATCCAGTAACTAATATTTAATGCTATGAATTGGTTGCAGTTTGGTTACATAGAGGCAACTAAACTACTTTGTTTGGCTCAAGTAAAAGAAATGGTTTGAGTTAAAATGTGTCATTTTTGTTATATAACTTAAGTTATGTACGTAAGTTTCATACATTATGTGCATGATGTTAGTTATGTAAGTTAACTTAAGTACATAAGTTGAATATAAGTTCAATTTAACTGACGGTGATTTGTGGTCTTACAGAGGACACAAACAGCAGTTTCCTGGATGAATATTTTGTGTATATTTGACCCATCCACCCTTTCTCATTCCCTCTGAGTTTGGCTACACTTGGCTTCACAGCTTTCCATAGACACTGCATGCCAGCCTGCTGCAACTTTTGCTGCTGTCACAGTTACTACAGCCAATAGAGGTTGCCGCCTAACAATATACATAAATATGGGTCCTAATATGCTGCTTGCACAGCCGACCTATACAGCTGCTTTTTCTGGGAGGACTAACTGGATAAACAAACCCATTCATTTTACTACTAATGCAGGAAATCTGCCAAAGTGACAGATAACTTACAATATCACTGCAGTCAATGAAACTATGGAATTAGTTAATTTGATCACAGTTTCAGTTAATTTAAATAAATTGAATAATCAGTGAACATGCCAACTATGAAACTAGATATGGTTGCTATGCTTATAGCTCTATACTTCTGATTATGTTAAAATACTAACATTGTTTTTAAATGTCTTTCTACAGTTTGTTTGTGAAGAGCTAATTTACTGCCTCCAGAGAGCATGGCCTTAAGTACACACACAGAACTAGTAAGACCTTTACATTTTCAGTTGAGCAGGAGGAAAACCTGCATTGGTTAAATGGAAGAACAAATTATGGGCCATGCTCTTTCACCAGGGCTTAAATTGGACAGTAGAATAAACCTTAATATGTCATCACTATGACTCAACATGGCACCTCAGTGGTCATTAAGCAGACAAATGATGGTCCAGGAGCAGAGCTGAGGCGGTTGGAAATGTTGCAGGCTGTTGCAAGAGACCAAAAGAATCAAGAGAAAGAAGCACAAACATCCTCCATCCATCCATTTTCTATATAGCAGGTTATACTGGAGCCTATCCCAGCATGCACTGGGCTGCCAGATGAAGGCCTACTGAGGAACTTCACAGCTTCCCTTTGTCTACCTGGATGTCCTTGGACTGCGGGAAGCACTGGAAGGAAACCCACGCACACATGGAGAGAACATGTAAACGCCACACAGAAGGAAGTGTGATCAAACAGGTCTTGATACAACATGTCTAACCGCAGAGCCGCTGCGAACCGCAGATATAGACAGAAGGGGGAGTGAAGCAAGTTAGAGGAGAAAGAGAAAGACTGAGTGCACAAGAAAAGAACAGAGAGACAAAGAATACAGAGACGGACAGATAGCAGACAACACACAAAGGAAAAAGCTATTTTATAATCTGTGTACTATTTGTTATAGAACAGATATCTATGGATACAATTTCCAAATGTAGGAGACGAACATTTCATCTTAAAAACCCGCCCTAGATCGAGTCAAGGCAAAACTAGTATACACAACATATCCAATTAGTCACCTGGATGCAAAAACCGTCAAACTGTCCCACATTACACATCCATTTCCATTAATTTCATTTAATTTTTGTGACTCTTCTCACTCATGTACCATTGATTTTCACACAGTCACTCCAGACACCAGCACAATTAGAGCACTGAGATACCACTGAATAAGTAATATTTGAATTTTGTACAAGTTTCTCTTTGTCTGCTTCCAAGAGAGCCATGTCGATGATTATGTCAAAGTTTCACGACTTCTTAACAATACAGCTTTTTTCCCCCCTCCACACCCTCTCGGGGACATGTCTGGGGGATATTATTGAATTCTGTTCCATTATGAGGTATTGTGGAGATTATGCTTTTCCTATTGAAAGGAAAAATGAGTTATAACTCAGCATTATCAGTGATTTGTCTGGGATGTTGAGCTGAAGGCTTTGTTGTCCAGCGTAGACAGCTCAATTGATAGATTTCTGACCATAATCTGTGATGGGGGGTGATAACTCAAGCAGACTGACCCCTGTGCGTGCTGGTATCATCACAGAGATAAGCCTGAAGGGCTGCTGCAGAGTAAAGGGGACTATGAAAGATCACTTGTTTTTTAAATTTAGGGTCATATTGATGACCAGAGATTTTTCTTGCATATTTATGTCTTCTAAAGGCAAAAAAATAGGATTTATTTGAAGGAAAGTTACTTTAGAGTTCAAACCGGTTGGCCAATGCATCCTAAAGTTTCCAAATTATTACCCAAAATGTTTTCACAAGGGAAGAAACTTTGAACATCTCAGCACTAAGGCACGCTGTATTTCTGTGTGTGTGTGCATGCAGGCTCCTGCACTTATCTGTGAGCATGTCAGTGTGTGTGTCTAGGTTTTCTGAGTGTGTGTGAGCATGCTTTGCCCAGCGAAAGCTAATACTGTTAGTAAGACGTTGCAACTATCCCCGAGAGTGTGTTCTCGATGCATAATTCAGCAAACACATAAAAACTTCAGAAAAATGTGATCCTTTTTGGTGTTTGTGTATCTGTGCTAGCGGGTGGCCGTAAGACGGAAGAGCACTGAGGACTATTACAAAAAACCATGCCATGCTCTCCTACCTAAACTATTCAATCATCCACCCCCTTCCCCACAGAGGATAATTCCACCGTACAATCAAACTTGTAATTTTTGCATCACTTCGTACTTTACAAGGGGCTCATTTTCTCATGCCTGACACAGATTCGCTCCAACAGCTCAGTATCACTTTAAACACAATTATTTAAGGGTGTCTCTTCCATTATGCCTCTGCAAGGTGCCAGCAGCATCACATCGGAAAACAACTTAGTTCCACTCCCGAGGAGTCCTTAAAAGGGCTGTAATAAGAGTTATTACATTGCCCGGAGGAAGTGATATCCATGCAGACTACAGGCACATTTCTTAGCTGCCACTTACCCCACACCTACTGTTCTCTGTCAGTCCAGACACAATGTAACTGTTATAGATCATAACAGCGCAGTGAGTTAGTATAATATTATAACTCTATAAGCTCTACATTATGCAAATGCTTATCATAGTGTTATCAGTTCTATTCATCATACTCCATTTTTAAAGCTGCAAAGCAGAAAGGGGAAAGGAGCTACAACTGCAGGCTTAAAGCAATCGACATGTTTGTGATATTATGGCATTTATATAAATCAGCCATTGCTTTATAGTGATTCCTATTTCACTTTACATCAACATTACGACTACTATAAATCCCTGTGTGTTTACTCGTTCGTTTTTAATTGTCCCGTGTTAGATACTGCACCCTCAGACAGAGAAAATATTACTGTTACAGCAATCAGTTCAATGTTACACATGATTATACTAGAACTATTCATCAGCCACAAGATTAAAGTCCTGCCAGAGTGAGATGAGAGTGAGAAGGAGCAAGAGAAAGAGAGAAAGCCATAGAGGAAGACAAAGACAAAGAAAAGTAGCCAAAGCCTGTATTAGCCACTGGCAGGAGCCAACTGTCTGTTGCTAGGCTGCGTTACCCGACACTGAGTGAAAAGCTTTGGAGTGTAATTTTGACAAATATACAAATTCCGTATTGATGTTTGCTCATTCATCCATTGTCTTATCCTTTTATGCCTACTCTGGGTCACAAGGTGCTGGAGCCTGTCCCAGCATAGATTGTACAGAAGGCTGGAAAATACCCTTGACAAGTTGCCAGTTCGCAGATGGACTGACATAGACAGACACTCGCTCGCACTCACACTCACATCTATGGGTGCTCTGTAGTCTCTAATCAACCTAACATGCATGATTTTGAACTATGGCGGATAACAGCTGGAGTAAACCCAGGCGTGTGGATTTCCTTTTGCTCTGAGCGCCTGTTTTAACTACTGAGCCACAATGCTGCACTCTGTGGGTACTGGATGAGTTTAAAACAAATGCTCAAATACTCAATTGAACTCACTAGAGGAGACCAGGGATGGGTTTGAGGGTGCTTTCACACCTGCCCTGTTTGATTCGGTTCCATCAAACTCAACTTTGTTTGCCCCCTAAGTGTGGTTCATTTGGGCAGGTGTGAACACAGCAATCACACTCAGGTGCACAACAAAACAATCGGACTGAGACCTTCCAAAGAGGTGGTCTCAGTCTGGTTACAAACAAACTCTGGTGCAGTTCATTTGTGGTGGGAACGTGTTCCGACCTGGATCTGAACCAACTGCAGTCACATGACACATTGTTTGGGTTAAACATGAGCATGTTACAGTCCTGGAGGATTATTAATGTGCGCCTCCTCCTGTACTGCCTTAATATGCACATTCAGCACATCCAATGCATCAAAACATTGTTTTCTAGTTGGAGCCGCGCCTCGTTTTCAAACTGTATGCTTTGACTCAAATGAACAATGACAGCAATATAGTCCACGATGAGCAGCGCTAAAATCAACCTGCGTAGTTGTCCCTCCATTGTGACGTTAGAAAGTGTCACATTTATCTTGCAAGTGTACTCTTCTTCAACGTTTTGTTTACTTCCTGGATTTTTCCCACATGGAAATTCTGACCAATCAAGAGCAGCTTTCTCCCACAGGCATCTGATCTGGTCCACGAACCAACTCGCAAATGTCGCAATTATGCAACTTTGTAACATAATTAGTCCCTGATTCGTACCAAAGCAAGAGAACTCTAGGTCTGACAGCACCCTAATACTTTCAATTTCTCCAACTAGGAACAAGCTACAAATCCTGTCCATCCCGTGGCTGATACAATCAAGTTTAAAAGGAAAAAAAACAATTTGGAGGTAAGAAAACAATTTTTTTCACTTCATATATTTTCATAATAGCCCTGCCTCCCTCAAAGTTAAATTCATTAAAGTTAAACCACAGACAGGGCTAAGTGATAGCATCACACAGCTAATGTTACTCAACAATTATTAACATGGTTTATCACTGGAGTTGAGCCATTTTGGTGTTGGTGTGAGATAAACAGCTCGGTGAGACAGTCCTTAGCACTGAACTGATCATGGTTGATTAGCTGCTGATGCCCCACCAACTCAACTGTCACAAATAGATTCTAACTCTGTGGGAAACACTGAATGCTCACAATAACAGGCTCAGACTCAGTGACAGCATCACAACTACTTTTGCAATTTTCACTTGCCCCCACAATTTTATTGCTTTGCAAACTTTGCACATGGCACGTCGCACTGGTAGGAGGCCCCAGGGGTAGACCCAGAACATGCTGGAGAGATTACATATCTCATCTGGCCTAGGAACACTGGGTCCCCTGAGGAGGAGCTGGAAAGCGTTGCTGGGGAGAGGGACTTCTGGGTTGCTTTGCTTGGCCTGCTGCCTCCACGACCCGGCCCCGGATAAGCAGATGAAAATGGATAGATGATAGATGGCAAACTTTGCAACATGGGTCACAGTTTTTTGAAAAAGATGCCTTGAAATCAGGTATTTCAGGCTTCAGCAATCCCAAAAGCAACCCGCAAAACCCTGGAGGGCCTGAAAACAGCTCCGAGAAACAGACAGAAATGTCAAAAATGTTACAACCAGCCCCGGTCTCCCCTACTCATAAAATCCTATTGTACTCTCAGTCACAAAGGTAAAAGGTCTGGCATTCATTTTATTTTCTGAAAATAATTCAGCTTTAAACTTACTGAACCAAATTAAGTCATTAAAAGGGCTTATTTTAATGAAGTGTTTCATGGTCTGGTTTTCAGGCCAACTAGACTACAGAGGGAGAGAGGGAGCGGTATTTTCTATTATGGCTGTACCTGAGTCACTCTGTGGGTCTTTGAAACTGACAGCCCATCATAAATCTCATTTCAGGGACACTCATTGTCAATGAGCATCTTCAGTCTGCAAAAATGTCACCTTATACTGCCAGTAGATAATCGGATATGAGACAAGAGCTGAAAAAACATGAGCTTCCCCTGTCAAACAGAATGAAACTCATATTTACTGGCATTAGTCACTCGCCAAGCAGAGGATAAAATTAACTACTATTGAGTGTAGACTGTTTACTTATTAAAATGACCCCAAAGCCTCCTCTCACACTGGGTTGCATGCATAAATCTGAGCAGAGCAAACAAAACAATATGATAATAACTTATTCTTCTTCACATCACCTCTAATCCTTTGTTCATTCTAATCTCTTGCATACAAAAAAAAAAATCCCCTCGTGTCTGTGCGCAAATGCGTGCGTACGTGCGTGCACGTGCGCGTATGTGTGCGGCGAAACACTGCGTTTGTGTGACTCAATGCACATCAAATATTTCAGCCTCAAAAATGTGGATGACTTTCCCTACCTTGGCAGCCTTCATCCCTCCAAAGCCGACACTGATGCAGAAATACACCACCGCATAAGCTCTGCCAGTGGGGTTATGCCAGACTCCGAGGAAGAGTCTTTGTGAACCGTGACATCCAGGTGAAGAACTGCCTGTTTACAAAGCAGTTGTTCTTCCCACTCCAGTGCAAAGAGGCACAAACCTAGACCGGCAGACCAGCTACAGAAGGCAGATTGACTACCTGGAACCCATCACCGGAGATGGAATCCTGCCTCCAGGAAATCGTGCACATTAGGTAGAAAGACACAGGAACAAACAGCAGCACACTAGGAGAGGTGAACATGAAATGCCTTACTTCAACTAGCAGCAGTGCACTGTACATCAAGTGCAATAAGTTCATGCTGCAATCAGAACGGCTTATTGTTGTATCCAAAAGCAGATATTATTCCCAGTTTTGTACAAGGGTGCAGGTTTCTGAATTACAGAGACAGTAAAACAAAAAATGATCATAAAAATCATGATTTTAAAGGGACAATGTGTAAAAAATGGCCAGAATTTTGATTTTAAAACATTACTTCTCTTACTAGAAACCATATTAAGATGGCATCACAGCAGCTGCAACACCAATACTTTAAACAAATATGGGCCAGGGGTGTAAAGAAGTGGGCCACTTTCTACCTTCCTTCCTCAAGCCCCCTCGCTCGGACCACACCAATCTTTGAACTCAGACTTCAATCTAATCTTAAATTCACTCATTTTCCATAACTGCTTATCCTGTTAGGGGTCGCGGGGGGCTGGAGCCTATCCCAGCTGACATTCGGTGAGAGGCAGGGTACACCCTGGACAGGGCAGACTATTGCAGGGCTCACACAGAGACACATTCACACTTATGGCCAATTTAGAGTCACCAGTTAACCTGCATGTCTTTGGACTGTGGGGGAAACCGAAGTACCTGGAGAAAACCCACGCTGCAAATTCCACACAAAAGGGCTCCCCCATCCTGGGTTTGAACCACTGCACCACCGTGCACACCTGTTGAGTTTCGTGACTGTATGTTGCCCGATTGGGATCCTACTGCAGTGACAGAATTTGTCCACAGACCGACATATAACCCCATATCAACTCAAAACAGCTTCTATGGTAGTTCCTGCTACGATAGGAGCCTCCAAGACCACGTTTTGCTATGATGACACACACACACAGACTCACAAGGTGTAAACAATACCAGCCTCGCTGTCGCAGCTGTTATGAACTAATTATCAACAGAATATTAAAAAGTAACAGTTCTGACGTTATGTCAAAGACGTCCATGTGTTGTGTTGCAGAGATATCTGCTAAAATGAGCATGCTAACCAGCTGACCCTGGCCCGTCCTCTCTTGTCATACCACTTCATGATAATAATACTGCATTTTGTTTATAAGCACCTTTCGAAGGACTCAAGGACATCTTACAAGACAGTTAAAAAAAAAAAAAACAGGCAGCAATGTACCCATAGATCATAAAATCCAACTATTGCGTGATATACAATGAAAATTAACAAAATGACTAGACAAAAAAAGCTATTATAAATATCAAGTTTATGCTCATCATTGTAAAATTATCACCAGTGCAAGTGTCAATATTTGTGTCACCATTAAATCAGGTCAGCTTGAAAAGATTTGTTTTCAGACTGGATCTAAAGGTGGAAAGGGTGTTGATATTGCGAATGTGCTTGTACTTTGAAAGACGACAGTGACACCTTAAACTCAAAGGCCACGTTCATACTAATACATTCTCATCCCAATTTTTAATTTTTTTTTATAACAAAAAAGATGGCTGAAGCTCTTGGCAAACATCTTTTAGCATCTCAACCACCCGCTCCCGGCAAGAAACCACTTTCGGCAGCAAAGAAAAGCAAGGGTAAACACCAGAGTGGCTTTTAACCACTCGAGACAGCACTTGATGAATAAACAGATGAGGTTTGATGCTAAATTCGCAACATTTCTTTTAGACTAAGTAACATCTAACGCTGGCTATTAAGTGAAACGCATCTATTGCAATTAATGACAACACAAAATGTACTGAAAAACATTCCACATGGTGTCAACACATTTAATTTGTCTGTTTGCTTGATGCTATGGTCGTGCTAACACCCAGCCAAGCCAGCTGTAACCTAAACTACAGGCCATATGTGAAAATTATGACATAGCAATGTTATTTTGACAGGCTCTCAAAGTTTCAGCCGTGTGTTCAAATTTAGCGTATTTGTCCTGCTGTTAGTTCTAATCATTTTTTTATTAGAATTGGTGATTAAAAATTTAGATTGTATGAATCCAGTCGTAGACGGGTGAAATGCTGCCCCCTATTTCTCTGGAGCCAGTTGCCAGATATTACACACAGCACCTTTAAAACACCATAGAATTTCACTTATATTTCCTCTGACATTCAATCACTTACATATGCATGTTTAACTAGTGTGCTAAGAATGAATATAACTGCTTACAGTTCTGGTACTTTTTGCTACATCTCAGCAGTTGCATTAGTCTACCCAAAAGTCCCTATTTTAATTCATTGCCTCAAAGTTCTTTACCTGATTCCATCCACCGCTCATTTGAAAGCATGTATTCAGATTTAGTTTGGACTCTCCATTCAGTAGAGTTCCTGTGGCTTCAAATGGCTCAAGAGACCGATCTCATATCAACAGATTTCACTGCATCATGAGGACAGATGGACTCAGCAGCTGTCTGAATCTTGTTAGTGTCCATTTTCTCCTCTTGTTGCTTATTTCTTTGTTGGGTTGGTTGGGTTGGGAATGACAGTATTATGCTTCTTGTAGCCTTTCAAAATGTGAATCTAACCAGCTCAAGGTCCTCTCAGTTTCTCTGGTTTGGAAGTACTACCCTTGGGCTGCTTTTGAGTGAAAATATAAAAACCACCAGATAAACCACTTGAAAAAAAACTTTGGTGGGCATTTAGTGTTGACGTGGTTATGTTTGGCCTGTCTACGTGAGCTGAAAAATAACTTCTGTAGCTGAGATGAAAATATCAACACCACACTGACTGTCTGTATGCAACATATGAAGCCAGAGCCAGCAGGCAATTATCTTAGCTTATAATACAGACTGGAAGCAAGGTGAAACTGAAGCAGTTATCTCAAAGTCACCAGACTCCTTTGACAAAAGCAGTAATTTTACTTCGCAGAACACTGAAGTTGCTGGTCAACTGCTGCCTTGATTGGCTATTGTTTAAAGCAAGGAAAATATTCTAAATACTGCATTTACCAGTGGTTCCCGACCGGTCCAGCCATGGGATCCAGATTTCTTCTTCATTTTTAGCTCATGATCGACACAGCTTAACATATTTAGCATCATACTAGCCGTGTTTTTAAGCTAGTTTGCTGTGTTTATCAAGTAGCTGTCGATTAGTCCGTCGCCAACAGCTGGAAACGACACTTAAAAATAAAACCTCTGAGCCAAAAATTCACAGTACTTCAGATTACAGTGTGTTTTATACAAACTTGACACGTTCATGAGTCACTTGAGGTCCATTCAGAATGGACCTGCAACCCATTTTTAGACCAGAATGTACCAGTTTGTAACCACTGACTAATATTGAATTTTTAGGTGGGACTTTTTTTAGGTGGCTAAAATACATTTTGCTGCATCCCCGTCCACAGCAAGGCATTGTTTAGCTTCTGTGCTGGTAGATTTGGTTCATTAAAGATGCTAGCAAAGCAATGCAGTACATTAAATAAGCTAACAAAATAACAAAATATGTGTCTTTAAATGTTGCAGTTACAGCTGAAAATAAAGAAGATCTCCAAATTTCCATATCTCTGCTGTTCAGATCGATTGCCAGTCGACACCCCGGAAGTGCTTATTGTTAGCACGTCTCAGTGATTCGGTCTATACCAGCACCTTAAGACCTCCCTAACTAACATGATACAGATTCCAGTATGTTAATTTCCGTCGAACCACAATTTAGTAATTTCACTTGTCTGTTTGTGTACAGATCAAACAAATGATATTCCCCTGCTTCCAGTCTTCGTGCTAGGCTAAGATAAGCTTCCTGCCTGCTGGCTGTAGCTTCATAACATCGACATGAGTGACATGAATCCTCTCTCGGCAAGACAGCAAACATAAGTGTATTTCCAAAAACGTCTGACTATTCTTTGCAACTTCAAAAATGATAACACAATGTTCATGATCATTTCAACAGCACAGTAAACCCCAGGATAGAGCTCTGGCTACCTCGCTCCAACACAGTCTCACAGCAATGTAACGTCCAACACTGCTGCAACAATGGCGAAAAATAACCCCTGTGTTAGTAGCCTGTTTCATCACAAGCAAAAGCATCAAAAAAACTAGCTGAGTTTCCTCAGCGAACCCACAGTCCTCTAAAATTGTTGGATCAAAGTGTTGCCTGTAACCCTCTCCTTGAAATTAGGTGCAAACAGGGCTGGAAAATCAAGCATGGAGCCTGTCCACAGCCCTCAGCTCTCTATCTCCTCCTACCTAGCGATTCCATCACAGAGCTCAAGAGTTAATACGGTTGATGCAGTCCTTGCCCGGAGGGGGTAATGAAGTGACTAAGGGCTGACCGTCCCTGACCGGCGACAAGACAGCAGGTGTGAGCGGTCAGGAGTGTGACTGTGGAAATGTGTGTGCGCGTTACAGAGAGTGTGAGAGAGTGAGATTGTGTGTGTGTGTGTGTGTGTGTGTGTGTGTGTGTGTGTGTGTGTGTGTGTGTGTGTGTGTGTGTGTGTACTAAACTGGCAGAGAATGAACCAGGAATCTAACCACAGGTCCAGATCAATTAGTTGGCCTAATCGGTCTGCTCTCTGTTGGCCATAAATATCCCCTGGTTTACCCCTGTATCTGTCATCTTTACAGCCACAGCACTATCATCTATCAGCCTCCCTCTTTTCCTTTTCTCTTTCTCTTTCCCACTCTCCCCCCTTTTCTCTTGCTCCCTCCCTCCCGATGTCTGTCTATCCGAGCCATCTCTCCTTTACACACTACATTTATGCTCCAGCTTGGTAAACGGTAATCAATGCCTCACAACGGTGGACTGCTTCATCTAAACGATTTTTCAGGAGGGCTGTGTGTGTGCGTGTGTTTCTGTGTGTTTCTGTGTGTGTGTGTGTGTGTGTGTGTGTGCGAGACATAGAAAGAGAAGAGTGTCAGAGTAAGAACTTCTACTGTATACACACACGTCAGTATTAACAAAGTTCTGCATGTAAGTGAGCTTCTATTTCTGTGTACCTATGATTTTGTATGTATGTCTGTGTGTGTGCATTTGTGTGTGTGTGTGTGTGTGGTGGAAATGTGTGAAAATGCCTGCCTAGAATTGGCACCGACTCCACAAGCTCACAGTAATGCATTCACTTTTGGTACATAAATCACAATCAGCCCATTCTGCCATCTGGGTTACTGCTACATGGCCCTTGTAATGTACACCCTGGTTCGACCACCAGCTGAATAAATGAGTCCAGGATACAAAGCAGATACGTGTCTGTAATGGACAGTAAGAAGGCAAATGTATTCCATTTTTTCTTTCCACAGAGAATATATCATATATCATGTTCTGCATAACCGACCAGTTAAGAGATTTTGTGTGCACGCATATATGTTCCTGTGCTGCGAATCTGCCAATCAGCTGAGCTTCATTTTTCAATAGAGCCTTTTTACAAAACCATAATGCTTGTAGCTGTAGTTAGGATGGGTTTTATTAAAAAAAGTAAAATAAAAATATGATATGACAGGAAAAGGCCACAACCATCACACTCTGAGGCAACTAGTGATGCAGATATTTGTCCCAGCATGGCAAAAAATCCAGAAACCCCCATATTAATGTTTGAAATAATCACTGAATTCAAAGGCCAGCATGCCTTTAGATATTTTTACTTCATACAAAACAATTTATAGTATGAGAAAATCATCCCAAATCACGCTTTCATTATGCCCACTACATTGTTTTGAGAGTAAAATAAAGACAGGAACAAGACATTCTCAGGGAAACTCGTGAACTCTGCCTCCAATTTGCTCCGCTGATCTCCACACCGACCAATTTTTATCTCAACTGTAACCCTCAAAAAGCAATTTTCCAAACATGGGGTCAATAAAGGTCACGGTCCTCACCCAGGGGTCCTGCCTCTCTGACGGATTTCTGTACACATCAGCACCTAATTGGAAAATTAAAGTCATTGATTGGCTATTGGGACTAGAGGCATTTCTCTCACTTTCCCAAACACCAATTAGCTCAGGATAAATGATAAACTGAGGCATGCCAGCGGTCTCACACACACACACACACACACACACACACACACACCCCACAGTGCACGTACGCAGAATACACGCAGATACACACGGTCAAGAACGCAGACACACCCCCGGAGGAGTAAACTTGAGCATTTCTAACCCGAGCCAAGGTCATTCGGTAATATCCAAGCTTAAAGTGTACTGTAACCCCACGGTCACAAATCATATTCTGTGATATGAAACACACACACACACACGCACAAGTCCTACAGTTGGGAATAGGTTGTATTTCTTCCAGATACCACAGAGATTAAGTGTCTGCCTCCCTACAAAACAAATATTAAGTTGGGATGGAATGAATTTGATCAATCTCGGAGCGGCGGCGTGATGTATGTGTGGCAGTACAGTGTCTTTGAGATTGCAGAAAAGCTAAATCACAGCACAATGAAGCTTTTTCTCTAATGAGCCACCATTTGTCTGTCCCATCGCTGACTGTCTGAGTTTAACAAACGACACTGAAGTAAATTTAAATGTCATGTCTACAAATAATTTGGGTCGTTGCATTGTATAAATCAACTCAAAAGAAAACTGAAGGCAACAAATCACAATGAAATGTTTGAGAGGGAGAGATGCAGAATTCAAAGAGAGTAAAAAAGCAACAAAATTTGGATCCTGTCCAAAAGAAATGTGTTAAACAAACAGGATATAAATTACAGCTGATGCTTATTTGATCTGTGAATATCCATTAGATGCAAGTGAAGATTAAAACTGATTAAAGCACAAAGTATAAATGACTTAACCTAAAGTAATTGGTGGTAATATGAATATGCACAGCAGCATGAGCATAATTAAAAAAGATAAAGCACCGATGGTTATCATTTGCAACCCCTCCTGCTCTGGAAGGAGACTTTAAATCTACAACGACTGTATCTGTGAAGGATTATCACAAAGCCGGATAAACACCAATTCCATGTTTTGTTTCCTGATAAAAACTGCTTTGATGCTTGTGTGCCTCTAAGTCTGCATTCAGTCGTGGCTTTAGTGCACAGTGGCTCACATCCAACTTCCCCAAATGCATCCTGCTGGCGCATCAAGTGGCTGCAGTCCTCAGGAAACGCATCCCACTGTGCGAGGAGGTGCGTGCAGTCATGTTTTTTACACCTCCTATAATTTCATTTAGGGAAAAGTCTGCAGCGTGAGTGCAACAATTCGGCCGGCCTGCATATTTAAACACACATTTCTTTATGACAGGTAGCAAATTCTTCACACAGGAGTGTTTAAATTTCTACATGTCACAAGAAATGCATGCGCACAGTACTACTGCTGCCCCAGTCTCACTGTGGAGAGATCTCACTGGAATTTTGCTGTACAATAAATGCGATTACCGATGTGCAGACACATCACAGCTCGTCAGACACCGTCTCCCTACTTCACTGTAGCCTCTAAAATCATCGCAATTAACCTGCTCACTGACTAAATCGTTTAATATAATCGGAATACGCGGCCGGTCTCCTGCGCAGCGCTCATTACCGACAACACTAACCCGCTGTTAATTGTGTTCCAAGTGGCAACAAGTTAGGCGGTGATGCTCAGCCTTGAAGTAAAGATAAAAAAAAGGGTTCAGTGAGATGCAAAAGCCACCCATTCTGCCTCTTCTCTCACACACACTCTCGCACACAAACGCACAAAAACCACTCTGTGTGCATTTATGCAATTTCCCTCTATTGCAGTGCACACAAAACTCCTCCAGAGAGGCGTTCTGCAGCTCCGGTGAAGTTGCATGTTGCAACACCAAGCCACGGCACACTGAACTTTCCTATTAAATTAAAACACTCACCCCCCTTCAAAAAGAAAAAAGTCCTACCTTTTGCTATCGTGCGGCGGAAACAAATGCCTTGGCAAGTTGCAGTGGGATGCAGGTGACGGCTATTCAACTTGCCGGTTCCTCCCTCCGGAATGAAAGGTGTACGATCCTCTGTGTGGTTTGAATATAAAAAAGAAAAGAATCAGAGGAGGTAGGGATAGACGCTCTGTGCGCCCTCGTCTCCCACCGCGCTGCGCGTCTGGAGTCTCCGTTCCGAACAAGCGCAGGGAGAGGAGAGGGGACGGCCAAGCCAAGCCGCTCTCGGCACTGCGCGGTGTGGAAAGCCCCTGGTGGTGATGGAGGGAACCTACAAATGAAGAGGTGGGGGGAGAGAAAGAGAGAGAGAGAGGAGGATGGCGATCATCGCAGCCACCAATAGAAATACAAAGTAACGGAGCAGCGTTTTGTTTTGACCCCTCTGACAGAGCGTATCCTCCAAATCGATGCGTGGCTGCACCTTGAACTACACCCCGGGGATTTTTCTGAATTCTGCATTTGTGCATTATTATAACTGTAACAATTACAGCCAGACTACAAGGAGTTGTGTGCATGTGTTTGTGTATTCTGACAGAAAATAAAAACAGAGTGCTGAAACATTGAATCCATAACTTCCAGAGCTTAAGGCATCTAAGACTGTGGGCAAAAAGTGTGCCATAGTTCACTTTTATAGCTTGTTTTTCAAATTTTTTAGTCACTTGCAGCTGCATGACTTCACTCCTCAGTCAAAAAAGTAGATTGTTGTTCTCTGTTCTGTGTTAATGTACATGCTCAATCATTAATTCTGTCATTGCAAACAGTTAGAGGGGCCACTGTGCTTTTTGGCTGAGAGAACACCATTTTTTTATGAGCTGCATGAGTTGGAAAATAACAGCAAGAGAGAAAATGAAGAAATACTTAAGCACAATGTACTGTGTTGGTTGTATTCATGTGTATTTTCTTTGGGTACTGGACAAGGTGAAGATGTTAAGTATGCCTGCTTCCCTTGAAGTGGTTCACCTGCTAATCAGTGTGTGTGACAAGAATGTGACAGAGGCAGAGGGACTGACACACACACACACGCACACACACAGAGAGGAAGATGTTTTCTGCTGCAGATTACCCACCATCTCAACCAGCTGGAGCCTCTCAGAGGCTCAGTCAGCAAGGTGAGAAAGGTTAGGAAGCTGATGTACCAACAAGGATTTTAAAAGCCAGCGTGCAGAGGCTGTTTACAGAGAGGTGCTGAACACAGGAAGACTCAGAGAGGAGGAAGGGAGAGGAGGAGGGGGGGAGTCAGAGGGTGAGAGAGGAAGTGAGGAAGAATATGTTCTCATGTTAATCCCGAGTAAGGACTTCATGACTGGATGGATTCAACTTGTAGACCCAGAGGCAGGAGATTACATGAAGAAACTGGATTGAATGGGCGACGAGTTGTGTTGCATTTGGGGACAAACATCATGTCAGATGTGTTGCTACTGGATGCTCAGTTTAATCTCATGACCGTCTTCATTGTTGATGCATGTTGTTTGTGTTTGACACATGATTTTAGATCTTTTTTTTCCTTAATATAATCAGTTATTTCTTCCGTTTGTTGACTACTTCAGTTGCCTGTACAATATTTAGACTTCTGCCTCCAGTTGGTTTGACGCTGCATAAATATTAGTTCCCACATCCCTTTTCCAGCTGAAAAATCCAGCTACTTGGCCTTTAACCTGATGTTATTTTCCACAGTGCTTCATGTCCCCCCAGGGTAACAGTTCATTTCCATTAGGGCTTTAATAGAATTTGTCCATCTCGTGTCTGACCTCTGAAGAGTCTCAACGATTTGGAGATTTTGGGCTATTCTGCATCCATAGCATGTCTTCTTTCAGACTAGTGGCAGGAAAACATCCAAAATACACATTTAGGTGTTTATTTTAGTTCTGGAATTTCATGCAAAAATCACAGATGTAATTAGAAAATGACTAATTTGCATATTTAAACATGAAACACAATGACATTTTGTTATGAAATATAATGGTATTAATGTAACAAGTCAGCATGCAAAGTTTCATGGAGATAGCTATTAATTCAAACATGTTGTTTTGATGTGAATTAGTGGTTATGTCCTCATTTCATTACTATATTTTGGAGTGTATATATTTGTATACTACATTTTCCTTAATGTGCTTTGGTTTTATGGTGATGTCACTGTCTTGCTAATTGTGTTTGTGTGCTGCTGTCCTTGCTTTGTGCTTTGTTTTTTGCTTTTGTGTGTTTGTTTGTGGCTGTGTGCTTTGTTATGTTTTATGTTGTACTTTTGTATAGCACATTCTTTATGTTTTAGGTCATATGGTTTGGTCGTTGTTTTATTAATAGTGCTTATGTGCTTTGCTAAGTGCTTTTGTCTGTGGTTATATGCTTGCTCTGTGCTCATGTGCCCTTCTATGGACATGCCATCAAACTGCCTCTAGCTGTGCTTTTGTGTGTCATTTTATTTTATTTATTTATTTATTTATTTTTTTACATACACTGTGGAAGTGCCAGGGGCTGCAGATGAAAATTAGCCTGTATGGCTAAATCTGGAACATTTAAGTGACTTAAGTGATCATGTTCATTCATGTGCACTGTGTCTTTCTAAATAAATAAACATTACACATACATACATTAATTCAAAACGCTCCCGTGTTAATTTGCAGTGTCTAAAATGTATGGACAATACACATCTTTAATCCTTTGAAACCTGAGCAAATTGGCTTGATTTCTTTTAAAGACAAGGGAAGAAGGCAAAGAGCATTGAAAGAAGAAGTGAGCCCCAAAAATTATCAAGATATTAGTAAAAAATAAAAATAAATTAAGAGTTAAGAACAAAAAATAAAGAAAAATAGTTCAAAACAAACAAGAAAGTACCTTGAAACAATGCAAAAATTCTATAACAAAATGTTAAAATATATAATCATTATAAATATAGTTTTCCTACCCTTTTTCTTTTATCCCCAAGTTTTTTTTATTTTTTGTTTTATTTTTAATTTTCTCAATCTATTAAATGTTTGTAATTTGTGGGACTTTCAAAGAATTAAAGGCCATTTTGTTTTTTCTCATACTCAGAGAAATCTCTTCAGTAGCACTTACAGACACCAAACATTCCAGTTTCATTTCTATCTATGCTCCGAAGCTTTTTGTTTGTTTGTTTATCATTCATAGCCTGATTTTTGCACATTGTATTCCTAAAAACTTGGAGAAATTTGTTTTTTTTTAAGCAGATTTATGTGGTACTAAAAAAAAAAAAAAAAAAAAAAACCTAATATCCCCTTTAAAAAATATTTGACTTTTAATATGCCAACAAAATAAAACAAGAATTTTGAACCTGACTTTATTCAGTGATTAGATTTTTGTTTAGAGAATGTATGCAAATTTACAAATATTGAATTAGATCATGCCTCATTTGCATATTTAAACATAAAATTTCAGAAAACTTGTGATACAAAAATGAATGGTCTTACTGTGGCTAACAAGGGGAGTTTCATAGTAATGTCTATGATATTTTTCCTTATTCACCTGGGTTAATCCACAGCTGAACACATGGTTTGTTTGAAAATTGTCACTCAGTGATAGGAGAGAGCAGAATTAATTTGATGTGCATATTTAAGCCAGAGGTTTTGTCTTGTAATCATCTTTTTCCTTGGAGCTCAACCTTTGCATTATGCTTCAGTATACTTGCTGTCCCTGGTCATTTTACATAGCCTGCTCCTGGGATGGAAGTGCTGACTAAGGACATGCCTCCTGAATATTACATTTTTCCTCAGCAGCGAGGTGTTGAAACACTGCCCGTGCCTATCGCTCAAGCCCGTAATGGGAACCGGAGACCAGCAGCTACAAACATAAATATCTGTGGATATAGTACTGTAAGACACAACCAGCAGAAGATCAATACAGGGCAGCGAGAGGGAGATTGGGTGGGAGAGAGGGAGGTGAGGGACCATGGGTAAAAGGTTCTTAGATGGTAACGGTCATGTTAGTGGGATACTTCACTCGTACAATACTCTATCTCCCATGAGGAAGTGATTTTTAAGGAACGACACCAGTCAAAGGTTACTGAAGCAATCTATCCCCCCAATATATTGATGTTTTTCTGCCACAGCTGCTGCTGTGTATTACAGTCATCTCCTCTTATCCCTCTATCCATGCTCATACCTGCAATATTGCTACTGCCCAATCCTTAAACTAACAGCCTACTAAGTTGCAGCTACCTCACAGAGACCCACTTGCTTCATATATTCTGCATTTGAGGAAGAACAGTGGGTTTAAAACATGTCCTGCTCATAGCTTACAACATAAATCAACCTGACATGATTACATGTACAGCACAGAGCAGCTACTTTCAACACTGTAACTGTCAGACTGTGTTGTAATAGCAGGCGCACGAGGTTAAAAATATCGCGGGTGGCAGTTTATGGCCTCCTGCCCAAATCAGCACCACGGACAACTCCGTGTTTCCAAACAGTCGACTGAGGCAGAGAGCTGCTGCAAAGATGATTCCTAATCAGCACCATGGATAGATCCTCACTCCCAGACTGTGGTTTGTAGGAGAGAGCCGTTTGGGAACACAGATTCCAGATTATTTCCTCTTTTCCATAAGGAAGACTGAGGTTAAAAGCCATACACTGTATCAAATAATGGACGTAGCTACTGTGACATCACCCACTGGTTTGTGAACCCCACTTTGAGGCCTCAAGTTCAGCATTTTCGCTGTCACCGTCTTGGTGTTTTGGAGCCAGACGTGACCGTATTTAGATGAGAGGTTGGAGCTTTGACTCAGACTATAGTGACTCCTTGCAGACAGCCTGTCACAGCATGTAGTTACATCTTTCATTATGCATAAATTTAAGCCTTGATAAAATGTAAACAGGTGCGTTATATAAAAACCCACCCTCCCTTCAGTTGTCATGAATGTTGAGATTAGCTGTAAAGATCAAAGCTGTTCTTTGTACCAGGCTGTTAACATGTTTGTATGTGCTGTAAAGTTGGACATTTTAACATGCTAGCCTGTGGGGACTGACTCACTCCTGGAGCCAGCCTCAAGTGGCCATTAGAGGAACTGCAGTTTTTGGCACTTTCTGAGTTTGCTTCATTTTTCAGCCTGTCATTAAAAACTGAATCCAAATCAACAGCATGGACAAGGAAATTCAAATGGAGAACTGTGGGAGTTACCTCAGAGCTGGGTGGGCGGGGCTTAGCTGGAGGCAAAACAGCTCTCCACAGACATTAGCTAGTGCTAGCTAGCAAGTTCTGTTGGCTTGTTTTACACAATGGAGGAAGATGATGCGAGTGGTGCATTCAGAAATACTCATTTCAAGTGCCAGAGCGCACCCTGGCACAAACTGGATTGTTCGGAAATTTGGAGCGCTGTCAGAATGTACAGTTTGATTTTCCAGAGCACCGAACTCTCAGAGTGGTAGAGCACACACTGGGCACTATGTCTGAAAAGACGGAGCACCAGAGAGCCGAGCACAGTGAATGTGTGACTAATTTAACCGTTTTTCAAATTTATATAGACAAAGTATGCTCGGTTTCTTCCACCAACAGGGCTCTCATTTTAGTGTAGAGCATCAGACTGAGTTTACTGACCAACAGGGCCAGACTGGCCACACACGGTTTCCTCCAGTTTGTTTTGCTATTGAAGCTAACACCAGCTAATGTGCTGATGCTAACGCTAATGCTAACGCTTTAGTTATTGTTACAGAGAAATTCAATATTCCTCTTGATAGCTCCCCAGTTTCTGATGAGGTGGACATGATAACCCTTAATACACATAACGTTATTCATCCCTACAACAGGAAATACTTTTTCCCTAACCTCTGCACATGCAGCAATTCTGATGATCACCTCCATCCAGTCCTTTCGTCTTATCACATTTAACCATAGTTGTCGTTGACGGGCAGTGGCAGGTGGTATGTGATCAAATTTAAGTTTTTAGCCATGACTTCCTCTATTCTTGCTCCCAATAACACAACAAGACGACATTTTAAGACTCCTATGTAGCCTACAGCTACAGTTGCGTCGGCCCTGAAAGGGTCTATAGGGATTGACTCACTCCCGAGCCAGCCTCAAGTGGCCTTTTGAGGAACTGCAGTTTGGGGCACTTTCTGAGTTGGCTTCAATTTTCAACCCTGGAGGTTGGGGCTTTTAAAAAACTGGATCCAAATCAACAGCACGGACAACTCCTCATTTCCTTACTGCAGACAGGGACACATGAGAATTTTGTCCTCAAACGTCTTTCTGGCAGAAATCTATTCATTTCAACCCAAACCCCAATTTATTTCCTTTACCTTATCCGAGACATCCTTCTCTGGCAGAAAACCCTGAAGGGATACTTCAAAGCTGGTTCCATATCAGAACCATGGACAGCACAAGATATAACGGGATGTTTCTTCACCAAACAGCATTTGTGTTTCTAAAGGAAGCCATCCACAGAGATATAATAGTCAATAATAACATATTTATCCTCCCTAATATACTCCATATAAGTGGCCACAGTGCTAGACAAAGACTTCTAGAAGCATTGTTTAAAAATTGACATGATAGCTCAAATTCTTTTTGATCAAAATGTGACTTGAGCAAATTCAATAAAATATAATACATGTTTATAGGGCAGGTGTGGTAGCGTGGGGGAATCCAAGCTCCTGTAAGGGGCAGATTCAAGTAAAAAATGCTCTCACCAACCATAAAAAAGTAAGAGTAATAACTTCATTTATACTGTACAATCAAGGCAAGACACAAAAGCAAAAACAAGGTTAAGCGCATTGAGACCAAGCCAGTGGCAGAGGCAAAAAAGGATGCGTAACATTGAGGATGTGATGCAGACACTTGTTAAATGGTGACTTCTTCCAAGAATCTGACATAGATATAATGGAGCGAATACAAAAGCATAAAAAACAGTGCAGAAAAGGGACCAAGGATTATTAGGATGTTTACAACAAACCCTTCAAGCTTGCCAAGATTCAGAAAATGAGCAATATTGTTTCCTCGCAGCACCACACTACACACCAACTCCATCACGTTTAAAAAAAAAAAAGAATATAGATTTGTCCGTGCTGTGTGTCAAATTAGGGGGGCTTTGACTCATTGAAGGTTCACTCTCACCATTGCGGGGCCATTTCAATTCAATTTAATTCAATCCAATAAAGTTTATTTATCCCTGCGGGGAAGTTTTCATGGTGGATAAAAATACATTAAAACAACACACACAGTATGAATATAAAGAGTTACCAGTTCACAAAACACACGCCTCAACAGCAGCACAGCTCCATCCAACATTTACCTTCTTATGTAAGCTTAAATATCATTTGCATTTAATAATTTTTAATCAAGTCTTCAGACTGTACAGGCACAATTAGCTGCAAACTGGAGATCCTGAGGTCGATAAGATATGGGAGGTTCAGTAGCGCACTAGCAACAAAAGGCAATTTAGCCCTGGAGGACAAACAGGACTGCTATTATCAAGCATTAGTAAATACCTCAGATATCTCAATGGATTAAAATGAGACACTGAAGCGCACACAAAGTGGAGCAAACGCAACCTGGAGCTGCAGCGCCGCTCTTCTCTCTAGCTACACCCTTTATCAGATTCTATCAGATCTATCTATAGTTGTACTGGAGTTGTATTTTCTTAGCTATGTCAAAGTGAGCTGGAGGCCTTAAGTTAAAATCAACACACCTGCCAGACATACCATTCTCAGTTTTGAGAGATCAGAGGAGAGCAACCGGAGGCCCAAATCAATAGTGCATCATCCGTGTTTTACTGTGTGGATTTCAAGCCACTGCCTTCTGCTTGCAAGCACTCTCTCCGATGCATTTAAACATGACGGTTCAGTGTATGGCAGTTCAGGGTGAAGAGGACTTGTCACGGTTTCTTTTTTTCTATCGGAGTCTATAAAGTTGTCCAAGAGAGACAACTCCTTTTTATTTTACCTCAAGCTGATTTGATTTGCTCTCTGGATGCTGTGTCTATTCTTTATTTACCTGTTTTTTGATGAAATTTCCACCAATCTCTTTAGCGTTGCCTCCATTTTTCAAAACTTTTAGAAAGGTCAGCCTCAGATCTGCAAACAAACCATGTCCTCTGTTAATAACATTATGTCAATAACAGAACTTTATCATTGCGTATGCCTGTCACATTTGCAGTCTATATGAAATACCAATTTATCCTCACAAAGGACAAGGGTGTACACTGGGATGATGGGTCACAGAACGCTGCTTCAACGCCATGACTTTCAGGCGTAGCCTCACCAGTAGATGATACAGCATTTCTCTGTTCAACTGCAAACCAGTTTTCATTGGGCTGCATACCTCCATTAACAATGCAGGCTAGCAATAAGGGACTCTAATGGGGGACTCTATTACCCGTAGTGTTAGAGGCTGTCTGGGCAGGGGTGCTGGCATCCCATAGGGAAAATCAGGAAGCCAGGCACACACCACCATTAGCTTTAGCACCATCTTAATCCATGTCAGCACCAATAACAGGATAAGGCAGTCAAAGATCCGGATGTCTGAGTTTGCCAGAACATTGAGTCAGCATTGATCAATTGTCTGTGGTTCTTTGCCCATGATGGCTAATGATGAGATGTACGGTGGGCTCATTTCCCTGATTTGCTGGCTGGCTTGTTAGCAGGGATTTGGTTTTGTTTATAACCAGCCTTCTGTCTATCATATTCTGGACAAACTGTAAAGCCCCCTGAGGAAAATCTGCGATACTGGGTTATATAAAAAATCTGCTTGACTTTCCAAAGTAACCACAACTGTATGCCTACACTTGCAGGCCACCAATATTTTCAAATAATACAAATGATTTTGTTCCAATGAATATGTCGTCAACTGGTGGCTCTCCAGAGTGGCTGATAGGCTGCAGTCTCAACAAGAATTTGGTTTTAAAAATACCAGATCCCTGTCAACCAAAGCCTTAAAGGAGCTCTAAGTGATATTCAGAGCGTTACCAAAGCAGCAAATAGGTATTTGCTTTGTAAAGATAAAGTTGAATATAGTCATGCTGCCTCTCTGTTGGTAGTCGTGACAAAGGGTTCAGCCACACATACATGTTCATGCATACCAGTCCCATCCATTCATTTTCATCTGCTTATCCAGGGCCAGGTCGCACAGGGCAGCAGGCCAAGCAAAACACCTCAGACGTCCCTCTCCCTAGCAATGGTTTCCAGCTCATCCTGGCCCCAAGGCGTTCCTAGGCCAGGTGAGATATGTTATCCCTCCAGCATGTTCTGGGTCTGCCCCAGGGCCTCTACCAGTGGGACGTGCCTGGAATACCTCTAACGGGAGGCGCCTAGGAGGCATCCTGATCAGATGCCCGAACCGCCTCAACTGACCCAATCTCAATCTCATTCTTTCGGTCACTACCCGGCGCTCATGACCAAAGGTGAGGGTTGGGATGTAGATGGAGCAGTGAATTAAAAGCCTTGCCTCCCAGCTCAGCTTCTTCTTCACCATGACGATCCAGCACAAATGGCGCACCAAACCGCCGATCCATCTTAGCTGATATTGGTGGGGCATTGTTGTGGAAGCATAGCACCCAGCCTGCAGCTCCCTTAGGTTAACACTGTTAGC
The DNA here is from genome assembly GCA_019142605.1 of Cephalopholis sonnerati. NCBI lineage: Eukaryota > Metazoa > Chordata > Actinopteri > Perciformes > Serranidae > Cephalopholis > Cephalopholis sonnerati. The sequence continues at coordinate 10,772,457 of JAGQAX010000002.1, read as the reverse complement.
TCTGTCAGCTCTGTTGCCTCTGTTAGCACTGTTCACAATGTTAGCACCATTAGCTGCTAACACAGTTAGCTGCTAGCCACCTGCTCAGCCACCTCTATGTTGAGAGCCATGGGCAGTCAACCTCTGAATATTGCATAGAGCTCCTTATTAGATATAACTTAATTCTTCACCATAATCTAGATATGATTGGTTGTCCCATCTGACTATACCAACGCTCATGTTGCTCAGGCCAGTAAACAAGGGTGTGTTGCCTTAAGGTCTATTTTTTAACCTCCAAAATTGATATTAAATTGATATTAAATTCAACCCATCTGAGGCTCTTGTATTAAATTAATCTCCAACTATGAGTGGCTTTGTCCAGGGAAACAGACTCCACTGTGTGATACTCTTCACACCACTTGGCCCTCACTTCCAATGTTTAGACGAATTTTAAGTATTTATCTCAGCCCTTGCTGCTCATTCTAGTGAGATTTTAAATATCAGTGCTATTAATATTCCCCCAAATAAAGGCTTTGATCTTCTAACTAACACCTCTGACTCTCCCTGAAACTTTCCTGCAGTGGCAACACTCTTGACTTTACTTAAATGGGACAGCAGAGATCTGCTGTGTCTCCTAACACATGGGCATCACAACACTTTCTTATTAAATCTGAAGCAGCACTAGCCCGTCCTTGTAATGTTGGTGTTGATGTATTTACCACTCGCCATATTGGTCCGTTAACTTTAACTGCACTTGGTGAGCAATTGCTTGTGGTCCTGCCTACTTTTACTGCAGGGACATACCCTGTGGAAAACTGTCCCAGTGGCTTTAAGAAAGCTCTCTCTAGACTCCCACATTCAGTTGCACCTTTTTCTAACAAAACAAGATGGTCAAACAGGAAAATCAATTTGGCGTCTTTGGCCTGGGTTCGTGTTGTTAAAGTCTTACCTATCTGAAAGAACAGACTGTGTTTCCTTTGGACATAATAAAACAGGGCAACGTCTAGCTCTCCTGTTATAGTGTTTGCACCTCATTGACTCGGGCCTTTGCAGAGGCCTGGGTTCGATTCTGATCTGCAACCCTTTGCTACGTGTCATTCTTCCATCTCTCTACTCTCTTTCCTGTCTATCTCCAGCTGCACTATAATAAAAAGGCAAAAAATTCCTAAAAATAATCAAGAAAAATAAATAATTCATCAGTTTTTGGAGTGAAATGGAGAGTATCTCAGGGCTCCTTTCTTGGCCCACTTGTTTTCTCTCTTCACTTTCACCTCTTGGCCAAATTTCACGCAGTCATGCAATTAATTTCCATTGCTATGTTAATGATACTCAGCAGCATGTGCCTAAAAAGGAGGAAGATTATGACCAAATTATTAAAATTAGGCCTGCTTTTCTGCTGTGAAAAACTGGATGTCATGTAATTTCCTGCTCCTGGAATTCTGATAAAACTGAGATGCTGGTCACTGGCGCTGCTCGATGAATAACCTCCCTTCTGACTCTGTTGAGGCTTTTATATCCAAACTTAAAAGTCTTAACCTTCAGTTATTCTTGGATTACTTCTTTGTTGCTGCTAACATTATTCTTCCAGAGGGTCGATCTCAGTCTCACTGAATATATTCAGCCTAGCGCTTACAGTCCATGTTTGCCCTGCTGATGAGAATACTGTAATCTTTGTGAAAATGACTGCATCTCTCTAACCCTCTGTTTGTTTGTGTCCCACAAGCACAGCTGTGTGCCTCTTTCTCTCTGGTTTCACCTTCTTGTCCTCAGTTTTCACTCAGGCTTCTCTGTACAGGTTCATCGGCCATCCTGGGACATCTGTCTTTCCTGGCTGTCAGTGCTTCATTCCAGATGTCCTATCCATTTAGCAGCACCTGGAAGTTTCTTTCTGTCCTCCCAGATCAATATTCGTCATATATGTTTACAGTCCATTTCTAATTTTGTCATCCTGACTGTTGCTACCATCATTTTATTATGTTGGGCTACGAAGCTGAAATACAGAGGCAGCAATATTTACCTACATCAGGTGCACCGTTACTTTATATGATGTACATCACTATTTTTCTATATCTTGTGCAATATTATTCTTCAATACCATGTTCACTCGTCAATATAGTGCAGTATCATCTTCTCAGTCATGTGTAATGCTACTTCTAATTGCTATATCATATTTGGTATACACTGATTATCATTTGCAGTCTGTTTTTTTCCACCATTTTAGTTCATTTTTAGTACCTCTTGTACTTATCTTACTCCTATTGTTACTCTATTAGGCACTGGTTTTGCTTTTGCCCCTTGAGAACACTTCTATCTTGTATATTTGTATATTTTGCCAGATATTTAATACTTTGTTGTTCTAAAACTGGACCCAGTGAGTGACCCTGACCTGGTGAACCCCCTGGGTGTTCCGGTTTTTGCTAGTTATGAATGTTAAATTGTGTTTACTGTGCTTAGTGTTACTGTAATTTAAAGCATCTCTGGCACAAGAATTTCCTTCAGGATAAATAAAGTTCTATTGCATTGAATTGTATTGAATATACATAATATCTAGTGCATGGCCATCCTGGTAGAAGTGTCTCCTTTACTGCTCTGCTTGTGAAATTATTTAAGGGGGTGTCCCTTATCAGAGTCGAGCGTCTTAGGACAGAGGGTGTCGTAGGCTGAGGTAAAACTGTAATTTGTGATACTGGGCTGTATAAATAATTTGAGTATCTGAGTGTTTGAATTAATGAGTTTGATATGAACAATGACAAACAAGGAAGGCAAGTACAGCACAACAAGTGGTCACAGTTATAACTCACAATCACTTATGCATGGATGGATTACTGAACAGTCTACTGGGAAAAGACTCAAAATGACCACAAAGAGATGCAAAACAACGTTTTAAGATACATGGCAAACTAACTGTCAGCTTGTCAATTTGCTATTGGCTGGAAAGCACTTTGTGCTTCTTTAGTGGTGGTGGATGAGAGACTGCGGACAGAGCAGATTGAAATATCACTTTTCTACATGTTCACATGTTGCTAAACAAGTGTATTGATAAAGTACAGACTATTTTCTTGTGGAAATTTTATTGCACTCACAGTAACAAGCGCAGCTGTTAACTCAAGTTATCTTCACTTCTGTCTGCACTGCGGCAACTCTACTCTGTGTTTGTGTGTTAGAGTGTGCAAGTGTAGAGTCTGACACACAGACAGCAGGAGGAGCAGCTGCTGCAGCATGATAATTACTTACACCAAAACATAAACATGTAAGCTAACACTTATAGATAATCATACACGCTCTTACATCCTTGCGCCTTGATTACTATAATGCCTTGTTCACCTGCTGAAAACAATCGATCTATACACCAGCTCCAAATCATCCAAAATTCAGCACCTGAACTTTTGATCAAAACAAAATTATCCTTACACATCACACCTATTTTGGCTTCCCTGCCATATACGTGGCTTCCAGTCTCATTTAGAATTCATTTTAAAGATCTTTTAAATCATATACAAGGCTCTCAATGATCTGGCACCGGAGGAACTAACTAAGCTTCTCACACCACACCGCCCAAAAAGGCCCCTCAGGTCTGCTGGTCTAGGTCCTCTAACTGTTCCACAGTCCAGGTTAAAGACAAAGGGTGATCTGACCTTTTCAGTTCTTGCTCCTCGGCTTTGGATCAGCCTCCCACTGAGCATCAGATCAGCTGACTCTGTTCATGCCTTTAAATCTTGTCTGAAAACTTACTTTTACAGGTTGGTCTTTCCTGACAGTTGATAGACTTACTGTGTGTATGGGAGTGTGTGTATGTGTGCAGCCATGTGTTTATATACGCACGCTTACAGATATGTGTTTAAGTGTATATGTTGGCATATGTGTATGATTATGTTTTATTAGTTTTGTTTTGTATTTTCTTCACCTTGGAAAGCTCTTTGTGCTTTCAGCTCAAAATGTGCTCTACAAATAAAGTTATTATTTTTATTTACGACCGGAAAGATAAACAAGGTTAAAGCGTATATACAAAGATCGATCTCGGATTTTATGAAGTGATATGGGGTCATTCAAATGAAGATTAAGCTGAATTGGATGAATCAATTATTTTAACCCAACCCTAGGCAAGACACAAAATGGCATCAAAAACTCACAAAACCACAAAAATATGCAGACTGACCACAAAAAGATGCAAAACAACAAAAAAAGGCAAAACCACAAGAGTCTGTGTGTCTTGCCCCTGTGTAGGAGAGGTAATATGGCCGTTTGCATATCTGTGCCCAGTGGCGCATTGTCTCATAATCAGACTATGCAGATAAGTCCTTTAAACATCATAAAATAAAAAGAGGCTCTGTATTTTCTGAGCCCACAGACTTCAGACAGAGCTCAAAAGTACACATCAATATCTAGTGTCAAATAAAAAAAGATGTGAAAAAAATCAATAAAAAGGAAAAATTCAAATATCCACTGTGTGCACAGAGGAGTGACAGCCCCATACATGAGCAGGCATATACCATGTATATATCATTTTTTGATAACTCTGGCTTTTGACTGATATTTTCAGATGGCAGAACACCGTGCCCATTTATCAATGAAGCATTGTTGTCCACAAATCAATACGACAATTCCTAAAGCAGCACTGTCCCAGCATCTCTCTCAGGCTACAGGCGAGCCCAGTTATCTTGCCCATTTTGACAGACATCTGAAGTATATCAGCTCCAATCTCTCTGTTCATCTTCCGCAGCATGTGGGTAGAAAAGACTTTCAGATATCACTGAGACTCCCGTAGCCCACAGCTAGATCACAGTAACCCAGCAGGGGTTGTAAAGTACCACGACTTGATAATCTGTGCTGATTTGATCCTATCTTCTTGCAGGCAGTGGGATCTCCTTCAAAGAAACCCTGCCAGTTGAAACTATCTGCAGATTCTGTGTCACTGCAACTCTTTCACATCCATTCACTCACCGAAACAACACCAAAGCAACACATCACAGTCTGAGGCGACACTTTGAAGCGCAATGAGACAGAAATGAGACAATCAACAAGTCACGTCGTCAACAGGAATATGAGAAGTGAAGTATGATCATGCTCATCAGATCTGATGTTAGTTTACCATACAGTGTGCCGCAGCAACAGACTGACTCAATGCTAAGCAGTCCAGGAGACCTAAAAATAGTCTTTCATATTTACCACATTAATCTTTCTCTGCGCCCCTCTGAGACATTATATTGGGGGATAAAATCCAGTTATTTTCCCAAAGAGAGTTTCTTTAGTCGTATAATATTACCAAGGCATTGCATTACATCCTGTGTGTGTGTGTGTGTGTGTGTGTGTGTGTGTGTGTGTGTGTGTGTGTGTGTGTGTGTATGTGTATGTGTATGTGTGTGTGTGTGTGTGTGTGTGTGTGTGTGTGAGGGAAAGGGGTTGTTCGTAACACAGAGGCAATTTATTGCATGCCGGCCTATTTCACTGAGATCTTAAGAATGTGTGACGAGGAAATATCAGCATTTTGTGTTCATAACACAATTCTAGAGCCACAGCTTACAAATGGAGAAAGTGTAATATTCCACCATACTTAAACTTATATTGAGCTTATGTAAAGTGTGAAGCTTTTGTATACCAGGACAACATGTGCCATATGCCACGTAGAGCCATACTGAATTTGAGTTGTTTCTGGTTCTTGATTATGTCTTTGTATATGAACTTTCATCATGTAGTGTTGTGTATTTCTTGTTATTTTTTTAATGTATATATTGTATTTATTAGAGGTTGACCGATTCATTGGCGCCGATAGGACTTTATATAAACTATTGTTCATGGCGGAACAGGGCTCCGATAGTGGCCGCTAGCTGTGACCTCCGCTTGTCGCGTGGGTACTGCTTTAAGGCTTCTGCATTACCCTACATGCAAATACAAGGTAATGTGTGCTTTCGATAATTTTTATTATTTTTTAGTGGCATTTCAGTGGCATTATAAGGTTGCTGGTTATAGAACAGCATTATGTACTTTCTGTTTTGCTAGCAAGCATGGTCAGTATGATTTTGCTAGAATTAGGTAGGTGAAATTAATTTCTAATAATCTAAACAACTATCTGTGCCAGAGTATTATTTTTACTTTGCCAGCCAGCACCAGCATGTTTGATCATATTCACTGATCACTGAAGACCCACAGAATAATTTGTTGTATGAATATGTGAACAGTATAAACATGAAACTAAAGAAGAGACCTTCTGTTCTTAAACACAAAAAAAACCCATTGTATTCTATCTTATTCCATTTCTTTTTTTTTTCAACACTTGAATTTGTGCAGAGTCATTTTCAAGTGTAAATTCAATTTCACATTTACATTTTTTGTGTTTTTTCTTCCCCCATTTCCTTGTGTCCATTTGAATTGTATAAATAAAAAAAATAATAATAATAATGATTATGAAAATAATATTCTGTTTGAGGTAAAGCGGAACATGTCGTCACGTTCAGTGTCAGAACTGTTGCCTCCCTCTCCTCCGTGGTCATCTTGTCCATGTGTCACTGTCACCATCATGGAGATCCCGTTTCGTCTCACCAATTTGTTTGCTTCATCATCCATATCAAATTCAGAATGTTTAAAAATAGGAGTTATAGGAGTCTGACTCCATCAACATCATTTCATCATCACCGTTTGTGCAGCTGTAAACTTCTCATGCAGTTAACAAGCAGCTACATTTCGGTAGTCATCTTCCGGTTTCCAGCGGATCTTCTTCTTGGTTTGATTTTGGAAACGGCATTGCTGTTCTATTGCCGGAAAATCGTGAATGGTGGGGAAAGAGTTAACTCATTATCATTTCAAGACTGGGAGGAGCCAGCACTCAGTGCGTTCCAGCCATAAATGCACAACAAACTTTCAAAATGATTTTTCACCGTACATCTGACATAATTTTCTCAGAAAGCAATTATCCCTGCATTTTTCTGGCGATATAGAAGTGTGCCAGAACTGATTTTACCACAAACCTGTTGAGTGGCACTGATGTCATAACAGACCTGTTTTCAGTCAGTGTCTCCCTACAATAGTTGTCTCTCTAAACTGTTCTGTGATTATCTGCTTTGCTCGATTTTTACAATTGTAATGCTGTGCTTACACTTACACACAAAAGTCCCACATAAAAATGATTTTGGCGTCAGCCCACTCTCTTCCAAATAATCCAGGCACGTACTTAATCCATTTGATCGGCTATCGGCTTTTTCCTGCTCCAAACTATGGTTATGATTGGTAACCATATATGGTTATGCCATTAAAAATCAAGTATGTGTCAATCTCTAGTATTTAATATCATCATTTTGTACATAGACTATTATATGTGGACCTTTATTTATGTCCTTAATAGAGTTGTCGTCATCATCATCATTATATTCCCGTGTACTTTGTGTGAGTACTGCTATTTTACTTTTGTGAATACATCATTCAGTAGCAATAGCTCAAGGCCATATGCCTGACTTTGCAAGATGTTGTCTTGTATAGGTCTTGGATTACTGGGACTGTAATGTTGTGTATACAAAAAATATATTTAATATAAATAAGGAGTATAAGTCGAGGCCTGTCAAGCACGTCAACTTAACCTGAGACATCATAAAGTGAGCTCAAGTTGTATCTGCCTTTCAGAAAGATCTCAGAAAAAAATATACATACAGCAACTAGCCAAGGCCTCAGCAATAAATGACCACAGTGTTAACCCTTTTGAAATCACTGAAAGAGACTCGTGTTTTGAAAGTGTAAGACTTTAATGCCACCTTATGGAGCTCTTTAACCGTGTTTGATCTATTCGTGTATTTCGCTTTACCATCTCACTCTCCGTTCTTAAAGAGGAGCAAGATTGCCCTTCTTTAAAAAGAGGTAATAAAAGTACTAATAATGGCAAAATAAATTTTGAGTTGGGATCAATAATTGTCTCCCTGACTCAGGAGGGACTCAGCAGCCAGACATTTCTCTATTATCTGTTTAGTAGAGGTTGAGATTTTTACAACAGTGATAATAGCTGGTTGACCTTAAAGTATTTACCATCATAAAGATGGTCTTTTCATAAAACTGGGCTGCGTATGCTGTGAGAAGATGCAAATACTATTAAATACTATTGAAATTGGAGCTATATGACCACAGAAAACAGGAAAAAGGACTGTTGCATTCGCTTTTACTGAAGAGGTAATAAACCTTTAACTGCCAGAATGCACTGCTCTATACTAGACCCATGAACGCTCCTGCTGGTAGGTGACATGATGCAAAATCTTCCTTTTGACACAATGGTGGACAGCTGGTGACAAACAATCTCCTTTTACAGTTACAAAGTAAGCTAAAACATGAAACATGAAAACATTTAAGGCTAAAAATTGGCAAGGGAGGATTGGTTGGTATTTGATCAGCACTGCCTAGTTTTAACGTCAAAAGTTTGGTCTCAGTTTGAGAGGGAGGGGTAGTCTTTCTGCTGATGCACTTCTATGTTCTTTGTGTCCGTGATGGCAGCATGAGTGGTGGGTAAAGCAGGATTTATACTTCAACTCTATTCAGAGCGTATGCCGTAGCCTATGCATGTGCGGTGGTGTGTCTGTGTCACTTTGCAGTTACACCTCCAAAACACTAGTTGGCGATGGGGTTTGTGTGAAGTGCTGTTACGTTAAGTGGATTCAAAACACACATTAAACACACATTAAACATGGCTTAATTGTGACAATTTCAAACACAAGTACTCAAATCAGCTTCACTATAACTCGCAGCATTCACAGACAAACACTTGTCTTTATCTGGACACATTTTCCCCACAAATACATCGTGCTAATGTCTTTAGCACAAGCCTATGGCATTTTACATTGTATAAATTAGCCATGCGGCTAGCAGAGTTTTTCTCTACTCATATGAAGCCAGGTACAACAGCAACATTTAACAAAGGTAACAAAATTCTGCTTCACAATTCACAAGTTTCACAGGCAAAACAACTGTTTTATACTAACCACGTTTTCCAAACAAATACAACATGCTAACGTTATTAGCACAAGCCTATGGTATTTTTCATTGTACCAAATAAAAGCAGGGTTTCCTTGACCTGAAGCACAAACGTCAATATGACAACATCAGTAGCCAGATCATTTTGGAACAGCTTGGAAAGAGAGGAGTGAGTACTGAACATAATAGTGTTCTTACCATTAATAGTAGCTCCATGTTTTGTTTTCGGGGTAAAAACAAATATTTGTATTAACTTCCATTGAGTAATGTCACCCATTGATGAAGTATCCTCTTTTACAATGGTTCCAAAACACTGACCGGTCCACTAGATTACACCAACATTCCAAGAGTCCTGAATAAAACCAGTTCAGGAAACGGCTATAATTAGAGAAAGTGGTATCTGTGTGTTTGCTCTCTGCACTCTCCTGGGTCCTGTTCAACCTACACGGCTGCCATCAATCTGCTCGTCACTACTCCAACTCTCCTGGCTCCCTGCTCTTCCAACACTCCTGCCGGCAATCAGCTCATCATCTCTCCAGCACGTCAACCTCAGCTCTTCTCCCACTCTGTGCCTAATTGTTGTCTCAAGTCTCAACTAGTGTGGTAGACACTTGTTTCAGGCCTTGCGAGTCAAGATAATTCTGTGACCTACACTTAAGTTGTTTCTTCATCAGCCTGCTGCCATGCAGCTTCCTACAGCCTGGTCTGACATCTGCCATTGCTCCTCTGTCCTGTGCCTGAGCCAGCCGTCTCCTCTTCGCTCACCCACCATTCCCTGTTTGAATAAACCTCCCTCAAGTTAATTTACCTCTATGTCAGTGTCCTATGTCTGGGTCCACTCTTGTGAAATCACAACACATATAATTAACAAAAGTAGATCAATAAATTCATCTTTTTTTCCACTGACTCCAACTCAGCGTCTTTTTAAATTCTTGATTTGCACAGCCTTCGACATCAATCGTTATGTTTTTCTTGATTATCTTGAAAAATTATATAGGAGACCAAAAGCTGGCACTCTACAAGGTAGAGGTGATAATCATTGTATTACCCTTAAGAAACTGTGTCCATCTCCTCACACATTTATGCCGCATGGTATCCCTCAAGGCTCTACACCTGTTCCAGTTCTTTATCTATATCCTTTTTTTTCACTTCTATGCCGATGACACTCTGCTGCTGTCACTCCTAATTATTGCTCAGCACTCCCCATCTTTGAGTCCATATCTCCAAGCTCTTAAAAGCCCTTACAAGCTCAGAGACACACTAAATGGATCTTGCTAATGATGTTTTCTCTTGCTTCTAAGGTGTTTCAGACATTACATTCCCCATGGCGTGGGTGTCAAGGTTTTGAATTAGTCTGCCCATGTCTGCTGCATGACGTGCTGACACCTTTACTACATAACACTCTTCTCGGTGCTGTTCCTCTCCCTGTGTGTTGTTTGGAGAGTCTGTGCCTCCTCATTCTTTCCAGCTACCCTACTCCCTACTCCACCAAGTTTGCTTCTCTGACATCTGTCACAGGAGGTTACATCTCTCAAACCATGACAACTTATCCCAAATTTTCTGAAATTTATGACTTGAAATGATATGAGCAGCTGATATAGGATGTGCTTTGTGGAGCTTCATTTACTGGATTTATTTCTCTGTACTAGGACAGGAATTTCACCAGCGGCTACAACAGCCATGGCCGACATTTCCCGTCTGTCTGGCCTTAATGCTCTTCTAAGAAATTGTATGCCCACTGGCAACTGTGTCCTTGGTGCCCCGCTCTATGTCTGTTTTGTCCTTTTCTCTCCCTGCCCTGCCTCTCTGCAGTCTCCTGTAAAGTCCGCTGTGGCAGCAGAAAGTTATTACATGTACCTGATTGGTCAGTGGTGATATATACACACAAGTGTGTTTGTGAATAGTTACTCGAGCGCCACTATGGCTTAAACTGGACTAATCATTACTTCAGAGGGCTGCTGGAATATGCCGTTCAGTTTTTTAGAGCACCACACTCTCAGGGGCAACCATACTCTAGGCACTGACACAAAACAGCAGAGCACCAAGCACAGGAAAATTGAAACGTAACTGTTTGTAATTCATACAGGACAGCACTCTCATTTTGGTGTAAAGCATCAGATAGGACTAATGACACCTGTAATCAGCTCGTGTGAGGTGATCAATAAAAATGAACACATGAAAGAGCTCTCATTTTAAAGTTTCCGATGGGATTGGGGAATAGTAACAGTATTGTCGCTACCCATAGTCAGGTAAAATAATGGATGTAGCCACCATGATGTCAACCATTGGTTTATGGACTCCCATATTGAAGCCTCAAGTTCAGCACTTTGGCCGTCGCCATCTTGGCTTTTTGGAACCAGAAGTGAAGCCAGAAGCTGTGAAAGAGCAAGGGGTGGATCTGACTGACAAGCCAAGGACAACATTGGCAGACAGCCTGTCAATCAAAGCTATCCACCCTTAATTATGCCATAATTTCAAGCCTTAATAAAATATGAGCAGGTGAGTTATAGAAAAATTCACCCATCATACCAACATATTCTCACTCCAACCTCATCACATATGGACGTTTGGTCATGGACTTTCCATGTCCAGAAACAACATGCAAGGACCCTGGACGCATTGGTTGTTGACGTTCTAAGACACCTTGTTCTATCAAGTTCTATCTGTTAGAGGCATTGTCTTCTTTCAAAATACACTTCTGTTTTCACAGGAAATTAACGTTTCTATATACAGTCTCTTTCAAAATAAACACTAAGTCAGTACAACACCATTAATTGACTTTATTTTTTCCTTCAACAACAAAAGCACATGGTTGGGTTGAGGAAAAAGAACAGGGTTTGGCTTTATAATCTTACAGGACCTGAACACCGCTCTCCCGGGTGAACATGGGTTTTGTTGGACCCATCCATCTCCCCACCTGCACACCCCTTTTGTTCTTATCCCGACGCGTTTCTCTGGTGCCACGAGGTGCTGTTCAACTATAACGGCAATCAGCCGCATATCATGCCGACATTAAAGGACGCCTTTTTTCGTCAGTGTCTAACACGGCAAGTCACTGCCCAAGTGCTGGATTTCAACAGACAATCTGAGTCCAGGTTGACCATACAGTTGTCTTGAAGGGGAAAATTACCTATGGAGACCAAAACTGTTTTCTTTACCAGTCTGTAAACGTGTTTATTTCTGATGTAAAGTTTAACATGGAGGGCTATGGGGACTGACTGGCTTCTGGAACCAGCCTCAAGTGGCCATTCTAAGAACTTAATTTTTTAGCCCCAGAGGTTGCTGCTTGTCGCTCCCCGATTCCCCCTAAACATTACTTCACATTGTGCATCTTTTATCAGAGATGAGAAGGAAGCGAGATGGCTCACCGGTTAGCTACTTCCATCATCAGCTCTGGAAAAACAGCGTGTCTTATTTAGAATGTTATTCATTAAGTGTTACTAATGTTATGGACTATTTCTCCATAAGAAACAATCCCATATAAAAATCTTATGTGATGTAAATAAGTCATCATACTCATCATATACCCCAGACTACATCCAGAAGATGTTAAACTTGATTTTAAAATCTCAATCAGTAACATTCTGAAGTTATTCTTTCAATAAAAAGTGTTAATTTCTCTAGAGGAGTTGTACTGTTTGTTAGAAAAGCATTAAAGCTTTAAGAAATGGATTTAAGTCTATATAAGATAAATCAAAACTGTGTTTTTGTTTTGTTTGGTTTTAACTAACGGTCTCAATGTCCCGGCATGAGACCTTTGTGTCTTCAGATAATGGCCCACTGCAGGACAAGTGGCCTTCTCTCTAAAATTATGAAATTCCAGGCCTGCTTTGTGCCCATTTTTAAGACTTATCTTACTGGACTTCTTTGTATTGCCTTGAATACCGCTAATCAGTATGGGACACATCAGTCTTATTGCTGGTTTATAATCCCACTGTTGTATTTCGTATATATATTGTGTAACTGTCTTTGCACTTTTCGTGACTGTCTTTTTCCAAAATACAGCTCCTATTGCACCATCATCCTTTCAAGAGGGTTTCTTTTTTAGTATTTATTTATTTTTAAAGAGAACGGGAGCTTGGGCAGAATCTGGAACTGTTCCTGACACTGTAAGTTCCCTTGTGACACACATGTCTGGGCTGTGCAAATAAACATTACCTGACTAGACACTGAAACACACCTGCTTACATCTGAAGACATGGGATCCTTTTGGTTTAGTTTGTTTGTGTGTTATACAAAGAAACAGTTGTTTGTCTTTCAACTAGAGCTACAATGACTAATCAATAGTGGTCCAGTATTAAATTAACTGACAAATAATTAGATAGTTAATTAAGTGGTTTGAATAATTTTGGTTGGTAAAACATCACCTGCACTGAAGCAGAGAATAAGTGACCACCAGAGAGTCATAAGGAGACATGATAGAGATTTCCTGTAGCAGTACATTTCAATGACTTAAAACATGCTATTTCATCATTTAGGTTCCAGGGCATTGAAAAGGTTACTCTGCCAGAGAGAGGTGGTAACATTGAAGAAATACTTAGCAGAAGAGAAGTACACTGGACATTTAATCTGCAAACTATCTCCCAAAGGTTTAAATGATGAGATACCATGGCATGTCATGCTTTAATGGATTTAGGGATCTCAAAAGACCAATTTATGATACATGGCATTAGAGTGCACAAGCTTGAACATTTTGAATGATTATGAAAACTCCAGGGCCGATGTTTTCATTCATAAAATCAACATTTTTTGTAAATAATTTTGTAAATAGTCTTTATTGTGTAAAGAGCCTGAGCTTTCTGTTTTTTTTTCCTATGTTTTTCTTGTTCCCTTGTTCTTTCAATTGTGGGATATGTGACATGTGGTGCACACGCTGTTGGCAATTATTGAGAAACACACCCACAGCTGATTAATCCCCGCACACCTGTGCACACCTGTGAAATGTTGGAAACATTGGTGTTGAACGCTCCTGACGAAGGTCCAGGAGGACTGAAACGTTAGAGTTACAAATAAATTGTGAAGCTGAGCAAGAGCAGTGTGCGGGATTTTCTGTTCAAAGATTCAAGTGATATTTTCCAACGCACCTGCATCTGAGACAGTTGGATGTGTGAATTTTTACTGTTTCTTAGTTTGAAGAAAGTAATAAAACCAGGGACAACAGCAACATTTAACAAAGGCAACATTGCAAAAAGCAAATACAACATGCTAACATTATTAGCACAAGCCAATGGCATTTTACATTGTATAAATTAGCCTAGCGACTAGCAGAGATTTCCTCTGCTCATATGAAGCCAGGATAAATCACACACAAGACTTAAAATGCTATTTTGTGGAGGCTTTATTGTCTTCACAATTAATGGTTTCTTATCTGTGAAATTAAAGTAAATAAAAGCTTTGTTTGCACTGAGGGAAATGGTTTCAGCTTACAGAAACAGAGAGGAGGTCTGCATCACCATGACATGTATAAAGTAGCCTAGCAACTAGCAGAGATTTACTCTACTCATATGAAGCCAAGATAAATCACACACAAGACTTAAAATGCTATGTTGTTAAATGTAGCTGTGGTCCCTGGCTTTTTACCTTTCTTCAAACTAAGACAAATAAGTGAAAATTCTCTTATTTTATCTTTAAATGTGAATATTTTCTGGTTTCTTTAACTCCTATTACATTAAATTGAATGCCTGAGTTGTGGACAAAAGATATTTGAGGACGTCAGCTTGGGCTTTGGGAGACACTAACCAACATTTTTCACCATTTTCTGACAATAAAGGGAACAAAAAAGTAATCAGTAACCCAAACAAAAACAACAGATTAATCTGCAGTAAAAATGATCATTAAATGTAGCCCTACTTTCAACTAAACTGAACGTCTCATTATGTAACAAAACATATGGACAATATGGAGCTTGGCTACAGATCTGTGTTGTTCAATACCTTCAATCATATTTTTGAATCTTGCATTATATATTATTCTGAGATGTATGAGTGTGTGTGTTGTCTTAGGGCTGCTGTGAAACGGTGCCTACTTACAGCAACAAAAAGTTGATCTCGGGTGTGTTGGCACAATGGACAACCAAGAAAGGATGGCAGAGGAGACACCTGCGCACCATGTCCGAACAAACATTTGCTGATATTTTTATTTGCTTTTTATTATTTTTTGCACTTTGAGCACCCTCCTTTTTCTGCACGGATGTTCTAAAGAGACTTTTTTTTGCATTGATTTCAGTCTGTGAACTTTTTTTGTGGCTGTCCAGCCCAGTTGTATTGGTGTTTGGGTATCTTCTCTGCCATCCTTTCATTTGTACGGCTTGTGTCTGAAGATGCGAGCACGTAAAGGGAAGCGAAGGGAGCAGTTGATCATGAACTTTCACCACACTGACTTCTAAACTTTAAAAATGCTTCAGTCTGGTGCTTCTGTGTGTATTTTAGCCCCGTAATTGCTTTTATTCAACATTCAACAACATTTTTTTTCTCTCTACTGAGAGAAAAATGGCTCCATTTTTTGCTTAGCAACATTGTTCTGCGTCCTCCTCACAACAGCCGGTGTTATGTCTGACAGTTAATTCTGGCTTATTGTCCAAATGTATTTGAAAGCACTTAAGATCATCCACCTACAACTCGGATATCACTGACTATGGCGTGATACTAATGTGAAAAGCGGTTCTGAAAGGCTCACACTCTCCCTCTGTCTTTGGCTCACCCCCTTTTTTTTTTAAAGATGTATTCATTTTTTAAATGTCATATCAGGACAAGTATTAAAAAAAAGAAAAAGAATCACATCCACAGCCTTGTTACTCCACAGCCTGTAATGATAACTGAGTTGTCTTGGTAGCAGCAGAAATGATTAGAGAGCATGGATGTTAACAATTTTGCCAGATACATTTTAACAAAACAAAGGCACATGCTCAAGTAGGCATAATGTACCTGTGCTATACAGTAGATACACACACGACTGTAATATATCTCTCCAACTGAAATCCATATTGGAACAAAATATGGTATGATGGTATGACTAAACTCTTGTGCAGGCTAAAGCAGCTTTTAAACAGGACACAGCTAAATGAGTTGTTATGACAGCTAATTACTGCTATCAGGGTTGTACCCTACAGCCATAATTTCTATTTTTAATTTACCACTAAATAAATGGGTATAGGTGTGCCTGATTTGCAGATGAATTGCTTTGTATCTTCAAACTATGATGGTGTTGAAAGAAAAGGGAGCCTTTAGCTCTGACATTCGTCCATTGCAGGAAAAACCTGCTCCTCGCTGACCACTGCAGCGAAAGGGCCTCCGCTGCATGTCCTCTGTGTTACTACAGTGGAGCTGTTTGATTTGACACAAGGTCACGGAGAGCTCTGATTGACATGCACGACTACTGCCTTTGCCACGGAGGGGTCTGTCTTGGCAGCACCTCCCCTCTCTACGCACCTCAGACGGCGATCAGTCATTCACGAGTTCACTGCCACACGACAGCCTGACATGAGCGGGCGACCTGATAGATTGACTGGAGGAGAGATGGAGAGACTTTTTAAAATGTTTGCTTCTGACTTCACAGCCAAGCCGCACAGGACGTTCCAAAGAGAGATGGACAATACAAACACAGGGAAGGGAGAGAAATTAGATCATAATGCTAAAGGTTTTTACATGCTGTTTTTGTTTTTTTTATATTTCACTTTTGCAACTATAAGATCATTTTATTTATTTAGTTAGTTATTTTATTTTCTCTTCATTTATTTATTTTTTTTATTTTATTTTATTTTTTTTTTTTTTTGCTAAAACACATGTCCTCGTACCGGCTCTAATAAAACTGTATTTTTCCACTTACATCTAATAGAATCCAGCAAAGTCATTTTGCTTGGCACTGGTTTTGAGGCTACATAGCTGCCACCTTTGCTACCACCCCAATACAATGGAGCTATAATGGAAAATTGTTTTTGGTAGAAGTGCAGGAAAATGTCAGTTTCTTTTGTTTTGTCTGTTCTAAGGAACAAACCTTATTACTCATGATAATCCACAGTCCTGGCTGTGAGCAGTCTCCCTGGTAACTACAGTATTCTTTTCCAAAGCATGGCCATCACCTTATTAATGATGAGGTCTATCTACAGGGAGGTCTGTGTATTATCTTGTATGAAACAATCACTGTACTTTTATGCAACATTACGAATATTAAGTATGTACCACAACCCAACTGTATTTATGAACTGCTGCGGTGGAATATTTACTGCTAAATCTTAAACTATTTGGCTAGATATTTGTAGGGTTAATCCCAGTTCAGACGAAGGTTTCGTGAAGAGAAGAGCTGAAACAGGCGACTACTTGCAATGTGCTGTTCTGCAACGCCCTAAATTCCTGCTGGTTCACACCAATGCAACTAGATGAGACAGTGTATCATCTCTATGCAACAACTCTCTGTACTTCTGTTCTGATTTGCAGCTTTTCAGGTTTATTTTGTGGCTGAATATAATTTGTAGCTTGTTAAAATATGAATGAGGATAGTGATAGTGAGATACTGGCTACAGCTGCATTTGTAGTAGTGATGAAATGGCGAAAAAAACATAAAAGAAGCCCCAGAAGGACTGTGTTCATAATCACTACACCACAATGACATAAATATTGAGCGCTAATTAATTAGTCAGTGAGAATGATTGTGTGGATGAAACTCATGCTGCCAGCAGACTTCATTACAAGCCGATTGACTGTTGAAACAGGTGATGCACTTTACGTTCTAAAACCCACTGGCAGCAGCTGAGTTGCAGGTGACACCATCAGCCAGCTTGACTCGAGCTCAGACCGGCCAGTTCACACCGCTACAGCTTTCCTCTGCAACGTTCTAAAACGGTTTCGTCTCGTCCCAAATCTTAAATCTGAACTGGTCTTTAAGGTCCACTGTGTAAGATTTAGGGGAATTTAGTGACATCTAGTGGTGAGGAATGCGGATTGCAACCAGCTGAAACTTCTCCTAGATAGATTTCCTTCTGTGTTCAGGAGGTCCTTCAGGAGTTTTATTTATCAGGAGCCAAATTATCTGCAGAGGTCTGTTCCTCTTAAACAAACAGACCTGAGGTTTCATTTATAAACATTGTGTACACACAAAATGAGACCTGAAAGACGTGTACACATCTTCCCATGCAAAAGTTGTGATCTATAAAAAAAAAAAAAAACAGACTTGGTGAGAATGACTTTGACTCATGCTGATGTACATTTTGGAGACAGGAAATTGGCGACACAGATAGTGAGGTAGAAGCATGTAGAAATTGTCAAATATTTTTTGGTGCATGCCATGTATGGCTTTTGTCCGTGCGTAACTTTTTAGTATGGATCCTACACATCATTTCAGAAACAAGACCTCTGGTGATTTAAACCAGTTAAAACACTGAATAAAGCAGTTTGATGTTAAAAAATCTTTTTCTGATGCTGTTCATCAAATAGGGGCCAACAAGAATGGCCCAGTGCTTGGTTTGTCTGTTCTGGACTACTGTAGAAACATACCGGTGCAACATAACGATCCAAAGGACCCACTAGACGAGGACCCGCTCCATATGTAGACATTAACAGCCCATTCTATGGTAACACAAGGATTCTTATTTTCAGGTGATTATACACTAAAGAAAACATACTTATTCCATTTCTGCCAATAACATCCCTTTAAATCCTACACACTGGACCTTTAAATAAGAAAAAATGTCTTTGTTTTTCAGCCCCTCATTCATTTGTAATGTGCTTACAGCATGAAGATGAATTCATAAGATGAACAACATCAATTTATTTTTACAGTCAAAAGCAATAGCATTAACCACTTTGCCCCCCGACATAACCACTGTATAAGCAGCACATCATAATCAAATATTATTTTGCATACACACATAAGATTTCCTACCTTTGAGCCCTCATGTGGTGTTAAGGTCCTTAAGGCACTGGCCACCTCCTATCTCTAATAGTGAAATGTGGCATAAAAAGTAATTATAAAAACTGAGCCATTACTCCTTTTTTCCAAGGGTTTAGAACATTTGCATGAAATCACATATATGAGAGAGAAAATGATGGCAAGGCAGTTTTCACATTTCACTTCCAACGAGTCATGCTGCAGTATTATATGGCAATTACAGACATGGTTCACCTCTATTGGCTTAGCCATAAACTTCTAATTCCCATATAGTAGTGATTAATTTGATTTTCTGAAGCTTTAAGGGGAGCTTGGCTCCATAACATATTTAATTTTTTATGGGGTAAGACAAGAAAATCAACTTCAAAAGCACCCCAACAAAAAAATGATAATGGCTGATATCACTGTAAATTCTCTTTTTCATAATCAGTATGTGATTTGTTAATTATGTCCAGCACAACAAAGATAACTGGACAAGTAAAAATCTATTTACCGCTGTATGAGGTCGCCATAAAAAGCCATGTGAGCTGATGACAGCAGTGCAGGTTGTTTTGTATGCACAGTAGCTAAAAGCTAAGTGTGCTATTAAAGTTGTTTGTGGTGCCATTACTGGCCTGTCTCTGAGACTGGCATGTTATGAAGTTAATGTTGATGGTGGTGATTCAGAATCTGCTGACGGCACAGGATCTGAGACGGATCAATACAGACTGCATGTATGTAAATGCAGTCATTAAATCTTTTTTCAGTAACTGTAGGTGTCTTTTAGAAAGTGTGCAATGGCTGTGGTGTTAGACATGAGAGACAAAGAATTTCCATGTGTAAGGAAGGAAGAAAGTGTCCCTTTTAGTTTCAGGGGACAGTAGGTGCCATTCTTTGATCTAAGCATAAGGAATATTTTTGCATGACTCTGTGGAGGTGATTAAGTGAAGTTAAGCACATGACAACATCTGCTGCTGTTGAATGCAAATTTGCTGTTGTCCCACTCACACTATCACGAATCAGTGAGCGTGTGGCGTTGCATTCTTATTAACTAAGTCCTCATCTGTATGATGGAAATAGGGACAAAACGCATGAGCACGTTTAATCAGAAAGCCCTGTAGTATCCCCAAAGCCTAAACATTAGTTACCTATGCGGCTTGCATAGTAATATTCCTGTTCTGTTATTGCGTTTGACCTCAGGTACAGTGCTTTCTACTCTGCGTTTCATCGTCTGATAGTCAGTGTTTGAAGTCTGAAAAAGGGAGGACACTTGCAGAAGTGGAAATGTTGACTGCACTACCCTATCTGACCTCAATTACTCTCCCCATAGATAAAATAAGAACCATTAGATTAGTCTCCTCCCATGTAGGAAATTAAGGCCTTGTTCACGCTGCCAGTCCAAACCAGTTTGTTGGCATATCTAGATTGTATTCTGATTGATTTTAGAAAGTCTGGGCAGCATAAAACCACATGAAACGAGCTTTGCAAAAATCATATCCTAACTCCATTTATAGGTGATTCTTTAGTTCATCTCAATGTGGCCGATCTGACTCTTAAAATCAGATTTCAAAGTGCCTTTTTTGTCACTCACGACCAAGCGGCAACCTGTTTACACCTGTTTACAGCCTACAGTACAAAAACAGTTTTGGTCTCAATGGCTAGTTTTTCTCATTCATTACAATGGTAAGAAGTGGGGTGTTATATAACTTACACATTTATGGGGGCAGGCAGTAGCTCAGTCCATAGGGACTTGACTTGGGACTGGTAGCTGGAGAGATACCAGTTTGCACCAGGCAAGGTGCCCTTGAACAAGCCACCTAACCCCCAAAGGCTCGGGGCGCCAGTCCATGGGCAGCCCCCTCCCTTAAACATCTCTCCATTGAATGCATGTATATGTCCCGTTTGTGCGTGTGTGTGTGTGTTTCAGGTCTGTGTGTATATGACAAGAGTAAAAAAAATGAATTTCCCCTCCGATATTGATAAAGTATATCCTCTATTTCCTCTACCTTACTGATGCGTAAAGTTACACATGATTGGCCGCCTTTAGTAACAGGCTGTCTGCAAGGCATCACTACAGTCTAAGAGTCAAAAACCAAGATGGTGTTGGCCAAAAAATCCAAACTTGAGACTTCAAAACGATACTCCACAAACCAATTGATGACATCACTGTTCTTTTGTCCATTATTTTTACACAGTCTGTGTTCACAGCACGACACACAGGGAGGTGCTGAGCAGAATCCATGTGTATGTACCCCCCAATATATATTATGATGACTTCCTTGGCTCATGGTCTGTGCCATAAACATCCATTGTTGTCCAGAGACTGCTACTTAAACTTAAATGAGCCACTCTGTTGTACACATATTATGACATGTTCCATTAGCTTGATTCATGGCTGCAAATAGTCCTCAACAAATCTTATTGAGTAACTTTTTCTGAAAACAACAACACCCAGTCACTGTAGGAAATTGAATCATTTAATTTTAAATTCAGCTGCACATATACAACCAGTTTTTAAAAATATAGGCTTTCAGAAGACTGAAAAGGGTATCGTATTGAAAAGAAACACCTTATATCCCTAAACAACCTCTGAGCTTTATGTGATTCTCATGACACTGTGAAAGGAGTTTATGAATATGATTTGTTGGTGTGAGTTCATTTTGGACCTGGTGTTGGGTTTAGAAAAAAATATCAGGAAGTTTTAGGGTTAGAATTAAATTTGCTCAGGGTTGTATCATTAGCTGATTTGGCTGTTATCAGGTCATTAAATGGCTGTTATCAGTTGTGATAAGCATCATATAGGTTAGTGAGGACCTGCCACACGTACTATTAGGTTGAGAAGGCCATCATCAGACCATGAAATGAAATTTTCTGCCAGAAGGGCCTCTTATTGGACATTCCACCTTGTACGGGAGTCTGCATATAAGGTGGATGGGTTAAACACACAACTGTCACCCAGAAGAATGAGATCTGAGTCCCATGTGAAATCAGTATTTACAGCCTACCATGATAATTTTTCTAAACCTAACCATGTCATTTTGTAGTGCAAATCATAGTCCGTGTATACAGATAGACAATGTGTCTCCATTTGCCAAAATATCCCTGAAACTGTCACTCCCATCTTGCGCTGGTGAGGTCATTTGGAGTCTGTGCAGTAGCAATCTCCACGCTGCCGAGTTTCCATAAACCATTGCGACTAATCGTGAACCTCGCCATCGATTGCGAGACCAACAACTTGCACACACATGGCTATCAATTATGACCTCAAACACCCTTTAAATAGCATCAACTAACTAATTAGAACCAACGTATCCAAGAAAACAGACACTTGAACATCGAGCAGCATGATAAGAACTACCTAAAATGACCTTTTAGTCTGGCCCATGTCCCGTCCGCTAACATGAAGGGGGTGGGGTTTATGACCTACACTGCAGCCAGCCTGGATACCAGGATATTTTGGCTTCATTTTTGGGAAACTGTCACGTCATCCATCTGTATTATACAGTCATTAGCATTGCTAGCGACAGAAATGTTTCACCTGGCCTGACCTGGCTGACGCGCCTTCCACGGTTGATACCACAGCTTCCTTTGTTGCGTTGAGTTCAGTCAATAAACTGCAGGGTCCAGTTGCAGAACAATCATCGTATTTATTTAGACCAGCAAACACAGGTTGAATAAATGTCCATTTCTAAACTCACAGCTTTCAGCACGTTGCACACTGTCCTGCACCACAGGGGTCAAAAACCTTTTGCCCTTCCGAGGTGAAACACCTGACAGCAACAATTTTGTGCCTACCTTTATATACTACTGCTCAAAATACCAATACAGCACCACCCAGTGTAAATTCATAGTAAATACAATTCATGTCTGCTGGGTGAAATGACATGTTTGGCTCTTACAAGCATAAACTGAAGGAAAGTGAAATGAAACCTAACAAAATGATGAAGGCTATTGAATAGGATGATAATATCCCCATCAGGTGCAGCCATTATCAGAGTGTGTAAAAAATAAAGCAAATAAACAGAACTGAATATTTACAGTGCTTATTTTCACCTGGCAGCAGAGAACCAACAGTGAACCTTCCAAATAGAGAGTTTCCAATGTCCGTTTCGAATTTCAGTGCTTGTCAGCTGAATAAATAAAGATTTAGAATTAAACCCCGGAGCACTCTTCCACTGTGCAATTTTAAAAATAGGCAGGAACGGCTCCCGTGAATGGTTAAGATGTTTTCCTAAGCAGACATTTTGTGCTTTGTCTGTGCCATCCCGGTTCCTTTAAACTCACAGCTCTCCGCTTTCTCTCAGCACCACTGCGCCCTGAAGAGCATACAAGCTTTTCATCTCTCTACACATCACAACGTCATGCTTGATCACCCCTTGTCTTTGTAGATAGAAGATAGATAAAGACATTTATCTTGATCAAGCACATAAATGGTTTACAGTACACATGTAGACTCAGTACAAGATTCCCCACAAACAACAGGGCAGATTTCTGAAGCTAAAAGGCAATGCGTGAGGGGATTTTGTTTTTCATGTCTTCTGACTTTGCAAAATAAGTGTTTCTGCTTAAATATTTGGATTTTTTTTTCTTTCCTATACTTCCCAGAGAATTGATGTTCGCAAATTTACCTCATTCTAATGCCCACTGAACAGAACATGACAGCAGCCATCATCAAAGCAGACAGATTTCTGCACATGTAGAAATGGCTGCGGGACAGTGATGAAATTTCAGCATCTACATGCCTCCGCGATGGTTATTAATTCCCTTTTGCCAGACTCATATTTTTCAAGAAAATTAATTCTGCTGACTGATTTGCTTTTGTAATAACCTAATAGTATGCCACTACCATGCTCACTCGCCTGGAACTGATAGGGAGAAGAAAATATCGATTGAGAGGTCCTCACCGCATGGCTACAGATTTAATGGAGAGATTTAAATGTGTTCTCGTTTTTTTTTCATACAAACTTCTTCATAATTAGAAATATAATAACAGAATTCTTTTAAATTAAAGTATAAACAACACCAGATGGATATTTGAAACACGGAGCCAGACAGAGAGCAAGGAATAAAGTCTCACAACAAGGCTAAATAATAAGCCAGAGAATGCAAGGTTAAGGAGGAACACGGTGTTATGTTGTCAAAGGGGAGTGTTTGTTGAAATAATGACGCTCTTATGAGAGTTAAAGAAAAAAAGTGACAACAGCGCTGGCCTTTTCAGGTGAGGTATGCGCGTGACATTTCTCTCATCTGCTCTCTGAAGCCTGCTCAAAATGTGATGCCCATATGTTCTCAGCAGAACTGGCATCGCACTATATTTTACTCAGTTTGTGAGATGGAGAGGACATTTTGAAAACAAGCACTTTCTGGTTTGTCATTCACACACGCCCACGCACTCTGTTCGCTCCAGTCTCAACTCCATCTGACAATGTTACATCTATTGTTTGTCTTCTGAATAAACTAAAGCCTCATGCATTAAAAGAAAGTCTCGGGGCGGTTTATTTATTTATTTACAGACATGTATTTGTTGTTTTTTTAATAGCGTGTAATATGTCCCCTGTCAGATTTGGTTTGGGTTTCTTTTTGTTTTGTTTTTTTTTTTAGATTTTTTTTTTTTTCTAGGCCAAAAGAAGAGGGGGGGGGGGTCGAGAGAGGAGAGCCGACTGCTGGAGAGGTGGAGAACAAGATGCGTCAGCCCAGAATATTCCTCTAATGCAGTGGTATGTACTTGTGTCTGTACTGTATGCGATGCTGCCTTGTTGCACGTCACATTCTATGTATATACAGTCGAAGCACACTGAGCCGACACTGCTTTGTAAGCATTTTGCAACTCCCCAACAGATGTAGCCATTATATGCTGTAAAAACCAGACACACAGTGGAGCCTGTTATATCACCCCATACGTTTATAAAGGGAGGCTCTGAAGCCTGCGTGTTTGGGTTTACTTCTCAGTGTAAGGTGGGATAGGAAAAGACCATCACCACAGATAGGCTGGTGCTGATAGGCTGAGACTTCTGTCGATTAAACATGCTCCCCTGTGAGCCAGGTTGCTCCCACGGGGCTTTATCAGCACACAACTTCGCTGTTACTGTTCAGTCTCACAGCTCTCATCAACCTCACGTCCAGCAGCAGCAGGCGGCCGCCTTCAGTGAAAACGCTCTGATAAACTCATTGTATGGTATCTGCCCAGCACCAAACAACAGACTGGCTATCCAGCCCCATCACCAGGAAGGAGCATCAATATTTTAAGACTGTGCAAAGTCCCCAGATTACTTTAAATGCCACTGTTTTTTTTTATTCTTGCTTTCCGCAATATCTGTGCATGGCAGCTAGACTATGATTAAAGTTAACTCATTTTATTAAGTAACATGTAAATATCCCCGGTGTGGGATTGATACAGTCTCTTATTTGCATCCTGTAAACCTCACTTAAAATGCCTACCCAAGGCATCCTAACCAAAGGAAACTAAAATCTCTTCTTGTTCCATTTTTAGTATATGTAGCGTATATACATGGTCTCATTTGGAAGCTAACACTATGAAGTTTTTTCCCCAACAGTCAGAATTACTGTAAGCACTACTGTCATTGAATTATATAAGTTTTAGTACACTGAAATATTTTAGTTTAATCTTTGCCTGAATATTTTCTTGAAAAAAGATGCTGCAGATGACGAGAAGCAGGAATTTTTAGGTGGCAAACATAATGAGACCATATCATGAAGTCTCACATAATCTAAATCCAAAGTAGATAACACCCCCCCCCCCCCCCTCTGTAAAAAAAAACATTTTCTGAGGTTTTGTCACAGCAATTTCCAAAAAACAGTGACTGAATGTGTGATTATGATTGAGAACTCATCAACAATGCCTTTATAACAGTCTACCGTATGATGACAATGAGGGGTTAAAAACTGCTGTGGGGCTTTGGAGTGTCATTGACTACAAGACCCATAAGCCTCAGGTGAGATAGGCCAACCGCTGGCTCTTTAAATACCTCTTAACAACAGGAAATGCGTTCTTTGAGCTCAGGCTCTAGTTGGCTACCAAGGCCACAGCAACAGCATTGAAAGCTCCTATTGGCTCAAGTGAGGTGTCAATGGAAAGGTCAGGAGTTCATCTCCATCATGGCAGCTGCCACTTGGTTTGTTTATATGCAGAACTGGAGAAATTATGAATGACGTGGAGAAATATGAATGTTTGAAATGATGCAATGGCAGTTTGTGAATATCGGTGTGTGTTTGGACTAAATATTTCACTGGATAGAGATTGTCAGTGTGTGAGGAGTTAAATGGGAGTTGTGTAAGCTGTGATTCAGTCTGGATGATAATGCTTCACAGGTGAGTAATAATCTTTTTTTTTTTTTACCTGCTGTGGTGATTGTATCTTGAAGTGATCAGCATCAATGGCACCAAGAGGAGCGTAGCTTGTAAATGATATGTTGCATGAGTAGACCACTTACACCAAAGTAAACACAGCAGTTGTTTTACATGTAATCGTTAAAAATCACCATGGGAAGACCTGCAAATGGGCCTGATTTCTGATTTCTAAGTCTTTAAGAAAAGATTGTGGTATGACAAAAATGGTTGAGGTAGAATCAGGTAACAGGTTTCAGTTGTATACTCTGCTGACTAACTTGTGCTCTATCAGAGAAGGTTGCACACTCTTCAGACACACTGCAGTTTCCACAGCTCTAACAATTATTCCAACCGGCATCCAATGGCAGGATGGTCGCTGGTGTGTTGCTAAGTTGTGTAGCCCAGGCTAACTTGATAACAAAAGTAATTTCAGATCGTTTTAATATGCACGCTCTCATTATTCATGCTCTTAGTGATGTAACCAACCATTTCATTTCTTAATACTTTCATTGGTTATATTCAACTTCAGGCAACCATGTCTGTTAATGAGCTACCATCCATGTGACCTGCTGGTCAGAGCCAGGTGGCAAAGAGGAAGTGAGAGCTTCCAATGGTTTACATAGCAGACAGGACTGTACCATGTTGAGTAGAGTAAAGAGGGGGGTTTATTGTTTCAGGGAATAAGCTTTTTAAAGAACCCAAAACAATCTATACTGTTAATATTCTTGTGTTGGGACAGTTAGAACAATAATTTCATTGTTTTTAGTTTGTTGTTTTTACATAGAAATGTTTTACTGCCTTAATTGATTAGGGTCAGCACCAACTTTGGTTCATCTGTGGGAGGAGCTTCCTGTTTAAAAGCAAGGTGTTAAACCCTGAAACTGGTTTGGTTGGAAGGTTGTTGCTTGCTGCCTGATCACCATGGGCCTGGCCTAACTTTGTGTTTGTTGACTGAGGGGCTTCCTTTTGATTTTTTTTTTTTAAAAAGACTCCATGAGTTTGTGTTTTAGTTATTTTTTCACAATCTTACCAAAACTAGCCGGAACAACGGTCTGCCAACAAATACAACTACAATGTGTGGTTATCACAAAATCCCACGGCACACTTGAATTTGCACCACACGAACACCAGTGAACCACTGCATTAGACCTGTGTCTGCATCCTGTTACCTGTGGCCAGGTACTTAGATTGGGCTAACTCTTGTATTAACAGTAAGAGCACTGAAAGACTAAAAGTCTTAAGTGAAAGTACAATTTCTCCCATAAAAAAAATGACTCATGTAAAAAATGAAAATAACCATTTGAGAAACCCTCTCTCATAAAAGTGAAAAAAGGTTTATAAATGACTCAAAGTACAACTTATTTTCAGTTTTAATATTCTGTAGGATGTGCAGACTGGTGACAATTAATAGAAAAACAGCACCTGTTGATAAAACTTTTTTAATGAAGTAGAGCAGGTGCTCTAATTTATTTAATTAGGAAAAAGCTTGTACAAGTGACACATGAGTGAACTGCCACTCTCGCTCAATCTCTTTCTTGTCATAGCTTTGATTGTGCTAAAAAAATCCAGCTCGACCCAACATGAACGGCACATTCTGTCCAAGCGCGACCTGAGCCTGAACCACAGCAGCAGTTTTAGTCCAGAGCCAAATTACAATCCCAAATTTCCACTGTAAAAATGTTCAAAATTGTATTTTACATTTTCTGTTTTTAATATTAAACCATTTGTTGCAAGCTGAGGATGAACATGTTTCCTCGCACCACTTCCTCTATTCTTTGTTTTGATAGTAGGGTCGACAGAGCAGTTGTGTCCCTTGGTGCATTTAGTGTGCCCGGCAGTCCACGGTAACATGGTGTGCACATGATTACCACTCTTCATTGTATGTTATCGCCACTAGTGCTGGGGAAGTGGAAGCAAACACTGCCAACCAGGTTGCCTTGCTGCCCCATCTTTGTCTTCCTCTCATTTTCCATCCTTCTCTTACATGCCCTCTCGCTTTAATACCTGGTTCTCCACTATATTGCTTCGTTGTTTTGACGCTTTCCACCGTTAAATTGGTGAAAACCCACTCTGATTCAAGCACAGAAGTATGAGCAATTACAACCGGGCCTAGCAGGCAGAGGATCAGAGCTCTAATCATAATCTCCAAGATTAACATGACACATGAATATGAACTTAGCTAACATAAGCTAGCTAACCTACAGCATATAAAGCTTACTCCAACGTAATTTCTCAGGTTAGAAAATGAGTTTTTAAAAGCCTATATCTCGATGTTTTTTTGGGAGGCACAGCACTTCATCATGTAATTGTTGTCTTTTTTAGATTTTGGTATGAAAAGTGTGGTCGGGGATTTGCACTGGAAGCCGGCTCTTGTTCAGTTTTGCTCCGTCATCACCACATCGTAGTTAAAGACAGGTGGTGCTTTTTCTTCCAGGCAGCTGGCAACCTGGCATCTGCAGTGGTGGTGCTCCTCACACACTCTCTACATTTACATCAGACTTGTAACTGTCATGATCCTTTTTATTTGTAGTCTGTTATCTTCAGGACTTTGTTAACTGGGTTTTGGTTTTTCTGTATGTGTTTTTTCCTTGCTTCATGTTTAGTTTTATTCCCCTTAATTGGTTCACCCCTCATGTCTCATGTCTGGTTTTACTTCCTGCCTTTGTGTGTTTTCCTACCTTGGTGATTGTCTGCCCTGCCCTGATTTGTTTCACCTGTTTCTCATCAACCCTGCTGTCACCTGTCCCTCCACATCTCCCTGCTCTCCTTGTGTATTAAGTCTTTGTGCTCACCTTGTCTTTTGGCAATCATACTCAAGCACAGTATGAATCAACTGTAACTGGATGTTTAATGCAGTGATCGTCAAACTTTGCCAAAATACATCCTTAAACTTTTCAAGCATTTCGCCCAGACTTTTCCTCCTGTCAATCATCCACAGCTGCCCTGCCAATATATAAGACTTCACCTTTGTGTGTGTTTTCACAACTCTTTTCCCTCCCCTGCTGATTTTGGAGCAAATGATTTCCCACACTGTGTCTGTGAGACACTAGCTCCAACAGAAAACAGAAATGTAGGAGATGTAGCTTCTTCTGAGGGGGGAAAAAAACACTACAGGGAGGCTCAACACCCTCCCCCTCATCAGAATGTCAACAGGACATGTGCATACCTTCAATTGTCTTTATAACACTCCAGCTGCCTAACATGTTTTTACCCTTCACGGATCTCAGACTCTGAACAAGAGAGCCTTTTAAGTGCTTCCCCCGTCAAGTCTAATGCCTATGCTGTGTTTACACCTAAAACACTCCCCTTCACCCCACAATCAGAGATGGTTTCTCAGTGCACATCACCAGAAAGCTTCCTCTGTAATATAGCAGCGTAAAGTTTTATATTGGAGGTTACACGAGGTGAGTGTCGAGCGTTTTGTAATAAAAGACAAATAAATTGTTCACGCTGGAACAACAGAGGAAACACGGGAGCTGGTTAACAATCAGATTTGTTTTTTTTAGGATTAGAAAACACCCGGCAATGCAGATTCATGCCCACAAACGTTCAACAAAAATAGTTTGGGTGCTTCTGGCTTTGGGAGCTTTGCAGTTGATGTTTTTTAGAGTTCAGCAGTTAGTGAGTATCTAGAGGGTAGATTTACAACTCTTTCCTTTGATTTAGTGTTTGAGTTATTTCTAAGTCCTCACTCCTGTGCATGCACGACACACACTCGTACACATGCCCGCGCGCACACACCCCTAACATTATCAGGCCTACACAGAGAATGTGTTTACTCCCAAAACTCCACTGGCTCCCTCAGCTCAAATATTTAGACTGAGAGTCTCAAACTCTTTCCTTTGAATTGAAGTAATTGGTTGGCGTTTGAATCAGGATTTCACAGGCAGAAGATTGCTGCGCAGTGTAGTGCCGCCCAGAGAAGGACCGTATGGGCTTACTGATGTGCAGTGTGTGTGCACATATACGTACATGTGTCCAGCTTTATTAGTATTCTATCAGTAGAGCCATATGAAAGTGTCGACTCCCTCTTTTAAAGTCACTCCATCCTCTCTTTTCTGCCGCTCGCTTGCTCTCTCTCCCCTTTCTATGCAAAGGTCCTCAGTGTGCCCCGTGGGCAGCTATTAATGAGGAACTATGTGGTGAGTCTTATTAAACCTTAATGACAGGCAGGCACCTGCCTGGGTGTCAATATGAGTGTGGCTCAGCCAATGATCAACACAGAGAATCTCTAATCCACAGTGTGGAGAAAAAGGTCTCCTGTCAGGCTGGATCCCTCTGTTATCTTCCATCTGAGGTCTGCAGAGAAACAGGGAATTTGGAAGTCATATAAAATATTTGATGGCACACATATGCTGTTGTGAAGTTTACCGTCTCTGATTTGAATTGTCTAATGCACAGATTGAGAGCAGAACACGGGGCTGAAATGTGAGGTCAACGCGGGAATGGCAAAAACTGCAGTTCTTAAAATGGCATCTTGAGGCCAGCTCCAGAAGCGAGTCAATCACCATAGACCCTCCCTCCCATGTTAAAATGCCTAACTTTACAGCAGAAATAAACATGTTTACAGCCTGGTACAAAAAACAGTTTGGTCTCCTAGCTAATTCCAACATTCATGATAACGGTACAGGAGATGAATTTTTATGTAAGTTACGCATATTTAAGGTCCGGGTCACTTGACCGATAGGCTGTTAGTGAGGTGTTACAGTCTCCGCGTCACATCCACCCCTCACTCCTACACAGCTTCAGCTTTTCATCCAAATATGGTCACTTCTGACCCCCAAAAACAAGATGGTGGCGGCCAAAATGTAAAATGGCAGTTCACAAACCTATGGGTGATGTCACGGTAGTTATGTCAGTTCTTTTACACAGTCTACAGAGCAGAAGACAGATTGTGTAGGTCCCACAGAAAAATAAATAAAGCCCCACTTCCACTGAGCAGTGCGGTACAGTTCAGTTTGGTATACTTATTTTCTGTTTCCGTTATGAAAAGTTGTGGATGGTACCAATGGAACCATTCCATACCTTCCCCATGTTTGGTCCCCCCTCTGTTGGGGTACCTAGCACACAGATCTGGTACTAAAGGTGGAGCTGTGAGCACTGCAGTCTGATTGGTCAGTAGCGGAGTTGCAGCTGGTTTTGAAGCTCATGTAACCACTGTTCATACTGTGGAGAGTTTTACATATATTGGTAAACTGTAATTATAAAATGAAAAGATGTTTTGCTGCCTCTTACAGCAGCTGGAGTCAGAGAAAAACTGCCTGGGCTGACTACAGGCACCTTTTGTTCTCTTATTCAATTAATGAGTTGACGACATGAATCCATCAACACTTCTTTGACCTTTTTTACCTAAGTTTTTATTGTCTCTCTTGAATGACATACACTTTTAGTCCTGAGTAGATCTTGAACGGTGTATTTTCTAATTCTCACTCAGAAAGAAAAGCATTGCTAAGCATCATTCCTGTGGGCTCCAGCAACACTAAACCCCTTTCACTGCAGCCTGTTCAGTTTAGTTCTGAAAATCTTGGCGTGCAACACCATTCTGTGGACGATAAACAATGTGCAGACTGAAAGGAGGAAATACAGTGAGTGCTGGATGGAGCAGTGATTGACAACAGTGGCCCTCGTGAAAGAGTACTGTTTGCGGTGGAAATGCTAGGGTCTAGGTACCATGTCTGAAGGGTTACTGTTGGTTCCAAAGGCACCATACTGAAAGTGTTTGGTGGAAACAGAGCTTAAATGTAATGGAAGCTAAGATTTGACAGCTCCATATTCAGCTCATTTAAGAGAAGACATGGACAGCCCTTTAGTCAAAGCCTAAGGCAGATGAAGGTTAGACACACTGTACAGCACAAAAGTGTTGCAGGAAGAGCTTGACCATGTGTCACTCACATTTAATCTCTTCCTGAGGCAGACCCTGGTGAGTTTGGTGCATATACTCTAAAATACTTCTGGCCTTGTAAACCTTCTTCCTGAAGAGTGTACTGTATTTGGTGTAGACCTTATCTGCCAAACACTTCTAAAGTACTTCTAAAATAGAACAGAGGTGTGCCAGTTCTCCATGGTCGTTCTTGTATCCAGTTTGCCTCTCAATGTGGCTGACATTACATAATCTAATCTCACCAGACTGCTACTGTACCATCACGCCTTCTCTTCCACTTTCCCTCGGTCCCACCCGTGTCTGACTGATGATGTATGCCCAACGTCAGGTTGTAAACTATGACCTATTAGTGGTGATGAATGGTCACAGGGCACTCTGACTCCCTGTGTTTGCTGCAGCTGAGGCTTACTGTTGGGTTATTTCAGCTGCGTGTGTGCTGCCCTGAAAATGTATATCACACGCAGTCACATAAGCAGATAAGGGAGCTAAACATGTAATTAACAGGGCTTTTACAGGGAGAACACACAGCACTGAAGCCCTGTTTACACGTACACGGGTATTTTTAGAAATGGAGACATATCCCTTCGTTTGTGCCCTCTGTTTAAACGCAGACGGAGAATTCGCCTCTGAAAACGATTCATTCTAAAAACTCCGGCCAGAGTGGAGATCTTGGAAAACTCCGGTTGCACGTTTGTATGTAAACTGAGCAAGACGGAGAAAACTCAGGCAGCAGACGTCACAGTATGCGACAGAACTTGCACCCGTGTCAAAAGTTCGACCTATGTTTACATGTTGCTATGGTGATAATGGATGCCTTCAGAGTAGCAGAAACAAGAAAGAGGAAGTGATTCGTTGCTTCAGCTTCTCGTTACACTGCCACCTACAGTTTTGGAATGTCATACATACACGGGTTGCTGTAAACGCAAAGTTTTCTGTTAACAAACGTGTGCACGAAATTATTTTTGAAAACAGAGATGGTGAAATGTCCGTTTATGAAAATAGCCGGCTACGTTTAAAGGTAACATAAGTGTGCAGTTGGTCATTCAGATGGCCAGAAGGTTGAAACCGCTTTGATCCAGTGGGGTATCAGTAGTAGGGTTGTTTTTGGTTTTGTCAAGACCTCGATTTTTAACAGTTACTACTATGATTATGAATAAAAATGTCAAACCAAACATATTTTCCAATACTTATTTGTCATTTTACCTATATACATGGACAGACTATGAGCACAGATATGCAAAAGGCCCAACCACCTCTCCTACACAGGAGCAAGACACAAACTTTGTGGTGGTTTTGCCTCTTTCTCTTGTTGTTGTGGTTGCAGTTGTTGTGGTGGTTTTTGGTTGTTAGTTGTTTTGGATGTCATTAAGCATGTGGTTTCATGTCTTTCTGATAATTTTGCATATCTTTATAGCCATTTTGTGTCTCTGAGTTCTTTTTTTCATGTTCTTTGGTTATTTTGTGTCTTTTTATGGTTGTTTTGTCCATGTTTTGTAATTATTTTGTGTCTCTTTACAGTTCCTTTGCATCTCTTTGTGATCGTTTTGAGTCTCTTCTTGATCAGTACGGTTTTATTCGAGTGATATTTTACAGATAAAGGCCAAGGCAGCCACCTAGCTCTTTTGGCCCCTGTTTCTGTGCACCGTAGACCCTGTTCTGTAATGCATCCACAGCTATATTGGCATGCTTTTCATAGGTTGATCATGTTTTACCATTCCAGTATAGTGGCTTGTCATCTCAGCTAGAGAACACTAAAGGAAAGAGCTAATAATAATAAGTGTTTACCTCATTTAACTTCTTTTAGTTTGACAGTCAAGCAAGGCGCACTATTTTTTAGCACATTATGAACAAGGGCAGTGTAAAGTGCGAAGGCACACAAATGGATATAAAAAGCACCTAAGTGTGAAAATACAGTTTACAGAGCCAGAAAAAACTAGTTGAATAAAAGAATGCAGTGGTACACAAAGTTTTTAGTCTTGATTTATAAGAGCTGCTGCAGATGTCAGATTGTGTTTGTTCTGAGATGTGGTGTGCAGGAACTTAAAGAAGCTTCACTGGGCTTTGTTAAAACAGCTGGAACACAAACTGGTCCCAGTCAACCTGAGGGGTCTAAATGGTTTTAACACAGAGCCAGATTTATAGATATTTTGGCTGTAAATCGTTTATTAAAAAAAGTAACAGTGCTTTAAAGGAAAAATGATCCTTTGAACCAAACAATATGTAGCCAGTGATGTGAGAACTCCACGCTGCTTTCTTAAGACCAGATCAGACGGAGCCCATTTTAGCAGCCTAGGGCAGCTTTTGTATTGGTTTTCAATGAGTGAAGTGTATTGCTCGCTGCTTTTGGGTTGTTGAGCACCTTGCGTTGTTTTTGCAGGAGCACCCTGAACACCTCGAGCTGAAAACTTCAACTCAGAGAGGAAAAGCATCCGACTTCATTACTGTTTCTTCCCATCGTCCAATCAGATGAACTTCTGCCTTCTGCAGTGGCCATGACAACAAGTGGTAACGTACCATGCTAGGCCAAATTGTAGCTCACTTTTATCGTCCCAGTACGAGGCAAACTGCAAGACATATCTGCACAAATTACAGCCTTGAGAACTTTCTAATGTTTTACCAACTGTAATTAGGCCCAACGTTTGACAGCAGATTGTCAAACTGTCAACTTTTCCTAAAATAATCCTAAAACTGACCATCATCCAGGCGAAGCTCCAGGACCAGCTGGTGGTACTCCCTGTGATTTCTGTTTCTGAGGGTTTCATATACCCACACGGATCTCGCTTCCCATGTGTCAAGTCTCCTGGTGCCCTCCACCTGTCCATTTTTATGCAGATTTTAAGGTACAGATCTGTGAATTTGCTTCACAGCAAAATAACGGCAAAGCTAACGACAGGTGGTTCGGTGATTGCCTAGCAACACTCAAAGACACTGATAGGGACATGCTTCAACAACAATAAGATTGCAAAATGCGACCCTGCCTGATCTGAACCATACAGTACATAGGCAATGCATTGATGTGAGAACTCCACTCTGCTTTCTTAGCCTTAGAACTCCAGAAACCTTAGAAGACGCCATTTCAGTTATCCAGTATGCTAAAAATAAATGCCTGGAAGACCTTTTCTTTGTCTCACTGTGACCCAAGCCATGTAATTCCTGCTACACTTTAAGTTAAGAGTGGGCACATTCTGTAATTGTCGTAATGTGGCTGATAGGAGGGCGACCTTGTAAGGCCTTTGTTACTGGAACAGCCAAAGCACCACATCTCCTGCAAAGACGCCAATTCTGGCACTTGACACTCTGATCCTTCTGAAAGTTTTTCATCTTTTCCACAGAGACATGAATAAATAAATACTCTATAACTACATTCTGGGTGTTTTCAGTTTCCCCAACAAGGCACGGGCTGTATATTAGAGGTGTATCTTTCTTGTTGGTTTACCTGAAGAGCTGAATCAGTCATGGTAAGTATCAGATGTGCTGCATAATGTTTGGATTTTTTAAGAACCTCAGGCCATGCATGGAATTATTCTAGCTGCAGGGTTTTAAAGCCATTGAAATATTTTCTGAGTTTTTATGGTAGTCAGATGGACACAGTTGGATTTCTAAGGGCTTTTTGATCAAAAAGAGTTTTTTTATACAAAGAGACTCTTTTTCAGACTCAACGGAGGAGTACACTCCGCTTCAAATGCCAGATGGTCAAGAAGATTGTCCCTGTCTAGAGTCCCTGCTTGTGGGAGATTCGTGCCAGTTCTCTACATCCCAGCAGGAGTGAAGAGATCTGGCAGGATTATGCATGCCCAGAGGTAGATGAACCAAAGTACAAGCAGTCATGAAGGGCTATTTCCTCCAGAGGTTGTTTTTTCAGGTGGCCAGGTGTATTTCCAAGAGCCTGAGGATGTTTAGGCTTACCCTGACCAGGGTATCACTCTCAGATTAGCACCCTGAATCTCAGGGGTGTCTCTCTAAAGATTGATTCAGCAAAGGATCCTTCTCCACCCAAGTATGTGTGTGTTTGAAGACAGAAAATGTGTGTGTTTGAAGACAGAAAATGCATAATAAGTGTTAAGTTCTCCCAGGGTTCACTGTGCCACCTCTACTCATAACAGCATAACAAATAGGTTTAATTTGGTGATTTTTTTTTTTTTTTTTTTTTTGGGCTGGGCGCGGTGTGAAGAATCAAGTCTCTTAATACATGCAGCATGGAGAGAAGACTCACAGCGTTCTCTGACAATCTTTAAAATGTGCAGACCTTTATACAAAATCTCAGCCCTGATCTTAGGTCGCACCTACCTGCTACATTTGTAATTCAAAATTGCCCCCCCTTCCCAACAAAAGGTTAAGGACAGACAGGAAACTTCCCCCCTACCAAGTGATCACCACCTCCAGATACAAAGAATTGCCTAACGATAAAGATTTCTTAATTCCCACAGGTGTCTATTATACTGGAATGATTTGTAATATTCAGTTCACTCTTTTCTATTTCAATGAAATTGCTACAAGAGTCAAGTCTCAGAAGTGTCAACACCATTTCTTTTTACTCCTCAGAGAAACTGCAGTAACTCTACAAAAAGCTCAACCCAATCGCCAAAAAAAATGTTGGATATGTTACATTTGCACATTTTAACATGTCAGATGTGCTGACACTTTTCACCAACACTGTGGTTTACATGGTAACGTTTAGGCACAAAAAACACTTGGTTATGGTTGGGGAAAGATTATGTTTTGGCTTAAAGCACCACATTTGGGGGCATGACCCTGGCAGAAATAGCAGCCATGTCTCCTTAGGAAAACAATCATTTTTGTGCTACTATCCTGGAAGAAAAAGCAGTGGTGTCTCAGTAAAAGACAAGTGCCTTTCGTGCCAAAACAGCAATGGGTTCCTTCAAAACACTCCGATCTGGTGTCTAAACAGCCTCTAGGAACACAGCAATGACTCGCCAGATCACATCCGGTTTTGTTTGTTGGTCCCTAACACTGGTCCACAGCTTGGCAGGCATTTCACCTAAGTGACACACCATCCACCATCCCCTCCAGCTCCTAATGACAAAGTCAGTTTACATGTTACATGACTTTACAAATGGTCATATGTATGACTGCTATGTTTTTACCAATTCTGGATTAAGGTGATTTGTTGTACATGAATCCATCTGCACATTGTTTGCACATGTTAAACACTGTATATCATAGTGCACTGTTACAAACTGTAAAGCCCTCACTCATCACTATGCACTTTATTCCAGGGCTGGTTGGCATAGGTCTACGGTTGCAACACACAGGGCTTGTTTGAGGGGGATATGGGGGGTTGTCAGGTGTTGGCTGCAGTCAGCGAGACGTCACCGGTACCAGCTTGAGGGCAGGCAGCCCGGCTTTTGGACCTGCTTCTGAGAAGGTCCATATCTGGCGCAGCTCTGCATGGCAAGGCACGTCTAAACTGATAATGGAAACGCGAATCAGCGCAGCCTGGCTTTACTCTGCACGGCCAAGTGTGAAAGTAGAAAAGGCCCACAGTATTGTACGTGTGCTACTGCCACAATCTCTTATCACAGATGGATTTAGCATAGCACGTGCAACTTATAGACCGATGTCGCACTATAGACTGATAAAACGGACAGATTACACAGAGAAGCAGCTCTGCGTCTCTCTGAGTGTTGCTGGAAAACTTGTGAGTGGGGTGGAGCTGTGCAGAGAGTATGAGAGGAGAGAGATGCACACTGGTATGCATTCTGTAATGCAACTTGACCCTATATCGATTTAATGGTGCTGTCTGAATCTATATCTTGTTTATATATGTATGGTACATAGTCGTTATATCGCCCAGCCCTACTTGGCCATCTTTGACCTTTCGTAGGCTCAGTCACTTGTATTTGTTTATTTATAAAGCCATACCGGGTAAACTCGCTTCGTACATTTGTACTTTGATTGAACAGAGATCTGACTGTGGCTCCAGTCTGAGATCTCAGGACTCAGGTATGTTGTCTGTTCCTCGTGCACAGACTGAGGCGGGAAAGAGTTTATGTGCTCTGCTCCTCTCACTTGGCATACCCTTCAAAAGGAGTTGATACTTGGTGTCTTTGTCTGATTTTAAAGCTCTCATTAGTTCAAGGATGAATGAGTCTTCTGGTTCTTGTCATTGTGCGTAGGTGTTCTAATATTTCTACATTACTGTATATCTTGTTGTTTGGCTGTAACTTTTTGTGTTGCTGTCTTGGCCAGGTCTCCCTTACAAAAGAGTTCATCTCAACAGGACTTCTCTGGTTAAATTTGGGATTTGCAGCCTATTCGTAGTTTGCGTAAAGGTACAATGCCAATGTTTTCTTCTGGCACCGGGGCTGCAAAGCCACAGGAAGTGTTTTACTAATGCAAATGAATTTTGTAAAGCCCCCTGAGGCAAATTGTGATTCGTGGTTGTACTATATAAATGAAATTAAGCTGAAGTGAAGTAACCTCATGTAGATAGCTAAGGTCCTACAACTCTCACTTGACATAAAAAATATTACAAAATGGATAAAAACTATATATGACACTGTGAAAATGGTTCATCAAATGCATTTGAAATGTTTTATTTGGCACTTTAGGTTAATATTGATCAAGCTACATTTTTAAATTCATTTTTTTGAATTCTATTACTGACATTGAGAAATCACATTATACAGCACAGAGACGGTTTTGCACAATACAGTCTGTGTACACAAGAATGTAAAAGCAGCCACACCCAGGACACTGTGTAACCCTGTCGTCTAGAATAATGTTTATATACTCCTTTTGCAACAGCAAGTATATGTTGAAGGAAATGTAATGCCACATGGATTACTTTTTCGATATAAATGTAGTTTCTAGGAGACAGGTTTGGTGTGTGTGTGTGTGTGTGTGTGTGTGTGTGTGTGTGTGTGTGTGCTCTGCAGGTAGGTACAAGATTCATTTTATTTGTCCATAGAAATCGCAGTGCTCTAGTCCTCTTCCCTGTGACATGCCAATCATAGCAAATCCCCAGCTGAAGCAGTTATAAATCCTTTTGACCTTAAATGCTGTTGTAGAAATGTATGAGATGAGGTCATCTCAATGCGACCTAACCCAACATCTAGCCCTGGACCTACTTGACCCTTCGCTACAGACCGAAAGACCAGTCAACCAGTGACCTTACTCAACCTCTGCCACTGTAAGCACAAGCATGATCAATATGTTTGATACTATGTTAGCGATGTCCATATGTGTGGGCTGCAACACTGTGCTGCAACATGGGGTTTGAGAGTGGAATAAAAGCAAGACCGGGGTTTCGACTTAGCATCTGGTGTCATGACAACCCCAGGGGGACGTTTTGACAGGGGCACTGACAATGATACATCTGTGACCTTTCGGTTTCTCAGATAAAAATGAATAAATGTTGTGTCCTACACAGACATGATGCAAAGAAAATGCTGTGTCCTACACAGACATGATGAAAACAAATAGTGCAAGACAAAGTGCTCTGTCTCATTTATGAAACTTTATTTGGTTTTGTTAGATTTCTAATCCGAGGACAAACCAGACGTGTCCGCAAAATGAAACTTGTCAAAATTATTTTGTGGAATTTTCCCTCTGCATATATCATGGATCAATGTCACTGAATTGAACTTACAGCTCAATACAAAAACACTTTGGGTCCACCATTAATTCATTTTGAAAACTGCATTGCAGAGAG
This sequence comes from Cephalopholis sonnerati, assembly GCA_019142605.1. NCBI lineage: Eukaryota > Metazoa > Chordata > Actinopteri > Perciformes > Serranidae > Cephalopholis > Cephalopholis sonnerati. The sequence goes on along the minus strand of JAGQAX010000002.1, from coordinate 10,732,771 downwards.
GATCATATTAATCTTCTCTATGACAGTAAATTAAACGAACACTGTATATGATATGAAAACATAGAAAAACAAGCAGCAAACACAAACTGTGCATTACAATTTGAACATTTTACATATAGACCCTTTCAGGGCCGATGCAACAATTACGTCAGTTTGTTAGCTGGAGGCTAAACACAACTCTCCACCACAGGGCTGTGGGCTACATAGGAGTCTTCAAATGTCAGCATGTTGTGTTATTAGGAGCCAGAATAGAAGGAGTCATGGCTCAAAACTTAAATATATCACATACCAGTTCCCACTGATGGTCAACAAAAACAAAGGCGATTATGCAAAAACGCGATAAAACAAAAGGACAGGACGGAGGTGATCATCAGAAATGCTGCATGTGTAGCACACACTTCATATCAGGAGAAGAATAAGAAGAATATTTGAATTCTCTGTAACGCAAACGTTAGCTTCAATAGCAAAACAAACTGGAGGAAACCGTTCCTGTCGTTGTCCTCCTTTGTAAAACTGGCATAGTAATCAACCACAAAGCTTCCTGTGACATCATCCATCCACTGAGTAAGAGCATACAGGTCGGCCAGTCTGGTCCGGTTGGTCAGTGTTAATGCTGCGTTCCATTTACCTCGGAAGTCGGGCGTCAGAGCTGGGAATGACGTCACAACCGAGTTATCAGTGTTCCAGTTACACAGTTGGAAAAAGTTGCCAAACGGGTAGAAGAAGTCGGAAAACAAGATGGCAACGTCTACAAAAGCGATTCTCGCGCTTGCTTGTCCGAATATTAGTGCGACAAACACTAGTCAGAAGTGCTAATAAACGGAATATTACAGGAGCTTCTACTTGACTGTTTACACCCGGGGCAGCCATCTTTGATTGTCAACTCGGGGGTGGTGAGGATTCTCCGACTTTCCGACTCAGAATTCCGACTTCAGGGGGTGTTCCAGTTGAAATTTCCCACTCGGAACTCGGAAATCCCAACTTCCCAGTACAACTGGAACGCACCGTTACTTATTCAAATAACACTAGCAGTCCCGGAGAGTGAGTGACCTGACATGGTGCGTTTGTAAATTCAGTCTTAAATGAGAGCCCTGTTGGTCGAAGAAACAAGGCATTATACTTCGATATGATATAACCCTAATCACACATCCACTCCGCTTGGTGCTCTGCTTCTCCGTCTCCCTAGACAGAGTTCCCGGAGTGCACTCTGCCACTCCGAGAGTGCAGTGCTCTGGATAACCGAACGGTATATTCCGACAGTGCTACACATGTACGAACTGTCCAGTTTGGGCCAGAGTGCTCTCCGACACTCAGAATGACTATTCGTGAATGCACCACTTGTATCACCTCGATTATCTAAAACAAGCCAACAGAACCTGCTAGCTATATCTGTGGAGAACTGGTTCACCTCCAGCTAAGCCCTGCCCACCAAAAAAATGTCATACTGTTTACTTATAGTAAACGGGTCTATAATACATGAACAAAACAGTTTTCCAGTGTTAGACATACTCCATCTTTGTTCTTACAGCAGCTGACTAGCCTTTCTGCTTTTATGGCTAAGATACGAATTTCTGAAAATGGCCCATCCCAGTTTCTCCCACTCCCACTTCAAGTAGAATCTCTCTTCCCTAAAAATTTTTCCTTCCTGTCTGTAACAGTTCTACTCCAATGAGTCGCCCACCACTACACTCAACAAGCTGCTTCGGGGCATTGATTGGATGACCATAAATTAGTCACGTTGGCTCAGTGCAAATAGAATACATACATAACCACATTATATTATATTATATTATATTATATTATATTATATTATATTATAACCACATGTATTATTTTTTAGCAGCATCAACAAAAACATAATAAATAGGTATAATTTGTTTGTCTGTTGTACTGGACAGGATTAGACTGTACGAGTGTACCTTAAAGAAGCTTCTAATTGTATATTTCATTTCAGTATTTACAGTCATGATTGCAGAGTAATTAAAGATTTTTTGGGCTTTTTGGCTTTAATCAATAGGACAGGTATTATTAAGGGTGAAAGGGGCTGACATGCAGCAGAGGGCCGCAGGCTGGAATCAAACCCACCATCCCTGCAACAAGGACACTGCCTTTAAACATGAGACACCTGCTCTACCCACTGAGTTATCTATTCCAATCAATAAAGGACCTGTAAAATAAATGTTCCTTGTAACATCAATGCATCATATATTCCTGCACATCACACAGATATTGTCCAAATCATTTTTGATGGTAAACCAGTGACCATGGTCAGTTATCTATCTTGATCTATTGACTTCATAACTATGCAGCAAGGTGGATAAATTGATTAGTGTATTTTAGTTGTGAAGCCATTACATTATTTTCTTTGTTTTCTAGAGACGTGAATGTGAGACGTAGGTACCAATTATTGCCAGCCTTTAACATTTCAATGACATTTCCTAACAACATAACTGAGATCAGTTGTTCGACTATAATTTAGGAACGAAAGAGAACATCTTCTTACGTACAAAAAATTGTCTTGGAGACTAGCACGTACATTTGTTTTGGAAGTAAGTGAAAGACAACTTCTATCTAGTCTCTCAACTTTATATACAATACCATCGACTGCCTGGTGCATGCTGGTCATCATGCTCATTATCACAGAAAGCTTTGCAGTGTTTGCTTTACTCAACAAATAAAGTTAAAGTTAGCTTCATTCAACAAATGTTAGCTAGTTTCATTTTAGCCAACAACAGATATTCATTCATTACAAACACGTCTTGCAATGCATTTCATAAATAAAATTACATACCTGTTGAGGAGGATGTTACGACCCAAGAGAAAGAGAAGCAACATGAAATCCAGTGTTTTTGGTGAAATGTATTAATTAACAAAGGAAGTTAGGACTACAGTTACAACCAAAATGTGACATGTGTACATCCACCACGGCTAATTTACACAAGGACAGCACACTAGTTGGGGTATAGCGAATTGTTACTATACGCTATGTCGACTAATTTAGTTTGAAAATATCTGGGGCTTTAAATCAGTTTTTACTCCAAGCATCACTATTTTTCTAAAAAGGTTCCTTTTGAAAACTTTATTTAAGACGTATATGGACCTCAGCCTTCAGTAATAGTCTCTAAAAATCTTTCTCAACCAGGATGGGCAGAGACTGGCTCCTGATACTACACATCTGTCAACCTTACTGACCTGAAATGCACACTCACACGCTAACGTGTTAGCTTATAGCTGCAATTCTGCTCATGAGGACTGGTGTTTTTATGGTTGTTACTGTTGCGTGTGTATTTGTGGTTTGGAAAATGTTGCAATTTTTCAGACAAAATGCACAGTAACCCCGCCCCCCTCCACACACACGCTCTACATGACGTATGTTATATTGTATGTGTGGGTTATACAGCAATGAATTCTATAGCTCAATGTGACAGAGCGCTACAATAGCTTCTGGCTGGATTCCATTCCCTCGCCAACCACTGCAGGTAGCCAAGGTGTATTGTGTGTGTGTGTCTGTGTGTGTGTCTATGTGTGTGTGTGTGTGTCTATGTGTGTGTGTGTGTGTGTGTGTGTCTATGTGTGTGTGTGTGTGTGTCTATGTGTGTGTGTGTGTGTGTCTATGTGTGTGTGTGTGTGTGTGTGTGTGTGTGTCTATGTGTGTGTGTGTGTGTCTATGTGTGTGTGTGTCTGTGTGTGTGTGTGTGTCTATGTGTGTGTGTGTGTGTCTATGTGTGTGTGTGTCTGTGTGTGTAGGTGTGTGTGTGTGTGTGTGTGTGTGTGTGTGTGTGTGTGTGTGTGTGTGTGTGTGTGTGTGTGTGTGTGTGTCTATGCTGTGTATAAATCAGTCAGCACTAGTGAATGAGCTACTGCCAGCAGATGAAGGGACACATGAGTCTCTGGCCACATGAAAATATGATGCAATAGAAATCTAGCCATAGGTAAGCTGGAGAGAGACCTTTTGTTGGGATGTGAAGTGTCCTTTTTCTTTTTTCGGGATGGAGTATGGAGCACACACGGGTGGATATATGAATGGAGAACAATGGATTTATGGTTAAAATAAAGTTGAATACAAACACTGTTCAAAGTGACTTAAGTGAGACCCGAGCCTGGTAAACAGAACCGTAAAATACCATAAGGAGTTGCCCCTCCTCCTCCTCTATGATGGAGCCATTAAACTTGGACCCTCCATTAAATTATTCATAGGTCCTGTGAGAAGCCATAGGCTACTTCATCAGTCAGCTGTCCCATAGTAGATTAGTCTGTTGAATTTAAATACACCAGACTTCAGCGGGGCCTTTCATCAGTGAGATGTCTGATATTAGCTGTGTCTGATTGCAGCTGTGCCGCGTAGCCTTGTGCCACATTGAGTGTCAGGAGGATGCAGGTTAGACGATTTCACTGATCTGCAACTCCGTGCCATTCCAGGCTACTTGTACAAATGAATGGAACATGGCAGTGAAACTGGTCCCTGTAGATGAGCTTAATATGAGCTAATGTTTGTGTGTTCCTTTTTTTTCTTTTTGTCCTCACACTTTTAAATGAAAGGGAACAACATTTTAGCGTTACCTGAGACATTACAAGTTGCTTGCCAGTCTATTTCTTGGCCGGCAGCAGTGGCTTCCTGGAGTCTCCGCTGGCAGCCTGCCAGCCTCATGGTGACGACAGGACTCACACAACCCCTGAAACAAATGAAAACAGGTTTGTTTAATCCACAGCTACAAACCATAGTGTAAAAACAGACCAGATATAACCTGTTAATTAGTCTGCTCGAGACACGCTGACGGGCGGATCCTGGAGAGAGCTGTTTCACACTGTTTCTAGTCACTGTGCCGAGTTCGCCTGCTGGTTAGCTTTATATTTACTGTACAAACATGCAAGGCGTGTTGATCATCTTGTCTAACTCTCAGCAAGAAGTGTTTTTCCAAAAAAGTTGTTATTCCTTTAAAACTGCTTGATGATGATAATTATGAGAGTTTCCGCTTTGTAACACCTCACATCTGAGTTTGGATTTGTTAACCTGAGTACTAGTGCACTGATCATGTTTCAGTTTTATTTACAAAATTCTTTAGAAACTAGAAAAGTGTGCACGCCACATTTTTTTTACGACATTGCACAAATCAGATCAAGTTTTCCTGCTAACAGGTACTGTATGTGAGATACGGGGTTCATCCCAACACATTGATCTCGCATCCACGTTTTCCTAACTTGCGTTTGTTCCTCGCGTCTTAACTCCGCCCTCTTAAGGCACAGAGGAGAGATGCTAGGTTGAGAAGAACGGAGAGAAGAAACAAGAAAATATGCTTAATATACTGTCCTATCAATTAAAATACATCCTCTGAAGCGTCATCAATTGCTGATGACGGCAGCAGCTGATGACAGCTGGATCAGCTGTCATTAGGATTTACAGGCGTTATTAAGACCGATATAAACTTTTAATGGCGTTTGTGTCAGCACACACATAATGTATGTGTGTTATTTACCTGTACCTGTATTTATCGATATTCTGATTAAAGGTTCATTATTTAATAACCCAGAATATGACTGTGCTGTCTTTGGAACACTGGAAATAATTTATTAGGCCAAATGTTTCAGGAAAAATTGAAATTCTGTATCTCATCAACCAGACGCTCAGGAATGATCAGCCTCAGTGTGACTGAATGGAAATGACAATTACCGATGTAAAAGTGTTTGTCGCTGACAGACAGACTCTCTGACTCTGATTGAATTCATAATAAAAAATCTTTCCAATAAATGAAAAGTTTGTGCTCCTTTTCTTGTTTGGATTTTTAACTGGATGGTGAATCAGAAACAAAATACTAAACTTGTGATTGATACACTTGAGTTTTATCTCTTTTGCGTCTTCACTCCAGTTATGTTGTGATGTATCACATCAGTCCGATCAGTTGCAGCGCTGTGTTGTCCAGTCACTAACTGATATCCAACTGGGGTGTGTCACACAGTAAAAGACTTCCACGAAGGCTGCACTCTCTCCTCAACTCCTTAAACAAATGGAGACATCCTACATGGCGGGTGTCAATTGATTTGTGTGTCAAGTGATTGAGGAGGATAGAGGAGCCAAGGAGGGATATTGGGATGAACCCACAGATACAATATAATTAAGAGGATGAATGTATTTTTAATAACTGACACACAGTCACAAATCTTTGATCCATATCATTAGTAACTGGACTTTGAATGCTATTTGTCTGTAGGCTACAACACAACATAGTAGTAAATAACAAAATTAAATTAGACAAAAAAAGAAACAACCTACATCAAGGAAAAAATGACCAAATCAACAAAATCTGCAAGTCTACAAAATCAGGCAGGTAAAACACTTTACTTATGAAAGGCTTCTGGTTTGGTGTGACGCCACCAAAAAACTGGGTCATAGTTGAACCTCGGAGAACTGCACCCAGTGGAATTGTCTGTCCCAGCTCCCTTGCAGTCTAGATGGCGTAGACGCTATCAAAATGGGAACTTCACTTCTCATTATGCCTAACTTCGTTGGATCATAACATATAAGGTATAGAAGATGCTCTGCCTCAAAATTAGACCAAACATTTCTAAGGTTGTCAGTTTTTGAGCCAGGACGAAGACAAAAATGTGGCCTGCAACACACAGTAAGACTGAGCCTATTTCCAGGAAACTCGTGGCCCCTAAAAAAAGTGAGGAGTCAGCAGTCAGTGATGGTATAACACAGTCAAAACAGGTTTTTTAACAATTATGAATTGCTGCAACCATGAGAGGTCCTTGAGCATACAGTCACAAATGTGGATACAAAATATTAGGCTGATTGGTCCAGTAGTTTGCAAGACTAGCTGCAGACAGGGGGATTCAGACACACACATGGCCAAACCATGACAAACACAGGCTTCCTACCTGGCGCAGATAATAGGTCATTTTAAAGAGAAAAGAAGAGAGAACCAATACAAGCCTCCTGGTCATCGAAATCCAGTACTTGGGCAGTGACTTGCGCCGTCAGGCACTGACAAAAAAAGCTGTTCTATAACTGTCGTGGGCCAAGCAGTCAAAGCACAAACAGACAGGTTCAAAGTTCAAAAAGATGGATTTATTTTCCCCAAAAGAAAATAGATTTTACAAAGCAAATAACTGAAGGTAATGAAATCAGAGATATAGGGCCCTTTAAAAGAGGTCAACAAAATATATCTCTACTGAAAAATAAGGCTAACAGACCTAACAGAATGAGACACTGGGGCAACATATATACTGGCTGATCAGACCAAATTTAACACACAGGGGGAAAACTATATAAACAACAACTAAAACTAATAAAAAGAAACCCTAATCGCCCTTATAGTTTAGCGGCACTCGGTGGTGTCCGGGAAAATGTGGCCGGACAAGAGCAAAAGTCCGAGTAAGGCGGGCGGGCGGGAGGGGTGGTGGATGGGTCCAACAAACACCAGGTAGGGCAATGTCCACGTCCCATAAGATGCTTAAGCCAAACCCTGGTCTTTTTTCCTAAACCTAACCATGTGTTTTTGTTGCCTAAACCCAACCTCGTATATGGTTGTTGGAGGTTAAAAAAAAGAAATTCACGATGTTGTACTGTTGTAGTGTACTTATTTTGAAAGAGACTATATGTACAAACACAGACTTTCACCCAGGAGAGCGGTGTTTGTGTCCCGTAAGACTTTAAAGCCTCGTAAGACTATAAAGCCAAACCCTGTTCTTTTTTCCTAAACCTAACCACGTGTTCTTGTTGCCGAAACCCAACCATGTGCGTTAGTTGTTGGAGGAAAAAAAAACGTCAATTTGCGGTCTTGTACTGACATAGTGCATTTATTTTGAAAGACATTGTAAGTAAACGTTACATTTCCTGTGAAAACAGACATGTATTTTGAAAGAAGAAAAATGCATGTGACGAGGTCAGAGTGAGAATGTATTGATATAAGTACAGTTTTTTTCTGTTAAGCTATTTTGACTGAGTCATGTTCTTTGGAAACCACTGCAACAGTTCTTGAAGTGAATCCACTTTCACAACTGCCCTCTTTTAAGTTAAAAAAAAAAAAGCAACAGAGAAACTCCAGTTCACTTATGAAACTCACTGGACTCAATCATAATTGTCAGCAATTATGCTCTAATAGTGGAGATGGGCAGGTCCTGAAGCCTTTTGATGGCCTTTCTCTTTCAGAATCCAGCGTAGGTGGTTCCATTGTTCAATGCTCACTTTTCCCAGAACTTTGATTAATCACAGTATAGCCGCGGCATACAAGTCTTTGTTCAAAGTCTTTCCCTTCATGACAAACTGTCATTGTGAACATCGGCTATGTTCAGTTCCCCTCTTCAATTATTCAGTCATACATGTTAACATTTGCATACAGCATCATACAAACAACTGTGTTGGTGTGTGGCCTGGTGATGGATAAATATATAGAGATAAAAAAAATAAAAATAAAACATTACTATTTATTCCACAAAGGAAGAATAAATATCGATGCAGCCTTCACATGATGTGTTCCAAAAATTAGTTCAAACATATCACACAGCTGTTCAAAATAGGCTCTGGACATTCTGAAAGGTTTAGCCCAAGGGGATCTGGCTGTTAATATTTTTGGCCACCACAACCTTTTCACAAATGTCACACTATATGTGCTGCTGGCAGTGAGATGATGCATTATAATATTTAAGTGCTAATACGTAGTTGTGGGCTTTGGTTTCTCAGACAGCACGACATGGACTAATGCAATAGTGTCTGAGAGCTAAAACGGGAAGATCTACTAAAGTACTTAGGTTTTCATCAAGGTGTGAGTTCTGGAAATTACAGAGAGGATGTAAAATGGAAATGAGCTAAAAAAAAAAAACTGCATACAGGTACGACAGCTGTAACATGGCAAGCAAAGCCAGCAGGCAGAATGTAATGCATGCAATGTATTTGATGTATCGCCCACAACCAGATCTACAGGAATACAGAAAAGAAACAACCAAACTCCTGCCTTATGTCCAAATGGTGAACCCCCCTGCTCGCTACAAGCACACTAACATATGCTAAGACTTCTATTCGCTTCATATACAGTAATAAATGCCAAGCACAGGCTGATCTGAAACCAGGCTTACCACTAATTGTAATAAGTATAGATTTAAAACCACTAGAATATATTCAAATCTGTTATGCATAAATAAAAACCACAACTAAGACCTTGCATTTTAAGTGGATTAGAATCTCACATGTGACATGACTGAACATATGTCTTATGTTTACTCTTATTTTATTCTTGTTTTATTCTGTTGGTGCTAAACTGTAGTTAAATTTCACACTTACAGCCTCAACACAGTGATGATATATATATTTTATTTCTCAGATGTTTAACATCTTCAGTACTAGTGTTAAATACTGTAGCATCATGCACATTCTGTTTTCATTTTCATTTTTAACCCTTTGAAACCCGGAGCGACATCACTTTTCTTGTGCTGTGCTCAGATGCCTTTCGCAAGTATTTTTACCGTTTGAGTCCTGAGCAAAGTGGAGCAATTTCTTTCAAAAACATGGGGGGGGGGAGGCAATGAGCAACTTGGTAAGAAATGTCCCACAAATTACAAAAAATAAATACAGAAAAATAATAATTTAGAAAATAATAAAAAAAAAAATTATCAATTATCTTTTGTTTTTTACTGATTTCTTGCTGTTTTGGGGGGGTCATTTCTTTTGTTGCTTTTGTTGCCTTCTTCCCATGTTTTTAAAAGAAATCAAATTTGCTCAGGTTTCAAAAAAACGTACATTTTAATTTCTGTTATTTTATTTAAGTGCTTTATATTTCTATTTCATACTCTTATTCTTACTACTTACAATTTTCTATTCTTTACATCGGAACAACTGTGACGCATCATAATTCCCCCTCTGGGATCAATCAAGTATTTCTGATTTCACCACACTTGAGCTTATGGCTTCACTGTGCTTGGTATTAAAGATTTTTTTTCTTGTTTTTTGGCATTTTTGCCTTTATTAGATATGAAAGGTCTAGCTTGAGATGAGGAGAGAGTAAAGATGAAGATGAGGGAGAGGATGACATGCAGCAAAGGGCTGGAGTTAGAATTAAAGCCATGGTTGCTGTGGCAAATACATGGCCTTTGTGCATGGGGCGCCCACTCCACCAGGTGAGCTAGTGGGAGCTCCCACTGTGGCTGCTATTAAATATTAATGTGTATATAGAGAGGCTAAACAGGCTTTGAATGAGTTTATATATGTGGTGAGAAAAGACAGCATATTCTAATCAATACCTTTGAATAAAAAATAGAAAATGTTAAATTTTGGCACTTTCCTACCCTTTGAAACCTGAGCACATTGATTTCTTGCAAAATTTGCAAGAAATTAGTAAAAAAAACATTGCAAGATATTAGTCAAAAAAAAAGAAACTAAATAAACAAGATAATTAATCAAAAGAGAAGAACGTTAACAAGGAAATTACAAAAAAGTACTTAAAAATTAAAATAATTCTTTACCATAATTTAAAATCTGTAAAAATAATAATTTATAAATTTTTTACTAGCACTTTTGTTCTCATGTTCAGATGTACAGTATTAGAGTTTTCTCCGTCCACTTAATAAAGCAACCACAAGGCATCTCATCTGATTCTGAGATAAGATGATCAATAACCCACGGTGGATTTCAAGATACAAGTGTTTCTGTCATACCATTTTCACTAATGGACTGGTGGAGATGAAAGCTGGGAGGGTGAATCACTGCTCCCAGTGAAGTAGTGTACAACTTTGGAAGGGACGTATTTAGCTAATATTTTGCAGCAAGTACAGCCTTCAAAATAACATACATGAGGCAGTCAGGTTGAATTATACAAGGTCACTGATGCAGATTTTTTTTTTAAAACAGGGACCAGTTTAGTGGTAGAAAGTCCTTCAGTCCCTTACAAAATTCTGGGCTGAAACCGAAGTGTTAAAAATCACACTTGATCTTTCTGACAAGCTGGTTACACCAGTTATGTTGTACGCATGTGAAGTGTGGGGGTTTGAAAGAGTAGATATATTGGAAAAACTACTTCTCAAATTTCTAAAATATACTCTAAGAGTTAAAATGACAACCTGCGATAATACAGTCTATGAGGAGTTAGGAAGATATCCACTCTGTATTACAGTTAAAAAGAGAATTATTGGGTACTGGTGGAGCCTGATAGAGGGTAAAGAAACTAAACTCAGTCCAATAATGTACAACTATTTGCTCAGCCTGCATAATAAGGGTGTGTATGTGTCACCATGGGTCTCACAGGTTGTGTCGATACTGCATGAATGAGGCTTGTCTTACCTCTGGCTCAAAGTGTAACATCAGCTGGTTGAAACTAACTGTTGAACAGAGGCTAACAGATCAGTTTATACAAAAGTGGCAAAGTGAGCTCAGAAGTACGACATCATGTGGTTTATACTAAATAAATTAAACAAGAGTTTAAACTGGAAAGGTGTCTGTTGCATGAATTTTTAGAGTAAATGACACCAGGATTCATAAAGTCACTAAAGATATAAAGGGCTGGACAGACACCAGAGGATGTGCAGCCTCTGTGATGATGATCATGTGGGAGGTGAGTATCATATTTTGTCTGAATGTCAGACTGTAAGCTTAATGACTTCCAGGGAAAGGTATTTGCCATTTAAATTGTTCATTTATATTTAAATTAATTTTGTTATTGCAATCACATGAGCCAAAAGTAATTTGTAAACACTGTATGCCATTGTTTTGTGATTGTATGTAATGTTTGTACTCCATTCCATGTGTTATGGTCATAAGTCAAAGAAATGAAATGAAATGAAAATAGCAGTTTGGCCAGTATCTGATACCGGTGTTGTTTTTGTTCTCATTTATTCCCCCTTATTTGTCAGGGAATCAAAACAACTGTGTTGAGGTCATTCAGCCCTTCATTACACAATCTTTTGATGGGCACAAAAAAATCATAACGATTAAGAAGCAACTTTTTAAATCCTTTTTTTGTTTTCACATGAAAATCATTTAAAATAAGTGCTTAAAAATCATTTCTACAATATATCAGAGTTCCCGCTCCAAAAACTATCTTAGCTTGCTGTGAAAACATCAACAAATTTCCACCTTTAAACAACTGTATGCATTTAAGTTTTTACCAAAAGCTAAATTTTACAAGATTACATTGAACACATCATGAGAACATTATAATTTAACTTCGACTAATACTCATTTTTACCAAAGAGAGCTTCAACAAATCATATCATAACTCAATGCAACCTCCGTCAGCAGTTACTTCCAGTCGCCGGTTGCTAACAGCTAACAGCTAATATTAGCTAGCCTGCCAATGGCAACATAGGTTTGTTGTTTACAATGTAGCATTATAAGGGAAACAATAGGGTGTGTCGACAGTGAGTTTACAGCTTCCTTTCATCCTGACGGCTTCCCAGGGTAGAGCTCTGTTTGTCCCGGAGACGACGGGAGGCCATTAGTCTTGAGCCCTGCTTTTTAACCTACACAAAACTGATGTGCCACAACAGAAAAACATCAGCCACTGCATCTGTGAAAGCAATATCTTATTTGCAGAAAGGCAAATGGCAGTACACAAGGGGAATACTGGCTGATGCTGATAAGTATTAGATCAGCCAACTTGTAGGACTCTGGTGTGTGATATGTGCTAAGAGCTCATAGCATCCTGATATATGACGTATATGCTACATATACATGTGTTCTGAAACATCGACTGTGCAAGAAAATGCCGCGAGCACTGGTACAACGCCTACAAATCTGAAGACAGTCCATGGTAGTTCATACAAACAGTGCTGGCAGGCACCCCACCAGCTGGGGACATCTGGGCATAAATCACTGCACAATCTGAATATGTGAGGCTGAATGTGCTCCATAGCTGCATCGTAGCGCCGGGTGGGATGTGTTATCTCAAATGGAGTTCAGTTTTGTCCTCCTGCTCCTCTCCAACACTGTTAGAGCTCAGCCCCACAGTAGAGCCAGCCTTTTTACACTCCTTTTTTATTTTCCACATCCCACCTGCCTGCACCACTTTGGTGTCAGCTCCCCAGCTCACCACTCCAAAATACTGTGCTGACCACCAATTGGCTGAACATGTAGTCTGTAGCATTCACTGAAAACATGTGCCTCTTCAAGAAGAATAGGCTATTGTGGGATCTCTATGTGCTGCCTTCTCTCGCTGCTTCAGTGTTGATGTGCAGTTCTAGATACTTGTAAGACTGGCCTACTCTTCCTCCTTTATTCTTTTATCTGCACAGCACAGAGTCATCCAACGGCTAGCGGGTGGCATGATCCAGAGTTGAATCTAAGGTGAGACACAATAAAACAAATGTGACGCAGCTTCTCTCTGAAGACACTGAATGGTCCCAGAGACTGACAGACTGTGGCTTAGAGTCTGAGGCAACTTCAGATCCCATGGCATTGTCAGATACTTGGGGTAAAAGAGACTGGAAACCCAAGACCATATTGGCAGTGCGTCAAGACCAGTGACCTTTCAAAGTAAGTGCCCATCAGATTCAAGCTGGAGCCAATTATTGTGCTCTTTTCATTTTCCCTTTTCATGCTATCTAGATCCTGCCTGTATGCTCTACAGTACAATTAAGGCTTATCATGCGGGTTTTTACTCATTTTCAAAATGTACCCACATATTAAAAAAAAAAAAAAAACTGGAAATATCCCATACTGGAGATAAACAGCGTCAACCTTTACATGCACACTAATATTCCACTATTATTCCAAATATGACATAGGAGACGTTGATACATGGGCCATGTAAAAAGATTATTCCATATGAATATTCTGAATTACTGTAGGCACTTTTCCGAATGAGGCATTTTGTGATTAAGACAAGTGGGATATGCTGGCATTATTTGGGTTTTTGCAGCATTCTTTGGCAACACATTCTCACTCTGCCCTTGTCACATATCAGCGTTTGGACATGGACCTTCCACGTCCAGACATGCCGTAAAAAAGGTACCCTGGGTGCATTAGTTGTTGACATTCTGGGACGCCGTGTCAAGTCCTGCCTGTTACATGCATTGTCTTCTTTCAAAATACACTTCCATTTTCACAGGACATTTACCGTTTACGTACAGTCTCTTTCAAAACAAATGCACTACGTCAGTACAACACCTCGAATTCACTTTCTTTTTTTAATGTGGGTGCGTTTAGGCAACAAAAACATGTGGTTAGGTTTAGGAAAAAAGAACAGGGTTTGGCTTTATAGTCTTACGGGACACGAATGCTGCTCTCCCGGGTGAAAGTCGATGTTTGTACATACAGTCTCTTCAAAATAAACACACTACGTCAGTACAACAACTCAAATTTACTTTTTTTTTCCTCTAACAACTAACGCACGTGGTTGGGTTTCAGCAACAAAAACATGTGGTTAGGTTTAGGAAAAAAGAACAGGGTTTGGCTTTATAGTCTTGCAGGATGCAAATACTGCTCTGCTGGGTGAAAGTTGGTGCTTGTTGGACCTATCCACCACCACTCCCACCCACCACACTCAAGTTCTTCTTGTCCCACCACATTTCCCCCTGACGCCGCTGAACGCCGTTAAACTACAACTGCAACCGGCCGCATATCATGCTGACATTAAAGGGCGGCTTTTTTCGTCCGTGTCTGATGCCGCAAGTCACTGCCCAAGTGCCTGATTTCGATGACTTTGGGGTGTGACCCAGCTGTCTTTGGACATCTGGAAAATGTGTTTCAGTTGGGGTTTTTGCAGCGGTTTGTGACACACAGCCTCTTGCGTGTTTACAACCAGCTCTGTGTCTTGTCATGGAAACGCTGTACTCAAAGCAACTAACCAACAGTTTGCAGGTCTGTGGGGTAGAGATGCACACTCGAAAAAAAAAAGCCTACATTTCTGGTCAGAAGAAGAAACACACTGACTTTAACATTATGAAAGTCTTGGTTTCACAACGCCAATGAAGAAATGAAAGAGGGAGACTGTATTCGCATGGTCGAATGAGTCCGCCATCATCAAGAAACTTTGAAAGATTCCTACAGTATTTTGATGCTAAAAAGCAAAACAGCTTAAATTTTTTCACATTATAAATATCACGTTAGGGCACATTGATCATTGTGTGAACAGCTGCATGCAAACTGGAGTGTAGTGGAATATTCATTTTCGATAGCCATGTAAACAGCTTAGTAGGAATACTGTCATTTTTGGAATAAGGGTAAAAACCAGCAACAATTTGTGCATGTAAACATAGTGACTGTTTTTCTGCTGCAAGTACTCAGTTAGGGATAAACAACTCTCTTGTGGTGAGTGCTGTTCTAACAGTAACACACAGCGAAGAGAGAAATGGAAAGAAAATGCAAATAAACTGCTGATCATGTTCCACCATCTCTCAAAGTAATTAGTAAACAACACACAGTTCAACTTTAGTGGGTTTGAGCAGCAAATCCTATTTCCAAAATCTAATTATCACCTGGGTTTATTTTTTTATTAGTGTTATAGGTTTTTTCATTTAATTTGAACATTTTTTTTTTTTTTCACTTTGCACAGTTTCTTCTTTAAAAAACAGAAATATTAGCAAATTGAGCTCCAAGTGTAATGAATGTACTAAGTGTATGCCAACGCTTGGATAGTTTTGAAAGCGGTGAAATCAAAGATTTCGACATGCTTCGCTGTGCCTCTGATCCTTATTTCCACCTTTTGCATGTTGGATTAGATCTCGTGGACCGAGTACATGCAGTCATGATTAAAGGCCTATGTGGACCCTGGTATACAGCCTGGGGGTTGAAAGGAGTCCCTTAACAGGTGGTACAGGACCAGCGTTTCTAATCTCTTCACTATGTGAGATGTCGGTACACTGACCTGCCTGTTGGCAGGGGATACAGCGGTGAAGGGAAGTGAGCATTAAGCGATTCTATCATCGGGCAGAAGAGGTGGGCAGTGTGAATGTGTATGTTGGCTTGACGATAACATCTGCTGGCTAGCAATTGGAAGTTTGTGAAGCCGTATCTCCACCTTTAGGACAAACGGATGAGGTTGCATTGCCTTAACCTAGACATTACCTCACTTTATCTTTCACAGCACAGTTCGAACTTCAAACACGCCCAAGCTAAACGGCGGGGAAGCTATTAGCAGGGGAAACACCAAGACCTAATTATTTATGAAGACAATTATCCTCTAAAAGCAGTGTGTGCGTGTGTCTCTGTGTGTGTATGAGACAGGTCGGACAGAGACTGAGAAGCAAAGCGCAGACAGTACAAAAGGTGTGGAAACAGCTTTTAAAGGAGAGTGAGAGCCAATGAGGCCACGCTGTTGTCTAACGCAAAACCATTGGTCTTTTATCTGGGTCTCAATTATTCAACAAGAAAGCAGCCTCCCCCTCTGAGAAGAGAGTGGATATTGGACTCTATATTACCTTTCGACAGGGGAATAGTAGGACTGCAGTACATTCCACCTGAGAGGCTGTTCTGGGACCAGGCACCGGCTGTGCCCCTAATGACATCATCCATTTCTTGGGGCCTCCTGGAACACGATTATGGTGATTTACAATTTATTCACATCTGTTGTTGTGTTGAATTCCTTTGTACTCGGTTCAGCTGCTCAGAGCTCTGTGATCTACTTCTCCAGGCCAGTCGCACTGCAAATAGCCAGCAGTGGATCAGTAAAGACCGTATTAAAACCTGTTCGCTGCAGTTGAACGTTCATCTAATCACATACAGAACCACCTGTGTCGACCCTCCCATCTGTACTGTACACATATGTACTCTCTGTTAGATAAACATCATTATTGTATCACTGAAGCACGCATCACATCTGTCACTGTACAGGAGCTGCGTTACAGTAGAACTAAACTAAAAATGGGATTAGATATAAGAGCCAGACAGATGTGACATGTATCATACTCATATAAATCAACAGCTCGCACTCGACAGTATGATGAAAGTGGATCATATCTGCAGTTGAGTGGAAAATAATTATATTGACAGTAAACATGTCAGAGGTATGGGCAGAGAGTATGTGCAACATGGTCATATATCCTGTGATTCATTGTCTAGAGGGATCAATTATGGAGCCGCAGATGGTGCATGCATGTGTTAACTCCGAGAGACGTGGCCAATTATAAACCGTTGACCCGGGTCCAAAACAAGGTGCTTCCACACCTGGCTTTGGTTTGGTTTGGTTTGAACAAACTGGTGTGTTTGCTTGATTAGTTCAGCTAATTTGAGCTGGTGTGAAGCTATCAATCAAACTCAAGTGCAGAGAGTACAACTGGCCCTGAAAAGGTGAGTCCTGGTCCTCTTCCAGGTGAGGTTTGTTAGTTTAGTGAAAGCAAAACAGACCGACTAAAGGATTTTGTAACAGTAATGATGCAGTTTTAGCATCAGTTTAAAAGCTAATGTTTTGGCCATGAACGGTCAAGGAAGTGATCTTGTAAGAAAACCATGCAAGAGATCTGGCAACACCTTGGTACAAAGATTTTTCCTTATACATCAGATAAAAGGAGCTCAAACACAGATGTGCTGAGCATTTGTCCTCAGTGAAACATAATGATCACACAGTAACCATTCCCTTTGTGATGTATTACACTAGGGTGCTTCTTTTTGTCCTGTTTCCAGTTGTTCATCATTATTCATAAAATGGAGTCCCAGCTGATGATGATCATTATCCCTTATTTCTTCATGAGCTCTTTGTGACACGGGGGAACATTGGTGCAGTGAGGTGCAGCATGACTTGATGTCATGTTAGAAGTTAATTTCCCAGTGTGGGTTCACATATGAGGCAGGGTGAAAGTCACCAAAAGGTCCAGTCAATTAGTTACCTCTCAGTCTGTATGACTGTATTCTTACAGCTCTTTGTTTGCATGTTAAAAGCTAGTATGAAAACAAACTGGAACAGAGGTAAAAATGCATCCAGGATCAGTTTATTTTCCATTTAATTTTTTTGTGTCCAACTACAAAAGAGTTACAGGTGGAATTTCAAAACGTGTTTTATTTACCCCAAAAAATGAAGAAAGCAATTCACAAAATAAGCAACTTATGCTCTAAAAAACTGAATGAATAAATAAATTATAATTACAATACATTTTGCTCTGCTTTAGGGGGCTCATCTCACACTAAGGCCTGGATGTCCCTCTAACAGTGGCAACCAGCAGTAGAACCCTTAATTCAAAAGAAATGGAACCAATAACAACTTAAGCCAAACTTAAGGCCAAGTAAAGTGTAACTAAATGTATCCACAACAAAAGGAAGCTATACTGCCAACAATGCCAAACAGACTCCGTTTGATGTATAAAGATTAACATAAACTAAGAAAAAAAGAACTATTAAGTGTTAAGTATAAGAAAACTACATTGTTACCCAGTTAAATCACTTTGGCGGCAGCCATCACAGTGACCTTTCCTGTCATATCATGTCTTGAGTTAAGATAAGAGCAATTTAGCAATTAAAAAAAAAAAAAATGTTAGTCGACCAGAAAGGTCATTAGTCAAAGATTTCATTGGTCGCTTTGTCGCAGGCAAGAGAAAAAACAAAACAACCACAAAACTCTAATAGAAGCTGCATTTTGTCAGAATAAATCAAAACCTATATGACTGGACCATGTGGGAATTTAATTTGAAAGGACAGACACAGGAAGTGTCCATGCTCAGCAGTCAGACAGGAGTCAGGTTAATTTCCAGGGCTAGTACCTGCGGTTATTCCACAGGCTAGTTCATAAATCCAAAGTGTGGGATCATTTTGAGAAGGTGAAGGACCAACCCAAGGTGATATGTAAACTCATCTTCATTGGTCCACTACAAACATGACGTATCATGTGAAACATGGAAGTATCTACATGCCCATTAGCCCACAGCGTCATTAACAGGCGGCTCGCTCAGTGTGTGACGTGCACTTGGAGATAAAATATAGGCCTATATTAATGAAGGTTCATTAGTACGGGTTGTATTTCTCTGTAATGTAGCACAGCGTTAACAATGTTACTGATACTATTCTTTCTCACACCTTCAACTCAAACCACCAAAATATATCATTTAATAATTAAATTAATATCGTAAACATGTGGGCGACTAGTCGACTAATGGCTCTAAATGATGACTATTAGTTGACTAGGAAAATTCTTAGTTGGGGGCAGCCCTAATCAATATATTAAACATATTTTAAAACATGTATTTTTTGGCACCTGTGTATCAAGACACAAAGGCATTAAGTTAAGAACAAAAAACACCTGACTGACTGTAACAAACTATCAACTTATATTGAAATTGACAGCAGATGGCCAATTTCCTCCTCCTCCTCTCTTGTAGGCACTTTCAATATACTGGAACGCACATCATATTATATGAGGTCTGGCTACAGGAGGGATTATTTATATCATGTTGTTGCCAGCTGTTAAATTCACCTTGGTTGACCTTTGCTGTACGGATGACACACCTCATGAACATGCTTAATAAATGAAACACCTATTCTCATCCCTCACACACACATACACAGGCAGTACTTGCAGTCACACTGTCTGCACATACACACATATCACTGAGGCTGCCAACATAATCTAGTCCATCTCCACTATCTGTAATATATTACACTCGTGTGAGTGATGAGCACAAGGAGAGACTGACTATGACTGGTGCAGAACCAATTTAAATTTTCAGATTGCTCGGAAGGGCCACATGAAGGGAGGCAGGCGCGGTGAGACTACAAGCTACAAGGAAGGTTTATCAATGAATACAGAATTCATTTGAGGGTGAACCTCATTCTGTGGACCCTTACTTATCGCCCAGTCTGGAACTGATTGGTTAAAAGGCATGATGACTCTGCATTTGATGACTACACAACACTGTTGTTCACAGCATGCGCTGATGGAGGGGGAAGAAGAAAGGGTAGGAGGCTCTTTCATTTTCTCCCCAGATGCAGACAGGAAACACGAATGTGACACACACTTGCGCTGAATGCTCCTGAATAGATAAGATATCATCAGGCGTACAGTGGAGGTGCTGCGCTGAGAAACTTGGCCGCACCGCCTATTGTATCAGCATTCATGAGGACTATTGTGTGAAAGGAAATGATAGCCTTGTGCTATAAAACAAATGTAATTAGGATATTTTTTGGAATCTGCACAAACGGCATCTAATAGCAGTTTCAGTCATACCAAGCTGTATGTGTAAAATCTTTGGCCTCATCCACACTTGGTTTAAAAGTGTGTTTCAGTGTTCCGAACACATCCGTACCTGTGTCTATCATGCGTCTCCGGCTGACCACTTGTGTTCAGCTTTCATAACTGCCTACGTCACTTTCCCTGGAGGATCAAAGGGCCCTGCATGTGCTTGTCAGGAACGCATCATGACGCATTAGCATTTACACAACAAAAGATGTGTGGTCAAGCATGTCCCAGACCAACTTGGCAACTGGTTTGGGTAATGGGATCACAAGGTGTCTTGGTGGTAGTTTATACTTGTATTTAGTGCTGTTTACACAGTTGCCCAAGATGCATTTTAAAACCAAAATGCAGTCCCAGTTGGTCCCCAGTTTGTCATCGGCAGTTGCCTTGATGTAATTTGAGTGTTGTTTTACCAAAAATACTATAATTTAACTTTACAAAAATATCAAACTCACTGGGTTTATCATTTCTCCAGTTTTCTTGAAAAGTGTGTCTGAGAGTATTAAGACATAATGCATATACTTGAGGAAAACAAAGCTGCTCTGTTTTTCTGAATTAACAAGATTATCTCAGAATTCAGAGAAAAGTTTTTGAAGCTTTTCAAGCATTAATGCATTCACACATTAAATACGATCCTAAAAAAGGCAGCAGAGCCTGATGGTCTGAACTCTAATCTGATAAAGGTTGCTGCCATGTTCATAATGAAGCCTGTCACCCATATTGTTAAGCTAGCAACTGATCTGATATAAATAATTACAGGCCAATGTCAAACCTCTGTCCTCTCAAAAATCATGGAATCATTAGTCGTAACCCAACTGAAGTCATATCTGGACTCTCACAATATTCTAAATGACATGCAATCAGGCTTCAAATCAGGGCATAGCACTGTAACCTCTACTTTGAAGGTCCTAATGATATCAAAGAGGCTTTGAACAATAAATGTATGCATGTGTGTCTCTGTTTATACACCTTACAAACTGTCAATAATGTTGATCACCCACTGCTCATTATAATGTTTCCACAGCTATCTAACTGATTATTCACAGATTATTAAACATGGCAGCATCATGTCCAATAAAGTCATTGTGAGGAAGGGTGTCCCATAAGGATCCGTTCTGGGACCACTGCTTTTTTAGTAAAAATAGAAAAAATTCTGAAAAACAAGAACATGATTTCTTTTTCCGTGAAAACTTCTCAGAATTCTGAACTGATAATTGTATTAATTTAGAAAGATAAGATTTAAAAATAAACTTCTCATTCATTTTTTTCCTGAATTTATGGGATTATGTTGTAAATTTACAAAAATGAGAATCATTGACATTGATATGTTAATTTTTTTCTGAAATCATGAGACTAATTCAGAAATACAAGAGCAGATTTTTCTGCCAGTAAAACTTTTCTTAGAATTTTAAGATAATAAACTAATTAAAAACAAGAATTAAAAACCATTTATGTCAATTTTTTTCTGAATTCATGAGATTATTTTATTAATTCAGACATACGAGAGCAGAACCTTTCTTCCATGAAAACTTTTCTCAGAATTCTGAGTTAATCTAATTAATCTCATTAATTAAGAAAACAAAATAATCTTGTTCATTTTTCCTCAATTTATTAGATTGTTTTACAATGAGTATAAATGACACTGATGTCTTATTTTTTTCTGAAATCATGAGATTAATTCAGAAATACGAGAGCAGAATTTTTCTCAGAATTTTGAAATAATAATTTCATTAATACAGGAAAACAACAATTAAATTTTCTGGGCTGAATTCGGGAGATTTTTTTTATGAACTTAGAAATACGAGAGCAGTTTTTTTTTCTCATGAAAACTTCTCTCAGAATTCTGAGATAATAATGTCATTAATTCAGAAAAACAGGACAGAATTTTCTTTTTCTCAAGTGAATTCATTACACTTCTGTATGCACGTACCTTCCTGTGTGCACGTGTGTGTGTGTGTGACATGAGCCCTTGTGTGTTTCTGTACATGTCGCATAGAATTAAGAGCGTGTGTGAACATCCCGGCTGCACACTTCAAAGAGCAGCAGTGGTGAAGCTCAGCAGGGAAGTGACTCAGGCCCCGAAGAGACCATGGAAAAAAAAAATCAAACAGGCTGCCATTTTTTTTTTTTTTTTTTTTTTTTTGTGGCCAGCCAGCTTGACAGAGGTTGTGCCTCCCATCTCTCTCTCTCTCTCAGTCTCACCCCTTCCGCCATCATTCCTCTAAGCTATAACATCAGCCCCAAATTGAAGATTGTAGATTATCTTTGAAACCTGCCCTGTAGCTGGCGCAGGTTGCATGCAATAAAACATTAAACCATAAGGATAAGAACAGTCTTGCCTGAAATCATAAAAATGATGTGCAGCATTAATGCACATGTGAATATCTGGCTTGGCGTGTAAAGCACAGATTACCAGAAGCTGTTTCAAGGGTGCTGATAGGGGGATTTTATTGTATTTGGACAGAACCTAGGTTTATTGTTTCCACCTGTTGCCAGCCTTTGTGCTAAGCTAACTGGCTGCCAGTGGTAGCTTCATATTTACCGTTCTGTGAGAGTGGTATTGATCTTCTCATCCAACTCTCTGCAAGAAAGTCAATAAGTTTATTTCTCAAAATGTCAACCATTCATTTAATTTGATCTTTTATGAGCATATTATAGTGTTTCTTGAAAAAATACAAGACAGGATAAAAATATTTTTGATTAATGCCTGCAACTGTATATGGCATCAATGTTTTCCGAAATGTAAACAAAAACCTAGAGGAAATTAATGCACTCATTTAAAAGAGCCTAAAAACCCATTTCTCAATCAGCTTCTAACTGTAAGCAGTTCCAAGGAGGGGTGGGGGCATGGCGTCTTCTGACATTGCTGCCCCCCCTCACTGCCCCACCCTGACAAAAACAACTGAAGCCTGACATTGCAATCTTTAAGAGGCTGTGGCGCAATCCATTTTTAAGATGGATATTGCACTTACAAAGCTATTGGTATCTTGTGACAGAGACTCAAAACATAGGATTGGATATTTAAGGGGTTTACACACAAGAAAGCCAAAGAATCTGTACACCATAACAATTTATAGCATCTGAAAAAACAAGCAGTATCAGTTGACACACCTACACCTTCTCATACACATTAAAAGGTGCTTCCTGTCACTTAAGCAGCTGTTTCCTATTTTCTGATAACCAGTCCTGGAAACAACTGCCTCTCTCACCTATCTAAATTTGGTCAAAGTCATGTCAGATCATCTGGCCGAAGTCATGTAAGGTCATCTACACCAGCGGGTCCCAACTGGTCCAGCCACAGGGTCCAGATTTCTACTTCAGATTAGGTCAAGGTTCACACAGTTTAATATATGACCCACTTTTGGACCGCGACCCACCAGTTGGAAACCACTGATCTACACTATAATATTAGTTTGATGTCATACTAGCTAAATTTTGGTGAGGGAACAACTGGCATGGCGATTTTCAAAGGGGTCCCTTGAACTCTTACCTAAAGATAATGAAAACAGGTTCCACGTATCTATACCCAACTGTGCTGACAGTCTATACACACCGAATATTAGTAATATTAACCATAAATGAAAAATCAAAGTATATCTTATGAGATTCCTTTAACTCGATTGACGTAATTTTTAACTAGCCTTTATACTACAACAGCATAACAGAATTCCTGAAATTCAATCATGGATTTTGGTTTTGGTGTGCAAAACCCAGGATTTTCAGTGGCCCCATCTGACCACCCCTAGGAAAATTTTCTGGGGGCACCACTGACTGATTTCAGGTGGGTGGGGCTCGCTCAGGAAAAACTGGTGTCACCTATTTCTGATCACCATTTAGGATTTATGAAGTTTTCTATGGAGCTAAAATCACGCCAAAACCTCACAAACACACATAACATGTTTTACTCACGCCCAACAATCCACAAACAAACTCAGTGTGGTTTGCAAATACAAAACATCATTCACAAACTAATGCATTACGTTTTGCAAATAAGAAACATACCTATCAAACAAATACATAATGCTTCAGACTAAAATCTTTAACAGCAAAAAAAAATCCTTCACTTCCTATAAACTTTTCACAATAAAAGCCTCCCGTTATTTTGTTATTTCAAACCTTTCAGTGTGAAGCAGCGAGCAGCAATGTGTGTTTTGTTTTAGCACCATCTGAGGAGTTGTGCTCAGTTACTGCAGATAAATGTGTGTGGACTGAGGTCGTCTTCACTTCAAAATCCCGTCTTCAGACCAAGACCTATCAAGTTATTAACGCTGTATGTGGCCATAGTTGAATCTTTGTTGGCGGCCTTAGATTGAATCAACAGCGCCACCTGCTGTTGTGGAGTGCGAATTACAGGACATTTTTGGATCAGAGGCCGATCTGCAAGGCGGAAAATTAGTGCCAAAAGTCATGTGACAGTGGTAAAATCGTGCCAAAAGTCATGTGACTTTTGGCAGTAATATTCCACCTTGCAGATCCACACACGGACAGCTTCTGATCTACACACGAATGGCTTTAAGATTTTCGTAGTTGTAGAATTGGTTTTATGTACTTTTTTTGTAGTTGAAAGATTTAGTCTGAAGCATTATGTATTTATTTGATAGGTATGTTTCTTATTTGCAAAATGAAATGCATTAGTTTGTGAATGATGTTTTGTATTTGCAAACCACACTGAGTTTGTTTGTGGATCGTTGGGCATGAGTAAAACATGTTACGTGTGTTTGTGAGGTTTTGGCATGATTTTAGCTCCATTATTTTGTCAGTGTTAAAATGAACCCAGTAATGACTGTAGCATATCTAACCATGAATATTTACATTTACAGTGAAATTAAAAAGACATTATAGGTGTGCCTCAGGTATTGGTGCATTTATAAATACAGTACATGTGCTTGTATGTGTCTACTGAGAGTATTGGAGGATGATAGCGCTGGTGAGTAGGGACAAAGCTCCAGGAATGTTTCAGCTTCTTTTTCTCTGAGCAGTGATGTTGTGTTCGCCAGAGGCAAGTCTGATAAACATGTACAGAATCTTGGGCAAGAGAGGTCAGAGGCCAGCGTTGAAGAACATCTCATTTCCATATCCTGTACATATTCAAGTTATAGCTGACGCTCTGATGCAGTGCCCTCTGTTGAGTGAGCAGATGAGAATTAAGTGACGGGATACGCTGTTGTTAATGGACAGCAGTTACTGCTGGAGTCGAATCCGGTGACAGGATCGTCTCTTTAATCAGCAGGCCAGAGGCAGGTCTGATAGACACGTGGGGTTTTGGAGACAAGAGGTCAGCGGCCGTCAACACAGCACACTTCCTGTCAGCCCTGCAGGGCTGCGGCTCCCCGACTGATGCCAACTGTGTAGCTTTAACCCTCTCCACACTTGTCAACATGACCATTGCTTTAATGCTATTAGGAGAAGCAGTTTTACTCCACCAGTGTATGAAATCTGGCTGCAATGTTTTTCTTGTTTATGTTTGCGCAAACTTACAAAACTGAATATTGTACTGTATTTCATGCCTGGTGCCAGTCACAATTTCTAGTTTGTCAATGTGTGAAATCAAAGCGCGACCAAACCAATTACTGCATTGCTGAGATTCATTTGATGTGGAAATCTAATTGAATGGACTCATCAAAATGGTGGGCCAATCTGATTGGCAAACTATTAACACAACCCCATGCCCTCAATATTTCTCGACATGCGATTGTTGGATTCTCGAGTGAGTCATTGAAATGCACGGCCATGGCTCTCCAGGAGGTATTTCATTTGCAAAGGTAAATCATTTCCTTCCTTTTAATGTCTGTGGAACGGACTGAGTGCTGCCTTTGATCATCGCTGCTGTGAACATAGCAAAATAGCTTCTGTAAATGAGCTGAAATGAATTTCTGAAACACCAACTTTTATCCATTAAAATACCCAGCACTTTCTCTTACTTTATTTTACAATGGTTATTGTTATTACTAATGACAAAAAAATCCTTCTATGCAATGCATAACCTTTAAATTAGTAAAATGCCCTCACACTTTACAAAAATTCAAGGTAGTTTTAAATCTCTTTACTAAACTAAGGAAAACATCATATGCAGTTAAATCCAGATTTTTGTTTCCAAATATTATATGGGTATCTACGCCTGCCTCGATTATTTTAACATAAGATTTCTATATATTATCAGATGTCTAGTCAGGTCTTCTCTCTTTCTCTGTGGTTTCTCCTGACAAAAGCAGCACTCACATTATGAGGCAGGGAAAAACTATCTTAGTCAAGCAGATACAATTAGTATTGATAAGATATGTGCCATCTACCTGCAACAATGGAGCTGCCATTACACATAATGCTGTCTGCCTGTCTTTAGCATGGCAGACAAGCAGGAGAGAGTGGGAGAGTGCGACCTGGTGAATAACAGATAAAAGCCTGAGCAATCATGGCAGGCCCATAACATTAAAACCTTTTATAGATTTCTGCATGCTGCCATTTTCTGATGAGAGGGACATTTTCAATGGGATGTGATTGCTACTGTCAGAGGATCATGGCTTGCTAGTAGATGGAGGGTTTGAAGGCAGCTGCAGAGAGAAAGGGGAGGAAAAAAGACCTGCCTTCCGATCATCACCTCATTTTGACTTGATATTCCCTTTCTCTCCTTCAGTCTGTTGTATTTTTGGGTCTGACTCGTGAGAGATGAAAGGGGTGAGGCATAGCAACCTGTTAACACTCAAAGTGTGGGTCAAAACAATAAATGATTTCAGAGAAGTCGGACTGGAATGTTGATTTTTCTGTGTCAAACATCAACCCCCGAGGTCCATGTGTTATCTATTATTTAGCATCCAGATGAGACTGGCGCATACGAAATATGCACATTTCACCAAAGGCGTACTGGTATTGTAGAAATTTTGACTTATTCAGAATGCATGTTGAGGAGTTAATCAAACTAGCCTTTCATTCAAATATCGACTAGTCGTGTCAGTGTATCAAGAGAGTGTGAGTCAGGCATTGTACTTCAAAATTCCACTGAAGCTCAATATGCATGCAATTTGAGGTTTCATCTTTTCAGTAAAACGAAAAATCACTTCAAGAATTTTAATCATGATGTAGCGACTTGGAGTGAGATTAAAGTCTGGGTAAAGCAGAATAAGTGATTTCTTTCCAAACACTTATACATGTTAGAAAGAATTAAAAGGCCGGGAGCTGTGTAGAACTGAATTGCATGGAGTTAGACTGTTAAACTGTCTTGCACCATTTTTTGAGTCTCAATTTTTTTTGGGGCAGGCCTTAAATCATGGCTCAATAATGCACTGAAGCCACCCTTAACATCCCCTCCCCTACTATACGCTAACCTGAATGCTTCAAAGCTTTGAAGCTTCAACCACTGCCATGATAATCGATGCCCAAAACTGCGTACATGCATTACCCCAAAAATCTGAAATAGCCCATACATTGTGAAATAGTGATCCAAAATGATTGATTATGGTTCAGCAGCAGAGGTGATTTCTCTAAGACTGCAAGGGAAGCTCAGCTTCCCCTAAAATGTCAAAACTTAAATGGTCAAATATGTACGGTTGTGTTAACATTTCATTGACTAGAAATGCGTTAGAACACGTCCATCTCGAAGATGAGTTCGTTCAGAATCAGCTACTTATCGATGTTGTTAACCTCTCATACATTCCCGTAGCGCCGTTTTCTTATACGGTCTATGGTCAATGCATTTGCCCGTAGAAGCTGAGCGTCCATGCACTTCAATGGGACTGCATGAAACAGTTTTTTTCATTGCCTCGAAACTCGACGGTCATTGGATAAATGCCACGATTTTTTCCCGCCCCCGGACGCTCAGCGTCTCTAGGGGTGAATGGAGCTGTGGGCGGGCCTCGGCTGGGCTGGACGCTGAGCTTTCCGCATGATGATTGTAGGATCAGTCAAAAGGCTGAATCCTGTTTTTGATTGACAGCTATTTTGAGATATACACCGTCACTTGACGGCTCAGCTCAGTCCCATCGCAGATTTTGCAAGTGGATTCTTCTGACAGAGTGCCGTTCAGGTGTTTAAACCCATCTGAAAATCTTTGAGGTGTGTTTTGCTGTGGTTCTATGACATGAGTGTGGTTGAAAAACGGCTTCAATTAAATGTTCCTTTTATAAGTTACTGTCCTGCTAAAATATGACAAATTTTATGATGTAAATTCAAAGTGAGCTTCCCCTGTTTGAAAGACCAGCAGCCGCCACTGTTCAGCAGTAATTACTATTAGTTATTCTCAGACAAGGATGTTTAAACTTACCAACAGCATTGTGACGCCGACTTCTCACATCAACTGGGACAGTTTTACCACACGTTAGCAAGCAGCCGATAAACCGGCCCTCGCACCTTCACACACATTAAGACACCTATTATATTAGGTTTATTATAGATAGATAAACTTTATTGTCAAACATACGGCCAAGTTACTGCAACCTGCATGCTAACATGGTGGCTAATCGTCACATTACTTTGGGTGCAAACTTGTGTTTCAATAAAGTCTAAAGTCTAGGGTCAATGCCCAAAAAACTGATATTTGGGACAGTGCTGATAAAAACAACATTACTAATGTTCAAGCACATAGCATTAGCATTGTTTCCTTCACCCTCCTGTGTATGAGGGCGAGTATGAGTGTGCTAACGTTAGCTGCTAATAAGAGTCTGATGACGTGGAGCAGCACTTATTCGGCTCAGGGTGTGTGTGCTGTAATAGTACAAACTATATGATTAGCCGCTAATGAGAGCCAACTGTTGGCTCCAAGTTACCAGATGATGTCATACGTTTGCATATTGGTGACGTTATCACGCATTATTGGAAGCAATTAATCCTTGCAAAATTAGATTTAATGTAAAAAATCTTCAACAAAACATTTTAACTATGGAGCAGCACTTTCTTGCACTTCCAAGCCAAAGCGGAGGAGCACCATCAACGTAACCATAGGAAACTCACTAACAACTGAACTCCCACAGCAAGCAGCATCTCATCTCCTCATGTCTGTCTCACACCTACTGCACGGAAGACACAGGGGCAGAGACGCCGTAGTGATGGCGGCAGAGCTGTGAACTGCGATTTCTCTGATCAACAGAAATGGATAACAATATATTTCTCTTTTTCCCAATGGTCTGAGTGAGTCACTTGTCCCTGTCTAGAAATAAAGTCACTAAGAAGGTCCGAAATTTTGCTAAATCTATGAGAAAGTCGTCGAGTTGGCAACACTAGGTTGCTTCCCAGCAGCTTGTTCTTCGACTCAGCACCTTTAGCAGACACGACCCCAGAGACTCAGAGCAGAATATTCTGCTCTTTTTTTTTTTTTTTACACTTTGAAACTCAATTTATATACTTTTAAATCATTCAAATGTATTCAATCATTTAATTTGGCTGGGTACTTACCAACACATTTATTTTCGCTTTGTAGGGATTTAAAAAGTTATAATTATATTGGTTATTTTTTCTTATTTATGTTGCTGCACATCAATGTGATGCATTGACTGCGGGTAGAGAAGTTTTGTTTTGTTTTTTTGTCTGTGGAAAACTGCAATCAATATTCATTAATTCTTGCTGATATAAGTAAATTGAATTTGTGAGTACAATTTATTTGTAGCATGACTGATTGTACACACTTTCTAGAGGGTTAGCTTGCATGTCAAGCTGTAACATCTAATGCAATCCAATGCAACAGACCTGCCAAAAAATCTTCCACTGTGAAGGTTTTTTTTGTTGTTGTTGTTGTTGTTGTTGTTGTTGTTGTTGTTGTTGTTTTGGTTGAGAGTGAATCAAAGAGGTGTTGATTCCACTCTACTGTGAGTTTTGAGGCTGCGTATGGTTGCACTGTGTTGCTTTACATTGAAACATGTTTACTTCACCTCATCCACATTTCTATCAGTACAATATGATTAATTAGTTCTTTGGAGAAATATTTGCCACACAGCATAAAAGAAAAACACTAACATCACCTACGTCTGGGTTGCCATGTACACTCCAGTGGGTCTGACATTCCCTTTAAAGGCTTGGTTTGCAAGATCAAAGGTCCTGCTCTCAGCTCCACTTGGCATTCACAGTCACACTGTGTGAGCAGCACCGACAGCTAAGACACCACACTGGCAACACGAACCAGACTTCTATCTTTAGTCCTGTCTCCATCTATCCAAGGAGGAAAAAAAAAATTGCTCCATCCTGTTTGAGTCCACAGAGTGTGCATGCTATCTGCATATTACCACTGTGCATACTTCAGTATTCTCGCAGACAAAAGATGAATCCTGATTAAGTTAGATGTGGGATTTTTGACAGAAACACTGACTGACTGCGGAGCTCTGACAGTCCCGGCAACAAGCAGAATATGAAATGGAGCTCTGTCTTTTTAATCAAATACATGTCAGCTTTCATTTCAAAATGCAATATCCATTTCGTGGAAAAAAAAAAACCACCTTAACTTTATCATTTAATATTTCATAAAGAGAAACGATTAAAGCCCTTTAAAGCTTAAAGCCCTCGTTAATTTACCTATCCCTAATTGCTTTAAAATCAAACCTATTAAAGTGAATCATTGTTTAAATGCGCATTTATAATGCTCTTTATTTTCATGCCCAAAATTAATTTGTTGCAATCAGTGTGATGTTTTATGTAGTAGTTATCTCAACTGGAATCTTGGAATCAAATGTCAAATGAAATTGCTTGCACGTCTCTACATAATACAATATTCTGCTGTGTTTAGTTATCCTAATTTACTATTTAGTGTTTCACTGTCAAAAAAAAATCTGGAATATTCAAATATGTGCCAGTCCTCTCAGACTCCTCTGCCATTCTTTAATTTTCAGAATGTTATACAGTGTTTCATAACCGACACAGGCACCTCCACATCATGTGACTAACCACTTCCACAGTCATTATCCCCTTAAGCCTCTGGCCCACAGGTTATACTGGAAGTGGAGTCTGTAAAAGCTGAAGATGGCATGCATGAGAAAAGCCACCATACTGAAAAAAAAACCTTAATCACTCCTCCTCTCCGTCTCCCACTCCCTCTCTCACTCTCTGTACCGGCAGTTATTTTCTCCCTACCTTCTTTCATCCTCTCTCCCTCTCTCTCTCAACAGCCCAGCCATCTTTACTCAGCATTATGCCAAAACCACTGAGCCCAAGCCTGTAATTCCATATGATTTCCCAGTATGCATAATCCTCTTCTTCCCAGGCGGCATTCCGGAGCACCATCCCAGGAGTGCTATAAGGAAAAGAGGCTGTAATCCAACACAGGTTCGAGAAATCCTCTGATCTGACACTTCATAATCACGAGGGGGTCTCGTTATCTTTGCAACAAGGCGCCACAATAGCGGCCCGTCCCCCCGCTAACTTTCCTCCCCGGTGCCAAGACGGCCGTTATCGGAGCCCTACGAGGACTAAAGGAGCTGAGGGTGCTCAGCCTCAGATCCACGGGAAAGGTGCAAAGGGCAAAGGATCCCACTGGCCAAGTTCGTCTTATCACGCTCTGCCAAGAGACGGGGAAACACTGAGGAGCACCAAAATGTAAAGCAGTCCATGTTGGCATAATGGGGAATTGGTGTGGTGAGAATAATTAGCTTATAAGCATCGGCACATGATGTTTCCATTAAAGTTTTTCCCAAAACAGCAATTATTGTGCTTGTACATGTATGGTTATGATTTAAAGCACGGTCACAGAGAGCTTAGGGAGGCTACATATTAGCCAGGTATGTTACTCATCATCACAGCAAGGCAATTTATTCATTCATTTTCCGTAACTGCTTATCCTGTTAGGGGTCGCCGGTGTGCTGCTGATAAGACACAGCGTACACCCTGGACAGGACACCAGACTATCACAGGGCTGTCACATAGAGACAGACAACCATTCACACCACTTAACCTAACCTGTATGTCTTTGCACTGTGGGAGGAAGCTGGAGTACCCGGAGAAAACCCACACTGACACGGGGAGAACATGCAAACTCTGTACAAAGAGGCTTCCCTACCCTGGAGTTCAAAACCCCCCCCACCCTGGGGCTTCCATTGCTTGCTGTGAGGTGACAGTGCTAACCACTGCACCACCATGCTGCCATTGGCTAGGACTCGGACTCCCTTAAATTTTGGTATTTCGCCCGAGGGCAGGTGCCTAACATTCTGCATCATACAGAGGGTTGTGTGCCAGATCGGCAGTCCTGTGATCTTGCATTGGATTGTCTCGGATAAGCTAGCAAAACACATATTAAAAAGTTGTTTATTGACCCTTATCTTTGCCTTAACCCTCAAAAAAAACCTGCAGTACACCTCAAACAGAGACGAGTTCTTTATTTTTTGACCATCGATTTACGCACTTTTGATGCACTTAGATTTTTGCTCCTGTGCTGCTGGCAAGGCTGCAACCTGGATTACACTTCCCTGCAGATTTTCAAAGGACTTTTACCTGACTGCTAATAAGTTCTCCGATTGACCATCATAATGTTATACTGAAAAATATGTACAACTAAGCTATGGCTCAGGAGGTAGAGCGGGTTTTCACTGACTGGAAGATGGGCAGTTTGAATCCCTGGCTCCTCCAGTCTGCATGTTGAAGTATCCCTGAGTAAGACACTGAACCCCAAATTGCTCCTGAAGGCTGTGCCATTGGTGTCTGAGTGTATTAAAAACTGAGTAGCAGGTGGCACCTTGTATGGTAGCCTGGGCACAAGTGTATGAATGGGCGGATGTGAGCCGTAGTGTAAAAAGTGCTTTGAGTGGTCGAAGACTAGAAAGGTGCTATACAAGTGCAGATCCATTTACCAGAAATAGTGCTAAAATACAGTGACATTTAGATGGAATAAATCATGTCCGCCAACGAAAAATCTACTTAAATGGGGGGGTCTGTGCTCTGATATCAAGGTAGTATCTTACACTGGAAGATACCCGGCCCAAACAGAATACAGACAGAGTACATAGGTGTGAGACCAAATCATAGACTGTGTATAATGATGGCCAACGTGTCTCCACTCCACACAGGATACAGCTGCTGCCATCTTGTGCTGTTGACATCATTTGGAGCCAGAAAATGCACTGTAGAGACCTGTTGGAGGACCTTGGACCTGCCTGTTCATCTACGCTACCAATTGCAAGTAGCGGCCCTGATCACAAGCACACCGACTGGCACATGTTGCTGTCAGTCATGACGTCACATCTCCTATTTACAGCATCAGATAACTTATTAAAATCAAACAGAAAACCATAAACTGAACATCCATCAGCCAGTAAGAACTACCTAAAATGATGGAAACTACCTTCGAGAAAAAAAACTCTTTTCTAAAAGATCCTTATGTTCCAACCGGGACATGCAGGGGGCGGGATTTATGACCAATACTGCAGCCAACCACCTGGATGCAATTGATGTTTTGGCTTCACTCTGGGGTAAATGTCATGCCGTTCATCTTTGTTATACAGTTTATGGACTAAATATACAAACAATGGGAAAATATCTGTATTCCTTCATACTTGCAGTGTGTAGGGTTGCAACAGTATACTGGTTTCAAGGTATATCATTTTGTCAAAATTGATGGCTACCATATCATGTACATTTGCTTATCTATGATATTTTAAAAAATGCAACTGGACAGAAAATCTCAATTTTATTTCAGATATTTCCAAAGGGAGACTATTTAAACATACTTCTATTACAAAATGGTTTCAAGTTTCAATTATGGTACTAAAACATTTGTTTAACCAAAAATAACTGTTCTGTTTTAATAATAATAATAATTATGTAATACCAAGATACCATATTTTGAGACAGTTATCATACCCTGAAAATCTCATACCGTTGCAACTGTAGTGGCATGTTAAGGGAGGCCGTAGCTCATTCCATAGGGACTTGGCTTGGGAACCAGAGAATTGCCAGCTCCAGTCCCCATCCGGACCAAATATAGAGCGTGGACTAGCAGCTGGAGAGGTGCCAGTTCACCTCCTGGGCACTGCCAAGTTGCCCTTGAGCAAGGTACCAAACCCCCAACTGCTCAGGGCGCCTGTCCAAGGCAGCCCCCTCACTCCAACATCTCTCCATTCAATGCATGTATAGGTCCTGTTTGTTCATGTGTGTGAATTTCAGGCATGTGTGTATGTGACAACAGAGTGGAAAAAAAAAAGTGAATCTTCTTCTTTTAATTGTTATTATTCAGGCTAGTTTGCCTAATTTCCAAGCTTTAGGCATAAAACTCGCCCATGCCACTCAGTCCAACATTTCAATTTCATCAAACCAAAATTAGTCAGGATTTTTGTTTTGCTTTCTTACTATGGTGCACGGCATGATCATATAAAATACTGACGTGCATTTGCCGGTCACAGAACTTGAATTCTGCAAAGCCACGCCCATCCGGGTGAAATACCAGGTTTTCACATAGTCCTATAGATGGATCTGGAGTGGTTTTGATTTGTATGACTTCAAAAACAATCACCAGGTTGTGCCATGTACACTTCTTCACAACCAGATGAAATTGTCAGATTTTCTTTGTTTGTTTGCTTTCTGCCCAAATAACAAGTTCACACCCCAGGACAAGAGGAAATACACGAGCGCAACAGTCATGAAAGCCCTTTTCATAATCCTCTCTGGTCACACTGGGGACTCTATTGGAGCAGTGTCTTGCAACATCTGGCTACAGCTTAACCTTCCCCTTCAGCACCCATGAGCCCAGGGGCACACGGCACAGCATACACACACACATACACGCGCGCGCGCCTCTAGGGTGTGATGCACGCTGACTACAAAGTGATTTTACACTGTGACCGCGTGCTGTGCCATATAGTGTGTGTGCCTGTAAGTCTGCTGATGGTACTCGGCCTGTGTAGTGATGCCAGTAGTCACACACCAGGCCGTCAAAGGCAGTGCTGTGTGCCGCCTGATAGTCCTGCAGCCTCACATCCCCAATCTTCCTCCTGTTCAGTCCGGTCCAGGAAGCGGAGCATAGCCGCTGTCAGGCCACCGGTGCCCACTGGCAGCGACTCCTGAGAGATCACATAGCCAGGAGTTCAAGGGTGAAAAAATGGCTACTGGCAACAGCTTGAACAGGTAGCCTCAGCATGCATTTCGTATTTACTTTTCACTTTTGCTAGATGGCTGTTTTCAGGTTGTCTTGCTACAAAGACAGAGATATATTTTTGCCTGCTTGTTTGTTGTATTTCCAAGTTTCATGCTTTACTTTTTTTTTTTTTTTTTTATCCACGTTGTGGCATCACCATCAAAAACGCTTTTCGGCACCTGAGCGTTCCCTGTGTGACAGCTGTGTGGGAGAAGTCTTACAATGAAAATGGAAAAGGTCTCCCTCTCATAAAAATGCCATGGGGAAAGAAAAAAAATCCCTGCGTCCTTTCTATTCGTTGACCTTCTATTCTTTCTCAGAAGCAGCAAAAATCATGGACAATAACTAAAAGAGAAGGGTTACTTTTGAACAAAATGCACCAGAATGCACATTCATATTCCACCCAGGCTCTTGTTGCTTTTTGTGTAATGTTTTAAATAGCCATAATTCCAGTCCACAGTCCAGAGCAGCAGGCGAGGGTGAAGAATGATATAATTGGTTGTTTTATGCAGCTCGCCTCTGCTCCTTCTCACTGCCGGCACATTTATTTCATCCAGTGGTGCTTTTAAATAATCAATACGCCCCACGGTCTGATGCATTTAATACACCTTGAAGAGTAAATGACACATGGTGCTTGTTTTGAGGGTTTGGACATATGGAGAACACAGGGGAGGACAGATTATCTTGCCTTGAGGTGGCCACAGAGACAGCGGGTCAGACAGTGTTGGAGGCAGAACGCTGTTTGTTTCTATTAAAGTTCTTCAGTGGCCCGATTACCTGGATCTTCCGCATTGTGGAGCCTATGGGAGAAGTGCACTAGAGACTTCTGCTAACGTCCGGTTAAGCACTCCGCTAACTTGAATGGGGATTAAATAATTAAATTGTGCGGCCCTTCTAGACTTTCGAAATGTTATCAGACCGAATGGATCAAATCCCAGAGGTGAAGAGAGTCATTTTGTGATGCTCCAAAAAATTATCCACTGATTTACAGACGTCTGTCTCAATTTAAGTCTATAGGAAAAAGTCTCTCTGGGCCCCATGGCATCACACTACAGACCCTGGACTTGTAATTTCATGTTTGGCCACTATGTAAAATTGGCTTCAAAACCCACCATTGATCCCATAGGCTTCAAAATAATGGATGTAGCTACCATGACGTCACCCACTGGCTTGTGGACTCCCAGTTTTGAAGCCTTGAGTTCGGCATTTCAGCCGTCTATCTTTTTGGAGCCAGACATGACCACATTTGGGCAAGAGCGTGGCGCTGTGCTGTTTTCTGCTGTAGACTGAATTGCTGACAGACAGCTACTTGACAGAGACAGCAAATTAGCTCGATAGCATGGCCAAACACAAGTATGATGCTGAGTGTATTAAACTGTGTGGACCTTGAATTAATGACTACAGAGAAATCTGGACCCCGTGGCTGGACCAATTTGGTCAGCTCACAGGTCAACTTACAGCTGGCAAATGGAGGAGCGAGGGGTGAACACAGGACACTATCGGCCTGTCACTCAAAGTGGCCCCACCATTAATTTTGTGTAACAGAAGGCCTTAATAAAATGTAAACAGGTGGGTTATATAAAAATTCACTCTCTGCACAGTTTTCATGAATGTTGAAATTAGCTATAGAGACTAGAACCATTTTTGTACCAGGCTATAAACATGTTTATTTCTGCTATGAAGTTGGGCATGTTAACATGGGAGTCTATGCGGGTTGGCTCACTTCCGCAGTCAGCCTCAAGTGGCCAATAGAGGAACTGCAGTTTTTGGCACTTCAGTGTTTGCTTCATTTTTCAGCTCCAGAGGTTGTTGACGGATTATTCCTGGGGGCTTGAGGCACACAAAGACTGAAGGCAAATCACATAAGACTTAGTTTGAAAACTGATGTGTGCTACGGAGCTGAATTCTGAGATGCTAATAAAAACACAATGGAATCATAATCAGCAAATGGAGCGCGGCTACAGCCTGACTGCACCTAGGAAATGTGTTATTTTCAGTCATTGGGATTCCGAATGCACATTGAAGCTATAACCAGGTGGGCCTCCGCCTGAGGCTGCTGCTTACATATCTTGTGAAGTAATCATCAGGTCTCAGCAGGATATTTTGCTCCCCTTGACCCCTCACACATCACACACAATGCTGGCAGCTGATTTATGTTCCGTGCAAGAGAAATGGCCCAACTGCTTAAGAAAGGTCTTCTAGAGTTTTTGCACTAAGTGCTTCAGTTGCTTTATACATAGGGGCTGTGGAATTTAAATTCCACCAATAGATGGAAAAAATGAAGGCCGTGTGTGAATGTGGGATGATAAGGAATACATTCTTGTCACTTTCAAATCCGCTTTATCTGCACCAAAGGCCACAAATACGTGTCCTCAAGCTACTTTTGTAATTTGAGCGAGTTTTTTGTGAAGAAAAAACAACTGGGACTTTTGTGAGAATATTCCGAATGCATAAGATCTTGATTAGGAGCAAAGATGTCACATTTATGAATTTCTCAACTTGATCTTGGCACCTTCCCCTTTTCACATATGTCTCCATTGTTATAAAACAGAGAGAAAGCCTGTGTTATATCATTAATGGTGTATTAGCAATTTCCTTTAAAAGACAGAGCCTGTGGAGTTTTTCCCAAGGGGCGATTGTTTCAATACTTCATAGTGACTGGTGGTGGGTAGAATAATGTGTCCTACATTGAGTAATGTCGAACCAAAACTACGAGCAAACACTTCTGCACCGAGTCATTTTTCACAGTGTGGCTTAAAAAGGTTTCATCTGCTCCTGGACAGCCTGATGTCGGCTGGAGTTTAATCGTCCCAAAGCGGGCACAGCAGGACAGAACCAACAGAGACAAATGTCTCAGTTTAGTATGATCACTGGCAGATCTGGAGCATTTCCCTATTTGTATGAACCTTATGGAGCCTTACGTTCCCCTCCTCTCTCTAGCTTTCCCTGCTTGGCACTGCATTATTTAGTATGCCAACTGAAGATTTATATGTGGTAAACAGCAGATATTAGCCTTTGGCTTGAGAAGACCAGATTGCCGATCAATATCTCTCAACCCATTGATGGTGAGTGAAAGACGGATCTATTATTTAAACATAGCAACAATTGCGTAAAATATTGTGCACATGAGTGCAGTGTTACTCTCTTCTTTTCGAGCTTACTCTCCCTTAACTTGCACCTCTCAGCCTGAATGACTAACATGATGCTACGTCTCTGCCTGTTTCCCTCCCCTCAGCTGCCTTTTTCTTTCTCTGTTTCTGTCTCTTTTTCTCTCCCCCCACGCCTCTGGGCTACAATCCTCTCATCTGCAACAGATAAACTTTGTCCCTCAATCAGACCTGACCTGCGTAAGAACCCCTGAATGTACTGAACTTGTGATTCAATCAAACAAAAAAGCAAACTGAGGCTGACAAAATGCTGAACAACAGCCTGCCAACTGGCTCGGGGCGGGTGGATGGATTGGTGGTGGTGGCGGCGGTGGAGAGAGTGGGGTTGAGTGTGGAGACGGGGGGAGCATTTTGGGGATTCCCTTGCCTCTGTCAGAGTGCTGCAAAGCCATCCATCAAG
Organism: Cephalopholis sonnerati; assembly: GCA_019142605.1. Classification (NCBI taxonomy): domain Eukaryota; kingdom Metazoa; phylum Chordata; class Actinopteri; order Perciformes; family Serranidae; genus Cephalopholis; species Cephalopholis sonnerati. Next base: position 10,694,086 of record JAGQAX010000002.1, on the reverse strand, counting down.
TCTATTTTTACGGGACTAAAGAGCTAAACCACAAGCCTGGGGGGAGGATATTAAGGGCCTGACAATGCGAGCTGAGGCAATTGATCTATTTAAAACAGCAGTGGCAAAGCGGTGGTGCGGTGCAAGATTTGTGGCGTTTTCATTTACTTCTACGTTCTTTTTTTCCCCACCTCTTGATTAGATCTGGATAGCCTGTGGGTATACATTGTCAGTATATCCTATTTACTCCCTCTAAGGACCAACATATGAGGGAGTATAAGGGTGTCTGCCTCTAATGGCAACCTTGTTTGTCTTTTTCTGCTTTTACAGCCCTTATTAGGACAAAGGTACTCTCCCCAAGGATGTGAATAGTTAAATGCAATGCCAAATCCATTAATTCACTGTTTACTTTTACTGTTATGCCCACTGTTGTTATCTGGGGCATTAATTCAGTCGTACAGTATCACTAAGTTTGCATTGTTTATTTTTTTCCCCACTATATTATTCTATAATTGTTTAATAATGTTTATTTATGTCTATTTATTTAACGACCGCCTTGAAAAGAGGGTAGTAACCCTCATAGGGTTCATCCTTGGAAAATTTTGCAAGTAAATAAACTAATGTTTACCAGATATTTAATTGTTATCAGAACAATAATGGTCCTTTTCTATTTAAATTACTTCATATGAGTGGTCCTTGACAACCAGAGTTGTGCATTGTTGAGGTGAGACCATCATCGTGGGCTGCATAAAGATGATCTTGAACGTATTCAAAGCACATAATGACCATTGTGGGCTTCATTATTATTGCAGTATAGTCACTGAACACTAGACATAAACAGACTTATCATAAGCACATAAGTCTTTGCTAGACACATGCAGGTATGGTGCAGTAATATAACTGCTACAGGCGTACATGTTTGTAAACTGTCATCAACAGAAGAAGGTAGACCTGTTGCTGGAAATCACAATTAAATACAATTAATCTGAAACAGCAAGTATGTTTTTGAGGGAATCGTAATGCAGAGCAAATTAAATTTCTATTAACATAAAAAGGAAATATTTCTAATTAAATTTTGCCTTATATCAGGCAGAATTGCAAACTTGTTACACTCCATTTTCATCTTCAGGCTCACATTGGGTCCTCTCTCACTGATTGCCTTGGAACAGGGGGGTTGTATCTTCGCTAACTAATCACTAGACCAATGTATCCTAACGTGATTTTGGTCTAAAGCGGGACTGATGCTTCTGCGTAGACCTCCTGTCTATTTTTGTAAGCTGAAACCATTTCCCTCAGTGGAAACAAAGCTTTTATTTACTGTAATTTTACAGATAAGAAACAATAAACTGAAGACAAAAAAGCCTCCACAAAAATAATATTTTAAGTCTTGTGTTTGATTTATCCTGCTTTCATATGGGAAGGCTAATTTATACAATGTAGAATTCCATAGGCTTGTGCTAATAACATTAGCATGTTATATTTGTTTGAAAAACGTGTTTAGTACAAGACAGTTCTTTTGTCAGTGAACCTTGTGAGCTGTAATGGAGCCGAATTTTGTAATGTTGCCTTTGTTAAATGTTTCTGTTGTCCCTGGCTTGGTAGAGGAAAAGTCCACTAGCCATTAGGCTACTTTATACAATGTAAAATGCCATAGGCTTGTGCTAAAAACATTAGCATGTTGTATTTGTGGGGAAAATGTGTCCAGATAAAGACAAGTGTTTTGTCTGTGAATGCTGCGAGTTATAGTGAAGCTGATTTGTGTACTTGTGTTTGAAATAGTCTCTATTAAGTGATGTTTAATGTGTGTTTTGAATCAACAAAATTTCACAGCACTTCACAGAAACCCTGCTGTCAGCTAGTGTTTTGGAGGTGAAGCTGCAGAGAGACACAGATACACCACTGTACAAGTATAAATGCTCACAATGGCGTAGACCATATGCGTAGGCTACGGCGTAGGGTCTGCATAGAGCTGACACACAAGTATAAATCCGGCGTAATGTGTAGCCATGTCAGTATACCTGTCTTGTCAGGGTTTTAGAGGGGAGCAGAGTGAAATAAAGCAAACTACAAAGTCTGGCCATATTGAGAAGACATGTCGATTAAGAGCAGCCTTAACAGCAGCATCTATCTTGTCTGTAGCCCTCGCTGTTGTAATTGGTTCTGGCACACTGCTTGACAACAGCTTGATCTCAGCGTTTGTCCTGCTCATGGCGCTCATGGCACTGATTGGCTGATTGAGGTCCCCCGTGGGGCTTATTTTCTATCTCAACCAGGAAAATGCTATTACAGGTCACAATGCCAGATGAATCAGTCAACTCAAACTTGGTGAAGGGGGCAGACTCAAATGTCTTAACCCAGGCAAAATTTAAGTACCTGGCAAGTCGCAAGAATTTTGATATTGAACGTATTGGCAAAATGTTCACTGACAACATATTTCATTCTTGCAATACACTATCCAGGCTAATGACTACAGCATTATTGGTTTATCATTACCATCTTTATTAGCATTTAACCAAAATAACAATCTTTCCCTATCCTTAACCATTGTTGCCTAAACCTAACAACAGACAGGATACTGCACACAAACCTGCGAACACCTCTTGTGTCACAGTCCTGCACTTTGTATATCTGCCCCACACCTCAACCAGCTCCATGAGAATCCAGCACAGGACATAAATGCAGAGTTTCATTAACTCAAAGTTAATGTTCTCCCTGAACATAATCCAGGCAGCGATTACACTGTCACCACAAGGTAATTATGAAAACACTTTAGTAATATACAAACACAATTTCTAGAGGACAAGGTTGAGTAAGCAGTACAAGGTGTCTCTACCTAAAAGAGATCTTGCAGAGGCTTACATGCAGCAAATGAAAAAAAAAATGGCAGGGGAGCATCAGGCCAGCACTGTGTAATAAAGACAGCTGTAAAGAGGTACCTGCCTCCACAGTACCTCCCTGATACAGGATCATGGAGTGCCGTCTAGTTCAAGAATTCAGAAGTTTGTTAATGAAAGAATCTTGGGAATGTTTCTCACTGGAGAGAGCGTTGACCTCTCAGTGACCTTGGGAGAAAACCACTATCTTGTGGGTGTAAAATGAGATACAGTACATACTCTAATGGAATGCAAGTGATTTTCATTAAAGTTAATACAACCCATGTCAATTCCATCTGGGGGCACATGATTGTGTGCTGGATAGAGTTGTGCTCAGTCCTGCCTACTGATGGCTGGGAGCAATACTGCAACACAGCATACATTTGTACCTTCTGGCTACGTGAAAGACAGTCCAGTTTATCGAGTCGTGGGTGTGGGGGTCACGGTCCGTTTATGACAGGATCCCCTCAGGGTCTGTGGTCATTCTGAGCAACAGGACAAGAGTTTTTATTTTCTTAGTTTTCTTATTAGTTTATTTCTTTTCTTTAATTAATGTGTACATAAATAAATCAAATACATCAAAGACAACAGTTGTACCATTTTTTTGTAAATGTTTTCCCCTTTAAATCCCAGATTGCTATCATTCATGTCTCTGAAATTAATCATTGAAAACCTAACAGCTGGTATCTAAAACGGCAAAAAAAAAAATCAATGCTATTGCATAGTTTTTTTTAGATAGTTTGTCAGACTGAAGTGTTTGCCAAAAGGGTTTTTTTTTTTTACTCTGTAATGGTGCGAAGGGAAGACCAGCATTAAATCTTGTCCTCTGTTCGTTCTGGTAGATACATGCTATGATAATTTTTCCGGGGATGGTAAATGGACTGTACTTGTATAGCGCCTTTCTAGTCTTCTAACTCAAAGCGCTTTTACACTATGTAACATTCACCCATTCACACACACATTCATACACTGGTAGCCGAGGTTGCCATCCATGGTGCCACCTGCTTAGTAGGGCTGAAACGATTCCTTGAGTAACTTGAAAAATTTGATTACTAAAAAGCTTTGAGGCAAATAATTTGCTTCAAGGCTTCGTTTAATCCAGTACAAATATACAGTGCACTATGTTTCGCATGGATGGTTATTTCTGTTGTACAATGTGCTTGTTACTCTCACTGTTGATAGCCTACGCTGCTGTAATGTTGATGTGAAACGCGGATTACAAAACTATGGAGGAAGAGGGACAAGAAAAGAGCGAGAGACACCCCAAAGAAATCTACAAAGTGTCAAAGGTGTGGGATCGTTACTAGTTAAAACTAAAAGAAAACAGCACAGCATGTATTGCAAAACAGAGTTAGCATACCACAATAGCATGTCGTCCAACGACAACATCCAGTGTGTGCATCGAGTTTGCCCAGCAGATCCAACACAACAGGGTATGTTAAAGGAGAAGTCCAGTATTTTGCACTTTGGCCCCCATTCCTGGTTGTTTATGATGAAATAGAGTGGTTAAGACCAAAATCTTGATGATTGCTCCTTCTCTGAGAATTTGAGAGGATTTGTCTTTCCCCTGCCTGGCTTAACAATGCTGTCTATGGCCATGTGTAAATCTGTCCTAAAACCACCTTAAACGTTGGTTTTCAAAGCCATGAAACTCACCGAGTGGTCAGTGGTGTTCCTTGATGTTCCCACATAAAAATCGTAGCAAACTGTGGTTTCCATCCGTGTTTTCACCATTCATCTGGATTGTGGAACTATTTTTTCAGCTGCCTCACACCCATGTGTAAACTTCTGCTTGATCATTTGTTTGACCCTGAAGCGTTATACACTCCAGCCCACTTGATGGCGATAATGCTCCTTTACGTGGGTGTCGCCAACCGGCAGGAAACCATTGCAATGTAATGGGACACAGAAAGAAGCAGAAGAAGAAGGCTGGCGTTGTGTTCAAAGGCATCGTACTGCGAAGGTTGTTTACAAGAGAGTAATAATGGGCAAGTTTTGTGCGGTCAGCGACTGCGGGAGAATTCCTTCGAGCCGGCACTTTGGCTGAGCTAAAAGACTACAATGACTACAACCTTGTCGTAAACAACCCCCTTTCCGTTTCCAGTGGTGGATTACTACCAACGGACAATGAGGCTTCCTATAGGAAATCAATGCATGGACAAAATGTCAAATAAATCATCACGGAAACCACAGTTTGCTACGATTTTTATGTGGGAACATCAAGGAACACCACTTACCACTGGGTGAGTTTCATGGCTTTGAAAACCAACGTTTAAGGTGGTTTTAGGACAGATTTACACATGGCCATAGACAGCATTGTTAAGCCAGGCAGGGGACAGCCAAATTCTCGCCAAATTCTCAGAGAAGGAGCAATCGTCAAGATTTTGGTCTTAACCACTCTATTTCATCATAAACAACCAAGAATGGGGCTCAAAGTGCAAAATACTGGACTTCTCCTTTAACGTCACTTTAAATTGCATCTAACCTTAATCAGTGATTGCTTGCTGAGATTCATAAGGCATGTGAAGAATGTATGTGTATTATGGCTTTATAATGGCTGAAAGAAGAAATCATTGCAATGGCTAACATTACCTGGCAGTGTATCAGGTGTATTACCCAAGTTTTGCGAGAGAATGTAGCAACACACGGAAAATAACATGCAACCCGCTCTACCTCTGAGCCACAGCAGCCCACGGGCACTGACTGCTTCTCAAGTCCCACCATAGTCTTATCCACATCTCAAAAACTGTCGAAAATGCTGCGTGGTACAAGGCCAAGTGCCAAATATCTACCTCTGACATGTTGAGTAAATCTGAGGATATCTGAATCTCTAATAAACTGTGAAAAAAATTATGTATTCTGCCTGCCTGATGTTTTGTTTATTTGTTTAGCTCAGCTAATTCAAGGACAACTCTACTGAAAGTGTCAGCAGTCAAATGAAAACAACCCATGTTGTTGAATATTCCAGTATACTTTGCAAGCTAAATAAGACAGAGCAACACATGAGACGATACGAGTGGCTGTTGTGAGGAAAAACAAGGTGCATTGTTGGCTTTCCTTTGGTTCTTCTGTCAAACAGCCCTCCAGGCAGCACTTCATCCGCAGGAAAAAAAAAACCTTTGAGTGAACATCAGAGGGGAGAATTTTCCTTGAAATTTAGGAACGACCTGTGTAATTTGTGTGTATACAAAATTTTTTTTCTTTTTTGCCTGTCTTATAGTCGGCCCCTTTCCTCTCTGTTTCACTTCAAATATGAATAGTCTTTGTGGTTAGGATTATGCCTTCCAATTTTGCTATGTCCCACTTACTGTAATTCAACAGATAGAGAGAATCACTCGTGGCCTTGCAGTAAAAAAAAAAACAGAGGCGCTGTTACAAAAGAACTCTCTCTGGAGCGATCCTCCAGAGAACGGACACAGGGACGAGTATCAGAGTTCCTTTCTGTGTTTGCAAGGAGACATGAATCCCATATTATATCTCTCTACTATCTACTATCAGAGGCTCAATCATGAAATGTGAGCTGAACAAAAACAATACGAATGAAAACCAAAGCATGGTTGGGGGTTACAGATTTGCTTTGGTAAAAGCTCAGCCTGACTCAGTATAAACAGTTTTCTCTTTGCCTTTAGTGCACTTCAAACATTTTCTCTATTACAAAGCATAGAACACCAGCAATATTAAAGTATTGCTCTCTTTCAATATTTGGCTGATTGATTCATTTTTGATTTTGTAATTGTCATTATGCACAACTTGCAATTACTGAAACAAAGTCAGTTGGAGACTGGAGTTAATCAGATGAGTTCAGACGGTTCATAAAACTAAATTAAGTTTAACATTCAAATTGGGAAACAGAGAGAGACAGATGATGTATGTGGATGTGGATATATATTTCAGAATTAATTATATGCCAATACAAAATCAATTTGATGTTTGAAGGCACAACAATTACATTGCCAAATAATATTTTATTAGAAAATACAACATTTGTCCAATTTTAAGGTGACTTCCTGTTTAAACCACCCCCACGTCCGGTCTTCTACCTAAATACAGAGACAGATAATTTTGTTAGGGCTGCCCCCTGACTAAGAATTTTCCATGTCAACCAACAGTTTTCATTTAAAGCCATTAGTCGACTGGTCGCCTGCATGTTTACAATATTAATTTAGTTGTTAAATTATATACTTTGGGTGGGGCAACACAAAGGTTTGAGTTGAAGGTGTGCGAAAGAATAGTCTCAGTAACATTGTTAACACTGTGCTACATTACAGAGAAATACAAACCGTACTAATGAACCTTCATTTTATAGGCCTATATTTTATCTACAAGTGCACGTCACACACTGAGCGAGCCGCCTGTTAATGACGCTGTGGGCTAATGGGCATGTAGCTACTTCCATGTTTCACATGATACGTCATGTTTGTAGTGGACCAATGAAGATGAGTTTACATATCACCTTGGGTTGGTCCTTCACCTTCTCAAAATGATCCCACACTTTGGATTTCCTGCCCCACATGTTATTAACTAGCCTGTGGAATAACCACAGGTACCAGCCCTGGAAATTAACCTGACTCCTGTCTGACTGCTGAGCGTGGACACTTCCTGTGTCTGAGTTTCATGGGGGTTTTTTTGTTGTTTTTTTTCCAAAGACCAATGAAATCTTGCCGACTAATGACCTTTCTGGTTGACTAACGTTTGGTAGACTATTGGGGCTAGTCCTAATGGCGTCACTGTACAACTCTTGGAGCCACAGCTGATAAAATCAGCTAGTTGATGGTCTAAGTAAGAGGCGTGCTTTTGCCTCATTTTGTTTAAAATAAAGGTCCCGTTGTTCTAGAAATGACAATGAATTTCAAACAACCACTGCTCTTATTTAACTGTATATGCTGCACTAAAGTGTGAAGCTCAACAGATGTAGCAACAGTGGCTAATGAGGACAAGGCTTTGTAACAAGTCAATTTGAGAGTGTTTTAATAGCGACAGTGCAGCAACGTTTGGAAACAGAAGTATAGGGGAAGAACTTTTGCCTACTGGTCAACCTGTATTCAAATAACACTGGTGTCAGCTATTGAATGGTTTATATATGTTTTATAAGCCAGATCTAATTGTCCCAATCCGCAGTAAATTGCCACGGCCCACACCTCCCCACTGATGGCACCAACATGCTAATCTGTTTGGAAAAGCACAGCAGTGAATGATTCCTGGCACGTTCCTGCAGACTTCATGTTCCTTCACAGCAGCAATGTGCTTTTTTAGTGATAACTTTTAAATCAAACCAGTTTGCTTTTAACATTTTAGCATCTCTCTGGAAGGAGGCAGTATATCTACACCGCTCTGAATCCACAGCACTATACTCTGTCATCAAAGGTGAAACTGTGAGGCCAAATCCAGACGTACAGTACAGATCCACCTTTGCTTCTGGACAAGAGAACAGCTTCAAAGAAGTCCTGAGTGTCACTTCAAAGATCTCTTCATCTCCTTGAGGTTTCCTCTCTTCCTCTGCTGTTTGGCTGTTCTGTGTTAAAAGTGTGTGTTTTAATTCACAGCCCTCTAATCTTCTATCCATCTCTCCATCTCCCCTTCGCACCCCTGGCTCACTCCGGTTAATGAAGGACTTTTTTGTTGTTCACTCAGAAGCTGACACAAAATCAAAGATTCATCAAAGCGAGGATATGCTTCTTAGGCATAACCTTTGCTCACAGAATATCATCTGAATTGGCTGTAAGTTTACAGGTGGGAATAATGAGAATTTCCAACTCTGTACTGTAGCCATAGAATTAAATTGTTATACATTAGCAGCCTCTTAGAAGTATGTTATTTAAATTAGTAACAAACGGCCTGCTTCACACCCTCTACCTGCTGTTTTACAAGGTGGATGACGCAGGTTCTTCAAAGGTAGGTTAACATGTTTTTTTCAGCTCTGATGATTGCCATTAATAAGACCATTAAGCTTTTTTATTTTAAATGAGTCGAGAAGGCACGCAGACAGAGAATTCTGCTTCACTACATTTCTTATTCACAAAGGAGGTGTTAAAAGACTCAAGTACATGGCCCTGAGCTGACACTGACATTATACGACACAAATGTGGCCAGATGTAGGGAAAAAGACGTATTACTCCGCCACTCTTTAGTAGTATTTCTACTCACTATGCTGTGATGTATTCAAGAACAGTCCCTGGCAATGGGTTACCAAGCAACAACAATATTACCTGTTAAGTTCTACATTTAAAAGTTAAATAAGAAAGTTACATGAAATATGTCAGCTACAGATGTTGCAATATACTCACAGTAACCGTGAAATTTAAAAATGAAAATCTGTTTTTGTATTTATAATACATATGATAATACCTTGTAAATTATCTCTTAAATTCTTTTGCTTCTTTCCATTCTTGCTTTGTCTCACTCCCCAGACACCAGCAGGTTACCTTTTCACTGTCCATTAGAGAAACAGTGTGTAAAGCCTAGTTCAGTCAAGTGATTCACGACAAGGCGAAACAGTTTTAGAATGGTTGATGGTGTCACCTGCAACCTGAATGTAAGGCACGTCCCTGAATCTGGTTGTTGTGAAGTCAGCTGGTCAGGGCACAATGTTTCGATTGTCACATATGCCAGTGTCAGACGGTGGGTCAGTGCTGTTGCTTGCTGTATGTGCTTATGCCCCCTCACACACATACATTCTCATTGATTAATTGGGGCTGCTTACTGATATTATTGTTGAATATTTATCATGAATACAGTCCGTCTGATGCTCGTTTAATGTTATTCACCGTTTCATCACTACCACAAATGCAGCTGTAGTCTGAACAGAGCAGAGGTACAGACAGTTGTTGCATAGAGGTGATACACCACTTGATCTAGTTGCATTGGTGTGAACCAGCAGGTTTTTTACAACGCTGCAGAACAGCAAATTGCTAGTTGCATGTTTCAGCTTGTCTCATTGCAAATTTTTGGTCTGACCTGGGTTTAAGATTTAGGAAAATTAAGTGGCACGTAGTGGTGAAAATTGCAGATTGCACCCAGCTGAATAATTTCCAGGTAAGACTTCCTTCAGTGTTCATTGTTTAGGAGGTTTTTGCCATGAGCCAAATTATGAGCAGAGGTCTCTTCCTTTCTAAAACAAACTGACTCAGTGATTAAAAGCGGTATAAAACACTGAATAAAGCAGTTTCACATTAAAAAGATTTGTGTTTTTCTGATGGTCTCCTCTGTGAACTATGGTGTCTGACACAAAAGCGAATGGCCCTATCTAATCTAATGGCCTTTGGTTTGTCCGTTCTGGGCTACTGTAGAAACATGGCATTGCAAAATGGCCATATCCATGACCAAAGACTTAGTATCTAAGTAGCTATCAAGCAACATCCAGGGCTGAAAATGAAGCCAACATGTAAGTGCCAAAAACTGCAGTTCTTTGAACGACCATTTGAGGCTGGCTTCAGAAGTCAGTCAATCCTCATTGACCCCCATGTTAAAAACTTGACTCATCCAGAAATAAACCTGTTTACAGCCTGGTACAAAAAACGATTTTGGTCTCTATAGCTAATTCCTCTGTTTATGACAACTGTACGGGGTTGAATTTTTATATAACTCATGTGTTTACATTTTATTAAGGCTTAAAGTTATGCATAATTAAGGGCATTGCCACTTTGGCTGTCTGCCATTAGTGTCCTCGGCTTCTCAGTCAGATCCAACCCCCTGCTCCTCCACGGCGCCAGCTCCTCACCCGAATATGGTCACCTCACAAGTGAGGTAGCAGAAGTAACGGTACGCTGGTGGCTACACCCTACTCGAGTGCATACACTTCATTTTCAAATGCTTGGAATGACATCAGAATTAATAAAACCAAGAGAGTTTCAACAGCAGGGACATATTAAATCAGATTTTGCAGAAGAGTTTACCAAAGCAAGCTAATCACCAATGTGCTTGGTTCAAAAGGTAAACAACCAATGCTTTGATACAGCTGTCAGAGATGGCAGAGGTATGATTACATAATCCAGTTTGAGGTGTAACAGGTGATGTGTTTCACACGATTTATTTCCCAATCTCTCTATGAAAGAGGATGAGCGTACCGTTACCATTTGAAAATACTGCTCCGTTTCAGCCCTGGAATTTGTGGCCATAATTCGCTCAAGGTATCATGGGGGTTAGGAATAAGGTGGATACAATACATCAACAGATAATTAAAAAACATATATTCATCCTTAAAAATCAAAACAGATTTAGGGTCATGTTCAAAAGAAAACTGTAAATATATTGTTGTTAGACTGTGTTTTTCTTATTTATGTAGCATCCAGCGACTCAGCAGGGAACACCTGGTCTCTCCTTTCGATAGATATATGAGACATTTCACTCTAACAGTTTCCCTCACTCACAGTGTGAGAGCAGCTGGCTGATTGCCTTTTTCCCTCACTGATAACTGGTGCTGCATCTCTGGGGGGACTTTAATTTTCACTCAACAACATCACAACTGCTCAGTGAAAAACACTTTCTGAACTAAGTCACTCATCCCACTCATTGACAAGGCAGGCAATCTAACTGAGTGTTATGGCATTGTTAAAGCCCATAAATGTACTTGTGAGATTATGGAGCTGCCGTTGTAAAGATGTAAAAAATGAGCATCTTCTCCCACCGAGGCTTTGTAAACTCTCCAGAGACTAAATTAGTATTGTTTTCTATCTTCATACAACGACTTACACTTGAAAAGGTGTGTCTGTTTTATAGTAGTCCTGTGGAGTTTATGTTACAATACCCTGGGTGTATCCTGGCCATTGGAAAATGCAGAAATAGATTATTGGAACGCTGCTGCCAAGATAGGGATCCACCCTGGGTCTGTCTCTCACTGTTCCCCAGGCTGTCATTGAGAAGTGTAAAATTCTCCATAATTTACATTTTAACGCTTCCTGAAAGACACAGACCCATTAAGGGGCCCTCAGGAGGAGTTGCCTGTGGTTTATACTTTTATGAATCTTCCAGAAGGGTTTTTACAGGCTCTGCCTGGCTGCATGTGCCAGATAGCCCCCACGGCTACCGCTCAGCATATAAAAAAGGAATGGTAATTAACGGAATAAACAACATTTTACTAAGGGATACAGTGATAATAACATTATCTCTTAGGGAGCAGACTATTTTTCAGGAAATACTGTGGGAGGGCAGGCAGGGAAAGTTGGGGTCAGAGTTAATGTTTATGTATGACATGTTTGATGTTTTATTTGGTAATTCATTTTTCATGTTTGTAGCCATCGTATATTTACCACATTGATGGTCAGTTGCTACAGTATGTTATATTGCTAAACACTGCTGAAGTAATCAGCTCAATCATTTATAGTTCTCCTCACATATATTTGCTGCTTTTGCTGGTCTGACATGACAGTAAACTGAATCTCTTTGGGTTGTGGACTGCTGATAAGACAAAATGATTATTGATTAATCTCAAGAAGTCCACATGACTTGATAATGACATATGTATGTAAACTCAAATAGATGTTAACGTTGAATACTGCAGCCCTGATCCAGCATGAGTCACCAGGCTCTAAAGGCCTTTGCACACTGAGTCTGTTTTGTCAGATGGGTTTTTTTTAATCATCTGCACAGAAACCTTGCACACTGATTCCTACACATTTTATTGTTCTATTTCTTTGTTATATTACTATCTGACCTGTTGAACGTGAACTGTCTGAGTTATGAAATGATTCTGTGCACCCAGTTCCTCTGTCTTGTCGCTGCTGTGCCCCGCCGCTACATTTTCTTTACCGATTCTTGGTGAAATGTCTCTGCGAAAAATGCGGAAAATCGAACCTTTTCTGAAAATTTTAATGACCGACAAAAGTTTCAGACAGTGTAAACTTGACTGACACAAGGTGAAGTCGTAGTTATTTTTAGATGTGCGAAAATTTCAGACAAAAAAAATGACTCAGTGTGCAAAGGCCTTAAGGCTGCATTCACACAGAAGTAGGAATTACAGCCAAAATGCCAGTCCTTCTAGTCATTTGAATGTGAAAAAACAATTACTTTTTATGGCACTATCCCAGGAAGAAACACGGCAATGTCTTGGTAAAGAAAACAACCACTTTTGGGGCACTATCCCCAGTAGAAACACAGTGACAAGTCACTAGAAAACACCCAAATTTGATTAAAAAAAAAAACACAGTGATTACTCACCAAAACACAACCAGTTTTGTTGTCTTGAACACTGGTCTGCAGTGGTCGGCAGCTTGGCAGGCATCTCGCCTAGGTGGCACACTGTCTATCAACCCCTCCAACTCCTGATGACAAAGTCAGCTCATACACTAGGTCACTTTAGCAACATTGATAGGTATGAAATGTACAAATGTAATGTATCGATAGTTTGCAGTGACATACAATGCCAGAATCATCTCCTGGCAACTGGGCTGTGATCAGTCACTAAAAGACACCTATAGTCAAAAGGAACAAGTACTACAGTCTCTTTCTATCCTTAAATATTATAGTGAGTAAAAGAAATAAAGTATGTATAAACAACTTGTGTGTACTATCCTACAAAGAAGAGCTGTGTCAGATGGTTTGTGTGCGTTCATGTGTCTTTTGTGGCAGTACAGATACAGTTTAAGCCAACATAAACAAGCTTACCACTGACATATACTCAGTGACGGAGATGAGGAGATTAGCTTTCTATAGCTGGTTTCCACCCTTCACTCCCCCACAAATGGGCCATTGACACTCCCACACCGGCGCACAACTCCGAGGCTAATCGCCGCGACGGCTGATTTGGTGTGAATGCAGCCTAACTGATGTCTTTGGTGTTTGTGAACTCACTGACATGTAGTGTCAACAATGTCAACACTCACCTCTCTACCCTGACTCCATTTTTCACCTCATTATTCAGTGTTACAACTCAGAGCAGAGTCCACAGTCATTACTGGGCTCAGATCATCCAGGAGTGCAGACAACCCTTGCAACACAAGCCTGTGCTGTTAGACATCCCTCCACTCCTTCCTTCAAGCAGTGTGCCTCTGATTAAGCAGCATCTCTCAAACATGCTTCTCTCTTTCCTGTCTCTTGTTCTATGAGTGTTTCAAAGAGTATGGCACAGTCTTTTACTCAGCATACCTCTCAGGAGGTTTGAAGAGAGTAGCCGGTTGGAAAATTACACCTGAGAATGGGTTTTAAAAAAACAGTACTGCTGAGATGGATGGACAACCTAAGTAGTGCAATTCTCCTTATTTCTTTGGAGGGAAACTACTATACTTTGTTCTTGTTCAAAGGATAAACTCCATCAGACTTTGTCCTCTTTTCATTAAACAAGACTCACGGTGAGCTCATTGTTGGCCAAGTAGAGCTTGGATTGGTGGTATGACTGTCAATATACATAAGAGAACTTCCGGATCCTTGAATCCTTCAGTGTTTTAATAGGTCTGGTGTTAATGCCGCGTTCATGTCATGGATGTTATGGATTTTGACTTGTAAATAGCATTTGTGTCATCCTCTAAGATATGACTACAACTAGCTCTGATGTGTCCGACTTGTAGGGCTGCCCCCGACTAAGAATTTTCCTGGTGGACCTACAGTTGTCATTTAGGGCCATTAGTCAACTAGTTGCCCACATGTTTTTGATATTAATCCAATACTAAAATTATATATTTTGGGCGGGACAACACAATGGTTTGAGTGCGAGGTCTGAGAAAGAATAGTATAAGTTTACATAGCACCTTGGGTTGGTCCTTCACCTTCTCAAAATGATCCCACACTTTGGATCTCCTGCCCGACATGTTATGAACTAGCCTGTGGAATAACTGCAGGTACCAGTCCTGGAAATTAACCTGACTCCTGTCTGACTGCTGAGCGTGGCCTCTTCCTGTGTCTGTCCTTTCAAATTAAATTCCCACATGGTCCAGTCATTTAGGTTTGGATTTATTTTGACAAGGCGCAGCTCCTAAGAGAGGTTCACATTTGCTTGTTAATGTGTTTTTTCTGCGATTAAGAGGTCAATGAAATCTTGCTGACTAATGACCTCTTTGGTCAACTAACATTTGGTCCACTATTAGGGGTCAGCCCTACTAACTTGGCACTCGATATTGCCGAAGTGCCTAAAAACCATATCATTAAGGCAGGCTGCTCTCATGCACTATTCATATATAACCTTCATAATCATGACACAGTAATTCTTGTATCATCCACATAATCAGGAACTTCAATCACGAGACCGCTGCGCCGACACAAGTAAAAAACGAAGTGGTATAAAGAGCAAAAGTCTGCCTAAGGTGGCCGGTTGGGGACATGGATGAGTCAAACAACACTAGACTTTCCACCAGGAAACTGGTGTTCAGTGAACTTTGAGTTATTTTTAAGGTACATTGTCACCATGTTTCTTTTCTTAAACCTTATCTACGTAAATTAATGTTAACTAAATAGCTCTATATTAAGTCTCTAACGACATTCGTGGGGCACTAATTCATTAGAGATCATACGAACCATCAGGGATAGGATTAGATATCTCGAATATGGATGCCTTACATTAGCCAAAGTCTGTACTTCAGTGTAATTACACCCACACTTAATGGCTATCATGTTATATTGTCAATACAAAGTTTTTATCCTCACATACCCAA